>CM068367.1:54838001-55494251 GCA_034769895.1 Magicicada septendecula
GTGTCTTGTATTTTGTTTTTCACTGTACCATACGACGATCAGTGAAACCGTCGCAAAAATATGCTTTGCTTTATTAGAGACACTTTACTAAAGCTCTGTTTTCCTACGAAATTTTCCACGTTTCAGTAGCATTTCAGCCAACAGCGCCCAACGAGACACTTACCATACCGCTTTCTATTTACATAATTCCTGTGTCATGAATAGAAACCGTTTCTAACAACTACACGGGCCGTTTAGTCAACGGGAATCGAAATCGCTGACAGTTTCTGAGAAACGAATCCTAAGCAAACAGATGGCAGCCACAGCAACTGCCACTGTGATTACTGAAAGTAAATACTATTAAGGTGTACAATAACGTGGACGGGTAAACGGTTTAGAGGTAAACGACAAGATACTGGTGTCGAAAGCGTTGCGCCTTGTTCTGTAAATTGTAGACATTTTCGTTGAGTTAACATTAGGTTTTACACAACGCACGTTTTTTAATAAGATCTGGCTGATTTGAACCTACTTGGAAAATATGGAACACTTACTTACAAATTGCCCTTATCTTTAAGGTTATCATTCCACGCGGAAGGTTTGTTGTACTTATTTCTCTTTTTATAATTCTTGATTTTTGTTAGTAAACTAAATTAGGACCCATCTGTGGAACGATTCATAGGTACTTGTAAAATAAAACACGGAAGTATACCGTAATTAAATTTTAAAAAACTGTGGCTGTCCCCACATTCCTGTATGCTAGTGAGACATGAACTCTTGGTAAAAGAGACGTGGACAGGATTTAGGCAGCCCAAATAAAATTTCTAAGAGGGTCGGAAACTTATCTTCTGGATCGGAGAAGGAACGGGGATATTAGACGCAATTTAAACATCGTATCATTGCACCAGATGATTGAAGACCACAGAAGAAGATGGTGGGAACACTTGAATCGCATGCCTGATATTCGTCTACCTGTGGGTGCCTTGGGTTATCACCCTACTGGGAAGAGAGATGTCAGCAGACCGAGGAGGATATGGGTTCCCGAACAGGTCTAAGGCTTAGTCCTTGGGAGTGGTGATGATGATGATTTTTTTTACTATATTCCGCTAAGCGATCGTTTAGAAATATTTACTTTCAATAACCGACTAAAATATGATACTGAATATTGCTACGAGAATTACGTAACGGTCTCGAAAAGTCATCAGGTGCAGTTACAAAAAAGGTCTACACGTTTCTCGGCTAGTAGAGCAAGTGCAACGCCTCGGACAAGGCCGTGCAGTCAAGTGGGCTCTAGACTGTTTGAACTCTTGTAACCACGCAACTTATTTTGGCACGCCGTCAGGAATATGGAAAATTATTCTGGAATATCTGTGGAATGTCTACGGCCGACTTAAATGTTAGTTAGTAGAGTGCGGATCAAGTGATTGTTCCGGATTGGTGGTAAGTTATTTATGTGTTATAATTAGTGCGAAACTTTTCACAAGTCTAGAATTCAAAAATAGTGAGGGTGGAACAGTTTTCTGTTTCTGAAAGGAATATAAGGTCAATGGCAACGTACTTTTAAATAGGGTGAGTGAAGTGTATTGTTCTTACAGAGCGGGTTAAGTACACGCAGTGTTGGGTGTGCGGGAGACTATAAATGGCCAGCTGTCAGCTGTGACGTTAACCGATGGCGCCGGTAGACGGCGCTAATGTAAGCTATCCGTCATGTGACACGAGGGGAAAGTGAAAGCACATTTCTATCGACCGCATTTGCAGTCTGTAGATTTTATTGTCTTAAATAAAGTGAATTGTTACATAATGTTTGAAATTAGGTAGGCGTACCATACGTTTTGGCCCGCTACTGGCAATTATTTATCTTTACAGCTAGTGTACTGCGCGGATTGAAATTCAGAAACATTACACGCATACATTCTTGCAGTTGAATCCTACGACAATTACATAATGCTCACGACTTTTCGGGAGCGTCATCCAACACGTTTCTCGGCTGGCCGAGCAAGTACCCTCTAGACTGTTTGAAAACTTTTAACTACGCAAATTATACAGGTATTCCGCCAAAAGAAATGAAAATAATTCTGCAACGTCTGATTAGTATATAAAAGGGTCTTCAGCTTGCTGGCTTTGTTAGTTACATCTGGCGATATTTTAAAGTGCAGATCAAGTGATTGTTGCAGATTAGCGGAAATTGATTATTATGTTATAATTAGTGCGGAACTGTAATTGTTGACATTGTTATTGCGTGTAGACATCTTAAACTTCAATTACACGTATGAGAGTACCTTGTTGATTTCAAATTGTTATTTGTGATCCATTGTACAATACGACTTGAGACCGTCGCAACAATATTGAAACAAAAATTTTAGTACCTACTTTATTGATAGAGAAACACGTTCTAAGTTTTGTATTCCCTTTGTCACAGCGTTTCTTAAAGATTTAGTATTTCCGGTAATACAATGTACAATTAAATATTTTATTCTAACATCGTGGTACTACAACCAGGGAGAAAATCTTGAATCTACGAGACCTGATTAATTTACTGGATGTAAGGAATATGACCCGGTTATAAATACAATTTAAACAAAATGTTTATAGATATTAGGAGAAAATCGGTAACCAATGATAGGAAATGTTAAACAATTCTGTATTCTTTGTTGTGTTCAATGTTTTGAAAAGATAATTATATACACCACAACCACACACAATATACAAAATTTAAACGGCAAAAGTCAACAGGAAACCATAGCAACAGCCAACCAGAACACAAATATACAACTAAATCCAAAAACTATGATGGTGGGAACAATAGATGTTCCGAAACATGTTCATAATAAGGATAAACATATATTAAGGTTATTGTGCCTTTGTATGGTATCGGTTCTATCAGTGTCAAAAGCCAACAAGAAAAAATAGCAACAACCAACCAGGACACAAATATTCCACAAGATAAACACTAAGATAGCTGAGGATGGAAAAAATAAGTAATTCCCGAAACATGTTCCAAGCAAGGTAACAATACATCTTAATTGAATATAGAAGTACTTATAAAATAATTTACGTCTCAAGAAAACTGTAGCAAGAAACGTGTGATTGTGTGTGTGTGTGTGTGTGTGTGTGTGTGTGTGTGTGTGTGTGTGTGTGTGTGTGTGTGTGTGTGTGTGTGTGTGTGTGTGAGCGTAGACTTTCTATAGGCCCTGAGGAAAATGTACCTCAAGTTGTACAATTTCATCAGAAACGATACATGTGCGTTGTGTAGAATATGAACGCGCGCGCGTGCGCGCACACACACAGATAAAAGCACGTTGTATAAAAACCAATTTCCCTTAGACTGACTTCACCTTCGACTTAAGTATTCGTAGCGTAGACATTCGGGTAGCAGGTGTTGAAGGCGGATTATTAATAAAGCCGGCTCTGACGCAAGGTAAGAATTATTAATAATTTCGGAAATACAAAACGACTACAGCATTCCCTACAGAGCTGTTACTCCGCCTACAAATCTTCTATTCGAATGTAGCACTCACTTTTATTTCGTTCTGTTCGTTATGATAATGGTAAAATGTACTTACGTTTTGTTGAACATCAATGTAATTGTTTCATCTCATTCCGTGCTCTTTTCAAAATATGTAGACAATTATACGATTTTCTCTTTTTTTCTATTTTTGGGGATCAAGTGTTCTTTGCGGATTGGTGGAAACTGATTAGTGTGTTGTAATTAGTGCGGAACTCTAATAGTTGACATTGTTATTGCGTGTAGAGAACTTAAACTTGAGTTTCATCAATGAGAGTACCTTGTTGATTTCAAATTGTTATTTGTGATCCACTCTGCAAAACGACGATCAGTGAGACCGTCGCAAAAATTTTAAAACAAACATTTCAGTATTTTGAGAAAAACGTTTAAAGCTTTGTATTCCCTTTGTCACAACGTTTCTTAAGATTTACTAGGACCACATGCCAATGAACTATTTCACGTTAGAACCACATTACTAGGACCATTTCATGTTTTTGAGGACCACATGCCAATTTCTATTCTTTATTCCTTGTTCTTCTCTTTTTCTCCAATATTCTTTCATCTTTTCACTGTGTCTCTTCTTCCTGTTTTCAGTCCATTTTGAACCTTCGTTTTTCTCTCTCCTAACCTGGACTCCTACTATTTTTACCACTTTTGCCAGAAAAACTTCTCTTTCAGTTGCTTCTTCTGCGTTTATATTATTTTGACATGGAATCCATAGGCATTTAATGTCTTACTCGCACGTTTCGCGAAAATCGACCGTTATGTTTCAAATTTACTTTCGGCATACCACTATCTCACGAACCGCTCAACCAATCCCAGCAAACCAGGTGTCAGGTGATCGAGTCACTCGGCCCCCTTCCACCAATAGTACTGAGAATTTTGACAACTGACTTCAGTCGCCTCTAGGCTTTGTCTGCGTGAGGGTGTTTTTGCGCCGAAAATTTCTAAATTGCTCCACTAAAACTTAAATATCTCGGGAACTACAAGTCCGATCGCGAAAATACAAAGTGCGTTGTGATCGTCAGAACTAAGTCTCTCCAATAACATGAATTTCGAGTACCAGAAGCACTCACAGAAAATAATAACAACATTTGAACTCAAAAATTTGAAATGCCTCGACTTAAAATCGCGATAAACTCGAACCAAAACTTTCAAACCGAAAACCGACAAATCCTATGCAGAGCGTCAACAGGCCTATCGTTTGAGACTAAAATCAAAGAAATCGGCCGATAACTTAGAAAATGGCAACCATTTGAAGATTGACGAAACCCCGTCAGCGCCCAAGCGGCCCGTATCTCCGATACCTGGGTCATCCGGCGTGCCCCCAAAGCGACTCAGATCGAGCGTACGGCTAGCTAGCAAGAAAACAGACGATGAGAACATTAAGACGATGAGAGCTGTTTATTTAACCAACCCTTCATTCCTTCCCAAAGCACAAGTCTGCCCATGATTCCATGTCTACCGGTAGTCCCACGACTACCAGGTTTAATTTTTTTTTCCCAATCCTTTATGACTTCTTTAATCCAACTTGATGTTGACTTCTTTCTCTACAGGTATTTGAAGGTTTTGTTAACCTATTTTCGTTTATTCTATATAAATGTTCTAAAAACACTAGTCTTCTTTTTCTCACCGTTTCTGTTATATTTCCTATGCTTTGATATATTTCATAATTACTTCTTAATTTCCAACCTTCTGAAGTTTTTAGTGGGCCTAATATTTTCCTAATAATTCGTCTGATTTTTTGTTTATTGGTTATAAATTTTGTATTTCATTTTGTCTTTATTCTCTGCATTTTGACCAATGTAGTATGCAGTTTGCGCACTAGTGTTATGACAATGTCATAATACGCTTTTATTATGTCGTACATGTAACTATTTATATATTAAGACAAGCCAAATGTGTTCCTATGCTGACGATGTTGTAATAACAGTCAGATCAAAACAACGGCTAGTTTTACAAATAATAATGCTAGTTCCAGTGTAGTGGAGATAAAAACGACAAGGTAGGTGATGTTAACACAAGTGAAAAAATAAGTGATAATCATAATTGTGACATTATGATGATTAATAATCGGGTAAATGTGTACAAGGTAAGTAATAGTGAAAACAACAGTGACAACTATAATAATGATAGTGAAATAATGTTGAGTAATTATAAGAAAGAGGTATTTGACAATGGGGTATCAAAAAGTGATACAGTAAGTAATAGTAGAATTGATGAGAGTATAAAGTCAGTTGAGGTCAGTAATGAGTATTGATGAGCTTGGGAGAAGGTACGAAGAAAGTTTAAGGGGATATGGGGGGCAGAGGACAAATTCCCTTGTGGTATATGTGAAGGTAAGGCTTCACAAGTGCTGTTGGAGGACAGAGGTTCCTCGAGAGTTTTTGTGGCAGGCAAATGGTCTCCAAAATGTCCCTTGATTCTTTGTGGTTTCCCAAATCAAAAATCCGCTGAAATGGGACTTAATGTAAATGTCAGCAAAACTAAATACATGCTTGAACTTAATAAATAACCACTTGGTATATTTCCACAGATGGTTTTGCTTTCCTGAAAAATTTTCACCTGTTACGGCAGCAACATTGGAGGATGGAGGATAATTCATTTGGTATAGTTATTAAGTTAAGATACCTAGGTAATGTCATAGATAATGAAAGGTCTATAAATACGATAATACATGACAGGATACAAACAGGAAATTGGGCACATTATGCCAACAGCAGAATATAGAGTAGCAGACTCACTAGTCGTAACACAAAAATAAAAATTGTAGCATGACAGATAATCCACATAAATAAATTACTCAAGGATCATTGATAAAGCTCTAATATATGGAATATCCAGATGAGAATCAATTAAAAGGCACTATTAATTAATATACTCACAAGAAAAGTTAAAATAAAGAAAAAATCTGCAAATAATAAAGATACTACAAATTTAAAAACTCAGAAAACTAAAAATGTGAATAACAAAATTACCCAGGTAAGATAGAAGCAGGCAATTAAGATACCCCGACAATGAAACCAGACCAGAAGAAACAAAGACATACACAGCGAAATGGTACTGAAGAAAGAAGAAAGAAGGAAGAAGAAATATAAAATGAACAAGAATACTGAAGAAAGAAGAAAGAAGAATGACCAAAAATACTGAAGAAAGAAGAAAGAAGAATGACCAAAATTACTGAAGAAAGAAGAAAGAAGAATGACCAAAAATACTGAAGAATAAGAAACCTCAGAAGATCCACTAGAAAAAAGGAAGTGAGACGACCCATATAAAATAGAAACCCCGTAGGGAGAGAACCCAAAAACCCCAAAAATAAATGAATGTCCAAAGAGAAAGTATAACACCCCAAAAAACCATATCACAATGTAAAACTGACAAAAACCAAAAGTGTTAATAGTATTAAATAACAGTGCATCCAAAAAGTTATTGTTTAGTTTGTATGAACAAATCTTCACAGTCCCCCCATGGTTGAATATTTCATGTTATAAAGCTAGAAAAGGACTAGTAATAATATTAATAAATCACCATGGACAAGTGTAAGTTATCGAATTATAACTGATAAACTTTAAAAAGGTGCATGAGTTGCAGTACAAAGTAATAAACTTTAAGTGTTTTGTGAACAGTATCTATTTTGATATGAAATAGTAATATTACTAATGAAAGGCTACTGAAGCTATATGAACATTCCATAGAATGAAATAAGAAACAGATAGCCAGTGTTATACTTAGAGAGGGGGAATAAATCCTTTAAAATTGGGAAATACAGAGCAGACTGTTAATAATTAGTTTTAAGAAGTGTTAACCATTATATGGAACCAAGATGTTATGTTCCTGATCCATATAATAATTAGACAAATAAGAATTAGTAGTAAGAGATATTATTGTTATAAGCTGTTATTTTATTGTCAATTTAAATTTGGAATACCCTATCTAAAAGTAGATATCATTCCCAATGTTATAAAATATTTTTAATTATGTTACTAGGTAATCAATACACATAAAAAGTATTATTCAAGGTACCAGTTTTGATAGAGATAGGTGTTATATTTTAATTGTACAATCAATAATTACTGTTATACCAGTCAAAGAACCAATTGTTAATAAAGTATATAAGGATAAGAAGTCAGAGAAAGATATAAAATAACTACATTGGTAAAAATTTTGCAAATAGCAACACATCAAATCTAGGCCATATAATGAATTTAAACTGCAGAATAATTAATAAATCTAGTCTTATAAGCCAGTTAAACTGACAATATTTATGCAAGATAAACCCAACATATAGTATACCATGTAAATGAGGCTTTCTAAAGATATGGTCATTATATAAGTAAAATTATTTATTTATCTAATAAAATTACCATTAAAACTGGAATGGACTAACTGACATTATCATAGGAGGAGTCATAGACAAATGAATTGTATTTAAAAACCATCATTAATAAACTAAATTGCAATAAATTAAGTAAGAATAGACAATTATATCAATTTCAGATTTAATAGAATAATAATTATATTAGGGAAAATGGCTATTATTTGCTTAGACAACAGGAAGTATAATTTTAGGCCTACCTTCCAAAAACGTAATAAATATAATTTTCTAATGAAACTTTGTAACACTAAATTAATTACTAGCAAAATAAGCAGAATAGAATAATGAAACCGAATATGTATTTAATATTTCGTACAGTTAACTAATAACGAAATTATTTTCTGAGCATAATGTATCAAAATAAAATGTATCGGAAGCTAAGATAATTTGAAACAATGTATAAGATATATTAAATAGGCTAAGATTTTCAGGAGACGAAGAAAATCAGAACAGTTCATTATTATACGTTGAAGAGTGCACTTAATGTGAATATTTGCTAGAAATAACCTTTAATGGCGGTTACGTTATAACCGAGTTCGGTGAAATTTTGTATAAAATTATTTTGAACTATTTTATTTATTGTGAAGTGGTGAAGTTGACCTATGAACAGCGTAACACCAATAAACTGAACCACATAAACTAATTAAACGGAATAACACTGATATTACACCATATACAGACTGAAAATTCGAGGTTAAACCGACACACATAGACACAATGAGATATATCCAATAACAACATTTTACACCAAGTGAACTATTCCATCATACACCAGTGACATTCAAATATATCCAGGACTATCATATACAATTGCGGAGACCGTTTACACGAAGAAAGGACGTCTTTATTTCAACAAAAACTTAGTCAATGTTAGAGGCTTCATCGCGCATGCGTCAGTCGGCCATTTTGATCCATTCTCATCACTTCAGTGGGAAAACGACATTTAGCTGCAATTGGTTTGAATAAAAATCATATATAAACTTTTATTATTTCTAATTATCATTGTATTGTTTAAATTTAAGCCATTTTATAATTGTAAGACTTTCCTGCCCATGACCTTCTCTGGCTATATCTTAAATAACCGTTTAAAGAACCATATTTTTATAATACGAATGTAAACTTCTTATATCGACCGGCCCTGAGTGAGTCGATACTATATTGTAACATCGATTTTAATCGAACAAATTCATTATTTTTATTAATAAACGTTCTGTTTTGGTAATTTGGAGTTGATTTTCTTTATAAAAAGGCTTAACAGAAATTAATCAAGAAACCCAACTAACCGAAAGGCGGCATATACGAAACGACGAACGTTTCAAGAAGAAGAAGAAGAAGAAGAAGAGAACCGTTTTTTCGCCTAAACTTGGAGTTAACCAGATTGTCTTTTAAACAAATTTACTGAAGGTGACACTATTACCAAAATAAACACAATACCATCATAATTTTAATTACAACCAATAAACTCGATTTGTTCCTAAATTTTAAGAACTTAAATACTCAGAAAACATTTTTTCAGAAAATTTTTTTTTATAAATTTTAAATTTATTTTTATTTTCAAATTGTTACAACAGCAATTCACACAGATTATAAATTATTTTGTTTTATTACAAAATATATAACACACGTATCAGACCGGTTGCTACTTATAGAGGCGAGACAGGGACGCTGATAAAAAGGAATAAGAAACAGTAAGAAAGTTTGAAAGAAAGATCTAAAAGACGTGTTTATGGCTCTGTTAAAGAAGATGACGGATGGAGAATCAGAAATAACTAGGAGATAGATGAACAACTGAATCATGAGAGTACACTGTAAGATTCATAAAGACTCAACGAATACAATGGTTAGCCCACCAACAGCGGATGGATGATCAACCTATGCGATAATTCTGAGAGCGCAGGTCTGTAAAAGCAGAAAGAGGGTACAACCTGGGATAAGATGGTTGGACGTGCTACAAAATCTCAGAAGAATGGATGTGGGGAGTTACACTGAGATGGCATGGACATGAGACTTTGGAGAAGATTGGTGTTTTGAAGCCAGGGCTCACGTTGGGTTGTAGTGCTCAAAAAGAAGAAAATGTAACTATTTATATATATCTTTGTTTTTATATTGTATACTCTATTTTGCAAGTTTATGTTTAGTAAGCTAGATAAAAAAATCTACACAAGGAGAATGCGGTATACTACATAGTCTAAGCGTCTAATCTAACTACTGACTCTAAACCACAAAGATACTTTTCTCGGTTATGTACGAGGTTTGGTCAAAACGTTCACGCAGTTCTTGTTCATTTTAAAAATTATGACTTCATTCATCGACACTTATACTTTCGTCTTTCCGTCTTCAAACATTCGAGTAGCTGGGAAACAAACTGCAGTATGAAGCAAAACTAGAGCGACAAAACTTATACACAAAAGTGTGAATCAGAGCGTAACGATAAATAAGACGTACGAGACACCGACGCTTTATGCACAGCGTCGTCTTTTAAGTAAAATATAAAGTGAACATACTTGTAGTCAAAGTGAGCTCACAGCACACACAGTGAAGTTTCAAGGTAATTTATTTGAAAACTTTATACTCATTCGGTAGAGGTACTTATAATAAATAATACAAAAAAGACTATATGATTATTAGTTTTTATTATGACGACAACGTAACCATTGTACCGTACAAGATTTTACTTCTTTATCGAACAAAATCAAAAATACTTCTAAAAGTCTCTTGTTTTCTGGTTGTCCTCCTCCCCCCCCCAACCGCACTTCTTCTTCTTCTTCTTCTTCTTCTTCTTCTTCTTCTTCTTCTTCTTCTTCTTCTTCTTCTTCTTCTTCTTTTTACTTCCATGTTCCTTAAGGAAATGGAAGTATGGTGATGGCAAAAAAAATCGTGTTCGAGATTATTGCAGAATATGATTGTACTACACTTAAAACATGAAAAAAAGTCATTTTTCGAAAAGTGTCTGTGTGTCTGTAGATTTTTTTCTATGGCAAATGATAACAGCCGCAAATTCAAACAGAATCAAATAATTTTTTGCATACAGCCCTGATTTGTAGAGTACTCGCGACCTGTTGTTTTTGGTAAAGATCGGTTAAGGGAAAGGGGTAGTTTACCAACAACGGTTTTTTTTAACAAGGGTAATTTTGTTTGTTTGGCAAACGATAACAGCCGCAAATTCAAACAGAATCAAATAATGTTTCGCATACAGCCCTGAATTGTAGAGTTCTCACGATCTGTTGTTTTTGGTAAAGATCGGTTAAGGGAAAGGGGTAGTTTACCTGCAACGTTTTATGTTTTAACAAGGGTATTTTCTATGGCAAACGATAACAGCCGCAAATTCAAACATAATCAAATACGTTTTTGCATACAGCCCTGATTTCTTGAGTGCTAAAGACCTATTGTTTTTGGTGAAGATCGTTTAAGGGAAAGGGGTAGTTTACCAGCCACGTTTTTTGTTTTATCAAGGGTATTTTGTATGGCAAACGATAACAGCCGCAAATTCAAACAAAATCATATAATATTTTGCATACAGCCCTGAATTGCAGAGTTCTCAAGACCTATCGTTTTTGGTGAAGATCGGTTAAGGGAAAGGGGTAGTTTACCAGCAACGGTTTTTTATCAAGGCTAATTTTTTACTTTTTCTATGGTAAACGATAACAGCCGCAAATTCAAACAGAATCAAATGATGTTTTGCATATAGCCCTGTATTGTAGAGTTCTCAATACCTATTGGTGTTGGTGAAGATCGGTTAAGGGGAAGGGGTAGTTTACCAGCAACATTTTATGTTTTAACAAGGGTAATTTTTTATATGACGAACGATAAGTGCCGTAAATTCAAACAGAATCAACTAGGTTTTTGCATACCTTTTTGAACTAAAGAGAACTCAAGGTCTGTTGATTTTGTTGAAGATCGATTAAGGGAAGGGGAGTTTATCAGTTTTATGTTTTAAAAAGGGTAATTTTTTTATGACGAACGATAACTGCCGAAAATTCAATGAGAATCAAATAATTTTTTGCACTCTTTCCTGAGTTGCAGAGAGCTCAAGGTCTTTTGATTTTGGTGAAGATCAATTAAGGTAAAGGGGTAGTTTACCTGCTACATTTTATGTTGTAAAAAGAGAAATGTTTCCATGACGAACGATAACTGCCGCACATTCAAGCAGAATCAAATATTTTTTTGCATGCTTCCCTGAATTGTAGAGGACGGAAGGTCTGTTGATTTTGGAGAAGATCGGTTAAGAGAAAGGGGTAGTTTACCTGAAACATTTTATGATTTAACAAGAGTAAAGTACTTAATTTTTATAAATAAGTATCCTGATAAGAAGCTCATAGTAATCCACTGTAGAAACGTAGATGAAATATCTATAAATGAAGAGGTTAGGTGAACGGGGTGGGGGTAATTTTCTATTATTAAAAATTATAGTTGAAGGTAGAGGGGAGAATTTTTTATATGTTTACTACGTTATCGGCAACAAAGAAGTAGTTTTTTGTTAAAATTGCTTCCCGGGCTCTTTAGCCGTAGTCCAATGTTTTCTGCAAAACCAGACTTTTCGGCAGTGCCATCGACTGCCATCATCGGTGAAAATCGAGTGCGAAAACGTGAGGTGGTATACGTTAGTGACCACAGTACTGTGGTTAATGCTGACGCAATAAGTAGAAAGACGTAGTTTCTATGGAAACATTTCATTTCGAATATGATTTTAAATATAAATCTTAGAACATGGAAGTCAGGTATGGTTCTCCATACCGATATTTTACTTAACTTCACGGATTAGGCGCATATACTGTTCCGTCTTCCGTCTTCACAGTATTTCTCGCCATCTTGCTCTAGGTCTGCCTACATTCCTTCATCCAAAGGAGCTATACTTATACCTATACCTTCCTATACCTATACCTATACTTTAGATATTTCTGGACATTCCATCGTTTATGGACAATACGTATAGTTCATTCCTAACTTCCCCATTACTCAATCGAGATTGCCTTGTACAGCTCTTTGTTCGTCCCAGAAAACTCATTTATGAACTTTTAATTGGTTTACAGTCCTAATTGTAGGCGTCCATGATTCTCACCCGTACAATAAGACAGGCACTTTCTCTTTCTTACTTCTTTAACAGACGCACAGATTACAAATAGACTAAATGTGTATCAACAAAAAGACACCAAATATACGAGGGCTATTTGTTTTTCAACCTCCGATAGACCAATAAACAGACACATGAATGACATCAATAATTTTATTATATACAAAAGTTTCATATATATGTAAACGACTTTTCTACATAGTCATCACCATTGTTGAGGCACTTATCATAGCGAGGCACCAACTTTTCTATGCCCATGTTATAGAATGTTCGTTCCTGAGTAGTCAGCCTATCTACCACACTGGACTTTAACTCATCATTGGAGTCAAACCGCTGCCCACCTAACCACTTTTCCAAGTCAGTTAACAAATGGTAATCACTTGGTGCCAAATCTGGGCTATTGGTGCCTATTGGTGCTTGGTGCCTAATTTGGCCATCCTTTGAGTCTTGTGGACATCTGTGAGTTGTTTGGGAACACACCGACCACAGAGTTTTCTATACCCAAGCTTCCGAGTAAGAATATCATAAAGAGCAGACCTAGAAATTTCAGTAAAATCAGCAGAAAGTTCAGTAATTGTGAAACGACGGCGCTCTCGAACCATCCTTATAACCTTTCAACAACAACATCAGTAGCCACGGATTTTCTTTCTTGCCCTCCTTCATCAAGAACATCAATTCGCCCTTCTTTAAATTTTCGACAACATTTCCGAACTGAACCATCACTCATCACATTTTCTCCATACACATTGCACAAACTTTGATGAATTTCTGCAGCACTATGACCTTCAGCTTGAAGAAATCTAATAACAGACCGAATCTCACACTTGGAGGCAATTTCAATTGTACTTGCCATAATTAAACTGTCGTCACCACAGTTATAGACAAAATAACTATAAAACCAGTGGTTACAGGTTAGAACAAAACCTCAAAAACATTAATCAACGATCAGATTGTTGCTATGACAACAGAAACAGGTTTACCAACTCACCGGAGGTTGGAAAAAAAATAGCCCTCGTATTTATGAAAGCTTAGTTGTGAGAATGTTTTACCTTGATTTCAGTGTTATTGGAATTATGTTAGAAAATTGTTTTGTTTTTACCGTCACAAATTTCGATTCCGGATTGGATATTGATAGTATCATCCCCGTGACATAGGTCTCACTGTTTTATAAAATTTAATCCTTGTTTCTTACCTTGTTTAAATCTTTAGAGTGTTATGTATGATGCCCGCCTCTTTCTTCTGAACCTTCGGTAAATTCGTCGTCACATTTCCTCCTGTTTCGTATCCAATATTGATGACATAACTACATAATTAAACTCATAAACTTTTTTCAAAACTGTTCCTTTAAAAACAGTTTTTAATCTGACTAGATAGTTTCCTCAGAAACCCATGAACATAATTTTCTCCTAGGACATTTTGAAATTGCACTGATTGCGGATGAGTTTTAAAAGATGTAAAGAATACTGCAACTCATCCTCTCTTTGTCAGCGGACAAACTAGCGTTTTTATTAGGTTTAATTCTTCTCCTTCTTCTCCTCCTCTTCGACGATTAGGTTATATAAACCTGTTCCGGCATCCATCTTATCCTCGGAAGACACATCTTTTCTATAGTTCAGTGCCGCTTTCGACAATCCATACCCTGTCATCCTTTGCAGGTCATTCCACCATTGTGTTCTGCAAATTTAAATAATTTAATTTATGCCCTTTACTTTGAGTTCTCCTCTGACATCTCCATTCTTTATTCTATCTTTCAATGTATAATATAAAGTATTTCAAAGAAACTGCATTTGAGCACTCTGAATCTTACCGCTTTCTTTTTTTGTCATGACCCACGCCTTACTCGCATAAATCTAGGAGTGTAGTCCAATTCTCTTACAAATATTTAACCCTTGTGCTGTGTCTTGCTTTATTTCTGTAATTTCTATGAATCGTATCACAAATATTCCTAAATTTAATTTAATTATTTAGTTAATAATTTGTTTCCATGCTTCGATGATGTCGTAAATATAGATATTAAAAATCCGTCAACGAAATACTGCACCCCTGTTTTTATTTACTAAAACTCCTTCAGTCTTTGCCTTTTCTGTATTTATTTTGATTTTAGAGTTACAATATACATTTGTGACTACATTTATTAAATGGTGTGAGTAGCCGCGAAGCTCCGTAATACGTCATAATGTTTGTTTAAACTTTTTAAACTACAAAATATCGGTCAGCTGTAAAAAATAAATGTAACGAGACAACAATATTTTGAATCTTATGTAAAGAGATTGGTACGTTCTACTTCAGATTCACTACACATATGAGGGACATGTAAACAACATACAGCACACATCAACCAATAACACACTTTTAAAACACATTTACCATCACAATATCGAACACAGCTACAGACAAACCGGTACAAATAAAACAAAGTTATATTGACAGACTGTGAAACAATGTTTCGATAAACGCTTTCAGCGTGACCTATATCGCGGCAATGATGGTATCGATAACCAATATGGAATCGACGGTAAAAACAAAACGATTTTATAGATTCCAATAACGCAGGTATTTCCAGTAACACTGAAAGCAATGTTAAACATTAACACAGCTAAACTTTCACAAACATATTTGGTTTCTTTCGTTGCTATAATTTTACAGAGATTGAGTTTGGTGAGAGGAGGAGGGAAGTCAGGTGCGTTTCTTTCCTCGTTGATTTTAAAATTCCCCTGGTGGACCCCACACATACTATTGAACTCGTGAAATTCTACTGATGGTCCACGCACATACTATTGAACTCGTGCAATTCTTCTGGTGGTCCCCAAACATTCTATTGACCTCGTGCAATTCTCCTGGTGGTCCCCACACATACTATTGATCTCGTGCAATTCTCCTGGTGGTCTCCACACATACTATTGAACTCGTGCAATTCTCCTGGTGGTCCCCACACATACTATTAAACTCGTGCAATTCCCCTGAAGGTCCCCAAACATGCTATTGATCTCGTGAAATTCTCCTGGTGGTCCCCACACATACTATTGACCTCGTGCAATTCTCCTGGTGGTCCCCACACATACTATTGATCTCGTGCAATTCTCCTGGTGGTCCCCACACATACTATTGAACTCGTGCAATTCTCGTGGTTGCCCCCACACATACTATTGAACTCGTGCAATTCTCCTGGTGGTCCCCACACATACTATTGAACTCGTCCAATTCTCCTGGTGGTCCCCACACATACTATTGAACTCGTGCAATTCTCCTGATGGTCCCCGCACATACTATTGAACTCGTGCAATTCTCCTGATGGTCCCCACACATACTATTGAACTCGTGCAATTCTCCAGAAGGTCCCCAAACATACTATTGAACTCGCGGAATTCTCCTGGTGGTCCCCACTCATACTAATGACCTCGTGCAATTCTCCTGGTGGTCCCCACACATACTATTGATCTCGTGCAATTCTCCTGGTGGTCTCCACACATACTACTGAACTCGTGCAATTCTCCTGGTGGTCCCCACACATACTATTAAACTCGTGCAATTCTCCTGAAGGCCCCCAAACATGCTATTGAACTCGTGGAATTCTCCTGGTGGTCCCCACACATACTATTGAACTCGTGCAATTCTCGTGGTTGCCCCCACACATACTATTGAACTCGTGCAATTCTCCTGGTGGTCCCCACACATACTATTGAACTCGTCCAATTCTCCTGGTGGTCCCCACACATACTATTGAACTCGTGCAATTCTTCTGGTGGTCCCCACACATACTATTGAACTCGTGCAATTCTCCTGAAGGTCCCCACACATACTTTTGAACTCGTGCAATTCTTCTGAAGGTTCCCACACATACTATTGAACTCGTGCAATTCTCCTGGTTGTCCCCACACATTCTATTGACCTCGCGCAATTCTCCTGGTGGTCACCACACATACTATTGGTCTCGTGCAATTCTCCTGGTGGTCCTCACACATACTATTGAACTCGTACAATTCTCCTGGTGGTCCCCACACATACTATTGAACTCGTGCAATTCTCCTGAAGGTCCCCAAACATGCTATTGAACTCGTGCAATTCTCCTGGTGGTCCCCACACATACTATTGAACACGTGCAATTTTTCTGGTGGTCCCCATACATACTTTTGAACTCGTGCAATTCTCCTGGTGGTCCCCACACATTCTATTGAACTCGTGCAATTCTGCTGATGGTCCCCACACATACTATTGAACTCGTGCAATTCTCCTGACGGTCCCCACACATACTATTGAACTCGTGCAATTCTCCTGATGGTCCCCACACATACTATTGAACTCGTGCAATTCTCCTGATGGTCCCCACATAGTATTGAACTCGTGTAACCTTTTCACTGTATTGTTACGACGGTCTCACTGATCGTCGTACGGTACAGTGGAAAACAAAATGCAAGACCCCAATGAAGTCACTAATAACCAGCTTCAATTATCACAAATAACTGTTTATAATCATCTTGTACAATAATCCAAGTTAAACTTGTTCACACGCAACAATAATGTCAACTAATAGAGTCAAGCATAATAATCACTTTTCACTAATAGCCACTTGAAACTAATCGCCCGAAGTAAACTGAAAACTCTAGCGACAGGTGTTGGCTATTTATAGTCTGCAGGGTTCTATAATATGCGTCCTTAACAAGCACTCGAAAATTCTAGAGAATACTTCATCGAGGCCTTGACGGAAACACGCACGTACTGGGCTAAGCAAGAAATGAGTAGAAAAATTTGTCCATAGTAGGCTACCAGAACGCTCCGTATTCTGTAACACAGCCTCCTCCTTAAGCCTGTTCGTCCCGAACTGGGAAAATGTTTCTGAAGTAATATTTAGTGAAACGATCTAGGTGGACGACCTTGAACTTTAGCTGACCTTCCTACTGAATCCGATAGACAACATCGTTGATTCTATTTTTCACAGTGTAAGGTTTTTCTCAGTTAGTCTGAAGTTTAGGTGAGCGACCACGACGGCGCTTTGGGTTGAAGAATCAAACTTGATCTCCTTCTTGGAAACCCACAGTATTGCTGCAAATGTCATACCGAGTTTTCTTTTTATCGCTGACTATCTTTAGCCGTCCACTTACTAAGCGATTCATTTCTCGCAGTTGGTTTTCTAATTGTGAGGGATAGTTCTATGGCTCTTGGGACTGAGTCACAGGTGATCCGAACATCAAGTTCCTAAGAAGACGAGTCTTCCGCTCAGCCTAGTTTTGCTGGAATCACTCCGGTTGCGTCTTGTACTGATGGGCTATACGTTTTTAACTGGTCCTAGTCTGATTGGTTCTCGTCAACAACCTCTTGCGTAAATTCATCTTCAGCAACTTTTCGCCAGGGCGCTTCCAATAACTCAGGAACAAGAAGGAGCCTTTCCTCAATACCCATAGTTGACTTTCCATCCACTTATTTTGCAGTTTTGTCGTGGTACTTCCTCTGGCTGTTCTTCCTCTATTTCTACTTGCAATAGGAAGGGTTTCTCTTGATCACACGTGTTGACTTCTTTTTCGGCTCATGCCACTTACTTGATCGAAAGGTTACCGGACCCTGTAACTTTAGCCATGCAAATCTTTATCTTCTCTTTCTCAACTCTCAGGATATTCCCTCCTAAGTCCACAACGAATCCGTAGGCATTCTTGATGTCCGTGCCAAGAATCACTTCATCGACAATGTCTGCAACGAGCATTTGGTGGATAAACTCGAGAAGACCCAGGCGTACACGTACGTCTATCTTTCCTAACACTTTGACGGGGCTTCCAGACTGTCTGTAATGTACAAGAGCTAATTTGAGCTGACAATTGCTGACTCTAAGTCAGGGCGCACAATGGACACTGTACCCCCCGTATCGACTGTAAATGTTGCAGGTTTGTCTTTAATTAATCCTTTGACAATCAGGTTACCCGTGGTTTTATAAAGCGTGGAGACGGTGTGCAGTTCCGTATCTTTACATATCCAATTGGTGCATTCACGCTCTTATCTCCAATTTTTCGTCCGCCAACAATCTGCCTGAAGATGGCCACTTTTCCCACAATTGTAACACTTAGGTCTTTTGTCTTTATCCTTTTCTTCAATAAATTGTTTTGGCGCTACTGGCTTCTTAAACTGTTCTTCTTGAATCGTCTCATTATTCCGTTCGTTATGACGATACTGTGGTATTTGATCCGTTTGGCTACAACGTGATGACATACTTTGATTAATGTAGGTCCTCGACTTGGCAGCTTCAAAACGGAGAGCATGAACACGAGCGTCAGAGCTATTCTGATGTCGTCCCATTCTTAACACTTGTTGTAATTGAGAATCTCTGATACCGTCAATAAACACAATGTAAGCAATCCACGTTTGGAAGTCCTCCGATTCTTCAGAATAAGCCAGTCTCGTCAATCGGTTGACATTAGCTTTAAACTCCTGGAGGGTAAAACTCCCGGAACGCTGTCGCCTCGCTTTAAGTTGTTCACGGTACACGTCGCACAAATGCTGGTCACCGTACCGTAATTCCATTGCTTTTGTTAATTCGGCACAGGTGTTCTGGCTGTCAGGTGGCACTGCCTGTATTAGTTCTGCGGCAAGTCCTTTTAAAGCAAGAATGAGTGAAAGGCTTGTCTCTTCTTCTGTCCATTTACTTAAGCAAGCGGCAGTTTTAAATTGGCGATGAAAAGTTGCCCAGTAAATGCTTCCATCAAACGTTGGGGCCTTTACGGAAACTGGCCTTACCACACTTAAGTGGTTTTTTCATTTAGAGAATATTTTGAATCTTCTTCACCATATATCAATGGCTTTCTTTATCAACTATTTCTTTTACTGAATGTTCGACTAGCATAATTTGTTTTATTCCATTTGTAATAGAATATTAAACCTGACATACTTATATTCATAGTTGAAACAGATTTTATTAGTTTCCGATAATCTGTCAACTTGTTTGTTCAGCAGCTCGTAACAATACGAATTTTGCAGTGGTATCATCTTGTACTAACACCTTAACGTCGTCTGCTTGACAACTAAATTCTTCATCTCGCCGTCTCTATGATGTTTCATTTTCACGCTTACGTTTTCATCGTTCTTCCATTACTGCTTTCTGTCGTTCCTCTGCCGCTTCTCTTTCCTGTAAGCGTTTCTCATCAAGATGTTTGTTTTTTGGTTTTTAGCTCCAAATTACAAATGGAAATTTTACAGGGTTCCCCGCATAGTCGGGAGGTAAAGGGGTTGCCGAGATGGGGACATTACATCCATCCCCATCCGCAGAGCTGAGCACCAAGATCCTCAACGTCGTCAGACCAACCTAGACCCGCCTACACCAAACGGAACTGCTGCGGAGAAGGAATCACACTATCCGCAGGAGCTCGTCCTTGCCTTCATCATCGACACTCTCATCCAGCATTAAATAGCAGGAATTCCTATCGTATGTGTCTTCAGAGAGCAGGTGGGAGAATTCTTTTTATTAACCACACACACAGTACTCCACCCGTTATAACATAACCAACGAAAGACTCAGTTATACAAAGTAGACTCGTATATCTAAAGGTTGACATTGCTCGGAACATGTTCTGTGCAGACATGGTGCATGATGTGATTATGGTGTTCATTATTATTGTGAATCTGCTTATAATACATTTTAGTAATTTAATTGTTATTCGTGTTGTTAAATATTATTATTTTTATTATTATTATTATTATTACTACTTAAAAATCTTAATCTCTACAAATGAAGGCAATTTGAAAATAACTTAAAAACTATACTTGAAAGATTTTATTATCTATACAATGAAAAACTTGCATATACCTGTTATATAGTTTTCTTAATTTCATTGGTTAACCAGATTATTAGATGTCATTAGTATAAATTGAAAATCTCTTGTATTCATGAAATGAAAATAATCTGAAACTACTTTTAAAACTATAACTTGAAAATAACTTAGAATCTATAACTCAAAAAATTTAATGTCTGGATTGCCGTGATTGTAGTGGTTGATCATATTGTTACATGTGATTATTACTTGGAAATAATTAATGTCGATAAATGAAAGTAACTTGGAAATAACTTAAAATTACACTTGTAAATTTGTAGCATTTACATAATGAACAACTTGTACCTCCTTGTTATATAACTTTAGTAGTTTCATTGATGATTAAATTGTTAAAAGTTGTTAGTGCAGATTGAAAATTTCTAGTGATTCAAAAATGAAAATAATTTGTGTCTGCTTGTTTTAATAATTTATTTGTTAGTTATACTATCAGATGATATTAGTACAAGTTAACAATATACTAGTGTCTATGAAATGAGATTGATTGGAAATAGCTTGAAAACTATTGCCTTAAAAATATTTGATGTTTATTAAAGAAACATAACTGGAAATAACGGATGCACTAATAAAAATGTTGTTGCTGTTAAACAAGTGTTTTATTGCAAGTCCTGTCACGATGGGCTCAGCGCATCTTTTTTCATCTACGCCACGCGTCTAGTTTTAAAAATTTAAGTAACGCTCCCCCCCAAAAAAAACTGTTTAATAAATTTGGGGAAAGTTTCAATGCGTTCCATAAGTTTATATGCCATGTGCTGCCTTCTATGTAGATCATTTTCACTGTAACTAATAAATTTCGTCCACGATTCATTATGAATTCTTGTTATTATACTCTTGCACTTGTTTCGTTTTTTTCTATATGACTTCATATTTTCTTCCGTCTGTGTCTGTAAGTAAACATTGTAAGCAGTTTGTTTTTCTTTTATAACCTGAGCTATTTCCTCGTTCCATATTCTTAGATCCCTTTTCCTTCTTTTTAATGGTGGTATAAATAGACCCCTAGCAAATCATTCGCCACTTTTAAAATTGCTGTTCTTAATCTCCGCCATTCTTCTTCTATGTTTTCTTTTGTTTCTAACATTTGCAATTCTTGAGTCACTGCCTCCGTTGATATAGACCTTTAACACTTTCATCTTGTAGTTAATATATTTTATATTTAAGATTTGTGTTACTAAATGATTTACTTTTTTGTTTCCTTCAACGTGCCCACACTCTATTTTGGAAGTAACCAAAGCATAATCTGAACCCAAGTCGCACCCTCGCTAGACATGTGTATCTCGGACTTGAGAAGCTACTTTCTGATTGACAATTATGTTGTTACTCAATACGGAACATTCTGGTACTATGAAGAATGTTGTTCTACGCGTTTCTCGCTTAGCCCAGTACTTGCGTGTTTCTGCCAAGGCCGCGCTGAAGTATCCTCTGGAATTTTCGAGTGCTTGTTAAGGACACATATTAGGAAACCCTGCAGACTATAAATAGCCAACACCTGCCGCTTGAAATTTAGTTTACGTTGGGCGATTACACAGTGCAATCAAGTGGTGTATTACCAAAAAATGATTTTTGTGTGGGACTCAATTAGGTGACATTATTATTGGTGTGGGCAAATTAACTTAAATTATTGTACAAGTATAATCTTGTTGAATAAAATTTTGATTACAAACTGTTATTTGAGATTAATCAAAGCTGGTGATAATGACTTAATTGTTGTATGTAATTTTGTTTTCCACGGTATCATACTACGATCGGTGATTAATATAACAATATAATTAATTAGTAATCGTGATCCACGTACACTCCAGGTGTATTTATTTATGTCGTTTTCCCGTAGAAGGTGTTTGTTAATTTGTGTTAAAAAAAAAGAATTTTCCAAGAAAGTAAAAAGAAAGAACTTTAGTCGACACATCAACAATGAGTCTTAATGCTAATAACCATCCTTCAAAAATTACTTCTTTACTTCAATTTCCACTTAGCCTCCTCTTCGAATTACCGGCACATTAATACTAAGTGTTGTTAATAAGAAATAATTTGTACTAAAGAAACTGTAGATAGGCAGGAAAACGTTTATGTGAGCTAATGCAATTTACACATCAGATTCTCCGTTCATCCACATAATTTTTGTGTAATTTCAGTAACAGTTTAGTTTAGTAGCCGATTTGGAGTTTCGTAATTATTACTCTCAAATTTTCTTCATCACCACTCCCAAGACTAGGCTTTAGACCTGTTCCGGAACCCGTCTCCTCCTCGGTCTACCGACATCACTCTTGCCAGTAGGGTGATAATCCAAGGCCGCCACGGGTAGACGGATATCAGGCATGCGATTCACATGTTCATATCATCTCCTTCTGTGGTCTTCAATCTTCCGGTGCAATGATACAATGTTTAAATCGCGTCTAATATCCTCGTTCCTTCTCCGATCCAAGAGAGAACAACCTTGCGTCACTCTTAGAAATTTCACTTCGTCTGCCTGAATACTCTGCACGACCCTTTTACCAAGAGTCCATGCTCACTAGCGTTCAAGAATGTTGGGGACGGCCACAGTTTTATAAAATTTCATTCGGGTATCCTTCCGTGTTTTATTTTTTTCAAGTACCTATGAATCGTTCCACAGATGCGTTTAAATCTTGTTACCTTATTATCCTAATAAATAAATATCAGTTTCACATGGCATATTACAACCCAGGTAATTAAAATGACTAACCTGATCCAAAATCGAATTATTCACGGCTGTCTTTGTTCTTACAGGATACCTGCCCTGAAATGCCATCGTTATAGATTTTGTAGCAGAGATCTGTAGCCCATAGTCTTGTATGATGCTATTGAACGTAAATATCGCTCTCTGTAGCTGGTCTTCTGTTTTCTGTATCATTACCTTGTCATCTGCATATAGCAATGCATTCACGTAAATATTTCGCTGAAGCGACATTCCCGAGTCAATTTTAGCTGTCCATGTAGATATTAAAAAGTGTCGGTGAAATAGGGTACACTTGTCTCACACCTTTATTTGTAGGAATATCTTCTGATAATTTACAATTCAAATCCACGACAACCGCTGCCTTGTATAAGCTCCTACAAACTTTAATTAATTGCGAAGGGAACCCTTTCGTTCCACTACACTCGAGAGTAGCGAACGTATCACATTATCAAAAACATTTGACACATCTATGAATGCTAGATGCGTCTGCAAGTTAAGTTCCCTTCTCTTTTCAGTTATTAATTTAAGTATAAAGATAGGATCTATGAATGATCTCCCCTTCCATGAATGATTTTGTTCTTTTGATATTAAAGCGTCAGCTATTGGCTTCCGTCTGCCATTTATTATTCTAGCGTAGACCTTATATATAGTACCCAAAATAGAAATTCCTCTCCTCTCAAATATTTAAGATATATATTACGTAATTTGTTCAGTTTTATATTGTTTCTTTTTAAGTCTTTCCCTTTTTCAAACGTATCACAAATGGTATTAAAATTTCCTGCTCTGTGAGGCAGTGGTCTATGGCCTCAGTATAGCGGATATCGCCCTAAAAAACGTAACGTTTTTGTCACAGATGGCAACTTTTATAACTAATAATATATCGACTTACAAAGGGAACGAATAATGTTTTATGAAATATTAGTTTTATTGACGTCTAACCTCGTTTTCAATATTATTAGATATATATCAGCGCCAAAAAAAAGATCAGATAAATCGTTTCATTTTTACTGTCCAAAGTTTTGATTCCATGTTTAATATCTGGCTGGCATTGTGTCCACGTTGTAGGTCACATACAGTTAAGCGATTATTGAAAACTTGGCGTCACAGCGTGTCAATATAACTTGTTTTATTTGTTGTATTGTTTTATGTGTCTTTGTATCCGGTTTCGATCTGATGGATATATTTTAAAAAACTGTGTGCTATATGGTGTTGGGTATAGTATTTGTGTCATTCGTTTATGGGCTGAAGTTCAACTGGAGTATGAAAAACGTTTTACGTACGATTGGAAATATACTGTTGTATCGTTGCATTTATATTTCATCTATTTGATACACATGTTTGATGTTAAAGCAAGCTCAAAGAAAACAGGTTATTTTCCAAAAGGTTTCGATTTCATATTTTTCGTTATGCAATAAAAATATTTATTTTATTTTTGACCTTCCTCTTCTATTACTACTTCTTCTTCTTAATTAGCGCTACAGCTCTTGGAGTGTCTTGGCCTCCTAGATAATCCGCCTTCAGTCGTCTGGATCCTCTGCTTGCAGTCTCCATCCTGCCTGCGCAGGACGTCCTCAAGATCATCCACAGACGCTGAAGCATCTTTATTCTTAAAGTTGTCCTAAGGCTTTCACGGCCGGTGTCAGTTGTATAAGAAGAGTTTTCCTGGCTGTTCGGCCGTGGTCTACGGTTTAATGACAAACCAAACGTTTCAACAGCATCATTGGCTGCCATCATCAGTGGAATTCAAAGAAATCCAAGACCTCCTGAACGTAGGTTGTTATCGTCAGGCTCACAGTACTATGTCAAAGATATGCCTTTATCACAGTACTGTGGGCCTGACGATAACAACCTACGTTCAGGAGATCTTGGATTTCTTTGAATTCCACTGATGATGGCAGCCAGTGGTGCTGTTGAAACGTTTGGTTTGTCATTAAACCGTAGACCACGGCCAAACAGCCCGGAAAACTCTTCTTATACATCTTTATTCTTGCCTCATTCTTCTCTTTCACTGCCTCTCCTGCGCACTCTTTATTGAACCACTCGGATCGTTTTTCTTTTTTTCTTCTACTACTACTACTACTACTACTACTACTACTACTACTACTACTACTACTACTACTACTACTACTACTACTACTATTACTACTACTGCTACCACCACTACTACTCTTCTCATTCTCCACCTTCATCATCATCTTTTTCTTCTTTAATGATGAATCCGAATATTGGTTGGGAGCTGTTTAGTCTCAGTCAGTTGTCCACTCTTCACGTTTCACACATTCGTTTTTACTTCCTCATAGCTCTAGCGTCTTCCTTTTTTTCATCTCTGTTGTTTGAGCATAGTCGTGGTCTTCCCATAGTTATTTTCATGTCCACATAAAGTCGCATGTTTCTTTTATTATTGTTCGAAGAGTCCGTCACGTCTCATTAAATGCCCAGTTAGCTCCACTCTTCTTTTTTACAATGGATTTCAAAGGCTTCTCTTCTCACCCATTCTTCAAATATTTTCCTCCACTGTATACTCTTAGAATTTAACTCCACAGTTAGTGGAGTCAAGTTCCTCCATTTAACTTTCAGGAAGCCCCTGTAGCACCATACCTCAAATGGCTTCAGTTCCCTCTCTTTCGAAGTCCCTAGTACCCACGTTTCTTAATCACGTAAGGGGCTGGACTCCATACCTACGTTGTCAAAAACCTTTCTCTAATTTCAAAACTGTTACTTTTGTAAATGTAGATCGCCTTACTTTTCTTCAAAATGAGTTTTGCTTGGGTAATTCAACTTCCTACTTCTACTTTATTCCGGCCATCTTTAGTGATTTTACTTCGTAGATAAGTAAACGAATCTACTTGTTCAATGAAGTTAAACTGGTTTGTATTACAACGGTGAGGAAATAAGTAGTACCCCATCCCTAAGTGCCTACGCGAATCTTGGCATGCCGAGGCGCGCAAGCCTCTCTCTCTCTCTCACTCTCTCTCTCTCTCTCTCTCTCTCTCTCTCTCTCTCTCTCTCTCTCTCTCTCTCTCTCTCTCTCTCTCTCTCTCTCTCTCCGTATGTGTTTCAGACGCCTTTAAATGTATAATAATTTATTTTACTACATACGAAAACATCAATATGTCCGTCATGACATTTATGCTGTTTTAACAAAAATAAAATTTAAAAATTTTAAAGAAACATATTCATATAATTTCTAGTTTTTAATTGTAATAATGACAACTTCTGACCATCAAGTTTCATCTAATTAAAAAAAAATAAAAATATACTTTTAAAGTTGCTTACTTGATACAATCCCTCTAACCAATTAATGTAAAGTAAAGTTTACACAATTCAATTTTATAACACAAACCCACACAAACAAACACTGTTGTCGGATTAAGTTTCGCGTTAAATATCGCTGCTTTCATCACAAAAGATTTGCCGGAACCTTTCCGTAAGTACAGCTCTGCATATTCAGGTTAATTCTTCAAACAAGCTCTTGGATTTAATAGTGGTTGTGTAGGACGGTCATATATATATTAATACTGCCTCAAAAGTTGAATTACGTTTTCGATTTCCCGACAATCACAACCACTAATTAAACAGAATTCCACCACATTTACCACTGCCTTCGTGATTATGCGAGGTAAACACTATTAGAGCACAATACCCCGCTGTGTAAATTGTTGGAAATCCAATGAACGACGACGATAAGTCTGAAGAGAGCATTTTCCCAAATACTTACTAAATAAATACAAACGGTCTTTGCAAAACTTTAATTCTAATAAGTAACGTACCCATGATTTGCTTATTTTTAAATTTAAAAAAATTATATAAACTTATATAATATTATCTTGGATAAGTTTAGTTGAAACAGCGAAGCGAATTCGCAGATTCAACTCGAGAGTTTGGCATTTGCCTGTGTGTCTGTGTCTGTCTGTCAGTCTTGGATGTGTCTCAAGATAACTTTTGATTGCGTTTTTTCAAACCTTGGCATGCGTGTCCATACCTTTAGTCTACATAACCTTCACGTTTCTTAGATTCATCACCTAAAGGAGAGTGGCAGGAGAAAAATTCAGGTGGTAAAATTTATTGAAAAAATTGCAGATTGACCATCAAATTAAAGAGAACTTTAACCGCAATCTGAGTATAATGTTCAGTATTGGAATTAAACAATTTTGGGACATCACGGCCTAAAAAGTAGGCTTACACCAAATTTTTGGGAAAATCCATGTAAAGTGACAAATTAAATATAATTTTAACCATAAACTGAATAGTGCTGAACCTTGAAAATTTTTGGACAACGACGCCCAAAAAAAGTATTAAGTTTTACGAAACGTTGTAAATCTTCATGCCTGAAATCATATAGAAGGAATTATGTTAACCCAACTCTGAATGTGTGAGTGTTTGCTTTGAATAATTTTAAATTTAAGGGGGCCACAAGTCAAGAATGCAAGGCGAAATTCTGAAAAAATTTAAAAACCTGAGCAAGTTCTGCACCTTAGGGAGCTTACTGGTATTTGAGGAAATTGATATATGTGGTATTTGTTGAATCCAATTTTCCGCCTTATACATTAAAAATAACTATTCTGAAAATAAAACCGATGGTATTGTGTGGCAAATAACGAGCGCGTTCTAAAATAATTTGTAACATAATATTATCAAAGAACGAAAACAATATTACATACTTTCTCATTTCAGTTTGCCGTTAGTTAAACGTAAATACGGAGAAATCATCACATTACAGCGTCAAATTTAAATATATACGTATGCTACTATAATTCCTCCAACAGAGCTGATAACAACCAAGAACCTCGCAACGCACATTAGCGTGCATTCTACATTGTAAGTACATATAATTATTGTACAGTAGCGTTCGCTAATGGCTACTTATTTGTGGTGTTATATTGTTGAACTCAAATATTAACTGCATTGTTAACGAACTACCATAAGTGGTGAAGCGTTTCCCAGTGCCACGTGTATTTATCACGATATTTATTGACAACTCGGTGGCCACTTGGTGAAATATATTAATGCAAAGGTTTTTAAAAATATATAAACAATATATATATATATTGTTATATATATAACAAAAAATATATACGTTTCACAATTTTTATTTAGCTCTGACAGCTGTTTCAGCTTATTAGGTTATTCTCAAATAGAATCAAGGAATAACGTGTATTTATATAAGTTTACTTTATTTTGGTCTTACTGTGACCTCGGCCCAACTCCATTTATTTTGATTTTCAACAGCCTATCAAATTGTATTCAAATATAATAAATACTCTGTGTATTTTCTTAATAAAATACAATAAAATTATTTTCTGGTATCCGCGTCACAATTATTATAATTAAATTTAAAAAAATTTTTTAAAATGTTACCTTAATCGGTCTGTGACCGCTTGGTTTCTGTCTTCTAACGCGTTTCGGATTAATTTAATCCGTCATCAGAGTAAAAATTCGTCGGTTATGACTTCGTTAAAACATTAAAAAGACACTAAATTACATTATGTATATGTTCTACAAACACAGCGACGTACGCGGATGTGAGCGAATGAAATTATTTTCTTCATTCTGATGTTTGAATAAAATGTTAAGGCTAGGTACTTCAGAGATTAATAATAAAAACATTAAATTTTTCTTACGATAATTGTTTAACTTGATGCGTGGCGTGCAAGGTAATAATGTTCGAGACTCTCAATGTCAACCACTGCGCTGCCGTCGTGGGATCCAGTAAACTTCCCGACTTCGTCTGCCCACACAAACCTATCGGTAGGGACAATAATAGAGCGACGTTGTCAGGCATTCCTGGGCTAGTATGTAACCAAAAATCATGGTTATATTACACTCCCCCCGCACGCGTGCGCTTCACCCCCCCACGCTCGCACACAACTGTTTTCCACCGTGTGGTTCGCCACTGCACCACGTGATCACTATATGACTGATTTCTGTGACTGTGGTGGAGCCTGAAGTGTGCCACGGCTAGGGGGAGAAACAGATCGCAAGCCTAATTCTTGAATAGAGAAGAGAAGAAGAAGAAGAAGAGATGATGAAGATGATGATGATGGTGATGACGATGAGGACGACGACGACGACGACGACGACGACGATAATGATGATGATGATGATGATGAAGAAGATGAAGAAGAAAAAGAAAATATTGTTTGACTTTTAGAAAACAAGAAAGCTTTAGAAAAGTATTAAATTGTTTACATAAGTTGGAAAAGCATTTCGCTTAAAATTAGCAAATTCAAAACATAAGTCAAGAAAATCTCTAAAAACAAGCGTGGAAATTCTTTAAATATTAAAATAGGGAAGGATAACATATATAAAGTGGGTGAATTCACCGATTTACGAATCAATTTCACTAGGCACAGACGAAGCAAAAAGACATCGAAGCAGAATCAAAATCATCCAGAGGAAAAGGGCAAGGCTTTTTTCAAGAAGGCTGACAATTTGTTACTGTCATATATTGGATTAGGAATCCAAACTCCAAACTCTTGTAGTTATACGTTTGGAGTTTCTAACCACTATCAGCTAAACAACAAGGAAAGCAGAAAGACTCACGTTATATATGGTGATGTAACAAGACTTCCTACAAGCTGAGTCCCGAGGTGGATTCATGCCGTGGCCAATAGGGTTTGTGGTTTTGGTGGGTGGGAGTCCCAAACAGCGTAGGAGTGCTGACCGTCCTGTGGCGCACATTAGTTTTCCACAGTGTCCCTCGTAAAAAAAAAATATTATTATTATTATCGTTGTTGTTGTTGTTGTTACTATGAGAGTGCTTTTAAAATGAATGCTTTGATATTTGTGACTTAATTGTGTAAAATATTGTGACGATTTAAGATGCCTAAATCCCACAATAAATAAAAAAAAATAAATAAATAAAAATTATAGTACTAAAATAATTTAATAAAGTACTGATGAACCCTTTCTCCATGCCCGAAACCGGTAGTAACATGCCGATTTTCCAATGAATCAGTTAATAAAATTAGATGTAAGAAACCCAATAAATCTATAACGACCTCGCGTTGCATAAAAGATTAATAAAAGTATAGAGTGATGTAATTAAATTGTAAGCAAATTAAAGGAAAATAATTAATAATAATTGAGAACTACTTTTCGCGCTGAGAAACCACACGCGCGCGGACAGCCCCATTAGGTAGTTAGTCCAGTTGACTCAGAGACTCCGCTGCTGATACAGCGTACAGAAAGTTATGTTGACAACATAAAACATGTAGACTAGGTAAAGCTTGTGTAATTGCAGAATGATGTGAATGTTGTAAATGACTTGAGTGTGCGACGATGACATCTCTATAATTAAATAACATCACCTAAATGTGATGTTAAACTCTTAAAATGTAACTGTTAACCATAAGCAGTATGTGCGGTACGACAATGTGAACACCAGTGAAAGTTACCACCAAAAGGACAGACCACAAGAATCTACAGAAGAGACAGACTACTCATCTTTAAAAATGACACCATACTTCACCTACGCACAACAGACACAAGCGCCGATTCGCCGAGGACATGTTACACACAGGTGACACGGAAGTTCTACTTCCGTGGTTCAGAACTTAACATAAACTAATATATATGAAAGACACTTAAATAACAAAATAAGAGTAGAATAAAACACGAAAGACTGACCTAATTACCATAAAATTGTAATTTCATGATATGTATTAAGATGTGTTAAATTTAATGAATTTAATGAGTATAACACTCTAAAGTTAAATAAGCCCATTCTTCAGATGGCACAAAATAAAGATTATTATTTGTAATATCACATACAGGAACAAACAACTCGGATCCGAGGGTAGTACAAGTTATGTTCACCCATGACTTACACTAATTTCAATTGTACGAATGTGCAAATATTTTTGTCTTTAGTATACACTTTACTAATTTTCTTCTAGGATGTTAAAACAGTATGTAATAAAGAGATGTCATGGTCCAAAAAGGTGAGTGAATAAATCTACAAACCTCTGTCAAAATTCCTGAATTCACTGGATCCTATTTAGCGTTCGTATATATTTCAGTTAATTATGAGTTTGTTAATATTATGGCAGCCTGTTTAATTGACCAGAGCCAATTAACCAGGTTCCCGATATTATAAAGTTGAGACGTTATAATATATTGGCCTACACGTTACTGTAGGAGGGCAAATAAATGAAATAAAATTATTAAAATTTTCCAAAATAGTATCCTTTTAAGTATATGAACATCTTTTACATTATTTTATTTAACCGTTTTTGCCTTTTGGACATTTGTAATTTAGTCTCCTTTTTTTTTTGAAGCGGGGGGATTTGTTATTAGTCCAATTTATGCCGATGTCCATGACTGTGGGAAATGCTAATAATATAAAATTAATATTTTCTTGTAACACGAACATTATTGCAAAGTGCTTGACAGTGGGGCATAAAGATTAAAAAAAAGACTATGTTTATACACATCCATTCCTCCAGCTGATATGGTTTGTATTATCTCGGCGACGTATCTGAGTAGAAGCGCACGCTAACCACTAAAAAGCTGAAAATAGTGTTCAGACTGAGAGCTGGCTTTGACATTTAACCGTAACTTAAAAGTAATGACTGGATTTTAGCGTCCATAAACGTAGTTACAGGTAAAACCGTTCGTTTTAATAATCGTGAGTTATAACTGTATTTACTTTTAAAGGTCACGATACGTTTTTTTTATTAAATTCATAAAACTGTTAGAAATAATATGAACGATACGCAAATATGAATTGTTCAAGACGAAAATATAATACTTTTTTTTTAAATAATCATGTGATTTGTGGAGGAAATCGAGGGAAACATGGTACACATGATTAAAAATTATATTACAAACATACGTGATGCGGTTTAACAATTTTTGTTTCGTCGCCCCAAGACTTACAGCTTATTAAGTCTGTTACTTTAGTTTGTGACATCTCCTTTTTCTTCACGTCTGCCTCAAGGGTTTTCGTCTGTTTCGTTGATATTCAAGTAACTCCATAGGAACACATGAGTAGCAACCATTTTTTCTTTTTGTCCCGTATTCCTCTACTCCTTCATTTATGCGGATTTCACAAAGTGACGAATTTCACAAGGAATGTCTTGAACAATCTGGAGAACGGTAGGAAATAAATGTCGAAAAGAAACACAAATAAAATTTTATAAATCAATGGCAATACCTACACTACTGTATGGTTCTGAAACTTGGGTCATAAAGAAAAAGAAATGAACTGAAGACACAACCAGTGGAAATGAAATGTCTGAGATCAGTTAAAAGGTGTAATAGACGAGATCATATAATAAACGAAGAGATAAAAAGTAATTTAGATATTTTTGCTGTCAATGGTAGGATTAAAGAATACAGAAGAAAATGGAGTCAACACATAAATAGAATGGAAGAAAGTAGAATACCGAAGGTGGCGAAAGTTTACAACCCTAGAGGCAGAAGAAAAGTTGGTAGACGTAAGAAGAGGTAGCCTGTGGAATAGGAACAGACCGTTAAAGTCTAAAACTGTTATGAAAATGATGATGAAATTCCAGAACTAGGAAATGAAAGGCTGAGGTATTTCTAGATGGTTGGAAGCCAATGTAAGTTGATTCCTTTAACTATCTTGGGTGCTAAATTACATCAGATGAGAGGTGCACCAGTGGCGTAAAACGTAGAATCGCACAATCGAGAAAGGCGGTTTTTAACAAACTATATCTTCTGGATCTAGAAACGTGTCCATGGAAACCAGAAAGAAATTTATAAAAAGTTTCAATTGGAGCACATGCACGTATGGGACGGAAACCTAGACTTTAAGAAACGTAGAAAGATTTCTTAGGTATTCAGATAGAAAGGTATCTTAGCTTTTTAAGATACTGTATTTTAAAAACTACAAAGGTTCAGCGGATGTAATGAAATTGATCCTTCAATGTTGAAACAAATATGTAGGTAACTGAACAGAACCTGAGGTAGAAGTACAAACATAATTAGAGAAATTTTTTTTTTGAAAACTACCTTTTGTGACAATATTATCGTAGTTACAAAACGAATTTTTCTTAAAGTATTCCTACACTGACTTTGGTTCTTCCCTATTTTGTGGTTTCCTTCTCTTTTTCTTACGTTGTCCTTACGTTTTTTGTTACCCGAACACCTTTGAAGCGATTGAGGTGTGGTGCTGGAGAAGGGACTTAAGAATATCGTGGACGAAAAGAACACGATGATGAAGTTTTGAAGAGAATGGATGAAAAAAGGACGCTGAATGAATCCATTGTGGAAAGAAGAAGCAATACGTTTGGTCACCTGTTACGCCATTCAAACCGTTCCCCCCCCCCCACGCTGACCAAGGAATGATCGAGGGGCGTACTGGGAGGAAAATGCCCAAGCGGGAGTACACGGATGAGGTAAAAGAAGGTAGAAGACATGTGGTGACAACGAGACTGCCTACAGCAAGGAGAAATTGCAACCCGTCCTACCGCTGGGTTGAGGAGAAGAAAAAGAAGGCATTTTTAAATCTCCACTTAAAATAGTATTTCTTCTCTATTCATTTTTGTGTATCTTTCTGTGTCTCTTCTAAGTCTTACATCTCCTGTTTGTTTTTCAACCGCAATTCATCATAACTTCTTTTCTGTTAAAGCCTTAAATTACACTTCTTCTTATTATTATTACTCCAACCGTTTTCTACCGCAAGGTGTAGAGGTTGAGTTCGCTACCGTGGTCTCTGCGTGGGCCTTGACTTCATTCCACTGCACTCCCAGCCGCTGCAGAGAACACCTCACATTCGCGTCCCAACTCACTCTTCTCCGGCACCCAGGTCTTTTCCCAGTAATTCTTGCCTCTTACAGTTGTTTTGGAAGTCTATCCTCTTCCATCCTCATAACATGTCCAAAACAGCGCAACTGTGCTTTCTTTATTTGATCTTTCAAAGATACTGTCTTCAGACTCAGTCTTATAGTAGCGTTTCTGACTCGATAAGTGTGCATGTAAGAGTAATGTCTTTTTATTGTCTTCCCTTCAACCTTCGTCTCCATAGCTTGGAGAGAGTTTAGATGTTTCTCAGTTAGAGCCCAGGTTTTAGCCCCATAAGTAAGAAGAACTGGCACATAAATGTTTCTGAAAATGGTATTCTTAACTTTATTCCAAATTTGTGCCATACCAATGAATTTGGTCTTTAGTGCATGGAAAAATCTCGAACGAATGCTTATTCTTGAATTAATTTCTAAATTGATTTTACCATTCGAGCTTATTTGTAGAGCCTAAATATTTGAACTCTTGGACTTGTTCTAGGTGCTTCCCTTTGATGGTAATCCGGTGTTGAGCTGGCTCTCTGGCAAAAATCATTGTCTTCGTCTTTGCCAAACTTACTTTCAGTTCTCTTCTTTCCAGCTCTTCCACCCAAATATCCAAGGCTTCTTTCGAGTCCCTCGTCTGTACCGCAGAGTAAGGCTACATCATCTGCAAACGGAAAAGCCCAGCTTGAATCGGCTGAAGCCTCCAATTCCCAACAGGGAATTAAATTAAACATGAGATGTTATTAAGCACTGATAATCTTTGAAAACTTTTACAACTAGGATTTAAGAATTAGTTTTAATATGTTGACATATAAGGTACAGTTTTATATTGCAAATCAGATTAGAGGTACAGTTTTAGAAAGTGGCAGGTTACAAGACATAACAATTTTTAGAGGGGTATTTTATTATACCCTTGTGATACAGTCTTAATACAGCAAACGGAGAATGAGTTGCAGTGTTCTTTAAATAGTATAAAGCATATTTGCAAATCAGGACGATTTCAAAATATCAAAGGAGAAAGCAAATATTATGACTTTCTAGGAACACTTCATAGCACAGCTACGCGGAGCACAAATTTTTTGGAGCTTCTCATTTGAGATATTCTTATCAAACAATTATCAACAAGACGACCTTGCAATAAAAAATTTACATGACTTTACGTGAATCTGTTTGACGTAAGCAGGAGCTAGAATCGAATTGTTGCAAAACAGATGTACGTAACTGTAACACACGTTTGACGTAATAGTAACACTTTGCTCACACAGTGGCACAAAAATTTAATTAATGACACAAAGTACACTGGCGACATTTGCACGCAGAGGTTTTTGTCCTGGACAAACGGTTTCACTGCTTAATTGATTTTGTCTGCGTTCCACTAGCGTAATTTCGTTATTCGACACCTCTATAAATAAGTCTTTGTAGAAAACAATATATATTCTGAGGACAACGAACTCAGTAGTTTTAAAAGGGCAATTAGAAGGTCTATCAGAGTTTTACAATACGGCAAGGCAAAAGCAGCATAAAATTTTGTTAACTTCGTTAATTTTTTTATTATTAACATTTTTAACATGATAATGTTTTTAGGGTGGGAGTCATTCCACAAAATGCGTGATGCAAAATGTGTAACGTCATCGAAAAATGTAACGCTCCAGGTGATGTTAACACTATATTTTTTCCACACTTTCGATTCCCCACAGTCTAGAAATCTTCGGTCTCTGTCGTTTTTAACATGGTAATGTTTGTTATATAGTAAATATTTGTTATACAGTTATAAAGAATACATGATAATGTTTTCCACAAATTCGTGATGCAAAATATGTAACGTCATCGAAAAATGTAACGCTCCAGGTGATGTTAGCAATAAATAAATTTGGTCACAGTGAAATAAGATGCATATCAGTGTATATTGTTCAGTGTTAGTCGTGATTTCTTCCAATTAACGTGTGCGACGCCTGCGTCAACGACAACGCGAAGATAGGGATCGTGAAGAATTAAATGAATTTAATTAATTAATTCACTCGTTCTCATCAAATACAACTGAAGATGGGAAAATTCGCGCGTTTCAAAACAAGAAGAAAAAAAACGAATAAATGCTACGATAGCCAAGCAATATCGCCAGAACAAGAGATTGAAAACTGAACAAACAGGCGATATGGAACAGAGGAAATTAAACGTCGAGCGAATTAAGCAATATCGTCTTCGTATAAAAAAATGAGATGGTACTCAAGAAAAACGAAATCGACGAGCTTGAAAAGAAGAAATTAAATGCTGAACGAAATAAACAATATCGTCTTCGTATAAAAATTGAAATAAAACAAAAACGAACTCTCGTTACGGAGGAACTTGAATCCAAGGGAGAACCGATATGTAAACGCATCAAGACAGAAATAAACGCTGCTAATAAAAGTTTTAGTGAAAATAAATTTGGTTTTACATGCTCTGTTTGAGAGTCTGCAGTTTATGCACATTATACGTTTCAAAAGCCTAAAAACATTATCATGCTTCGATGTTTCGGTTTCGTCGAAATTCTTTTTTTTTTTGTTAACTTTTGTGTCTGGGTGTTTCTTACGTAATGGAATATGACTCTACAACTGAAACATTTAGACATTTATACTCATCCCACGTCAGAACGATTGGATGACGCAGTGGACACAACTTTCTGGCAAACAATGATGTTTGCTACACTTTCCGAAACGCTGCCTGATTTGGAATTGTATTGTCGACATCAGCAGCAACAGGTAATGTTGAACGAGCTTACCTGAAGGTGTGCGTGGTCGTTAATTCAGTCAGTTGAGTTGACAAACAATTCTAATCACAATTCAAAGCAAATTTATTGTGCGGTTGATTACGCTCTATTAATTCCTTATTATTATCTAGTCCTCAAAAAGTGACACGTGATGGTTTACTTATGTTTCAACAATTGGATTATTTAATCTAGGTGAATTTACTATTAAGTTGCATTAGTTCACCCTTATGTGCGGCGCCATCAGGCGAATTCTCAAGTCAGCAAACATTCTACAAGGTGGTGGCCTCTTTCCCACACTTCTTTATGGGTCTGAGAACTGGACTTTACCGAAACCTCAGGCCAGTCTTATCCAAGCGACTGAAATGAGATTTCTCAGACACATGGCATTTTATACTCTCCATGACCATAGAAGAAACACATATATACGGTAGGAACTGAATATTATGAGTATACTCGACAGGATTGCCCAGTATCGGCTGAATTGGTGGGAACGTCTTTGCCGAATGGATGACTGCCGCATCCCCAAACAACTGTGGAACTATAAGCTGAGGGAAGGACAGGTGTGGGACATCCGAGGAAGCGCTGCGGTGACCAGTTCTAGACTTTGCCTGTGTGAGACCGGAACAAACCATCCTCTGTTTAATCCTTGCAAATGATGATGATGATGAAAGTGATGATGATGAATTTACTATTATTTGTTTATATTGCGTGTATATAATTGTTCAAGCGTAACTGTAAATGTTGTAATACGAGAGTTTGTGATTCCAGACATGTTTATACAATTGTTACTGACGATGTATTCGGTCCTTGTCAGAATACATGTTATTGTAATATACTTCGTAGGCTTACCCGGCCGGAGTCAATGTTGTTAAAATTCATTCTCGAGCTGTAACGTAGGGTGGCAAACGTTAGTACAGGCTAGTGGTAGTGGTAGACAACATAAGTGAAGCTCGAATTTACACTGGTGACGGGAGTCGATGGCACTGCCGAGACGTCTGTTTTTGTTAAAACAATGAACGACGGACAAACAGCCCGGGAATGACTTTTAACAACATGTTATTTGTATTTGTTTCTAACAGGCAACATGTAGGCATCTTCCTAGATGATTCTTTTGTTTTATTGAGATTTTTGAGGCTCGCCCGACGACGAGTCTCGGGATGTTTTGGGGATTAGCTTCATTTTGCCTGTGGAGTAGTAAGGTTACAGGAACGCGGGTGCCCGTGCAGGCAACACGATGAGAAAATGGAAGTACAGAGAAGAAGAGAGAGTACTGTGACAGTGTATTGTGTGTGTGTGTGTGTGTGTGTGTGTGTGAAGTTGGAATGCCTTTGTTGAAAGGAGTTGGTTTGGATTTTGAGTACCAAACGGTTGTGTAGTAGCGACGGAGTGTGCAGCCGAGACGCCAAACATAAATCTGCTTACACAGTTGTAATTATATCACTTCACTTTTTAAGTGATATAAGATTTGGATTTAAGGTTTTGGATGTAAAACTTGGATATAAAGTTTTGAATGGTAAAATTCTAGAGCAAATCTCAGAATTTAACTATTTAGACTATAAGCAAAAACGATAAAAACAAAGAGATATTAATGGGAAAATTAATGAGTTTAACCAGTTAACAGGAACTCTCAGACATGCTCAAAAACACAAGGCAAGAGTCCATAATAAAATTATACAAATCTATGACAGTTCCTACCCTTACTTACGGCTAAGAGACATGGACAATTGCTGCTAGACAAATATAAATAATTCAGGATACAGAAATAAAATTTACTGGATACACAAAATTAGATATGAAAATAAGCAATCAGATAAGAGAGGATCTGAAATTTGAAGAACTAAACGGAATCATTATTAAGTACAGAGAAAGCTTGAAACAACAAAGATTTAAATATTTTGTGCGGACGGGCAGAAGCTCCCGCTGCACTGTGTGTGATCGAAAAAGAGAACAACTGTAGCGTGTGTGTCCTATTTATACCCACGTCTTGGTCAACACCTGCAGTTGTACGTAATCGACATGTCTGAAATTGTCTCTGGGTTCAGTCCCCCCACTCCTTGTCAATTTCGCTATTTCTTATATTTCTGCGAATTGCAGAGTCCTATGAGTATACTCTTATACTCATCTTACAACTATTTTCAGTACACATGTTCACTGTATTTTTGGACATTGCAACTTAACCCTTTCGCTCTGTACACAGTTATTTCACCACTACACTGTTGGCATGCTTATTTCTAATACATTATTAATTATTTACAGTTTATTAGGTATATTTAAATTTTTATATTCAATGCTCAGTACATCACTTATTTGTACTGTCGCAATATATATATATATATATATATATATATATATATATATATATATATATATGAGAATATTGGCATACACCGTTAGATATAATTTTGTTGCGTATAAAAATCCTGCTTGTAGCAGTCTGAGTTGATCATCCGTGCTGAGATGATCACATAACGTCAATGGCTATGACGTCAGAGATAAGGAGGCGCTGGCAGTTGGTTTCGGCTGTCGCTGTGTACGTTGAATCATTGGAAAACAAACGCCTACTTACCTCTGACGTTATAAGCCAGTGACGTCATGTGTTCATCTCAGCACGGGTGATCAATTCAGACTGCTACACTGCTTAGTAATGGAAATAAAATACTTTGTGATGTTTGTTATAAGCTTTTTGAGGTTATATAGAGACGTTGGATAAGAACAAATCATGAAGGCCATTAAAATACATCACGCTTGTCTCATACTAGTGGGCATACCAAATATCAAAAATCGGTATGGAGAACCACAGCCTACATAACTTCCATGTTCTAAGATTTAAATTTAAAATCACTTAAATATAAACTGAAAAATTTGACAAGTTTGACAAATTGAAATGAAATGTTTCCATAGAAAATACTTCTTTGTTCCCGGTAACGTAGTACACATATAAAAAATTGGTATGGAAACCGTACATGACTTCCATGTTGTAACATTTATGTTTAAAATAATTTACTTGAATTTGGTTCGATAATTTCTAAAAAGGATATCCCCCATCTTGTAAATCTAGTTTTATGTTTGAGAAATTGAATGAAATATTTCCATGGAAACAACTTCTTTGTTGCCTATATATAGTAGAACATATAAATAAAAATTTACTTCCTCCATCATCAACTACCGTTTTAATTTATAAATAAAATTACCCCCTCCCCCTTCAACTACCCTTTCCATTTACAGATATTTCATCTACCTTTCTACAGTGGATTATTATGATCTTCGTTTCAGGATACCTTATCAAAATTAAGTACTTCACTCTTGTTTAAAGGTAAAACGTTGCTACCCTCCCCCTAAACCGATCTTCACCAAAATCAATACACCTTGAGTCCTCTACAACTCGGGCACATATGCAAAAAATTATTTGATTCCGTTTGAATTTGCGGCCGTTACTGTTAGCCATAGAAAAAAATCTACCCACAGACACTTTTCGGAAAATAACTTTTCTTCATGTTTTGAGGGTAGTACAATCAGAATCAGCCCTTATCTCGAATACGACTTTTTTGCCATCACTCTACATCCGTTTTCTTATGAACATGGAAGTAGAATAAGACATACAAGTGTAAGTATGTAACCAGACGTTACTTTACAATTTCAGTCTCTCGCCGAGCTGTTACCTCTTTCCTGCGCCGCTGCGGAAGGCCGTCCGTCGTCGGTTTGTTTTATTTGAATTTTGTTCATACGTTTGTTATATAGTTTATGGACAGTGTTGTTATCGTGGGTCAAACTTACGATAACAACTGTAATTTTAATATTGATGTACCACGACGTAGCAACCTGGAAAACATTTTTTACTACCAAAGTGAGTCGTCAGGAGAGTGTTAAGCAAGGTAGCAAAAAAAGTTGAGAAATGGCAGAAATATGAATGAAAATATGAGAATACAAGAAGAATTTGCTGAATAGACCAAATAGAATACTGAAAGAGAATACATTTATTGAATAAGTTGTCTTCTCGTTGGTAGTGATTTAACACACAGGGAACAATGAAAACGTCACACGGAATTGACAAAAAATACGCACGAGTCATCAACTCTGCTGCGTTTTTAAGCTCCGTCTTTAGTGCGTTTTTTATAATAGCATTTATTTCATTGTTACTACGGTAATTAATTTTGGTCTCCGTGGTGTTGTTGACACCTTTATAAAGAAAATATCTAAAGTAAACATTTTCTTTATAAAGATTTATTTACTACTGATAACCAATGTTTTATTTAATCTAAACTCGGACGTTTCTGTGGAGTTGCGTTTTATCCTTTATATAAACATTTAAACTTTATAGCCAGAACTGTAGGGATACGCGTCCGAGACGTCCCAACGCCGCAGTCCGATTATAAACGGCCTGTGATTACATTTTTATCCGCGCACGTACGAGAAACAACGCACTTTTGACAACTGTCGTTTTCCCAAACTACAAGCGCGTGCAGGGCCGGAAAAAACGGCCCTGTAACCGTACCCTAATAAAAATTTTATCGAATACAGAATACTACAAGTATAATAAGAATGATTATACTTAAAGCCATGTATTATGTACATCTACAATATAACGCGGTAGGTAGTGTGTCAGTCATTGGTATAGGAGACCAGAATTCATTACCATAGTAACAAGTAAATAAACAAATGTTATTTACCGGCATTGAATGTATACCTTTATCCGTTCCTATAGTTTTTAATGTTTTTCTATGCGACTGTATTGATATGTTTTGTAATTTTGTATACAGATACGTCTATATATTTTGTAATTGTCTTAAAAGATTGTAAAATTTACGTTTATACGTATTTCTGATGATGCAATGAATAAGTAATGAAATATATTAAATACCACTATTAAAGATGTCAACATCACCATGGAGACCAGAATTAATTATCATAGTAACAAGTAAATAAACAAAAGCTATTTAGCGGCATCGGAACTGTACATTTTCCCATTCCTGCAGTACATTTTCGATGTTTTATATAATATGCGATTGTATCGATATATTACGATGTAGAGAAGAAGTGTACTAACTGTAAATTGTCCTTGACTTAATGCAAAGCGAAAATACGTGTTGTTTTCATTTGTGAGGTTAGGTAACAACGGTTTTTGAGTTAACAGGTACTTTATAAATATCTTCAAAGGCTTTATAAACGGGTACTTTTAAATCTCCAAAGGCTGTTGCAACAACATAATAAGTGTTGAAAATTTGGAGAGAATTTTACTAATGAGTACAAAATTTTTATATGAGCTGATAGAACGCCATATATACATAGACAATCAAAATTATATTAAAATACTTATTAAAAGTCAAATATTCGCGTGCGAAGCCGCGGGTAACAGCTAGTTCAGCTTTAATATCGAACATAAAGTACATTATCCGATGGTTCAGTCTATTATCTACGCTAATAGCGTGACTGAATTACAGGTGCCATTGCTAAGTACATACCAGTGGCTGTGTTAATTATTGTCGTTTGGGCGTGTTGAACATTGGTCTGAATGTAATATCACAAAGAACAATATACCTAAACATTAACGCCCTCCCCTCGCGGTCTCACTGAATACATTCATCATGCGCTTGTAATTACTTTAAGTTAGTAAAACGTTTAATATTCTCTCCGCTTTATGCATTTGACATTATAGAAAAATTCTGATATTATCAGAAATATCGGATTAATTACAAGTAACTTGCATTTAGAATCATGTCACGTTATAAGCAACGCGAGGTGTAAAGTTAACATTAAAACTTCGTTTAGCGTAGATTATAATGGTTTAGATTGTGACCAAGAAACAGCACAAGGATTAAATTTTATAAGACAATTGCAGATACCCACATTGACAGAACTCGAAGTAGTATAGGACATAAATGAAATTATATCACCTTACAGAAAACAATGGTGGGCTCATCTGCAAAGGATGACAGAGGATTGATTGCCGAAATCGGCACTGAACTATAAAGCCTTTGGTAGAAGAGACGTGGGTCATAACATTCCATCTTGTTTCAGACTGCCATGCTCTCCACCATCTACGTACCGAACACGTTCCCGTCCAATGACAGAAGTTTGGACGACAAAACTACAGCCCCTGCACAGTACTTTCCCTCTTAAAGGAGATACAGTTGATTACAAAAATACAAGCAGCCGACTATTTTTGTAAAAAGAAAATTAAAATTCATGTAATTCTAAACCGTTTAACTTAATGTACGAGTATGTAGTGAAGATCCTTATTACTGTTTCAATTATTATATATACTATTTTTTTGAAGTGAAAACTTCTATAGGCACGTTGGGCGATTTTTGGATGGGTAAAATCTTATGAGTTCGCGTCACCGACATGCAAATGCTAACATGATATCTGTAGCTGTAAGTATGACGTGTTGCGCGCGGCCAGCAGTGAAAGTATAGATTATACTTGTGTGTAATACTATTATACTACAATTATATTATACAATTTTAATACTATTTATACTATTTAACACACTTTTATCGTTTACGTACATTATTTTGGAGTTTCTTACGCTGCCGAATTTGCTATCGCGTGTTCGATCCCTAGCGCGATTTCGGCTTTCCGTATTAACAATTAACGCAATACTTATGATCTATTTTACATTATTTTTATTCTTATTAATTACTTATACTATATTATATGATATTTACATAATTGTTATTTGTCCGTCTGGCTGTTAACTTAGGGTTTTTCGTCATGTCTAATGTCGAAGTATGTATTTTTAATAGTTTTTTTATTATTGTAAGATTTTAACATTAGTGCTGTGTATATGTATATAAGTAAAGTTAAATTGACTACGTGGAAAGTTTAATGTGTGTATACTGTGCACTGTTTAAATTGTGTTTTAGTTTGATCATTATTTTAAATGTTCAAATGTAGGATCACTGTGCAGTACAAAAGTGAGTACTAAATATGTTAATATTTTTATATAGAAAAATGAATAACATAAACAAAGCATGTATTTTCAAATATTTCCAATATTCGTATCAATATTTCCGTTTAAAAATTTGATATTATTTATTTTTTATTTTTGATATTTGACCTCTGCCATACATCATGCAATGAGTATTTCATAGTGGCCTAGGAGTTATCTTACTAGCGTGGTAAAACAAATTTCTAGTTGTTCGATAGTATTTTTGCCGCGGATTTTAAAATTAAAAATTCTATAAAATTTTATAATAATTTTAGATTTATGTGTTGAATTTTGAAAATATGGTTACTAATTCAAAATTATTTTTTATTAGCTTATATGTGAAAACCAGACTGATGTTAAAGATTTTAATTTACAAAAAATTTTAATTTTTGATACTACAATTAATTTGAATATCCAAAAAAACCACTGTTATTTCGTAGTTTTAAGTTTTCACTTCTGTCGGAAGTCCTCAATGACTGCCTATTTTGAAATTTTTTTATATATTATTATTACATATTATATTTATTACTATATATACACTTATGTAGGTTATTAATTATATATTTGCGTTGTATAAAGCCATATTTATCATTTTATGTTGGATTATAATACTATTTAATTGCTAATGTTTAACATAATATCTAATGTATATTCTAAATCCTACTAATTCCTGATTATATTATTGCAATGTTTAGCTTTGCTTAACAACTGGTACTTTAATATGTAATTTTGTTGCATTTATAAATTATTATTTTAATTTTTGTGGTCGCTAATGACCGATTCGGTTGCAGTGACTAATAAATAAATAAAAAAGAATAGTGCCAAGACTGGAAACAAAAAACCTTTATATAATTTTGTCAAACCACATTCACTTACTTTTAAATCGTGATTCAATCATAAATAAATTATATAAGCTGTAATTATATAAACAATGTCAAATCTGACACATTGAAGAATTTACTACAAGCTTTCTAGTAAAGTATTTTTACGAAAATAACAGCCAAATACAAAATACAAAAATCGTACGTACTGACTTTACAACAAAGCAGTAAAGTGTACGTAACTCAGTTTAATAGCCGTTTCTCCTCGAACTGTCAATAGTATATTTATTGCTTCCAATTATAGCTTTTCTGTCAAGAGTTTTGTATTGTGCAGTACTTTATATTGTTCTCTAAATAAAATGACCTACAGATACTCTGTAAGCTGTAATTTCTATCATGTATCATTCTTATGGTAAAGTGAATTACGTCTAATTATTAATAAGAATACAAAGCACACTTGAGCCAGGTTTCAAGAATTTAATTACCTTCAAGGATTATCTTCAAGAATACAAAGCACACTTGAGCCAGGTTTCATGATAATTTTTATCTTGAGACTACAACCTGTGTCGGTATAAGTCTAAAGTATTTTATTTTACAACGTTAACATGTGGAAGAATTTGAAGTTATTCTCTTTAAATGATAAAATTGAAAGCTCGCAACACGCGTTGGTTAGACCACGTCTGTGGGATGAACGAGGAAAGGCACCCGAGACAAGCAAGCGAGGTAAAACCAGAAGGCAGAAGAGGAAGAGGACGGCCCAGAACTAAATGGGAGGATAACACCAACAAGAGTGTACAAGACAGAGGAGCAGTTTGGGCCCGTGCCAAGGTTTTGGCACTAGAAAGGGCGAAATGGAGAGTTGTCTTGAAAACCTTGACACCCGACGGGTAGAAGAGGATGGCTAAGAAGAAGAATACGAAGAAGAAAAAGAGAAGAAGAAGTACAGAAGAAGAACAAGAAGGATGGTTTCTAAACTAACCATAAGGATGCAGAGCAATATTGTTATAATTTGACCACATTTGTAACACTACGTCTAATAGTTCTCCCTTCTATTGTATAAAAAAACGTCATGTGAAGAATCACGAAACAAGTAAGCCACATGAACTCTGCTTTACATAGTCTTGTTTTTTTTCCTTATGTTCTCTGGTATCCAAGTCACGTTTCAATACAGATTAGAATTAATTTTACCTTTTTTTTTATCCGTCGTGTGACTTCTTATTGTATTTAATTAAATAACACGTTTCGAGGCTCAAGGCCTCATCTTCAGATTTCAGTCCCGTGTGGACGTCGTTAACACATTAAAAGTAAACTAATACACATTAAAATAAAACACACTACACAATAGTCTTGTTTGCAATTTAATCATTGATTATAATATTGTTGTATACCGTGGTATAACTATCTATAGGCAGTTAACAAAGTAGGTTACATTTTTCTACAGTTTTGAAACTAATCAAGGAACTTGAAATGAAATCAAATAGCCTATATTACCTTTTTGTAATTTTTGAAGTTTCAACAAACATCTACGTACTTTTAGTTAGCTGTAAATATACAAGGGAAACACTACGACAAATCTTTTGATGCCTAAAAATTACTGTTATAATAATTGAGTACGAAAGTCTTTTCGGTTTCCAACCCACGACAATTTTGATTTTGAAGCAGATGATCTAAACATTATAACACCTAGACTCGACAAGTATAATTATCAGTTATTATCAAATTAAATGAATTAATTTAAATCAATTGAAACAATAATTATGTTATCAATTAAATAACGTACGGCTAAGTAATAATGATTATAATGTGATTATTATTTCGAGATTTTTTTTTGAAATCTTGAGTATTGCGAGAGAAGTACACCAGCAATTAGAGCCCGTCAAAAGTGACACATGTTAGCTTTGTTCGAGGGTGGGCGACGAAAAGGAACAAACCTTTCCTTTCCGTTAAAACGACGTAAAAACCATTTACGAACAATGAGCAGTACAGCACACGTTGCGACGAACTGGACCATGAGTGGGAACACTTGACTCCACAATTATAACAAAGGAATGCTACCCTTACATCTGTCCAGTAACGAGAAAAATACATAGCCAACGGTAAGAGCTTTGTTCGAAACCATGTGTGCGACTTATAGTGAAACAATAGTTGGTGCTCGGACAATGGAGCATGCGACTGAGTGACGCTTGTGGAGAACACAGATGTTATGCCACCCGTAGTTCATCGATGGAAGTCGGTAGTGTCTCAACAATAAGGGAATTTGACACGCTACACCAAAAGTAGCAGATGTGATTTCGGAAGCAAGGCCTTAACACAGGTTCCAAGAACAGGGCAACGGACGAAAGACAGCAACTCGTCGAGTCCACGTGGACTGCGTCAAACTCAAGTTAAGAAAGCCAACCAGCCAATGAGGAACGAGAATTCCGAAGGGAGCAACTGAAAGGGATGGTGCTGACAGAAGCCGGCGACCAGAGAGCAAATCCTGAGTAGGAACATCCCTCTCCAAACGGCGCTGGGTGGAGAATTCGCCAGAAATACAGACTGGAGACGAGAGGACACAGGGAGGTACATGCGATAAGCCTATCAGAGATGATTTGGTGGGACGTTGGAGCGATCATCGGAGTTACAAGAGTGGGAAGATCGAAAGGAATAAAAACTGAATACTCAAGGGGACGCGCTCTCAGTTCATTCGAAATTTTACTCAGTTCATTCGAATTTTTACTCAGTACTCAGTTCTCAGTCATTCGAAGTTATTACTTAATTCATTCAAAAACTTTACTCGGTTCAGTACATTGTTATTTTCAGTATCGCAGTAACCCAGTAATTCGCAGTATTTCATTAGATACTATGAAGACTCTGCTCAGACTTAATGGAAGTGCGTGAATAAGACTTAGAACGACAAAACGGAACGGTAGTGTTCGCGATGACGCGCGAATAACAAACTTTATAAACTATATGTAATACGCTGTCATAAAGGGTGATAATATTTAGCAGTGACATTCTTGAACCTTTACATAAAGTAGTGATACTACACTATTTCGAATAAAGTCAAGTAATAGTAATGACTACAATTGCCTAAAGAACTTAAAAACAATCTAGGCGTCGCAGGAGAGTAAAACGCGCAAGATTAAGGACTATTAAGTGCGTAACGGTATCAAACTGTTAATCGCACCAATAGACTCACGCGAATACGCATAGTCGACAGATTCTAAGTGCTATGCCGCAACTTACACTGTGGCAATCTCAAAACTCATAGCGAATATCGCGGAGTGCGAACTAGTGTTCTCGAACGATGTACGTATAAAAATCGAAAGTGGCAATCACGAGTGCTATATGGATTAACATCAACCGTCAACGGAGGAACCCGCATGGATATACCATGGGAGCGAGACATCACGACAGAACGAGTAACGTACAAAATTAATCTCTTATTATAATTTACTAAAATACCACTGACCTGACACTTAGAACCAAACCACCTGAGAATTTTATAAACAAGAGTCAGATAGAATACGAATCCATAGGTAGGGATCATTATGTTACAGAGTATTGCACGTGTATTCTTGTTAGTATATATATGTTTATTGTAACTATGTATGCGTTCTAATATGTCTGTTGCAGGAACATGATTTTAACTATGTATATGTTTAATATGTGTATTGTTAGTACATGAGTATTTCACATATATAAATGTTTAATGTGTTTTGACGTAAAACCACTTAATGCAAATTATGAGCACACCACATTGGTAACTAGTAACGTCACTACGCACAAATAAGTGCCTATATTTGATTATTCTTTTAATTATTTTAAACTTGTTCATTCACTCGTGTCACTGTTGCAGTTCCAATTTGTAAAGCTCGTGCGGTCCTCTCCGCTATTTTTGAAAAAGGTGTTACAGGTTCACCAGTTTTTTTCAAGGTATCATTTCCTTTTTTAAAAAACTCCCGGACACTCATGATCATTTCTCTTCCTTGACTCTTTATCGTACTTCCTTTCCGAAAAACAGTCTTCCCGGCACTTGTTGATGGTAAACTTTCTTCGTCACTCGCCATCTCTAAGGTTAAAAAATATAATTGAACAAAACACTTCAGCTATCTCAGACGACAACACTTTACAAAACAGAACACTCCACCAAACTAAAGTATGTTGGTATTTTGTGTATGTGTTGGGGTGTGTGATAGCGGTGACCTTATCAGGTTATAGACGGTTGACTCATCAGGTTGTGGCGCGCGGTAATCAATTCAGCCTACATAATCAGAGGGCAAGCATAAATGTGCTTTCAATTTTTAATAACATTTTTTAATTAATATATTACAAAGTGTAGCTTTATACAACCGTAATTAACATTCACTTAACGCCTATAACAATTACTTGGTGACATTTAGTTCTAAGAAGTAACGGCCGCCCCCGCACAGACAACGGCCATTGTACTAGAAATGAAACTACTGCAATTTTGACATAATTAAGATATTTCTGTTGAAATGCGATAACCAACACTTGACAATAATGAAATCATCTTATTAATGTTAACATTGTGGCACAATTGAATTGAGTTAGGGATCTCGGTAATGTCGAACGACGAGTAAAGGTTAGCATAATTCAAAAGAAATGTCTTAATTTCTTTTAAAATTTTGGCTGTTTCATTAATGGAAAACGTTTCATTATTATAATACCGTACAGCACAAAAACAAATATATACAAAGCAGTAATACATCTCCGTAAAGAAAAATAAATAAAAACAATATTTATTTCGATTTATTAGATTTCGACACACAAGTTATTACAGTATTAACATTATGGTTCGTGTTATCGTCGGCGCGCGGATAAAATGAACCCAGTACGGAACTGAGTGTACTCCACGCTTTGTCCGTCGCTTTACATTTTAGCGAAAGAGCGCTTCAAATATAAGTTGATGTAAAATATAGTAGCTGTTTAAGCTTGTTTTCACTCAACTTGAACTTTCGTTAGCGTTGTTTTCTCAGTGTTGGCACAAATTTCAACTCTAACTGTGCTCCCGTTTACGAGTTGTTCGTGGTCAACAAAAAATTAATAACGCCTATAAAAATAATCGCAGAGAGTTCAAATGGGAATATGTGATGTAGGATGAATGTAAAAATAATCGTTGAATAGGAAAAATTTGTTGACGCTGTACTTTTTTTGTAATGAATTATCAAAGTTGACAATCGTTGTAGAAGGGCTAAAAAACAGTGACTTTTTTAATATATCTCTTAACGTTATCAAAACGAAGAATCAAAAAGATACGAAATATACACGAGTAACGCAGAAAGGAATGTCGATTCCAACAATATGCTCATTTATTTTTTGTCTTTCATAATTTGGAAACGGCAGGCTTTGAAAGTCAGCGATCTTCTTTAGTTGAACGGACTTTAGTAACGTCACTACGCACGAATAAGTGCCTATATTTGATTGTTCTTTTAATTATTTTAAACTTGTTCATTTAATTATTTAAATGTGGTATAGAATTCTATTGTCTTTTAGAAGATTTGTAAGTGCTCTTATTCTATGATTTATGTTATGATATGAATACGGATGAGATACGATATTTTAATAAACGTATTTTAGAATGGATTCGTTTGTGTTATATTGATTTGTGTAAGACCCTGACTCACAAGTTAATTTCTCACTAAATAGGATCTATAACTCATGATTCAATTTAATACAGTTTATCAATTACCTTTCTTAGAAATATACTCAGACTAGAAGCTTATTTGGCATTTAAAGTCAAAATCAATTTCATGTATAACAAGTTTGATTGTGGTTTACAACTTAAACAATAATTTAATTCATGCAATTAACTAAAGAAATATATTTTATTATCATTGTATATGACATCCAACTGTAGGGCCAAATAAAGTAGAGAGACACGTAAGAGTCGTACAGATAACATTTTCATAAATACAGGTGAAATAATATATAAATTTAGTAAATAAGTTATGCAATTAAATCAGCATCATTAATTACGTCGTATATAGTGCCCAACGCGTTGCATAATTACATTGTACATGGCGCAACGACGTGGCGCGTAATTTAATGAAAGATATGCAAAGAATATCACAGTAATTTCCTATAATTAAAAGGAATGTTAATTAATTAATTTTGATTAATTAATTACACCGTATGATAAAGTAATAGACGTTAAACAAATTAATTAAATTTTTCTACTAGTAGTTTTGTACAAACCACTATGTTGTTTTTGGTATTGACGAGCGCCAATACCAAAGACAACATAGTGGTTTCTACAAAATTACTAGTAGAAATATTTGAGACCACTAACACTCCTATACAACATTAAATTAATAAAATTTAATAGACGTAATAGACTGACAGACGTTAATTAGCCGTTAATAATGTAAAGTCATAGGAGTTAGCAGACTGCAAGTTAATTAAGGAATTATGATGGAACATATTAACTTTATTAACACAACCAGAACAAATATTAGATTACAAAATCTGTAGGCTATATTGTGTAATGGGCCCATTCGCTAAGCCAATATACACAGTGGGCCACATGTCGCTTTGGATCATTTTTTCTTGATAGGTTTTAGCAACCTGGGCGACAAATGATGAAGTGTTTTGTAAGGTTTGGACACGTCGGACTATTAAAAAAAATTTGTTGTTATGTCTCGACAAATTTTATGCCATCATCAGGTTTGTAAACGAGTTAAACAGTTGAATTCATACTCATATAGTGAGAGTTTGCGTAGTGACAATGTGTGTGTGTACGTACGTGTGTGCGAGCGTGTGATTTTCACATAAAGAACAATAATAATTAAAACATATGTGACTATTCCTTGATTAGTAAGATGTAATTATAACATTGCACAGTTATTACCATTCGTTATATATGTGAATTTTACGTATTCTCTATTATTCATGTATAAGTTCTGATAACTATATATTTTCTCGACACAAAGCTTTTAACATTATGTCCAGCAAATGATCAAACTCCACAAAGTCGTACATCATTTATAATTTACGGTTCACTAGTAAACAACTAAGAAGCAAAATCATGCTGAAGAGACCTGGGTACTACTTAATAGTGACATACATAATTTAAGAGCCTTTGAAAGAAGAATTCTAAGAAAAATATTTAAGCCAGTGAAGGAAGGTGAAGAACGGCACTTGCGGGACAACAGGAAATTGGAGTACTTGACAGATGGCGAGGACACAGTCTACGATTGTTGGAGATGGTTCATCAAGTCTATGAGGATCAACTTGTTGGGACATGTGATGGGCATGGAGGACAAGTCTTAGAGAGACAATAGATGGAATAAAAGAAAATGAAACTAGAAGAAGTGGCTACATGACGTAGAAGACGACCTCAGGAGGATGGGTATCGGCGATTGGAGGCGGAGGCTGAAGGACTGAGGCGTTTGGAGACGACTAGTCGGGGAAGCCAAGGCTCATCGTGGACTGTAGCGCCAGAGGAATGAATGAAATAAACTTAGGACAAATTCTAACGTCAAACGGCTTATGACGCATACTCTATTCAAATATCAAAAATTGACTTTAGGAATTACTAAAGTTAATAGAAAGGAACGTTATGTTAACACCACAAATGGTTACAGTACCCTCTGTTACTAGACTGATAACTGTGGAAGCTTGTTATAACTGTTTTTGTATTTTCGCTTGTTACATCGATTCATGTAAACTAAAGGCTGTTACCTCCTTCTAGTGTGCTCGAAAAATCTGAATCTTAAATTAATATACTCATAAAGAACATACGGTTTCATCGCCATTATCATCAGATATAAAGCCTTACTGGGTCTTCTGTACAATTTAGACATATTTAAATATACTTTAACATACTATGTGTTCTGTATTTGAGGTATTCTCCCGGTACGGATTTTTAAGAAAAGCTAGACATGAAGATACTCATTACAATATGATTGAAGCGTTGTCTGAGAAGACATATTCGAAGCAGTTCATAAAGCAAGAAGACTTCAAATAAGATTCTGCCCCGACCACTTTCACCGCTAATGTCATCAGATATAAGGTCTTAAGGGTGTTTTGTATTTAATTCAAACTTAGTTAAAAAAACTTATTAGACTGTTCTGAATTCAAAGTCTCCTTCCGGTACCTGAAGATACTTATTTTTATATGGGTGAAACGTTGTCTGAGAAGACAACATATTCGACGTGGTCCATATAGGAACAAGACTTCTTCAAACAAATTATACACCGGCCGTCAAAGCCTCCGTGAGAATATAGTTTGTCTCTTGTTCGAACTTTAATAGGATTAACTCGTTCGTGTCTACTTTTAAAGATTCAATGTTTAAATTTAATAAATAAACACTTGATATGGTTCTACAAATACGTCTTCTTTCCCTGACAATTGTTTCACTAGTTACAGCAGCTTTAGAGGTTAGATTTTTCCTACCCTCTGATTATATAAAATCTGAATTTTTTCTAGAATTTTAGAATATAAAATATATATATATATATATATATTGCATTTAATATTTATAATGAATTTACCTCAAGATATTTTTTTCCTTATTAGGAACATGTTTCGAGAGTTTCCGTGCTCTCATCCTCAACCTTCGCGACCTTGCGTCTGGTGAAGTATTTGTGTGTTGGGTGTTGGCTGGATGCTATTAAGGTTTCTTGTTGGTCTCTGGTATTTTAAAGTCGTATTATTGTGTGTGATTGTGGTGTATGTATTTGTATGTTGTGTATTTTCGATGTTGAGTGCTCTGAATATTATGTCATGTTTTGTATTGATTTGTATTTGTTCAGTTATTAGTTTGTTTTGTGTTTTATTTTTGTATATTTGTAAATTTTCCCAAGTGTTCATTATGGTGCCTTTGTGTGGTATGTATTTTATTAGTGTCATATTGGTTATGTCTGGGAATTCGTGTCCTGTGTTTATTGCATGTGTGGCTAAATTGGATTTATATATTTCTGGTTTTTGTATGCGTTTAGGTGTTCGAAATAACGTTTTTTCAGCTGTTTTTTTGTTTGTCCTATGTAATTTATTGCAATCTTGGCATTCAATTTTGTATATACCGTTAGTTGTTGTATTATCTTTGTTTTGTGGGCTAATTAGTTTTTGTAAATTATTTTTATTAGTTTTGTATGCTATTTTTATATCTGTGTTTTTAAATAGTTTTGTTAGCTTTGTCATTTTATTATTTATGTATGTGAATGTGGCCCATTTTTTGTTGTTATTATTTATGTGTTGTTCATTTTGATTAATTCTTAATTGTTCAGTTTTTATTTTATATTTGATTTTATTTTCTATATTGTTTACAGTATTTTTATTGTATCCATTTTCATAACCAATTTGGTATATTTTATTTCTTTCTTTGTCCGTTTCTTGTTTGTTTAGAGGAATTTTGTACATTCTGTTAAATAGCGAATAGAATACTGCCATTTTATGTTGTGGTGGGTAGTCAGAATGGTTAGGTATAATGATGTTGGTACAATATATATATAAAAATATATATTTTATATTTATATATATAATATGAAATCTATCTGTATCTGTAGGACTATAAAAAATGTTTACTTATTAAATTCAAGTATTAATAACGTGTTTTATCAAGTGCCGAGTGACCATTCGATAATTGTATTTCAATACTTATGTTTCGTGTTCCTGTAGGCTCTGTAATGATATATTAAAATATGTCAAATATCAGTCATATTAAGTATAATAATTTGATACTCTAATGGATGCAGATAACAACAATATTCTGTTTCTAAGTTAATAGTACAAGTTAAATTCTCTCTTCGCTTACCTTGTGTCCTATCGCTTCCGAAAACACTCAACGTTTTATGTGTACCCATTTTATTATGTAAATATATTTAAACGTAAACACAAAAATTAATAATATAAATTAAAACCTAGTAAAGCTGGCGAACACTTCATGTCGTAACGTGTAGACAATGAAATGGCAAGGCGTTCAGTTCAAGGATTTTACAAGCAATTGCTGCCAACCTTATTTTATGTGTATAATAAAATATTATACGTTACTTTAAACGATAATCAAATTACTCTGTATAATTTCAAGGTATATAATGCTCGCTGCACTCCACGTAAACGGGGAATGTATCATCACAATGTACTATATCAAAACACATGAGAGTAATTTGCGGTTTTGCAAAAAACCAAGTTTAATAATATATGAACCACAATGCAGCGTAATGTGCCTACATTGTTTGTCATACAAAGTCTGTTCACTTTTATAGTTATGACAAAGTTCCTAAGTAACTTACTTTACCTTTTAATAAGCCTATTTAATTGCAAATTCTCTATTTACTTAGTTTAGATTCGGTAAGCCTTGTATTAGAAAATATAGTTTGTTTACGTATAAAATCACCAGTCTGGCGCGTTTATTTTTTAGAAGCAAATTACAAGTAAGAAGAAGAAGAACCAGAACATTATTTTAAACGAAATATCACAAAATTCACTCAACTTCAAAAATGTGTGACTGCTCTTCATAGCATTCAATAACATTATATTTTTTCTGTTTGGGTAAATATTTTAGTCTAAGGAAAAAATAGCAGCTAGTTTTCTTGTTAAAAAATAATATATTTTATTGCTGAATAACTATTATTTATTACGCTTCAGAATTAGCGACTTTTTAACAACATACACTACTACCCGAGTCCACATTTACCTTTAACAAAAACACATTTATTGGTAATATGTCGGCTACAATTATAAAAATTGTTTATTATTTAAATATTTAAATAATAAATATTTATAAACTTGAAAGTTCGATCTCCCCGGCTATGAATCTTGTGAGCTGTAACGCTTACAGTATTGGTTTACAGTAATAACAAACATTTTATTAGTGTAGGTTAGAATAATAGCTATTTTAAGTGAAATTTATATAACTATGTGTGTTTACGTAAATTGTTAATTTATTTTAGATGGCATAATGTATGTGTGCAAAAATATTGTTTAAATATTTTGAATATAGCAATCAAGTGTTACTGGTTTGTTTAGCTAATTGTAATAAGTAAAAGAAATAAGTGATTCATCATTTAGATTCTACTATTTACGTGAAACAATTATATTTAAAGGATATACAGGTAACGACAGGGTTAAAACAAATGAAATGAATAAAGCACATGAAATTTTCCATTCAATTACATACCGTAGAAATTGTGCGCTTACTAAGTAAGTCTTATAAAAATCATGTTTGACGGGTTTCTGAAAGAAACTAAAAATCATCCATGGGATTAACAATGAAAACACGAAGAGTGACAGTATATTTAAACAATAGGTTATGCTGTTTTATATAAACGTATATTTCTTAGTTCACATAATACTCGTATTTCTAATAGCAAAACTGTCTTTCTATCCTTCAGGTGTAATGATACTGGTTCATTATCTAATAACTGATCATCTTTTGCACCTCGTACGTGTTACACGCTTAACGTTCGCTAATGGCGTCACAAGTGTGTTACATAATGGATAAGACAAGTATTATGACGCAACAACACCAGTATGTAGCCTACTCAACATTTTCCCGAGGGTAGAGTACGGTTCTCCTTAATGGACAGTGCAACTATATTACGACTACCCACACAAACGGTAACATCGGATCCATTAAACGTATAGGTTAATAACGTAGCTATGGTAATAATCATCTAGTGAAGTAACCACAATACGTTTCATTGTTTAAGGTTTGTTTTTTGAAGTTTATAGTTAAATTATGTTTCACAAAATAGCAACACATTTTCGGGTTATCAACCACGTTTAGTGGAAATCGTTATTAACAACACGGTACTAATATTATATAACACACGGTGTTACAACGGTCTCACGGATCCTCGTGTTTATGGTGGAAACTGAATAACTGACACTAATGAAGTCGCTAACCATAAACTTTAATTAGACACAAACACAGTTAGGAGTCAACAAAGGCACTCTTTTGCCACAGCACCATGGTTAACGGGAGAAGAACTGTACCAAATAGTCAAGTCGTTTATACTGAAGATGGCTCAAACAATATGGCCGAAACGTCTGTTCTATGCGTCAGTTCTACTACCACGGCCTAATAGCCCGCAGGGTAGTCAATCAAATTTCAACAGAGTTGACGCCGGCCCCAAAAGCCTAAGATTCCAAACGTCACCTAGTTACAGTTTTGCAATAATTAAAATAATAATTATTACTTTCCAATAAGTCGCAACAATCGATCCGCACTTGTAAAATTCCACGGTGTAACTGTATTCGGTTGCTTGAAAATCCGGGATTTCTACCTCGCCGCCTGGCATTGTATTGACATTGCAAGCCTGGATGCTGGTACAGAAGTCGAATATGGTCTGGAAGAGGCGTTTCGAACTCTGACGCGCAGTGTGACACAGAACGATCTCCTAAACGACTGGAACACCCTCGCGCGCCGTCATATGCCATGAGTGACGCACACATTTGTGGTATTGTTTATGATCCACCTAGCAACAGTATTGTATTAATACTTTATATAGTATTAATAACAGTATCAATAAAATATGATCTTCCAGAACACTTTATGATTGGTCACTCTACAATTGACACTTTGTTGTTTGCGGACGATCAGGCTATTCTGTTGGACTCGGAAAAGAGAATTCAGAGGGGTATACATTTGTTACATCGAATCTGCAAAGACTCTGGATTGCAAATATCCACACTTAAGACCAAGGTGATGGTTTTTCGTGGAACAAATCCCATATGGGCAAACATTGTTATAGATGATACTGTCCTGGAACAAGTTAGCAATTTTGAATACCTGGACTACAGTGTGTCTTATAACGCACCAACTATGTTGTGAATAAGTTGCATAAGTTCAACCTTATGTGTGGGACCATTAGGCGACCCTTAAGTCAGCAAGTAAAGGAACACGCCTAAAATTCTACAAGGTGATGGCTCTTTCCACACTTCTTTATGGGTCTGAGAATTAGAGATTAACGAAAGGCCAGGCCAGTCGCATTCAAGCGGCTGAAATAAGATTTCTCAGGCACGTGGCAGGGTATACTCACCGTGATCATCGAAGAAACACAGATATACGGCAGGAATTGAATATTATGAGTGTACTCGACAGGATTGCCCAGTATCGGCTGAATTGGTGGGAACGGCTTTGCCGAATGGATGAGTGCCGCATCCCTAAACAACTCTGGAACTATAAGCCGAGGGGACGGAGAGGTGTGGGACGTCCGAGGAAGCGCTGGAGTGATCAGCTCTAATCTTTGCCTATTTGAGGCCGAAAAAACCATCCTTGGTTTAATACGTGTAGATGATGATGATGATGATGAATAAAATACGACTCCCAGCCGAAAAATCTATTTTTATTATGCTTTGTCACCACAGAATTCTACAAGCAAAAATACGTTTCATTGAAATTTTCACAGTCAACAATTGAAAAAGAATATAGATTTCGTAGTGGGAGACAATGCTAAAACAATTTGTTGTTTCAAAACAGATAACAGAAATGAAGTTGAAAAGGTTAAAAGACTGTGCACGTAGTTTATATATCTCATAGGCTTAATGACGGGTCCGTGGAGAAATGCAGATAATATTAGGAAGAGACGATATCCGCAGTGTCTGCAATGCGTTAATAAATATACCATCTTGATAGCAAGGAGTGAACCCTACAAAATCTATTCCTGAACCTATCTCTTCCTCTGTCTATCAATATCTCTCTTTAAAATAGGCTGATATCTGAAGACAGCTAGCGGTAGTCTGTTGTTTGTTATGCGAGCCATGTGTTTTCATCATCTCCCCCCCTACGAATCCCTATATTTTCCTGGGGACATTAGATTTTCAACTTTCTTTTACGTTGAAATAACTGCCGGGATGTTTGGCCGTGGTCCAAGGCTTTCGACTAAAATACCTCATCCTAGTACAGGCGAGATCTTTGCGAGACACAAGCAAATATTGGTCGCATATACACGAAGATACAAAGTTACTTATAGTAAGGTACAAGAGCGATTCCAAAACTTCTCGGTCTGACAAACAAAACACGTTATTCTGGCTGAGCCTTAACCACAGTACCGTGGTCCTAACGTACGACATCCACGCTAGTGATGGCTCGTTTCATCCACTGAATATGGCAGCCAGTGGTGCTGCTGAAACGTCTGGTTTAATCAAAAACCTTGGTCCACGGCAAAACAGGCCGGCAGTTAGTTTTAATCCAAATGACACCGGTCGTGTAAGCCTTAGAATGACTTTCGTAGTTTCCGTTATTTATAATAAGAACACTGTTTTTCGGTACAACCAGGTCTCCATATAAATAAAATGGAATTTTTTTGTTCCAAAAATGGTAAAATATTATTAAATAGTTGTCTTGTTTGTTCATCATCTTCTTTCACAGCACTACACTTTATATAATATAGAAACTTCCTCATGTGAAAACTTGTCTTTTTCGTCGAACGCGTTTCGGCGTCGTATTCGCCTTCGTAAGCTTAGAGACTCCTAACCTGACGAAGGCGAATACGACGCCGAAACGCGTTCGACGAAAAAGACTAGTAAGTTTTCACATGAGAAATTTTCTATATTATATAAAGTATTATTAAATATTTCTTCTGTGTATTATGTTTTGATTTCTAAACTGATAATTTATTGTAACTTTTTAGGGTTATTGGACGGGAATTATGGGCTTGTTTGTAACATTGTCGACGGGGCTTACTGAAAAAAGTGGAGTTGGGTCAAGACTTTGTGGTCTGTCTCAGTCGAGCCACCGACGATGCCTGATTGTAGTGTGGGCGAAACGTTTGGTGTCGAAAGTAATATAAAGATGTGAGTTGAACATAAAAACAGTGTTGCTATTCTCTTATAATGTTAGTGCAGGAAAACTGTCGGCGTAAGCCTGAATTGAACAAAAAAAATTTAAGTAGTCTCGATTTTTGAGGAGTAGTTGTTTATAATGTATACAAACATTTTTTGTCTAATCACCTGCCAGCGGCGCCCGGGAAAAATTGTTATAAACAAATTTTAAAAAAATCAGTTTTTTGCTCCTATCTCCGTTAATTTTGCCCGTAGCTTAATTTTACAAGAGTTAAATTTTAAAACTAAGGAAATTCTACACGAATTTTATTTTAAAAATATTGTTGTACGAGCAAAAATAAGCACACTATAAAAAATTTTCAGTAAGAGGGGACCGCGCAAATGCCGTTCTCCACCATTCTATTATATATAATAATAGAACGTTTCCCCACCATTCTATTATATATACTTGCATAGTCTCAAAATATTCATATTAAAAAGAGAAATGTAAATAGAAGTTATAGATAACCATCGTCAAGTTGAAATTACTAAAAGTTGCTGAATAACGCTTGAGCGTGAGACGCGTTGCATCGTCGCCCTCTCTCTTACCTATAGCGCAAACGGACGAAATTAAACTGTTATTTACGGCTGAAATATTAATTTTACGAAAAAATTACTAGAGTACTTTTTTGTAGATCTCCATTAGAATAACATTTTTTTATTACAAATTTTTTTGATTGGATCAGTGATTGGATACCAATTTAATGGTATAAAATTTAATGATTATGGATGCCTTATTTATTAATTTTATTTAATAATTATTAAAAATTATTATTGCAAACACCTAAAAACGGTGGTTATTTGAACGTCACAACATGCTCGACAACACCTGTAAGTTGCACAAAAATAAAATATTTTTTTATAACTTTTCCAGGCATCGATTTTTTGGCAAATTTTGGAGTCGCGCGGCTATCGGCTGAAGTATCAACAAATTGTTATTAATTATCCCAATTTAACCGTAAATTTTCATACCTATTATAATTAAATCTTAAAGGGCAAGGTTCAAGCTTTCGAAATAGCCCAAAAAAAGTCTCCTGATTATTGCACTTATCGCATAATTATATTTTGAAGTTAAGTTATTTTTTTAGTTATGATTTTTCCAAAAAAGTGGATTTTAAAAATGGCGAATCTTAAAAACTAAATTTTTGTAATTTTTTTTTATTCCTTGTAGTAATCAACCAAAGGGTCTAGAAAATGAATTTATACGGGAAAGTTCATTATAAAATTAATTGTTTATTTAATTGCATATTCTTTAAAAAAACACCATTTTGTAATTTCATCTCTTGTACAATATACACATAATGAAATCCTAAACCTTTTTTCATAATAGTCGCATGTAAAAAACTATCATTTTTCGATAGGCACTTTGTTTTGTGAAAATAGTTCAATTTAAACAAGAGTTATAACGTTTAATGAAGCGCGCGCGTGCCTCCGCTCGCTAGCCTCGTCCCCCACCACGACAGAAATATACGTAATAAACATTTAGACCTACCGCGCTTGTTATGAATGCACAAAAATATTTTTAAGATGAAATTTGTGTAGAATTTCTTCAGCTTTAAAATTTAACTCTTGTAAAATTAAGCTACGGGCGAAATTAACGGAGATATGAGCGAAAATCTGAATTATTTTTTAATTTGTTTATAACAATTTTTCCAGGGCGCCGCTGGCAGGTGATTAGACAAAAAATGTTTGTATACATTATAAACAACTACTCCTCAATAAACGAGACTACTTAGATTCTTTTTTGTTCAATTCAGGCTTACGCCGACAGTTTTCCTGCACTATGTGTTCTATTTCTTTTTTCCGATCTAGGAAAGAATATCCTTGTGTAGGTCTATTTCTTAAAATTTTTCATTTCAGCACCTTGAATTTCTCTCTTCCTTGCACCGAGGGGCACGTTTTACTTGAGTATACGTATGTGGGAATAAGTATAACTAATGAATCTTTTATAAAATTTCATGCTTCTATTCTTTCTTGTTATACTGTTTAGGCTCCCGTAGATTGTTGCGCAGATACACCAATTATAATAGTCCAGTGTAACAAAAGTCAGGTTAAGTCCAGTGTAAAGTTAAAAATCAAGTTCCAGACTGATTCTGATCAAACAAATAACTTTGGGACAAACGTTGTCTGCAGCGTGTACTTCCAACATGATGATTGTAAAAGATACCTTGACAAGCTGCAAACTTAATGTAGTAAAATCTGAATACGCATTAATGATAATAAAATTATACAATAAAATTTGCGGACGACCAGATTATGTTGGCGCAGGATACGAACGATTTGCAATACATTGAGTATCATTTCAATGTTACCGTCCGGGCCAGAAAAATGTTGTTGTAGCGGACACTATAAATATATAACGAATTTTGAATAGTGTGAAGTAATTAGAATTGATTTCGGCAGATGCTTGCATAAACGTTTTCTAGAAATTTAACTATAGGTCTAACAATTACATTTCAATTCGTAAAATTCATGAATCGCCAAACGAAGATGAGTGGTAGTATTGTTGGCGATAATGATGATAATAATGGTGGTGGTGGTGATGATGCTGATGATGGTGGTTGTGGTAGCGGTGGTGGTGGTCGTGATGGTGGTGGTCGTGGTGGTGATGATGATGATGATAGTGAGGAAGAGGAGGAGGGGAGTAGGGGGAGGGAGAAGGAGGAGAACGACGACTACAGCTATAATGATGATGGTGATAATGTTAATGACAATGCTGTTTATAATGGCGAAAATGTTTTCCGAATTCACGTTAAATAAGTGGACTTTCATAAATTCACGTTCCGATTAAAATATGTTTCCATAGAGGTTTTGTCAATACTATTTATTCAGTAGTAAACCTTATTCGGTTGAAACGCTTTCCGTCACACGCATGTAAAGCTGCAGTGTCCGCGACGATAGAACAGTTTGATGACACAGCTTAATTTAGCGTTCGACCACACAAACGTGTTCATTAGACAAATGTACCGGACGCAGCACTCTCTGGTAACGAACTGGTTACCCCCTGTGATAAGTCATGAAATCTGTAATCCTTCCTGGAACTACAATATGAACATAACGAAGATAACAGTGCCTTTGCCATTTACTATCATGTCTACCTCCCGGACGCTTCGTTGTTTGGTTCTGATTAAAATACGTACAATATTTAAAACACAATATTTATTCGCGTAAACAGTAATAGAGTGTCGTGCTAAATACGCAGTAGTTATACAAAAAGTAGTGTTCAATTGTATATCATAACGTTGACTTAAAGCAGAAAGGTAATTTAATGTTCTTCTGCCTTTCCAAACTTCGGCAATTTTACCTTTTAACGCTTCTTCTATATAACAGCTAATAATTCAAGGCCTGTTTTGGAACCTTTTCTTTCTGCATTTTGGTTGCATGTTTTTATCCATTTTCTTAATATGTTTCTGTCTGTAGTACAACCTATCAAACGTTTAATTCTTGTATATAGTTGCATTTCTTATCCTGTCCCTCTTAACACAGTCTTTCACTGACCTAAGAAACTTCATTTTTGATAATTCCATTTGTCTAAGATCACTTTTCCTAGAATGTCTTTTACAGTTATAAAAACTTCTAAGAATCAGACATTAAAAAAAAAATTCAGCTAAATTATTAAAACGAGGTTTAACCTGTTTGTTAGGCCGTGGTCTCTGGTAATTGTACCAGACTTTTCGGTGTCACCATCTTCAGTGAAAAATTAGGGTGGTTTCTGTTCGCCAAATAATCCCAGTACTTATACCCAGTACCATTGGTTTGCCTGAGTACTGTGATTATTTGGCGAACACCAACCCGCTAATTTTCCGCTGAAGATTGTCTCCGATCGTGAGACCGAAGCATCTGGTACTATTACCATGAGAACACTGCCTGACAGCCCGGTCCATGGTAAGGATTTTAGTTAACTAACTTAATTATAATAATTTGTTTAGTTTTGTTGTGAATACAAAAAGTGTAATATAATATTACTTTTACATGATCAAACAATAGTACAATATTACGATTACAATTTAATATTTGACAACAGGTACTGGACACAACAATACCAACATTTAGGGACAACCCTGAATCAAGAGCCTAATCGTACCGTTTAAGTGTATAAGCGAATGGAAAAAATGACATGCGTTTACGCTACTTACTTATAAAAGCGTAAATTCAAGTTGAATTTTATACGGTGGGTTGGTACTTGGACGCTCTTACTGCGTACGACGTAGACTTGAACGGTTAAGGAATCCAACAGAATAAAATGAAAGCTTCATGTATTTTTGATACTGTTACGACGGTAGCACGGATCGTCATGTTTAAAACAGCGAAACAAATAATTATTTGTTATAATCGGATAAAGTCCAGTCTGAACGGATACACCAAACAACTCAAGGAGGAAATGATGAAACTAGATATCTCTTTGAACGACTGTGTGGATAGAAATACATATAGAAACAAAATTCAAAATCTTGTGGTACTCTGCGGCGAGAAGAAGGCGAGAAAAGGGTGGACAGTGGAAAAGAAGGCGGCGCATAGTGTGCTAATGAGGGCCTTCTGGCAGGAGAAGAAAAGAAAATAATATTCGAGTGGTCCACGGCTGGACTGTTCGTTTAAAAACAACCGGACTCGAAAAGATTCGTCACCACTTTAATTACAGTTTCAATTAACAAACGACAACAGTAAACACTTCTATATAACAATTTTTCAAGTTTACGATTATGTCAGAGGTACAAATATAAAACGAATAAATGTTACCCAAATAACACCGTCGCAAATAAATAATACAAATTACCCGTTACAGATGTCTGAAAATAGTGATTCGCAGGCATCACCATACACTAAATAGCTTTTCAAATAATGAAATCGAAAAACTTCAGAATGTTAAAATTTAAGAAGTAATGATGAAATATATCAAAGTATAAAAAATATAACGGAAACAGTGAAATAAGATGACTAGCTTTTTGGACATTTATATAGAATAAACGACAATAGGTTAACAAAACATATCTTCAAATATCTTTTGGATAGAAGTCAACATCAAGTCGAAATAAAAGAGTCATAAAGGATTTAGAAAAAAATAATATAAACGCAGGAGAAGCAATTGAAAGAGAAGTTTTTCGGGCAAAAGTGTTAAAAATGGAAAGAGTTCAAGGTAGGAGAGAGAGAAACGCATGTTCAAAGTGGACTGAAGACAGGAAGAAGAGGCAGTGAAAAAATAAAAGAATATTGGAGAAAAAGAAACGAACAAGGAATAAAGAATTGAAATTGGCATGTGGTCCTCACATGAATGATACAAATAGAAAAAAAAAATAAGCAAGGTTTCTAGTTCCCAGATTGTTCCACGACAATCTTTTCGGCACTTGGAGAATAATCAACCAGTGTAATCCACCAGTGTCGAATGTGTAGCAAAGATTAGTGGCTTAAGAATGGTGTCGTTAGCCGACCTTGTAAACATCGGTGCCAGATCTTCGCATATATTTATGCAGGTTGCCTACACATTAGACGTAAGAATAGATTGCAACCTTGTTGAAATTTTATGATTGGCGGAACACCTAAAAAGTGAAATCTTGGATGGTTAACAAAGAAACATAAGTGACTCTTAGTGTAGGCCTACATTTGTAATAATTTGGGAATGTTTACAATAAAATAAATATAAACTTATAAGGTTTTTAAAATATATAATAGCTTGAGAAACTGAAACAGCTGTCAGAGTTAAAAAAAAAAAACTGTGAAACGTACCAAGTGTTTATATATTTTTAAAAACCTTTTGTATTAATATGTTTCACCAAGCAAGTGCCCAACGAGTCATTTATTAATATCGTGATAAACTTATAAACTTCTAAAATTCATTCTTCAACATAAAATAGGATTCATAATATTGTCAGAAAATGTTTTGTCTTTGAGGAATATGCTAGAATAGTTTGTTTTCACATCAGTAGATTTATTCAAGACAACTGTAGCGTAGGTAACATGTAAGTATCCTTGATAATTGCAAACTTATGCCTGAAACCGCAATTACAAGAAAACGAATAGATGAGCAATTTTTGCATGTAATCAACTATAGGTCACCGTGGGGGTAGCTCAATTGTCTGCCGAATGAATTCCGTTTTCTGGAGTCGAAATAACAAGGAAAAGTACAAAGACGCTAATGCAAGATTGTGACAAAATTAAATATAGCAACTGATTGCCAAGTTACTTCGGTGCCAGATTTAAAACAAAGAATTACAAATTCTTTGTTGTTGGATTATAAATTATAGTAATTGGATTACTACGGAAAGGATGTAGCTCCACAAGGTCAGTCAGAATAAGGGACAAGGAAATTTTAACTATACCTGTGAGTTTACGTGGATGAAGCAATTGAGTTGATACATTTAATTAAATGAAAATCGTCGTTCTTTTAACACTGTAAAAGTTGTTACATTGAAGGTTGCAATGCAAGCATCCCAGTGGAGTCCTTATTAACGAAAACAAAAATTATATTGTCTTAATCAAGTTAACTAAACAGACGACAGTAAAATAGAAGTATAATTCAACATAATAGCCGTTCCTCTTATTGGGCTGCCAAGAATGTATTTATTACTTTCAACTATAGATTTTCTGTCAAGTGTTTCGTATTTAACATTATGTTATTTTTTTTCTATACAGGCTCCTTTGTCATTGCAGGCTCCTTTATAAAGCATTATTTATATATCATGCCCCTTCTCTAAAACGACAGTTTGAGAATTTGAGAAACTGCAGTACGTCTGTGATCACAAAATTACTAACGATAATGCTTGGTACTTTTATCATGGCGTTTGCTGTCTGAACAATCACTGCCAAGTAACCTTGAACGTAAATGTAAAACAAAATTGCTTTTACACATTGACCCTATCGTAGACATAAGTCAAAACGTAAGAAAGTATACCATGTCTCTATAACATAATAAAATATACTAATTAGTGGTGATTATTGGGAAAGAAGGGCTCAATACAGATGACATGCTCCAACGCTAGATGTCAGAACATCTTCCAGAAAAGGTAAAAGACATTGGTAGCCTGACGAAACAGTAGGGGCCGATGTAGATTTAGTGAATACTACATGTTGTAAATGGAGGAAACGTGGACGACGACGACGACGAAGGAGAAGAAATGAGTAGAAGAGAAACGAGAAGAACCGGGAGAAAGGAAGAAGTAAAATTAGAAATACTTCGCTTGACAAAAGTGCTTTCTTTGATAACTTTTCGTGATCAATAGTTCTGTGAGGTATATTAACTGGTCACAGCTCTGAAAAATCAATGTCGGCCTGTTGAAAAAATGTGTTGCCATCGTCAGAACCTGTATGCAAAATTAATTAATGATTGTAGAATGAGTGTTTTAGTGTCAATATGTGTGTACATGTTGCATAAAGTACAATAATTACTTATTTCACTCTATAATTGCGTGTGCCTCGTTGGCAGCAGCACATCATATTGACTTATTTTAAACTCTGTTTTAATTTAAAACACGTTAGCTAAACGTTGTCTTTCTTAAACACAATTGTTACTGTGTACTTAAGGAGTTCACAGCGTGGAGCATTTCTATGGGATACACAAAATATTAAAGGTGTATCGAGTTGACAGGAAAAAAATCCAAAGCAGTATTAAATCGGTGTAATTGACTTTATCGATGTTTCTATCCAGACTGCCAATAACATATTTATCGTTTCCAATTACAGTTTTCTGCCTAGTGTTTTTTATTACACAGTATTTTATTATACTTCTATAAAAATAGCATAATGTTTGTCCAAATAATTTGTCAAGCTGGGGTTGTTGAGCCCATGGCTTCGTTTTTAGCTCCTTTAAGAATCACGGTCTAACGCGATTTTTGTAAATTAGCGTAAAACGTCTGTGACAATATTTTAATTAAGAATTACTGGTACTTTGATTTATTTGTTTGATGTTATGTTTCCTTTATGTACAAATTATTTTAATATTGTTTTTCAGATCTAAATAACGTATTTATTAACATGATTCATTTATTTATTTAACTTATTAAAATTAGTCAACCACATTAGTCAGATCGCTAAATTCCTATACAATTACAATTTTCCACTACTATTAACACTCATTAAGTTTATTAATAGTTTCTGTGTTGTTCGTGTTTAAGGTTTAGTGTAACAAAATTCTGTTTAATCGTATTTAGTTAATGACTAAACATAACAAAACGTTTCATCACCCACGGCCACAACCAAACTAAGGAAAACGTCCGACGTTAAGCAACCTATCTTTTATACACTTTGTATTGAAAATGGCAAAAACGTATGTTGACAATTATTGAACTTATGTATAAAGCACGTTCAGGTAGACGAAAAATTACTACACGATAATCTATTACTTTAATGACAGTGTTCTAGTTTTTTTTTGCAGTTTTTTGGTTTTTAGGTTTTCGTGCGCCTAAAAAACCTTGCGTCATAAACGAATGTAGTCATAAAGATCACAGGATTTCACGGAACATGTCATCAGATGTAAAACTTCTAAATTGTTGGGATATCTAATTCAAACAATCTTACCAAATCTTTATGGATTATTGTTGAAACAATAATAGACATAACCTATTAGCATTTACTTTAAAAGAATTTCAAATTTAAGTTAAGTGTAACTGTAGACCATCTAATAAGATTCTAAAACGTATCACAAATTAGTCAAACTAACTATAATAAATGAATATTGTAGTAATGGATACATATACGTTTGGCATTGTGATTCTATTGTGTTTAGGCAAAGTTAAATTGTGACTTTGTTTACCTTGTATTCGATCCCTTTTGGAAACACCAAACGCATTATACACTGCCGTTTATTACTAAAATTTATTTATAAAGTTTCACAAAACAAATAATTATAAAATAAAACAACTAGGCCTATAACGATGTTAAATAAAACATATCGGAACTAGCAAACAATGAACTGACAACGCTTTCACTTCAAGGACGCTATAAGCAGTTGCTGCCAACCTAAATTTATTTTCAAAAAATTATCACCTGCATCTTTTAAAATAAAGACTTTTATTTTTTTACAACTAATATAATTTAGTATAATGATGAACTAATTGCTAATAATTTGTCATTATAATTTGAACCTAAAATTCTTCACTGTAGATAAATGTAAACATGTAACAATGTGTTGAATTTAGATATGTGACTTAAGTACGAATGTAGCCTACAAAAATCGAAGTTAAAAAATTATCTGTGGCCCAACATTAAATGTCAAGAAAAAAGTAATTTCATCATGCAAACTTTTTATTTATATATATCCAACATTCATGTTGGATCTAAGTAAATAAATGAATATTCAACTTTCATTTCCGTTATTTATTGGGGAAGTGTTGGGAATTTTTCTAAAAATTCCTTAAAATAATTTATTTTTATTTTACCTCGAATGCTTTACTATTATTTCTTTAAACTTTTAATAAAATAAAATCTTTAAATTAAAATGTGTTTCTCTCTTATTTTGTTAATGGTTTAAAGTCGTAATAGTGATTCGTTCACATCTCAGCAGTAACTTGAATGTAAGAATAAGAAGAAGAAACCAAACGTTAGAGAAAACCAATTAGGGTGGCAGAAAAAAGTCGAATTACAAAATATTATGTGGTGTTAATCTTCAGTTATTCTTCACAGCAAGCGATTATTTCAGTTCTATCTGTGAGAACATTTTACTAACAGAAAGTAACAGGTATATTTTATTATTAAACATGATATATTTATTGCCGAATTACCGTACTCATTCAGTCTTAGGATTGGTGTCTTTTTAACGTAATAACCTATAAGTTACCACGCTCCAAATTTCTCATCTTAAACAAAAGCAAAGAATAGGTGTAATATATCGACTGTAATCAAAATAATTCGTAGGTTATAATCAATAAAACAGTAACGATAACACTGTTAACAATGACAAGTTTAAGTTATATTTATTTCATTTTGGTAATAAATAATATATGTCTTGCAAGAATATAGTTGTATTTTTTCAATATTTCCAATGTTTCAACAGTATATATAAACTATCATCTTCAAAATCTATATTCAAATTATTTATTTATTTATTTTCTTATTTTGTATCGACTATCTAAGGACCACATGCCAATTTCAATTCTTTATTCTTTCTTCTTCTCTTTTTCTCCTATATTCTTTCATCTTTTCACTGTGTCTCTTCTGTGTCTTTTCACTGTCTTCTTCCTGTCTTCAGTCCACTTTGAATCTGCGTTTTTCTCTCTCCTACTCTGGACTCCTTCCATTTTTAACACTTTTGCCCGAAAGACTTCTCACTTGCTTCTTCTGCGTGTATATTATTTTTTTCTAAATCCTTTTGGACTTCTTCAATCCAACTTGATGTTGACTTCTTCCCCCACAGATATTTAAAGATCTGTTTTGTTAACCTATTGTCGTTCATTCTATATAAATGTCTACAAAATAATAGTCTTCTTTTTTTCATTGTTTCTATTATATTTTCCATACTTTGATATATTTCATCATTACTTCTTAATTTCCAGCCTTCTACAGTTTTTCGTGGGCCTAAATATAGGAAATTCTATATAAATGTCCACAAAATAATAGTCTTCTTTTTTTCATTGTTTTATTATATTTTCTATACTTTGATATATTTCATCATTACTTCTTAATTTCCAACTTTCTACAGTTTTTCGTGGGCCTAATATTTTCCTAATAATTCGGCTTTCCAATATTTCTATTTCTAGTTTGTCTGAATTATAATTCAATGCTAAACATCCATTTGCATATAGGCATTCTGGTTTCACTACTGTTTTGTAATGCCTTATTTTCGCATTTTTATATATGCACTTTTTATTGTAAATATCTTTAGTTATATCATATACCCTTTCCGTCTAATGAATCCTTTCTCCTATAGCAGACTTTTCTAAACCATTCTCTTGAATTATTTCTCTTAGACACTTAAATTTTCGAACCCTCTCTATTCGACCAATATCTGTTACCAGGAATTTTGGCGCATTTTTAATGTTTGTGAGAAATTTGTTTTTTCAGCAGAAATTCTTAAGCCTGTTCTACTGGGTATGTCCTCTAAAAAATTAACTTGTGTTACTGAAGATGTCAGATGTTCAGTTTCAATTATTTTATTTTATATGAAATTTTAGTAACAAAGGCATGTATTTGTAGTTGCAATACATTAAGCGTTATGTTATACGCATGATATGAATATGGTTAACATTTTTAGAATATAACCGATGCGAACGCGCGCGCACGCACACTCATAGACATACACACATATCCTTTTTGTTCTTTAACCTTCAAATAGCTTTCTGTAATTGCACTCACTTTGGTCCCACACGTCTTTTCAGGCGGTTTGCCAATCTATTTGTGGTTTTCTTATTTTCCTAAACCAAATTATTCTGAAGGAAAAAATATCTGCATACGCGCTCGCGCGTGTGTAAATATGTATAAAAGGGTCCAAGTTAATACAGTTGTATTCCACTTTTCACCTGTGTCTTTATGGCCGGCGAGTTTTCACTTTAGTGTTTGTACCTGAACGTTTGTCACTTTTATTACATTTGTTATCCACACATTCCTTTTCCAATCAAACGTTTATCATTTTCCTCTGTTCCCGTCTTGTAAGGATTAGTTTAATGTCATTTTTTGTTTTAAGACTTGTGGTATATCTGTGTCCAGATTGGTTACTGTTGATTTTCTGGTGGTTACTATGAAAATATGTGGCGTCAAAATTTGTTTTCGTCTGATTTCAAAGAATATCGGTTTAAAAAAAAGTTGCCTTGTTTTGTATTTGTTCTTGTATTAGTTTATTTTGTGTTTTTTTCTGATTATATGCGCCTGTAGGTGGTATAAAATATGAAGACTTGAAACAAACATGGCTGACGATGAGTATTGCCTGAATAATGCTGGCAATTTTTTCCAAATAAAAAAATCCTTCATTGTAAAATGGTATGAAATAAGTAATCTAGACAAAAAATTGTAGCAACAAGTGTTTAAAAAAAAATTTATATATATAATTCCTTTGTAAGTAGGCCTAACTCGTCGTTGAGTTTCCTTCAGATCTCGCATGTAATATCTTCAAATAAATATAGTGCGAGTAGGTTTATTTCTACCTGACGCACGTTTCACAGAAAATGTTTTATTTTGTACCTTCAGAGGGTTTTTTTTTAATTACAACTTTTAGTAACAATGACAACTTCAGAAACTTTCAATTACAATTAAAAAAAAAACTGAATATAGAGAATAATTTCTGTGACACGTGCGTCAGGTGAAAATAAACCTACTTGCAGTGTATATATTTGAAGATATTACACACGCGCGCGCGCGCCTATCTATATTGTGTGCGCGCGTGCGCGTGTGCGTGTGTGCGCGTGTGTGTGAGATAGGTTTACTTACTGCCCAGTACACATTTTTAGATGAAGTTACGTTCACACTGGAGAGCTGTACACTGTACACACATTCAGTGGATGCTATGCAACGCAGGCCATATAAATGCAATGCTGTGGACGGTGCTAACTTTATTTTTAAATCGCTCTTCTTGGCTTCCCCAGAACGACGCAACTCTATACGTTACGTAGAGTGAATGCGTAGCTATTAGAGCCGTGGTGTGGATCGTTTAATACCACAGAGACAAAAGGCACTGTGCACGGTTTAGCACATGTAATTACGGTGGCAGTGCAGTGCAACAGCGTGTATGCAAACCTATTGGGGTTTGAGTCCCATTCATTAGAAACGACTACACGTACAAACAGAAAACGGTACTATGTGTCTAACCCACGGTTTGTTTTAAAATCTACTGCGAGTAGAGCGTTTGATTCAGTGACCGGTAGACGACTGATTTGTAGTGATTAATTTGTATCTTCATCTTCATTCTCATTCTCATTTTACACTTTTCCTTGTGTTCCTTCGTTTGTTACATCTATTATATACCGTACTTGTACTACTGGACTTTGTCTACAGTCTTCCTCTTTGTATACTTACGAACATTACGAAAAAAATAATTCATTCATTTCTCCCTATCTTCTCTTTCTTTTCGGGATCATTTATCATTATTTCCTTTTCTAAATTTATTTTCTTATCTTCTATTTCCTCCTTACTTTTCCTTTGTTTCTTTTCCTTCTACTCACTCCTTTCCTTTCACCGAAACGTCTACTTTTATTTTTGTTTTTTTTTTTTATTCCCATTCGGTCATCATCGTCATCATTTTCTTCCTCTACATTTCAAGTTTTTTTTTCATTTTCACTTCATTACTTTCATCTTCATCTTACTTATGCTTTGTTCCTTTGTCTACTCTTACCGTTACATATTTTTTTTTAATATTTATTTTTATTTATTAAATGAAATTAAAAGCTACGGAAATGAAATTTTTGCGTTCCATAGTTGGGTACACAAAATTATATATGTGAAAAGAAATAATCAGATAAGAGAAGAACTGAAAGTTGAACAAGTAAACGGGATCATCAATAAGAATAGAGAAAGCTGGAAACAACACATTAGCAGAATGAGCATTGACAGATTCCTCAAGGTAGGCTTGTTGCATCAGCCGAAACGGAAGAGAAGCCTGGGAAGACCAAGAAGAGATGGTCCGACCAGTTTGGAGTCGAAAAAGACTAAACTGTCTAGGCCGTAAATAAGAACAACAGCAACGACAAGAAGATTTTTCCTAAGCTATTATCACATTTCAGAATTTCCTTGCAGTTTTTTTTGTTATTGGTTTCTGATTTCTTAAGAAGAAGCATTCCGATTGCATCCTTAAAGATACAAGACCGTGAAACTCTGTGGATGGATTTTTATTTCTCAGTTAGGTATATATTACTTTAAAGCTGTTTTAAGGTATACTGAAGAAACTTTATTCTTGTAATATCTGATTACAGAATGCATGCTGTAAACTTTTTAAAACTTTTAAAGTATTATTATTTTTACTTTTTTTTAACTTTACCGAGTAGTTATATTAGATTTCAATTATAATTTTATGTGGAAAATTAGCACTGATGAAAAATACAATTTCAAGTAGTTTTTAGTGCATTTGAAATAATCGTATTTTTTATATTATGACTTTTTGCCCCTGAAACTGTCTTTGTTTTACTCTGATCTGCGTATGACTTTTCAAACATTCCGTTTTATATTTTATTTATAATTAGTTGTGCTCATTTTCCAGTTTTCTGGCTACAAATGATAGATTGCTGGTGGGGGAGACTTCTGGGGAATCACGTGAATGCTGAGCAGGGGAGAGACAAATGTTTTATGTTGATGATACGTTGTATTTAGGTCAGGTAATACATTACTTATGTTGTATACATCACACAAAGCGCAATACTAACCTAGATAAGAGGCTGTACACAAACAGTTGTATTTCATCGCTACTTACGACCGCAATGTACTTTGCAATTCAAATCATTTTCACGGATGGAGAGCGCCTCCACAGACTTGTTAGGCTGTAACTGATTGCCCTACACCTCGCGTATATAAGTTTAAATGTGTATAATCAAGTTGTTTTCCTACGAATGGAGACTTAGGTTACTAATACGGTTAAAGTCTGCATTAGTACGTCGAGAAGCGCAGGACGCTAAAGATGGAGGGAAGCGTCAAAGCAGCGTCAATACATAGGCGGGGGACACAAAGAAGAGGGCATATTATAGGGTGTGAAGAGAGGAAGACTTGGTGAATTAGAAGATCAAGTTGTAACAAGATGGTGTATGTGTAATGTGTTTATTTAGTATTTTCTCTCTGCGTGTATTTTTTGGTAGAGGCTCATAAGCAATAGTCAGGAGGCGGTTTATGAGAAAGGAGGGTCTGTGGGTGTTCCTAGTAGTCCTCTCAATGGAGGTTGTGACGGGTTGGATGGAGGCAGGTTGTTTGGCAGTTTGGGCATATTTTAAATTTAATTTATGAAGGAAGGAGTCCAGGGTGGGAAAGAGTTTATTATGAGTTTATTTGGTTTTGGTTTTCAGAGGATGGCGGTAAGTTAGTCGGAGGCTTCGCCTTTCGGTAATGCTGTATGGTTTAAGGCAGTCAGAGTTGGCAGTTTGAAGGATGGGACGTGCGTAGGTCATGATGGAGCGAAGACAAGCTGTGTAGATGCGGCTTAGAATCACGCTGGAGCAAACGACCATTGCAGCTGAGAACTCGGAGGGTTCGGATTCGTTTGCGGGCTAGGTCTGCGGTTCGTTTGATATGTGGTCGCCAGGTTAGCTTGGAGTCAAGCGTGACGCCTAAATAATATGCCTATCCATACATATTGTTACGTTTATCTATTTATTTAACCACTTATACATCTTTCTGCTTAGCAATCTAGCTACCTACCTACCTACTTACCTATTTATCTACCGGCCTGTGTTGTTATCTATCCATCTAGGTATCTAACTAGGAATTTTTCCAAGTCCCACTTCTTCAGCAGTTTACGTTTCCTTAACGGTTACTAATAAACTTCCCATTGCATTTACGCCATTATATATTATAACGGTTACTATTAAAGTTTGCATTGTATTTATCGTTATAAACTGCTACCTGCAAATGTTTATTATCGAAGATGTTAGCGGAAAAATTGTACATTTTCTACGTCTAAAATCATTTATTATCTTACAACCGGCATTTAAAAACGTTTTTGCACTACATATGTATTTACTTTTTAAAATATAATCAGTAGAAACGCCTGGAAAGTAATTAGTTAAATAAAGTAACAACTTTGTTAAAATTGGATAGAATTGTGGTTACGTATCTAATGTTTGTATTAAAATATGCGGCATTTATACGCAATATGTGGTTCACAGGTTTACAATAAAGTTAGAATTGTGTTGTTTATTTTGTAATTACCATCGATTGGTTTGCCCGTTCACGTCGAAAGTTTTACTTAGGACACCGCTTATGTTTAATTTACATTTGATTAATTTTTAGTTACAGCGTCCACGTTCTATTATGTTTGCTTTAATTAAAAACATAAATTTCAACTTTAAACCGTTATACAAACAAATCCAGATATTAACTTCTGCGTTTTCATAGCTCACACCCTAATATTGAGGTAAATTAGTTTCTGTCAATTAATTTCTTTACGCTATAATTAAAAATTACCGCTTGTTGCCCTGATTCATCAAATTCATCAAGTTAAAAATAATGTTTTCCGCCTATATAATTATCTGCTGTCTCTAAGAAGTGGAACGGTGAGCAATCGGTAGACGTGATACAAATACGGCAGGAAAGAATCGTTACATCTTTGAAGTTATTTTACGGCAAATGAAATTTTGAGAGGTCTACATGAAATAAAGAAGTGAGACATTGAAACAAAGAGATTTTTCTTCTCCTCTTTCTTCTACACTTCAGGGATTAGCCAATGTGCCTGTCCAACTTCACATTATCAGATTCATTTCTTTCTTGGTCTTCCTACATCCCTTCTTACAGAAGGCTTGTACTTCTTTACAAGCACTGGTATTATATCTTCATCCATGCCACTGTCTCCATTTTCCCCTGTTCTTAAATTTTCTTATTTAGATTATACATATTTAATTCTTCCCGTATATCTTCATTTCTTATATGATCTCTTTTTCTGTATCCTTTAACCCTTCTTGAAAATCTCAACTCTGCTAATTGTATGTTGCTTTTATCTCTTTGTTTTTGTAATCCAGGATTCACTGGCATATAACACCACTGGAACAGCCATTGTTTTGTAGAATTTAAATTTTGTCTTACTTCTCGTTTTATTTTTCAGTGTTCTACATATGTGTTAAAATCTATTGACTTTATTTTGTATATCTTTGTCAACGTCAAAACTTACATCACAAGGCAAATAGTTAAGATTTGAGGTCTTTTCCAATACTTTATCCTCAGTAATAATCTTCCAGATTGTTGTTTACTTTAGTTAATTTTTATTTTTCAACTCATTAATGATAGTGCTAATAGTACAACTACAACACAACTACTAATTCTACTACTGCTACTACTACTACTACTACTACTACTACTACTACTACTACTACTACTACTACTACTACTACTACTACTACTACTACTATTACAGTAATATTAATAATAATAATAATAATAATATTTTTTTCACTATTGCAGAACGTTCACTCACTTCCTCACCATGCAAATTTATTCACTGAAAAGAGGAGATACCCAGTAGAGAAACAGACAAATAATTGTGATTGAACGGTTAAAATCCAACCTTGGTGTATCAGGCTTGACAGAAATATCAATTCTGACAGATTTTCTAGCCAGTTATAGGACAGACTGTGTCACTAAACGTGGGAACATGAAGGTAAGTTTACGTCACTAATCAAGTCTGCAAAATTAATGCGGCCGGTCAAAGAAAACAACTCATAGACTCTAACTTCTTTCCATAGTCCGAAATTACCCTGTATCAATGAAGGCAAAATCCTTGTTGAAATTGCCCTGCTGAAGCTGTCAACATCCAAGTTAGGAAACTCAATACGTACATCAACCGGACTAGGTAAATCTGTGTGACCACCTATGATTTTAGACTTTGAAGATGTTGGGTAGTTAGAACTTTTTAAAAAAACGCTTACACGTGAATTTGTGTCAGTGAAGGACTTTATGAAAAAAGAGTAAGTGTGTGTTGACCACTTTGAAAGTGGAGTAAGACCGGACGCTTTTACAAACAAACTCTTCTAAACTCCTCTACAGACTTACTAATGTAATCTCGGTTTCTGTTCTGGACGAGACAAATATGTTTCAAGTGGGTCCTTATTAGAGACTTGTAACGAGTCACACAAGATACTGTACTCTTTAAGTGCCCCCCAACCTGAAGTTCAGATCCGTTCTGGTCTTGGAAACAACTGTAAATGATCTGAGGGAGAGTCCATAAGCATCCCAAGATCTGATACCGAATATTTTATCTGAACAATCATGCCGTTAATCCTCCTCCTCCTCCTCCTCCTCCTATGGCTCTACACCCCGAATTCGAGCCTTAGCTACCTTTATCCTAACCCCCCACCTCTCTCTATCAATAGCAAAGGACTTCCATCCTCGCACTCCCAACATCTCTCTTGCATCCACAGCGACTGCATCTTTCCATCTTTCCCTTGGACGCCCTTTTGGTCTTTTGCCATCTGTACTCCCCATAATCAATCTTTTAGGTGTTCGTATGCCATCCATTCGTCAGTGGTTAAAGAGGAGAGGAGCCCCGCCCATCGCCCTGTTTTAGACCCTGAGTGAGCTCAAACGGTTCGGTGAGTTCATTTTGTATTCTCACCTGTGCGAGTGTTTCTGTCACGGTCATTTCTGTTAGATTGACCAGATATATTGGTATTCCAATTCCTAGGATTATATCATATAATTTGTCTTTCAATATACTGTCATATGCTTGACGGAAATCCACGTACAAGTGATACACATCCCTATCAAACTCCCAGCACTTATTCGGGATTTGTTTGACTGTGAATAGTTGGTCCGTTCCTGTTCCTATTCTAAAACCTGACTGGTATTCTTCAATAGTTTCTCCGCCAGCGGCTTTAATCTTCTCTGGAGTATCGTCGTGAATACATGTATGTGGTACAGAGGAGGGATATCCCCAAAAGTCCTTACATACGAGTTTGTCCCTCTTTTTGTATATCGGACAGATAATTGATTAAAGCCAATATTTCGGCATTTTCTCTTCTTTTCACGTGTCTGTAATCAGGCTGTGTATCGCATCAAATAACTTTGTTATCCCGGTTTTAGTAGTTCTCATGTTATGTTATATATGCCGTTGATAGTGAAAGTAAAATACGATAGATTAGCCTGTAGAATGTACTCAAAAATTGTTGTTTTCTTATAAGTAAAGAGCATACAATTCTCTCGAACCCACCATTCATACTCACTTATGTACGTCATCTTCAACCTCGTGTACATACTTTGCTTCAATCTCATTTGGGCTCATTCTTATGCACTAAAAGGCTAATCCAGTGGAATTTGGGAGACAGCCTTTTCAATTAGGAAGAGACTCGCTCACGAAGGCATTCCTCTTAATAACCACAACACGATCAGACGGTGTCAGAAATCTTTCGGCGTTCACCTAGGAGTCATACCTCCTTCTCTCCACACTCCGAGGAAGGCTTTCTGTCTGGACGAAGATTTTTAAGGGATCTCTCATTCCAGAATTGTTACGGGAACCTAGCGTATGAGTCCCATGAGTACCGTTGAAATAAACAGATAAACAGACTAGTGCGGCATAGCAATCGAGTACAGGACTAAATACAACAGGATTCGAACTGTGCCCTGAGTCCAACGTTGACGACTCAAAAATATAGAGTCTTCCGCACCTTGGCACCGTGGTTAAGATATGTTTTCAGGCGGTACACATAACATTTTTAATACTATATATGTGCCCTGTAAAGAGAGACAGACCCCCCCCCCCAGGCTAACGTGTTGTGGGCTCGGGCGTAGGGCAGGATTCATAAGGGGCAATAAAATAATAATATTATGATTATTGCTGGTGTTTTATGTCTCATATGAACTGATAATGATTGGAATGTAACATAACAAAATTTAGACGCATCTCTGTAACGATTCTTAGGTACCTGAAAAATGAAACACGGAAGGATACCCGAATAAAATGTTACAAAACTATGGCTGTAAAATGCTAGTGTATGCTGGATATTAGACGAGAATTAAACATTGTATCGTTGCACCCGAAGATTTAAGGCCACAGAAGAAGATGGTGTGAACACTTGAACCGCATGCCTGATATCCGTCTACCCGTGGCTGCCTTGGGTTATCACCCTATTGAGAAGAATGATGTCGGTAGACCGAGGAGGAGATGGGTTCTGGAATCCTTGATTATAGGGCGTAATCCTTGGAGTGGTGATGATGATGATGCTGCTGTTGTTAAAAAAAAAAAGTAATAAATCAATAATGTGGGTACTATATTATTTCAAGGTGCAAATTCTTTACTAGCAATACCCAGGCACATTACCCAGCCTTTAAACATTACCTAGACGTTAAATAGTCAACGTACCTAGAATACACAAGGTTGTTTCCTTTTGCTGTATACACATATTTTTGCTTTTTTACGATTAATAAAAGTCTACATTATTTTTTTTTTTTAAGATAAGCGCTAAATTAAAAGTGCTGTTTGGCAGTCAGAATTTTTTTTTTTTGATAGTTTTGTGGAACTACTTTCCTTAAGTCCACACTATTGTTTTCTAGAGGATAGGTTTAACAAAATTTGTTTAAAAAAATATATCTTTAGTAAACACAAATCATGAGTTACATTTTTTTATCAACATTTATTATTAAAAACGCTTAATTTACAAAGCACAAAAACTCCTTATTAATAGCGAGTGGATTACATTACATTAGATTAAGTGGATTATTACATTTTTAATAATCCTATAATCTTCTTCCTTACCGAATGCTAAAATTATTTTCCTTCCTTCTTTTTCTTTGAAAGTTTTTCGAATTATATTTTTACTATTTTTACCTAAATATAGAAAAATATATGTTAGTACTGTCAAACGAGGTTCAACATGTGTTTTAATTATTCTTCTTCTTCACTACATGGCTTGACCTATAGACCGTTCCGACTTCACAGAGTCTCTGACCATTTTTTCTTGGGTCTTCCACGATTTCTCGTTCCCACTGCCCTATGTTCAAACGCTTGTTTAGGAATACGCGTCTCTACCATGCGTTCCACACGGGACTTCAGATTCTGCCTGTGTTCTTTTATTCTATCCAGAACCGACTGTAACTTATCTCAGATATTTCCTTATTTTGTCGCTTCGTAGATGATCTCTCAAACTACTTACATCCCATAACTGCCCTTAAACATTTCCTTTATATCCAGCCGGTTGTTTCCTCTGTCGAAGTATTCGAGTAAACTAAATTTTACATGGAAGGGTTATCAGCTCCATGCACAACCCTTAACCAGGTGCATTGATTTCGGGGTTCATACACCCTAAACCGGCCGCCTTCTCTACGGCTGATGAGCTCGGTCTGCCCATTGGTAATTTTGGTTCACCCCGGCTATTTTATTTCAGCGACACCCGCCAGCCCATGAGGAACCACAGAGCATTACACCTATCCAACAGCTGGGGAGCCGCCCGACGGGGAATTAGCAAACCCCGCCTATGAGTAGTACAAAAGACTTACGTTACGATACGGCTGTGCCTCGGACTGACACTGCTGCAACTGCGTCCGGGGTAAAATTTAAAACACTTGTTTTCAACGCTTGAAAAATAAAAAGATAAAAACGCCCTTCCCTACACTTTTAAATAACGTATGTTAGTTAAAAATATATCTTGCTGTTAACTTCATCGCTAAATACGTTTGTCGAATATCAGGAATAAGTTCAGATATGGTTTGTATATTTACATCAATTAGCAGTTGCATCAATTTAAATACTGGTGAAACAGTTACCACCTCTTATCAACATACTGAATCATGAGATTCTGCTGTCAGCAATATCAAGTTGTCTTTCTATTGTACTACTGGTCTCTTTAAAACACTGATATCGATATAAAATTAGCTATACAACCTCGTTAATATTATTCACTGTCATCACTTTGAAGCTGCATGAAAGATCTCAATGGCATCGTTCAAATCCCTACAGTCAGCAATGATATTGACTAATCACGTGAGGTAGCCTGTTTACCTACCCCACACTCACTCTGTCTCTGTCTTACTATCTCATTCTCTCTCGCACACACTCTTTCTCTCTCTGTCACTCCTTTACCCCCTCACCGCACACACACACACTCACCCATCGATGCCTACATTTTGCTGTTCCAAGTTTTAATCTATCTCCGTCAATCCACAAAATCCATTTCTGTCAATTTCGTATCTACCATCCTCTCTCCAGGTTTTTTTTTTGCTCGTATGGTGGTCTACGTTTGGGTTGCCATTTTAGAATTTGTTTTGAAATTTCCGACCGAACAGGTCATTCGAAGCAACATGATCGCTTCTTCTTCTTCTTCTTCTTCTTCTTCTTCTTCTTCTTCTTCTTCTTCTTCTTCTTCTTCTTCTTCTTCTTCTCCTCCTCCTCCTCCTCCTCCTCCTCCTCCTCCTCCTCCTCCTCCTCCTCCTCCTCCTCCTCCTCCTCCTCCTCCTCCTCCTCCTCCTCCTCCTCCTCCTCCTCCTCCTCCTCCTCCTCCTCCTCCTCCTCCGCCTCCTTCACCATCATCCTCATCGACCCACCTCCTTCTTCTTCTTCTTCTTAGTCTCCTACAACCACACCAGACTTTACCTCTTTGTGACCAATCAATCGTCACATTATCTTTTCGGTGTGCTCATATTCCCTGTTCATGTAGATACAGTATATGCAATTCATTTAACAGACATTTTTCTTCCACTTTTAATCCGTAGTCACTCCACTCTTATATTCTCAGATCGCTTTTTATAAAATTATAATTGCCTTTAATTTCTACATCAAGTCTTCCAATTTGGTTATGAGCTTCATATATTTGTAGGCAGTATATACGTATATATCCTTAAGACAGTAATTCTTTGCTAGCAAATAACATATGCTTAATTCTTCTTCCGGATCTCTACAGGCAGGGATGACCCTTGGCTTCGCCCACCACTTGCCTCCAGTTCTCCCTCTCTCTCTGTTGCTACGTTCCTCCATTTTTGTATGCCCAGTCTTCTTAACTCTTCCTTCACCTCATGTATTCATCGCCTTCTGGGGTCTGTCCTTTCTTTTTATTCTTTCCATGTTTCCATTTAGCACCATTCTCTCCACATGTCCCAGACAGCTTATCCGCCTTGCCGTTATGAAGCGCATTATATCTTTCCACGCAATCTCAGCATCTCAGCGTCAATTTCAGCATTTTATTTTGAAGGCATCTCTACTCTCCTGCTTCCATTATTGGCCCCTGTATCTTTCTCACTGTTTTTCTTTCAAATAGTCTCAAAACATTTTTTGATACAGCCATGAATGCCTATACTTCAGCTCCATAAGTCACGACTGGTCTGATCAAGCTTTTGTAGATTATCATTACATACTGAATTAAATGCAATAAAAATCGGCATTACATTTAACAAAAAATTTTAAAAGTATATTTTAACTCTTCTTAAGAGCACAAACATTCACCTTAAAATCTCCTGAAATTCCCATTTGCTCGTCGATGAACATGACTTAGAATTATCCATTAGTTGGAAACTAATTTTTTACTCCGACGCAGTAAAGGATCAGGATCATTCAGAATTTGTAACAGTTTTAGTAAAAATTATATTGTTTTTTTTATGACCTTAATTGCGTTATCTTGTGTGTTTTGTGTTATTTATAACTATATAATTATTATTTAAAAACCTGTTGTTACTTAGAAACTTGTTTCTCATAACGTAAGTTAAAATGCACATATTTCAGGTTGCGTGAAATATGATTTTTTACTATTTTATCGTACAAAAAAGAAATTACAAAAAAATACGTGAAGGAAATGATTATTTATCAGCTGACGCACTTCTTACTGTAGGACAAAATAGAATCCTGTACAGTATTACCATCATATACAGAACTATCGTACGACCCATCCTGTGCTATGGCAGTGAAACCTGGACATTAACACAAAAAGCAATTGAACGTCTGAAAATATTTAAAAGGAAGCTCGTGAGACGGATCCTGGGCCCCATATATAGAAATGGGGAATTGAGGATACGGCATAATGATGAGATATATTGTCACGTCAACGAAATAAAGGAGACCTGTACGTGAAACTGAGGGGGCTGCAATTGGCTGTCGTAAGAATGGATGACAAACGAACAACTAAAAGAGTCCTTATGGGGGGGGAGTATGGATGGTAAAACGGAAAGGCCGTCCAAGGAAAAGATGGGAAAATGCTGTCGCTGTGGATACAAGAGAGATGGTGGGATTGCGAGGATGGAAGTCCTTTGCTACTGACAGAGAGAGTTGGAGGGTCAGGATGGAGGAGCCCAAGGCTCGACTTCGGGCTGTAAAAGGAGGAGGAGGAGGAGGAGGACAGTATTATCATACTAAATAAACTAAATTCTCCTCATCCGTTCACATTATTAAATAAGACTCTCAGTATTGTGAAAGGAGAGTTGCTTTCAGATTATGCAAGGCGTCTTTGAGTAAGAATCTCACTTGCGGCAAGGCTACAAATATTAATGAAGAAGCGAACACTGTGTAAACGTGAATAATTTAGAAAACAGAGACGTAAATATTTGATATTAATTGCCAGAACAGCGTAGACGGTAACCGACCAAAATCTACACTGTGAGATGATAAATAATTAACTGCAGAGTTGATCCACATTACACCAGAGAGCGCTTACGGCCTGTTACCGTCATTTGTTACGAGGTCTGCACGTCATTAATGAATCTGTTTACAAAATTAACGGTCTCGTTCAAACCGTTTTGAAAATAAAAGAGATTACAACACAAGAAATTGCTATGTTGTTAAAATTCCTTGCCGGGCTGTTTGGCCGTGGTCCATTGTTTTCTGCATAAACAGACGTTTCCGCAGTACCATCGACTGCCATCATCAGTGTAAGAGTGACGTGTGGTGGTATACGTTAATTACCACAGTACTGTGGTTAAAGCTGGACCACGGCCAAACAGCACGGGAAGGAATTTTAACAACATTGACTCCGGTCGTGTAAGCCTTTGTGGTCCTGTTCAAACCATTTTGGATATAAAAGACATAACAACACAAGAACTCGCCATGTTCATTAAAGTTTAAACATCATGTGATATTAGCTGTTCCTTACACGAGCTTATAAAAATAATATAATACCACGGACACATAACATACATGGACATATAAAAATAAATGTTTTATGTCCGGCAGCCTCTGACGAAGCTATAACGGAGCGAAAACTATTTTAGGCCATCAGGTAAAAAAATTATCATTTTTATCAATTATCATTTGTAAACCGAGTCGGTAGTGTTATATTCCTTCTTCTTCTGATAGTTACTATCCGTTTCGGATGTTGGATATCATACAGACTGTTTTAACTTTCTGCACTGCTGTACGGAATAAGTCAGTTGTATTCATGCCAAACAAGATCCTTAAATTTCTCAGCCGTGATATTCTCGGTCCCCCAACTCCTCTCTTTCCAAGTACTTTTCCCTGTAGTATGGACTGCAATAAGTAAAATCTCTGTTCATTTCTCAAGAGGTGTCCCAGGTACTGAAGCTTTCTTATCTTCTTCACTGTGTTAATAACTTCCCTTTCTTTCTTCATATTTCTAAGAACTTCAAAATTAGTTTTATATGTGCTGTCCATGAAATGCTCAGTATTTTATATTAAGCCACATTACACGAGTTTTTAAATAGTATAATAGCACGGGCACACACATAAATTTTATTTTAAAATTTATTTTAAAATAAATTTTTCATGTCCCGCAGCCTCCGACGAAGCTATAACGGAGGGAATACTAGTTTGGGCATCAAGCAAAAACTTATCATTTTTATCAATTATAATTTGTGATCCAAATCGGTAGTGTTATGTACAGTATTATAGTTAACAAAAAATACACTATATTCCAAATAATCATTAAAGTGAAACATAGCATAACAAAACTTTCTTTTTTTAAACGATTTAATCACTGCCAACCTCAATCTAAAAAATTGTCACTGCGCTAAAAATTGTTTGTGTCAATTCTGCATGCAGAAAACTAAACAGCATTTAATTTTTGCATCATTTTTGAAAATTGTATCATGTAAGAGATTTCAAGCAAATAATAGAACAAACAACGAAATCAAAACAAGAATAGCAGCAGGGAACATTTTAATATTATTGCGCATTAAAAATGTATTCCAATCCAGGAATGTATCAAAACATGTCAAAAAGAAAATATACACCACTGTAATCAGACCTGTAATCAGACATATGCAAGAGAGACATGGGTAATGAATTTGGAAGTTATGAAAAACCTTGGTGTTTTCGAGAGGAAAATTCTGAGAAGAATTTGTGTATATATATTCATATAAATATCTATAAATTCATAGATATAAATCTCAGTTTGGACGGAGAGAAGTGGAGGATAAGAAAGAATCGTGAGATAAGAGGCCTTCATGGAAAAGTGGACATAGTTGCGGCTGTGAAGACGCAAAGGTTGAGACGGTTGGGGCACGTGGTGAGAATGAAAAGTGACCGAGGCCCAAAAAGACATTGTAAAGGAAGCCGGGCCGGAGGGAGTAAGGAGGAGAGGACGCCCGAGGAGGAGATGGTGTGAAGTTGTGTTAGGGGATTTGAGGGAGATGCAAGTGGCAGGTTGGAGGAGTTAGGCTCTGGACAGAGAAGAATGGAGGAGAATCATTGAGCAGGCCAGGGTTCTACAGGGAGAGTAGTGGCAGAGGAAAGAGAAGAGATTTCAAGATTTCAGTGAGGTCTAAATACTGTAACCACCGAAACAAGACACTCCTTCATCAGTATTCTGCTTTTGTTTCTGTGGAATTAGATCAACACGTTCTCTCTGACAGATTCAACGCACACTGCGAAACAAGATGAAATAAAATCTAATCAGCACAAACAGCCAGACAGCCTCCACTTTATTGTCCCGTGGACTGAGTACACGTACATGTAAATAAGAATTTCTAAGTGTGAACCTTTTAGGCTGAGACAAAACCGAATGTTTGCAGACACATCCTGACCGGAATTAATTTTCTTTTCTTTCTGCTTACCGAGCTTGGTAACAACAGGTACAGTCGACAGTTTATTAAAATGTCTGTTACTGTGTAACGTTATACAACAGAGCAAGTTTAGCTAATTGAGACCTAAAATAACGTATTTCAGTTTTAAGTGACCGAGACAAGATGACGCACATACATACGTACATACATATCCGGCACTACAGTCCAGGGTGGACCTTGGCCTCCCTAATATTCTGCCTCCAGATAGTCCGTACATGTGCCTTGGTCTTCCACGAGCCGACACCCATCCTAGTCAGATCTTCTTCCACACGTCATCTTGCCATCGGTTTCTTGGCCTGCCTCGTGTTTTGCGCCCATTTATATGCCCATTCATTTTCCTTTTCGTGCGTTTTTGGTTGTCCATTATTTCTACATCCCTTATCCAGTTGATTCTTCTGGCTTCCCGCCTTCTTTTGAGTTGTTGGTTGCATTTTCTGTGATGTGCATAAAAACCGAATATTATTGAAAAAACGAGTATTAGTGGAAAATGAGTTCAGCCACAAAAAGGGAGACTTGTATAGTAACAGGCAAGGGTAGTAATAGCTAGGAGTACGGGTATATTAATACGTAGGACCACCCCGCCTTACTTCGAGTTGGTTTTTTAAGTGGATTTCACAAAAAGCGAGTTATAGGTATATAGGTATATAGTTATAATTATAGTTATAGTTATATTTTATAGGCATATTGGTTTCCATGTGTAATTTTAGTTTGCGTATTAACCTAAAAACGTCAACTTTTGGCGTCACAGGCACACATCGGAGTTATATTATTGCTTAAATATAATTCGTTAAAAATATGGCAATGAAACATGATTGCAATCATCAACAAACTATTTTATAACATACACAAATAAATTTTGACAATTTCCATTATCTAACTAAAATTATATGCGATATTATATCGATGCCAGTATTCAAATAATAGAAATATCGAAATGGACGAGGGTACGGTTACTGGGACAGTACCAAAGTTTGTTTTTACTCTAAAATTCACTGCTTACGTAATATAACAGAGTCACAGACTATGACATCCTTTACGTATGACTTACACCAATTACATTCAATATATTACCAACAAATGTAATTCTTAAAACAGAATCTAGAATCCGATGAACATAGGAGCCGTATTTAAAAAGCCTCCAAACCTAATCTAATTAAAAACAATTTCGCAACAAGAAACTGAATCGTAAGAGCAAATTTAAAAAAAAATATGCTTAATTAATATAAGCATGTGATAATAATGTGATATGCATTTTTGATTATAGTGTTATGACAATTATTGATTTAAACGTGAAGTGAAAACGCAGTCTGAATAAATAAGGTAAAGAACAGCAGCATATGAATTTTGTCAGTAATGCTTTGTGATATTTTGATTTCACATAAAGCTTGCTTCTTTGTCTTCTTACATTCGATTTTGATAGTAACTGTTGATATCATACTATTTACCATACGAGCAAACGCATATTTCTAAAAGTGAATGTATTTTTGTTTCTTAAATAAAAACTTTAAAAATAGTATTATCTAATTGTATCAGACGATGACAGAAAATTAAAACATCAATTTTTTGTAACTATGTTCAAGCCATTAGAAGTGACTGGCTATAAATAACAAACATGCTTGACTTTTATGTGTAATATTTTCTTGAATGCAACGGTATTAAATAGTATTTAAATTTAATGAGTGTCGTTATTTTGTTATTTCTAAACGGATTGATTTCTTACTGTTTTAAGAAACTGGTGATCTTTGTAGGGATGAATTTAGGTTGGCGGCAGTGATTTGTAGTATCGTTGAACTGCACGCATTACTAGACGCTTTGTCTTCAAGTTCCGACATGGGTTATTCGTTTGTGTTGTATATTATTTTAATTCGTATTCGGTTATTTTGTGTGAATGTTGAAGTAAATTTTAATAGTACGGTGACAGAGTGTAATCGTCTGTGTTTGCAGCAAAGATCAAACACAAGGTAAGCGTTTTCAGAATTAACTTTGTGCAATATCATTTCTTATTGAAACAGATTTTCATTCATTGGCTTATATTACAAAACCAATTTATTGTAAATCTAAGGTTGGTTGATGTAGGATTCGTTTTAAATGAGGTAGACATAAGAACATTTCGTAATTGGTTTTGCGTGTTTGTAAATTATATTAAACAAATTTTATAGTTTGCTATAATGATTTGCGGGTTATTTGTAATAAAATTACAATTGCTATAACAACAATAGGTTCAATTTATACATAAAACTATTGTCTCCAAAAAACTTATTGTCACATAACCGGGCATTCGTAACCGGTTATGCTTACCATGTTAAATTAATAAATTTCGAGACCCATAACCTCAGAACCTGTAAAAGATAGAAGTCTGAAATTTTAGCACACGGGTAAGCACATTATACACTACGAAAGCTCTTACAATTATAAAGGTACCTCATTTTCTGACATTTTATAATTTTTTGTTATCTTGCTCTTAAAATGTGCACACTAAAAGCATAATTAATAGTTTGTAGGTTTTTATTGTTCAGTAAAACTGTATAATTCTAGTAGTGTAGTTACATCTCCTTCAAACCAATAGCCACAAAAAATTCAGCTTGATGGTTCACTGGGGAAATTTATCTAAAAAAAGATCTTCAGAAAAACGCATTTAAAGTTTTTAAAAAAGATTTTTTTTTGTTTACCTCCTTTTAAATAGTCGATCTCCGTACTCGGGGTCTTCAGTTGTGTCCACTTGGTTCTAAAGTTTTGTGACTTTGGTCCTTTCAGTTGGCTGTCTAACCTTTTTCATCAATTCAACTACTGCTGCCTCAAGGATTCGTTGAAAGTCAATTTTTTTCATTACCTTAACCATATTTGATGCTAATGTCAGCCTTAATTTTTGTAAGACTTGACAGATACTTATATTAGCTCCATTGAAGGTCAACACAGCATCATGTACACCCGAAACCAAAGTATCCAGTCCAACAAATATATGTTTTGTGGCAACCTATTCCAAAACAAATGGTTCAGCGACTTGTTTGCATTCTGTGTACTACCATTAAGGCATTTTTTTAACAAATTAGAAAGACTCAGATCAGCAAATATTGGCTTCATCGCAGACATTACAGACACTGGTAGTGAATGTTCATTAAAATTCCCTTACCAATGGTAAAAACCGCATGTCTTTATGATTGGGAGTTACAGATTTTTAAAAAATTGTAATATTATCAGCACTTTTGACAGAACGTTTTCTACGATCTCAAATTTTTTAAATCATAAAACATGTATTATTAAGCGTATTCACACTAATTTGGTATCCCATTACTCAGAAAATATTGAAGATTGTTTTAAGACGGAAAACCAAAAATCTATTTTTTTTTGTCGATTTGCCGGTTGCGGGTGCCCGTAAGTGATTTATGTGCTATTTAACGGAAGTTAATATAAATTGATACCTAGCCTACTTTTTTACGCTCAGAACATATTTTAGACAAACACTGTATAAAAGCGTATTTTACATCACATTCATTTTTGTTTTTAACATGATAATGTTTTTAGGCTGGGGGTCATTCCACAAAAATCGTCATCGAAAAACGTGACGCTTCCACACTTTCGATTCCCCACAGTCTAGAAATTTGATATGTAAACGCATCAAGACAGAAATTATCGCTGCTGACATTGAGTTTAGCAAACGTTTTAATGAGAATAAATTTGGTTTTACATGCTCTGTTTGTGATCGTCTATGGTTTGGAAATGATTTACGTAATCCACCAAACGTAATCCACATTATACGTTTCAAAAGCCTAAAAACACTATCATGCTTCGATGTTTCGGTTTCGTCAAAATTTTTTTACTGAATAAAAGTGCTTTATTTATTGTTTATTCTACAGTAAATAACGTAGTTATATTAAATACAGCTATTTCGCTTAAAACTATGGCTACCTACTGTATGATTAGTTAAATTTCTGAAAGCGAATTATTAGAGGTGGGTCGGATTCCGTTATGGCTTGTATACTGTGACTCGGATCCATCTCAAAGACTTATTTTTAGACATGGTAAAAGCAGTTGTGATCCATTGTTGTCCCTCCATTTCCTCGTGGACTAATAATATAAAATAGAAGAACGTCCATTGAGAACGCGTACAAATATACATGAATCAAGGAACGCGGTGTACTTTAAGATGTGTGTTAATTCTGGAAAAAAACAAGCGGTGTGTACTTTACTGTTAATATATTCATTATATTTGGTCTCCAGTCGCAGTGAAATTGAAATAAATAAATACCTTTTTCTTTATCCGTGCTGCGACTGCGTCTTTGATGTCTTACGACATGTTTCGGGAACACGTTCCCATCATCAGGTAAAATTGTTTTTTCTTCTAGTTCATAACGAACGTGTCAAGAATATAATAATTAAAACACATCAACACATAAACACATAACACAATGAGTATGATAGAACTCAGTCCACGCAACAGTGCGCACTGCCGTACTGTAACTGACCACGTAATCAAACTATATACTCGGCTGGTGTACACAAGCGTTATCACTCTTCAATACAGTATCATATAAACAGTGAGATTTAAATGTTAATTGATCATTAAGCAGTAGGTTTGGTTGAAATAAAAGCGCTTTATATATTTCATATTCTTCCATGGCATCCATGTATCGGCTCTTACTGCATATATGTATGGGCGTAAAGTTATCTGTGAAACCACTATAACTGTGATTGCTGTTTACCAGATGTAAAGCAAAGTTGGATTTGATTGACTTGATGTTCCTTTTTGGCAAATGTTCTTTATATCTGTCTTTAAATTTCCTGCCCGTTTGTCCTATGTAGAATTTATCACATTCACTACACTGGATTCTTCAGTGTAGTCCTTCAAAACTACCAATAACATATTGAACATATTAAAACCTCGAACACAAAAAACAACCGAAAACAGTTCTGGCATATATAGAATCCAGTGTAGTGAATGTGATAAATTCTACATAGGACAAACGGGCAGGAAATTTAAAGACAGATATAAAGAACATTTGCCAAAAAGGAACATCAAGTCAATCAAATCCAACTTTGCTTTACATCTGGTAAACAGCAATCACAGTTATAGTGGTTTCACAGATAACTTTACGCCCATACATATATGCAGTAAGAGCCGATACATGGATGCCATGGAAGAATATGAAATATATAAAGCGCTTTTATTTCAACCAAACCTACTGCTTAATGATCAATTAACATTTAAATCTCACTGTTTATATGATACTGTATTGAAGAGTGATAACGCTTGTGTACACCAGCCGAGTATATAGTTTGATTACGTGGTCAGTTACAGTACGGCAGTGCGCACTGTTGCGTGGACTGAGTTCTATCATACTCATTGTGTTATGTGTTTATGTGTTGATGTGTTTTAATTATTATATTCTTGACACGTTCGTTATGAACTAGAAGAAAAAACAATTTTACCTGATGATGGGAACGTGTTCCCGAAACATGTCGTAAGACATCAAAGACGTAGTCGCAGCACGGATAAAGAAAAAGGTATTTATTTATGTTAATATATGTTTATAAACACGAATGTGCGCTATGCTATAATTTTAGTTACATAAAAACTGAAAGAATCAAACACACCCATTTAAGTTTATATATATTTGAATATTTATTGTATCAGTCTCCATTAAAGTGTTACTTCTTCTTCTTTTTTCTCAACAAATATATGCTTATAACAATTAAATGCAGCTGTGTACAAACTAATATATTTAATTAGGCTACATTGGTTCTTAACTGTAAAGTCAAAGAAATAATTAAATTATTGAAATAAAAGAAGTATAGTAGTAAAGATTCTTAAAACATTTTTTATGTCATTAAAGAATCAATGTTATACAGTGGATAATGGATTAATAAAATATTAGACTCTACATTATTTTTCTTCATGAGATGTCTATGTTAGGTATGTAGTTCTTCTTCTTCTTTTATGTGCTTAGACTTAGTACTTAGGATCATAAGTCACACCATAAATTTTGTTTTATTATACTACATATTTTAATTTATTTCATATTTACATTTTTTAAAAGTAATTGTTTTTAAGTATTTAAAGCTTATATTGCTGTTCGTTCTTAGTTAAGAGCGGCGTTTGAACGCTACAAATGTTATGTTGATACCAGCGTCTTGTAATATTCTTGAAAGTGTAAGTTTTCAGTTATTTGTATTTAAGTTCCAATGGTATTAGCCGTTTTGTTGTATATTTCAGTATTTTTGTTCAAATGTTAAGTAAACTTTAATAACGGAGTGACAATACATAAGTGTTTTGTGTTTCAAAATTGAATTTAAAACAAGGTAATCGGGGACAAAATTAATTTTATTTCAAACCCATAATCAACGGAATGTAGGCATCCATGTTTCATAACTAGTTCGTACAGACCTTAGAATAATTGATTTTTGACATTTGAAGTTCGCATGTTCGACTTATTTAAACAATTGATTGTACATAAGAGAGTAATTGCTTTTAAATAAATGTGTACATTAGCTATCATAATTATAAAACCTTTAAACGTTAATATTTTGGGTTACATTTACAATATTTAAAACAACGAACCATAAGCAAAACTGAATTAAGCAACGTTTTCCAACTATAATATAAATCAATAGATTTTTATATTTAATTATCACTATAAAGTATTTAATGATTAATTATTTTAGTGGTGTGTTTGATAATATGTAACCGGTATTAACATAACTATTAACTTCATATATTTATTAAATAGCACCGAAAATTAAGTTATATTTTAGACAACCAATAACTTTAAAATTTTAAAATACTTTAAAATTGCAAAATTTTATTTCAAGTTTGTTTTAATAAAAGCATAATACAATATGTATAACACACAAACGCGCGAGCGTGCGCGCGCAGTAATCCTCCGTTATAACATTCTAATAGGGGCTCTAAGGTGTCCGTTATATTGAAAGTCCGTTGTAACTATAGCCTACAGGATGTAGGGCTTGTAATATTTATATGACTCATTTAATCTACGCGCATAAAAATAAACATTATTTATTTTACTGTGTTTTTATAAAATATATTACAATAGAGCAATAAAAAAAATAGTTATACCTTACACAAATTCTGTATATGTAAATGAAATAAAACTTAGTGCAAGCAGAATGATCACTGTTGCACACCACTATATAAAAATGATCCCGATTAACGCTTTCAAGCTTCACAGCTCATCGTCAGATCGGAATTGAAACAAATAACCTGAAAACAAACCCTTCACCCCCATCTCACCCTACCCTGCACACACACACAACAAGCTATAATTCAAATGTCCCTTCCCCTGAGCCCTGTCCCTCCATCTGGAAAGTTACATATTTTTCTAGCAAATTCCTTGTGTTTCAGTGTTGTGTGTGTGTGTGTGTGTGTGTGTGTGTCTGTGTGTGTGTGCTCAGGGGGTGGGGAAGGGACATTTGAATTATACCTTGTTGTGTGTGAGCAGGGTGGAGTGAGATAGGGTGTAGGGTTTGTTTTCAGGTTATTTGTTTCAATTCCGATCTGACGATGAGCTGTGAGGCTGGAAAGCGCTACTCGGGATAATTTTTATATAGTGGTGTGCAACAGTGATCATTCTGCTTGTGATTTCAACCACTAACACAACTTTCTTCATAAAACTTAGTGCATTGTAAAGAACAGTGTATATTTTATGCAAAGCAATTATAGTAAAAACTTTGTCCAGTGTCTTTCTTATCAAAAAACAAGATAGGTAGTACGTATCAGAATCCCTTTCCATATTTACTGGCTTAAAAAATGAGTAATTTGGTTTGAAATTGATTTAATTTCTTTAAACAATAACTCACGAAGGTTTGTCAGTAATCATAATGAAATACATTTTCATTATTTGGTTACTGAACATACTCACTGAAAACGTTCAAGTGGTCTGTTACTTAGCTCACATTATCCAGCGTAGCTAAGCGTCATTTTTGTGTTTGATTGTCTTTGATTTTTTAACATTTCACGTTTATTAGAGCTGTTTGTTATTATCGGGGTCCGTTACAACGGGGGAATACTGTATTTTGTTTCTTCGTAGGTAACATTACTTACAAATGTTTCTTACAGGCTTTGTAACACACACACACACACACACACACACACACACACACACACACACACACACACACACACACACACACACACACACACACACAGAGTGTTTCTAATAAATGGTGCCAATCTACTGGAAAGAATTCTGCTCATTAAACCAAAGACAAAATATCAAATAAGCGTATACCGAATAGTGCTTTGTTTTCTGTCTGTGTTCTTATGTTGTGTTGCATAATGTTACATTTCTTTTAGATCTTTTATAACAAATCATTTGGCCCATTTATCTTATGGTTATATTTAAAGCTTCTTTTGTTATAAAAGAATTACAGTTATTTGTATCACACTTCCATAAGCAACGTACCATTGAATTAGAAATAAAAGTTTAAATTGTTTGTACACATAACAATCAAGCATGTTTTTTTATTTATGATATAAGTGATTTTTTTACATTATTGGTCTGAAAATAATTTCAAAAATTGATGTAAAAATTTTCTTTTATCGTCGAATACAAATACGTTAATACAATTCTTGATATTCCTGATATCAATGTAATATTTTTTGTTATCAATAAGTACTGATTTTTAGTACTTACAAGTACACCTCTAGGTATTCCAGTCGGTGATTTTCTTAGTTTTATATCCGAGATGCATTTCGGAACAGTTGTGTTCCATCTTCAATCGGAATCATTTAGTAAACTTACATATATAAAAAATTTCCACTCAGGTGAGCGTCGTCAACACAGGTACACAAAACATAACACTTAAAAACACATAAAAACACAACACTTAAAAATTTTAAAAGTAACATTAACATTACAACGAAAACAAATTTGAACGGACGATTTAAATAGTCGTGGCTGGCCAGCATTTGTTCCCCACACGTCACACGGAAGCCGACTAACGATAAATTACCCGACGGGTGACCTTTGTGCGTACTCTTCGAGGTAATCTAATATTTTAAACGTAACCAAATCCCTATAATCCTCTTTTCTGTTAAGCAGTTATTTTTCACCTACTCCTCGTTTGTATTTGTAAATATGGTATTGCTCGTATATTTTTTATGCTTCTTTGTTTGAGCTATACCTTAATACTTCTAATGAAGTGTTGAAATTGATGTTGTGTTGTGGGTGGCTTTTTAGGTGTTGCGCCACAACTGACGAACGTTTACGGTGATTTTTTGCATCATGTTCATTGAATCTTTTACGAAAGGTGCGGTCGGTATAGCCGATGTACTTCTTATTGCAAACTTCTTCCCTTGCATTACAAGTAATCATATAAACGCCTTTGGCTTCTTCTTTTGGGTTAACCTGTGTTTTCTTGTTTAAGTTGTGACTTTTTATTTTGTAGGCTGGATTGAAGCCAAATTTGTTTGAAAATGCTTCCTATTTTTAAGGAATTAAAAACAGGAAATTCTTATTTCCTCAATAATAGGAAGAATTTTCAAAAAATTTGCCTCCAATCCAGCCTACAAAATAAAAAGGCACAACTTAAACAAGAAAACACACGTTACGCCAAAAAAAGAAGCCATAGGCGCTTATATGATTACTAGTAATGCAGGAGAAAAAGTTTGCAATAAGAAGTACATCGGCTATACCGACCGCACCTTTCGTAAACGATTCAATGAACATGATGCAAACAATCACCGTAAACCTTCGTCAGTTGTGGCGCAACACTAAAAAGCCACCCACAACACAACATCAATTTCAACACTTCATTAGAAGTATTAAGGTATAGCTCAAACAAAGAAGCATAAAAAATATACGAGCAATACCATATTTACAAATACAAACGAGGAGCAGGTGAAAAATCACTGCTTAACAGAAAAGAGGATTATAGGGATTTGGTTACGTTTAAAATATTAGATTACCTCGAAGAGTACGCACAAAGGTCACGCGTCGGGTAATTTATCGTTAGTCGGCTTCCGTGTGACTTGTGGGCAACAAATGCTGGCCAGCTACGATTATTTAAATCGTCCGTTCGAATTTGTTTTCGTAGTAATGTTGACGTTACTTTTAAAATTTTTAAGTGTCGTGTTTTTATGTGTTTTTAAGTGTTATGTTTTGTGTACCTGTGTCGACGACGCTCACCTGAGTGGAAATTTTTTATATATGTAAGTATACTAAAAGATCCCGATTGAAGATGGAACACAACTGTTCCGAAATGCATCTCGGATATAAAACTAAGAAAATCACCGACTGGAATACTTAGAGGTGTACTTGTAAGTACTAAAAATCCTTTATACACTATTAAAGTTATTCTTTGACTGTTTCATAAAAAATACCGATTTGTTAGAAATTTAGATTTAAAATTTTGAAACAGCTGCAATATTTAATTTTTCTTAAAATGGTACATACTTTTGCTTGTCGTTTACTTATAAGAAATGGTAAAGGTTTTGGTAAAATTTCAACTCAACATCTTATTTCTTCCGGTAGTAATTAATTTTTTTTAAATGCCTAGAAACGTACAGACGGAAAACAAATCTTTTTTGGTATTTGTTTACTGGACACTTTTCCTTCACTTTAATAGGTACAATAATTTTTCAAAAGTTTGGAACCATGTTTTGAGAACAGTCTGTATAATCCTAATTTATACTTTTGGCTGTGTGTGTGTGTGTGTGTGTGTGTGTGTGTGTGTGTGTGTGTGTGTGTGTGTGTGTGTGTGTGTGTGTGTGTGTGTGTGTGTGTGTGTGTGTGTGTGGTTTGTTGCCTATTTATAATCTGTAATTAATTTGTAGATTTATCTTTTATTTTAAATATAGCACTTGCGTTTTTTGCATTTAATTGAATTTCTCAAAAATAATCTAATGCTTTTATACCTTTTACACATTTAGTATTTCCATAAGTAGTGAAATAAAATTAGAACAACTGAATTAGTACCAAATTAAAAGTTTTTGTATATAAGGTTTTTTAACGCTTCCTCTTTTCCCTTTTGCATTTATTTTATAAGAATAATGTTGTCTACGTTAGCAGTGGGCGTTTTATGTTGTAGCATTGTGTGATTGGTTATATATTGTTATATCAATAAAAGCTTTTGTATGGCGATACATTATCGGTTTTCTGGTCAGTGGACCAGTTTTAAGGGGGGGGGAGATTTTGAGTGTGTCTGTAACATTAGGGTTCTCTTACCGTAATACTATATTGTAATATTACAATATAATATCAATTCATTGTTATAATAATATAATATCAACAAGATCAATTTATTATTTAATAACACAATAGACCTATATTCAAAACATTCCGTGAACAAACAGCAACTTCTCCTCCGCTTCCTCTTCTTCTTCTTCTTCTTCCTTTATATAGACCTATAATGTAACCCATAAACGTTTTTCCATAAGTATTTTGACGAAACAGAACTGAATACTGCCTTCTTAATTTTTACCGTACGTGTCAACAATCGATGACATGCGATGTGATGCGGCCCGCCGCGCCGGTAGGCTCTTGGGTTTAATTTTGGCCTTCAGACACTTCTAAGTTGGAAACTACTGTCATATATATGATTAGTACAGACACTATAAGTTAGAATTATTACACGAAGCAGAGGAAACAAAAATGTATACAAAGTAGTTTAATTATATAAACAGGTTTGAGCGCACGACTCGTGTGTTGGATATACAACACAATTAATTCAGGAATGAATTGCAACGTTACGATTATTTCATAAATTCACACAAATACAGAACCATGTACTCAACGCAACTATTAAGTGTAGTACACCGGCCAGGTCGCAGGATTTTTGTTTCTCGTTGCGTCAAGTATATGTAGTTGCATAATAATTAAATAAATTTTAAAGAGGAGTGAGATGTTGTTGACATGAAATAATTATTTAAAACCATTTAAAAATAATCATCCTAAGGTTTATTCATTAATAGAAAAATATTCCAATATTAAAAAATTCAAACATTAGATAGATCAAATATCCACTTTTATAAGTTTCACAAATATTAGGCTATTCATAACATCTAAAAGCTAAACAATCATATAGGCTACTCTTATTAACTAACCAAACATGTTAAACAAGTTATTTAAATTCTTTTTATTTCTGTGTCAATCTTCAAATGCCAATAGCAGCTCATTTAAAAACAACAAAAATAATATTAAACTTAAGCATAAAATTACTAGTTGCTATAGACAAAATAAACTATTTGCATTTACTTTCAAACTATTATTTAATTCTATTGACGCACACAAATTTGTAACATATAACAAAAGATTTAGTAACTTTCAAACTTTCTTATAAAATTAAATTATTGACTTTAACTAATATTAACGTTTAAAATTTTTAAGTCTTACTGTTCATGTAAACTTATCTTTCTGAAAGTTCTATTCACAACAAAATTATAAATATTTAGTTATCACCTGCATACTGCTGCCGTTACCGTTGTGTGTGTGTATGTGTGTGCGCGCGTCCTGAATCCTGAGAATTTTATGATGATGATGATGATGATGATGATGATGATCCTGTGTTCTCTCTCTTTATGGGTTGTTGTTGCTCCTGAGTTCCTCCATACGTCTTGTTCGAGTGTGGTAGTGTGTGTGTGTGTCCATGTCGATCCGCAACGGGCAGCGAACGTCGTCTGTAGATTTCTTGAGTCTGAGAATGCCCCAAAATTGTCGGTCGTATTTATACTGGACTCAATCTGACATGTCCAGGATTGCTCTTGACATGTTAGCAATTGTAACTTTCATGCAAAGCGTCCTTTTAATTACGAATCACTTTTTTATTCATTTTAGCGATTTCATAAAAACACTTGTAGCATGCGCGATATCATTGTTTTCGTAATTTTTTTCTGTTCACGCACATATAACACACATGTTAATTACTCTTTAATTACACCCGTAAATAACATTAATTTACTTAGCGTCTTTAACATTGCAAATTTCTGCAATATTTTTATATCACTGCATTAGTTAAAAATTCCTTAATGCAATGATGTTTTTATAATTGGCGTAAGTCTTTGCTTACAGGTTTAACACAAGTAATTAGTTTATTATAATCCTGTTAAGACATGATTACGGCTGTAACGCATCACCCCACCTTTTCGTTCAATGCCTGTCGGAACTGGCTCACACGCACAAACACACGAACCCTATAACTTACGCTGGTGAAGCAGGTGTCCTCTCGACAGGTCAGATTTTGTCAATTCCTGCATTTTCACGCACGAAACTATATAAATCTGTTCCTTCTTCTATTTACACTAATCACAATATAAAACATACCGCCCTGGGCTAATATGCAAATATATGTATTGTTGCAGAATACACAATTAAATGTCGTGTCATAGTAACATAAACAAAGTTGACAAAAAAATCTACTATATGTACAGAGAGACATATTGTTTTGTTTGTAGCTTTGTGTCAACAACCACTGTAGTGATGTTATACCAGCGTGCATTATAATTCGGGTTTTTTGTGGTCAGTGAACTCTATTCATTACAATTCTTGCAGGTAAAGAGGGCTGAAAGTTTAGACATATTACATATGAAACTCGTATACATTATGTTATCAAATAAAATATAAGATCATTTATACATACGGTAACCATAGGTCCCGGTTTTTCCGGGACAGTCCCGGATTTCGGACCTACGTCCCGGTAACACGAAAAGTCGTTAAAAACTCCCAGATTTAGACTTCAAAAAATCTGATCGTTTTAAAGCAAAACGTTTGATTAATTTATGCAAAAATAGCAGCCGTGGTCCATGGTCTGCTGATGTTTACTCTTCGTATGTTAACACACGATGAAAGTGTATACGTGAAGGTACATACACGCTCACGTTTTAGAATACCAAATCGTTCGGCAATGTACTTTTATTTACAATTTTAGTAGAAAAATTGTGTTGTTTCTGGTTTGCTCAAAATATCTCCGCTGCTAATAATATGATCAAAATAAGTTTTACTTAAAACTTGTTCATGATACAATTTTAAATGAAACTGAACTTATAAAAATTATTTGCGATAAATAGTTTTTATGCACATCGCTTGTAAAATTAGCAACAAGCGATTTTAAACAAATTAATGTTTTTTTTTAATAATAGACATAAACTAATTAAATTTTATATATTTACAGCATTAATACACGTGAACTTCCATACCTAATTTCAAGTCACTTTGTTAAAATAATTAAAACCAAATCTCCACTAAAAGACTACATAATTTCAACATTATTCCGAGAAATGCCTCATACCTCCTCCCTAACCTAACCTCCAATCCCCAACAACAAATAGTGTCATATGTCCTGGATTGTAACTAAGAAAATATGGTCATAGGTTAGTAATAATAGAAAGCCAAGTCCTTGGCCGTTCTATGGCGGCTGTATGACTGCCGTGAAACGGGGAGTCTGCGGCCGCCTGCTTTAGTACATTACCAAGTGTCACAGGAGTCAATTATAATTAGGTTACCGTGACCTATCGGATAACGCTGACTATGCAGTCGGGTTGAAAGCCATCGCTGGCAGAAAGCAGTGGGCTTGGGTATCTCATCAACTGTAACGCGAATCAAATGTGATAAGCTAACGTAGCTTTTTAGATAACGTGGACTGAGTTGTCCACTTCCAACGGGAAGTGTTTGTTAACTTCTTCAATTCAGTCTTCAACGTTGTATTGTAGAAAATATTACTGTTTCACCAGCTTTGCTGGCTACCGAGCAAGGAAAATGACGTATACCATTCCACTGCACACAACACTGCAGTACTCACATTTAAAATACGTTTAACAGAGTTTCAGTGTGACTTGACTCGGTCTAACAGAAAATTTATGTTTTCTTTCACCACGGGTATTGCCACTGTCGGCACTTTCTTGTGCACTGTGTAAAGTCAAGAATGTGTACACTTCTGATTACACTCTGTCAAACTCGTCCACGCTTACTACCGTACGATTCGGTCCGTTTATTCTGCGTTTTCCTGGAGTAGACATTAAACGCTGGTCCGGGAAATTTTCTAAACGCGTATTATGTTCTTTCCGGATTTTTTAAATTCTGAATTCTAAAACGCCAGTGTAATATGCTGCTCTTACTGTAGCATTTTACAAAATTGCCAAAGCCGTATAGCGATGAAGCTTTGTCATGATCACAGGTTTTCTGATAGTCTAAAGCATATTCAGATGGCCGCTAATCAATTAAGGGTCATTCACGATCTGAAAAACAGTCAGCGTTAAAAACTGACAACAATGGTGATCGAATCAGAGACTTGGTGCGCTCTGACCATCGATTAATCATCTGAATCATCGCAAAAGAATTAAACTTGAACCACACTACAGTTTATCAAATTCGGACAAACCAGTTGGGAGTGAGGAAAGTTTGTGCGAAAATGGTTCCAAAAAACTCACTCTTGAACAGAAAGACAACAGGATGAAGATACAAAAATATGTCCCTCTTTTTGATTCTTCATCACACTGTTCAACAACATATACTATAATTTCACGTCCTTCGGAATAAATTGTTTAGCTACCTTTTTGCGTAGTCATTTTAATATTATTTTTAACGGAAATACTCATAAGAATACAATTATTAAGATTAAATTAACTGTTTAGTAATTGACAACAAATGACAAAATAATTAAACGACAGGCTAATAGTAAATTTGTAGTAAATAAGAAAACACGCTTAAATAGAATAATCAATAAATTACACGGACGTATAATGTACGAAACGCTCAATCTAATACTAGGCTAGGGTGAAACGTTCTGCTCATGATTATGAAAAACAACGATTTTTTGTATTAATTTGCATTTACATTTTAACAAAATCTCCATCTAACTCAATACACTTTTCCCAACGGTGTTCTGAACACGTTACGACAGCCTGGTAAGCCGATTTGTTGAGGTCCTCGAACAGATTTAGTGATTTAATTACCTTAGGCGACGACATATTTTTAATGAAATTTCATAAAATTGTGGCTGTCCCTACATTCCTGTATACTAGTGAGACATGGGCTCTTGTTAATAAAAGGTGCAGAGGATTCAGGCAGCCAAAATGAAACAGGCCTATCTAGACGCAAGATTGTTCTCTATTGGATTGGAGAAGGAACGAGGATATTAGACGCGATATCCGTCTACCTGTAGCTGCATTGGTTCATCACCCTACCGGGAAGAGAGATGTCGGTAGACAGAGGAGGAGATTGGTTCCGGAACAGGTGTAAAGCCTAGTCCTTGGAGTGGTGATGATGATGATTAACTTAGATTAGAAACTTTGTATGGATTCGACAGTAATATGAAAACAAATCAGTATGTTCATATTTAATATTTATGGTGCACTAATCCGACACCTCAAACACAAAACACGTAGAAGCAGAAGAACTAGGCTTAATGTGTACAAAACAGTTGCGTTGCTGAAATTGAGTTATAGAAATGAATGCTTAGTAATTGACAACAGTTTCGCATGTAGGCGATGGCAATGGGATTCTTCGCCAAGCTGCAAAAGGAAGAGGATACACGGTGATAAACATGTAATATATTGTTGTATTGGAGTGTTAGAGGTCTCAAAATATTTCTGCTAATAATTTTGTACAAACCACTATGTTGTCTTTGATATTGACTGCCGAAAGCGCTCGTCAATACCAAAGACAATATAGTGGTTTGTACAAAATTACTAGTAGAAAAAAAACATGTAATAAACACACGAAACATTAAAAATATAAAATTTTATAAAAACGTATGCAATTAAAATGTACATTATATTATTGCGAATAAAGTTTGCAAACAGTATTTATTTTATTAAGTAAATAACTGGGAAAACGCTACAATCGGAGTATTACGGTTGCCATTGGATTTTCAACGGTTTATACAGCGCTGCATTGTGTTCGCTAACAGTGTTTGCCTTGTGTAATCACAGAGGCAGTGGTAACGGCGCTAGAAATCTGTTTATTTAGCAATTGTGCTTCTCTGGATAGTTTCAATTCCGTCTGGCGTACGACGGATCGTATAAACAGAAAGGTGAAATAAAACCTTACGGTATACGCCTCATTTTCTACTGTCAGACGGTAAATTTTAGACTACAAACAGAGCGTTTGATTAAATAAGACACTAAATGGAACAGTTTGTGACTCAATATATTTCTACTACTCAATATATTACTTGGATACACATGCATGAGTATGGAGAGTTGTAGGCCTATATTGGGGAGGAGAAAAATAATGAAAATGCCAACTTTAAACAAATCGATATCTAATACACAAATTACGAGGTGTGTAAATTAAGTAATGAGAGTAATTCACTAAAAGCTTTTATTTATAATAAAACTATACCTACACTCTATCGCCTTTAAAATAGTTCCCTTGGGAAGCCACACAGCGCTTTAGACTTTTTTTTTACCTTCATAGTAGTCTTGGAACTCAGAAACTGGAATCTCCTTCAATTAGTCGGTTACATGTTTTAAATATTGTATATCGTTCCAAAACAGTATTCTTTCAGATGTTTTATCAATCTCAGGTAGAGAAAGTAGTCACAGTGACTCAATTCAGGTGAATAAAGGGCTGAGGAACAACAGGAATATTTTTCTTTCCCCAAAACTCATTAACTGAGAGTGCTGAATGACAAGTAGAAGCTGTTCACGATGGTTGGTCTCACGCGGACAACTCTTTACCCCAGCCTTTCAAGAATTTCTCGGCAAACATGCTAATTGCCATTCTGTACTGTAGGCAGAAACTCCTTATGGATAATGCCCATCACTATCAAAGAAACAAATGACTTTAGACTTGTTCATTTGTGCTTGATTGGGTCGTGGTGAGTTTGATGTGTCCTCGCTCTGCCGTTTTGTTTCTGGATCGTACTCAACGATCCATGATTCATTACCAGTAATAAAATTTTTTAGGTAATCAGGATCGTTTTCATTCCGTCTTAGAAGATCACGGCACACTCCCATCCTGTTGTCTTTCTGTTTAAGAGTGGGGTTTTTTGGGACCAATTTCGCACAAACTTTCCTCACTCCCAACTTGTTTGTCAAAATTTGATAAACTGTAGTTTTGTTGAAATTTAATTATTCTGCAGGTTTATCGGTTAGCCGAGCAGGTGTAGTGACGAGGCCGTGCAATCGAGTAGCTTCCAGACTGTTTGGGCAGTCTTAAAAACGTAAGTTATACCGTCACGCTGCTAAAAGAATGGAAACTTTTACTGAAAAACTCAGCGGGGTATATCTAAGGGTCTGCGGTCAGCTTAGAAGTTAGTTACAACCTGGCGATATTGTAGAGGCGGATCAAGTGATTGCTGCGGATTAGTCGAAAGTGTTTATTGTGTTAGAATAGTGCGGAACTCTAATTGTGTAGATATTATTATTGCATGTGGACAAATTCACAACTTAAATTTCTATATGAGAGTATCCTGTTGATTTCAAGTTGTTATTTGTGACTAATTAAAACTGGTAATTAGTGACTTCATTGACTTCGATTGGTCTATATATTCCCCTCAAAATTCTCCTTTCAAAAGTATTGAATTTGTTAGCGGCTTGTTTGTTCAGAGTCCAAGTCTCGCTGCTATATGTTATCACCGGTCTAATAATAACTTTATATAATGTGACCTTGGACTGGTGGTGGATATTCCTTGTCTTGAATATAGATGTCAACGAAGCATATGCTCTATTTACGGCCTGTATCCTTTTCCTTATTTCATTTATTTCTTCATTGCCTTCTGCTATCCAACATCCCAAATATTTAAACTGATTAACTATTTCCAGGTTTAATGGTTCGATTTCAAACTGTTAAAACTAGTTGTCTTTAAAGTGGTGATCACAACTTTTGTTTTATCTGTATTAACCTGTAATCCTATCTCTTCTACTTCATCTTTGAGTTTCTGGAAGGTCTCTTTTGCTCTTCCTTGGGATCTTGCCATAGTATTAATGTCATCTGCATACCCTACGATTTGGACCATTTTGTGTTCTAAGTTGAATTACTATCACTTGACAATTTCCTGATTATATATTCAACTTCTAAGTTGAACAGTGTTGGTGTCAGCCCATCCGCCTGTTTTAACCCTCTCGTGACATTAAAAGGATCTGTCGTACCCGTTTGCAATTTGACTTTGGCTGTTGTCTGTATAATTGTCAATCTTGTCAGTTGTACTAATTTAATAGGTAATAGTATAAAGACGATGATCTGGTCACCACCATACGTCTACATAGATTGCAATGGGCAGGAAACATCATTAGGATGGAAGGCAACAGAATACCTGGGATGGTACTGTTTAGTCAAATCGAGGATAGAAAGCCTGTCGGAAAACCCAAGACACGGTGGATTTGACGCAGTGGCGAGGGATGCTGATAATGTACTTAAAATAAAACGATGGACATCGATTGCAAAGGACAGGGAAAACGGAGGCGGATGATTATATGGAGGCTAAAGTTCGACTTCGAACTGTGACGCCATAGAAGGAGAAGAATTGGTAACTCCATTGGTGTCTGTATTTTGTTTTCACTATACAATACGATTATCTGTGAGATCGTCGTAACATCTTTAATCTAGCACCGTGTTAAAATTCAACAACTGTCTGAATAATGTTTAATAATAATTCCTTGTGTACGAGAGGAACGTAGTTGTATAGTAGTGGTATTCCAGTGGACAGGAATGTACAGGTCGCCAGTAATTAAAGTACTTCATGCATCTGTCCGTTGCCATAGTGACCTACAAACATGGTTAACATGCTTTCATGTCATTTGGCTCTACGTATGTGTGAGTTCGCTTGACCCAGTAACAGATGATTTTAAAATATGCAGAGTTGACAATCTAATACGTTTTAGGTTGGCGTTAAATAATATTTAATATTTGTCTTCCTTCTCTTGGAATGCAGCCCTATGTAGGCTTTGGCTTGTCTCTATCCATATTACTCTGTTGTGTTCCTCATATGGTCCAGTCAGTCATTTACTTTAATTTAATATCTTTAAAAAAATGTTCAATTATATTATTTTTGTTTTACACTTCAATTCTTCTAAACATTGCTAAATCAGTGTGGTCCCTGGACTGCAGAATTCGCTTACTTTTTGAACAAAGTTAATATATGAATTCTGGTATTTGCTAATTTTGTAAATTATGAAGAAATTACAAATACTCTACTATTTATTTAGTAATATGAGCATCGTAGAGCGCACAACCATACAATTAACGCTAAAAATATGAAACATTGGGTTTGAGTTACAGTTGCTTTTAGTCTTACATACTGGTGGACTTTAAAAAAAAAATGCATCGTTCCTCAAGGCTCGAGGTCCAGGAATTTTGAAATTTCCCAAACGTTAACACTACAGTCAGCTGTTAGTTAAAATTATATTTAATTTGATACCCTACATGAATATTTGCAATTTTATCAAACGTTTTGAAACTTTTAAAAGTCAACAATATATTCATATTGTGGTTACAATTCCTTTTCATTTGGTACCCTACGAGATCCTTTTGAGATTTCCTTGCAATTTTGTCCCCCTCTCATCATTCTAAAAACAATAGGGGTCTGTAGGGTAAAAACTATATACACGCAATCCACGTTTTACGAAAATCTTTTGATACGTTCAAAATTATCATAATACATAAACTATTCAGACAGACAGGCAAACTTACAAAGATAAATGCTTAAAGTCAAGTCTGTTTTAAATAGAGTCAAGTTGAAACTAAGAACTTGGTTGGCTCTTCAATAATCTGTTACAATCTATTCTTATTCATTGAGTATCATTTTACATAAGTAGATTCAAATGTGTCGATGACGTAATTTAATTGCGTACGTCATGTTTCATCCGCGCCCCGTTGTTATCTTTCCCAGGTTCCCAGGACCTACAGCCGAAGAAACTTGGTTGTCTTCAGTGTACGACGACATATTTTGCGTCTTGCTCAACCATAGATTACTACAAACCTTGCGTAATGTGTTTATAGATTTAGATTTTCGTGTAGATTTGTTAACAGTTTCTCAACATATCGCCCCGTGGGGACTCTAGGATATTCTAAAGGGTTACACGACATGGCCATGGAATTTACTAACAAAAAAGGCTCGTTGGACGTTATACTGGTGTTGCTTTGTGGTAATTGGTAGTTATAGAGATGATAACTGCTTCTTTTATTGGTTTGTCGATTAACGGGGTTAGTTGTAACATTTTTCAGAGGCAAAGGAATGGAAAATCAGGCGACCTCTATTTCACATGGTGTACATTATTACCTTTAATTTTAAAATATCAGTTTATTAATAAATAAACTTAATATACAGTTAGTAATGAACTGAATGATGTATGAGGTGCTGATAGTAATAATACATTTTAAAGCTTGACAAAAAAACTATTAAAGTGTCGACAAACCGTTTTTCAAATTCTATCTACGTAATGTCGGGACTTAGAAGAAGTTGACTACTAGAACTCAGCAAAAATATTTTTTTTTTTTTCAAACGGTTTATGTTATGTCTGATGTTTTTGAAATATATTTTTATATTCAAGAGATTATGTAAGCGTTTTTCTTCTTCTATTCCTTGTATATCAATTCAAATTGTAAAGTATGATTTTCCTATTTCCATTAATCTCAATCTCAAAAATAATGTATAATTTTCTTCACTATTCACAGACGTACCATCAAATCTGTTTCTTAAGTTTTCACAGATGACGTCATAATTATTTAAATTATTCGGGCTGTAAGGCCGTGGTCTTCTAAAATTTTTATACTAATTGATGTTATAATTACAATTACACGTTTCTGTCTCACCGTTGAAAGCCATTTTTAGTGAGTAAACCACTGAAGATGGCTTCCAGAAGTGAAGCCGAAACTTGTGATTACAATTACAACATCAATCAACATGAAAGTTTCAGTAGACTACAACCTTATTAGCCCGGATAATAACTTAAATAATTATGACATCAAAATGAAATAAGTGATCCGGAAAGAGGAACCAACTTTGTCACTACTTATTACCACACTGGTAAATACGAGGCTTATCCAGAAAGTAAGTACCGTTTGGGCATTAAAAAAATCGCTCGAAAATTCGGCGATCCAGTATGCCGCCACTGCAGTGACTGTCGTTTAGTTTCTGGTGTCTCGTAAGAAACCCATGTTTCGTCACCAGTGACAATTCTTTTCAAAAAACAATTTCCATCTCGTTCATAACGCTGCAAAAATTCCAAGGCTACTCCCATGCGTTTCTTTTTGTGACCGTCCGTTAGCATTTTCGGCACCCATCTCGAATACAGTTTTTTTGTAGTGTAAATGTTCAGTCACGATCTACAAATGTTTGAAAAATCCATTGACAAATCAGAAATTGTGAATCGCCTATTGGAACGAACCTTCTCGCCAACACTGCGCAGCAATTCTTCGTTGACTAAGGACGGGCGACCACAACGCTCCATCGTTAAACATCCTAACCCTCACCGTTACCACCACCACCTCGTCAACATCCACTTTCTCACCGTACCTTCACTAATCGCATTCTGTCCATAAACCTCACGAATCTGACGATGAATTTCATAAGGACGAGTTTTCTCGCATTCAAAAACTGGTTCTTATTTCACAACTGGCGGCGGGCCGATAGATTTTTTTAAACTTGATTACCGATGTGTAGTAAACGTAAATCGGAACGTAAACAAACAATATAGCTTGGCTACCTCGTCGTCGAGTAGAAGGAAGTAACTACGCATGCGCGACCTTCGTACTACAATATGCGCGTGGTATATGCGCAGACGGTACTTACTTTCTGGATAAGCCTCGTACTTCGTTCTCCACTCAAGAACTTCTTGACTCATCAAGAAGGGGTCAAGAACGAAGCAGTTTAGCAGTGTGGCAGTCAAGAACGAAGTATTTAGCAGTGTGGTAGTCAGGAACGAAGTATTTAGCAGTGCGGCAATAAGTAATGACAAAGTTAGTTTTAAGATGGCTGCTAATAAATCTAACAAAATTAGAAAGAGATAGTTTCGTAGTCGCTCGTACCGTATTTAAAGAGAGGAAGCTAAGTCCCGTTTTAGAACAGTCGTTTATTGTGTGCAAACGGATAATTGGGTATGTGATTGAGTGGTGTATGAAATGTTGGGATTGATTGAAATATATTATTATTAAAATTAGTTCCGTATAAATGTTTTATAAATAAAATTTTTACCACCGCAGACCAGGTACTTTCTCGTGCCTCTTATATTTGTGTATATATTAACGTTACAAAACATACGCCCGAGAAGTGCTCTAAAATTAAGCACCAATAAAACGCATGTTTGTATTTGACAGATATATTTCTTTAGCTTACAACATGCTAAACCACAAGTGCCATGTTTCTCTGTAAACACACAACACACCAGCTATCTAAGCTACGTTGATCCAAGTCTGACTTCTGGTAACCGCAGGTTATTAAATTAATTAAATAGTTACTCTGATTTACAATATCAATTTGGGTGACTACACACGTTATACAGAAGTCATATATAATTTATTTATACAGATCGAAATGGAAACCACGATACTGCCATCGAGTTTTGGGTCATTGTATTCACGGAACAGACATGTTTGTGATGTGCGGTGAACATGCGTTCAGCAACATATTCATCACATCGAGCTTTAACATTTTCCATTAAAGCTCGTGTGGTTTCAACAGATGATTTTGTTAAATAATAATAATTGATGTTGTTTAAAGTTGTACACGCTTGTTAGTGTTGGCCGCAAATTTGTGGTTGTGAGCAATTATTACAGCCTGGATTTCCACCGAGCAAACATATGTCGAGAAGTGCTATAAGATTAAGCACCAGTAAAACGCATGTTTGTATTTGACAGATCTATTTCTTCAGCTTACAACATGCTAAACCACAAGTGCCATGTTTCTCTGTAAACCACAACACACCAGCTTACCTAAGCTTTTCTGGAATATCAGTCTTTTTTCTCCATAATTATTCTGTTTTTATTATTTAGGTATTTTTATTCCGTGTAGAACATATGTTTAACCATATGTGGCGGACCATCAGGAGAACTCTGAAATTAAAGAGTACGAAAACACACAATATGCCCTCCAACAGATAAGTACGGTATATAATTTAAAAATTTCAACTGCAAAAAACCAAGATTATGGCTTTTTATGGAAAATACCCCATTCAATCTAAAATTATGCTAAATGACCAGCTCATCGAACAGGTCTCTACATTCAATTACCTTGGTTACAGTCTTCCTTATAGAGGATGATGTCAGCAATAAACTAGGCAGGTTCCAAACTATATGTGGAATACAGAGAAGCACATTGGAAAGGAAAGCTAGACGAGTGACATGTATAAAATTATATAAGTCACCGGCAGTAACAGGACTGCTGTATGGATGCGAGACCTGGACTTTAAGCAAGAAGGACTGGTATCAATTACAGGCTGCAGAAATGAGCTATTTCAGATCGGTAAAGGGATATACGTGACTCGATCATATAAGAAACGAGTATACTAGACGAGAACTTGATATAATTTCCCTAAATGAACTCGTTCAGAATTATAGAAATTGCTGGAAACAACATCTAGAAAGAGTGGACAATACCCGCTTTCCGAAGTTGGCTTATGAGTATGAAAGGACTGGAAGATCTGTAATCAGGTTGTAACGTATTGCCGCGTTACAAATCCAGGGAACCCATCTTAACTGACCTCTGCCAACTACATGGGCTGCCTACGTTGTAACGAACTATATTCAAATCAAATTAACTGAACAAATTACTTACTATCTGTGTAAGGAAACAAGGGAAGGTATTTTACTGATTTATGCACTCATTTTCATGTGTAACAAGACGACTTCTCTTTATTTAACAACAGTTACTGACAGATCCCATGAGATCATTAATTAAACTAAAATATCTAAATGCTTCTCATAAAACATTGGGATCAAATTGATTCTATATTCTTATACCTCGGATCCGAGTTTACTTTCTGTATATTTATAGTAAAGACTTCTAATTATTTTCAGTTCATTTTAGAAGCTTGCAAAACTTCTTTAACCATTTGAAGAATGGTACTATTACTTGGAACGATAATAAGTTACATTAACATTTAAAGCGTTACAACGTATGATAATTGAAATTATACAGTAAACTCTTAGATTTTCTGATTACAATGTTTACATAAAATTAATCGTCTTTGAAAAGTCTCTTTTAGAAGTGATTAGTGTAACAAATATTATTAACTCTCGATAGCCAAGCTATCGAGTCACCTTTACAATCGAACGTAGAAACCTCGTCCTGGGGCGTCCGTCTTGGGAATCCTTGTAGTCGGCGTCATCATCGGGGTCGCATCTTCGTCATGAATAGGTCGGATGTTCACAGAGGAGATTGAAGCTTCTTTGGGGTAAGTATATGTAGATTCTCGGATGTCCTAAGCCGCATCTTATGCCTGGTATACGTGTCTTTATTAAGTTCCTGCAGATAACATCTTCAGGAATGATGTTGTAAATGGAGTTACTTCTTGAAGGGAGTCGTCATCTTGTTTAACACTAGTTCTGTTTTTGTGTTACATATTATATCTTCTTGTTACCACATATGTATAGTTATTTGTACATGACACACGCTTTTAGCAGTGGTAGTTAATATACTACATTTAAATTAAAACAAATAAATTAACAACATTTTGGCAGAGCTTTCGCTCGTACGTCTGTACTCCGTGAAGTCAACATAGCGAGAGAGAGACTTTTTGCTCGCTTCAACTGGTGCTTAACAAAAGGAGAGGGGCAACTACTCCGCGACAATATAGTCCCTACCTTTATTTAAGTTAACATTCTTATTACCAAAAACTATACCTTAATTATACATATATAATTTAAGTGAGTTATTTTAACGACTATTAGTGTCTTCAGATTTCTAATTATAAACATTATGATTTTTATTTCTTCCTACATTACAGACGACTCGGTAGACACGTCGAGTCCGGAATTAACAGGTCACCGCATGATGACAAGCAAAGGGTTAATTATGATAATAATAACTTTTTACAATTCGCCCTTTTTATTAGTGTTTCTTTGGGTCTCTTAATTACTTCTCATTCTCATACTGAGTACATACAGGGGTTTTAGGTATTATAGTGAGATTTAAAATTACTTAATCGTTCGCAAACTTAATTTTTTTTTATTTACGATTACTGTTAATTTAAATCGTCACAAGGTCAGACACAAGATGACGGGAGTCATGAGGCCGGAACGGGAGAAATCTTACCTATGAAGTGATGATAATGATGACGAAAACACATCTGGTGTTTTACAAGGCGATGGCCCTACCCACACTGCTCTATAGGTCTGAGAATTGGTCTTTAAGCCAATAGTATTCAAGCGGCTGATATGAGATTTCTCAGGCAAGTGGCCGGGCATGCTCTCCAAGATCGTAGAAGAAGTGCAGATATACGACAGAAACTGAATATTATGAGTATAGTGGATCTGCCTGCCTAATATTGCCTAAATTATTGGCACATCTTAACTAATTAGATGACTGCTGCATCCCCAAACAACAACAATTATATTACAAGCCAAAGGACGGAGACGAACACGGGGAGATGTGAGATGCCCGAATAACTGTTTGAGTTACCAGCCGTTGTCTACGTGTTTGAGACAATAAGAAAAAACGTTGGTTTAATTCTTTTGGGGGGGGGTAGATTTTTATTATTCCGTTTAAAATTTTCTTCTTTTGCTTCTTGTTCCCTGTTATCTCTCTCATTAAGATTGTGGTTTATTGCGTTAAATCGTCAGTTCTGTCCAGACATGATTTCAAATCCTATTGAAATGAGAGATTATAGTAGACTGAGCGGAAGACGAGTCCCGAAAAAGGTCAACTTGGACGTAATCCTTGGAACCACAATGATAAAGAGAAAGTTTGATTTTTTTGTGATAAAGAGGCGTCAGTTTTGGACGTCGTCGTCCCCAAAGATTTCCGAAATCCAGATACAATTTTTTTGGTCGTTCCGCAAATAATCCTCGCATTCAGCCTTCCACACATACGTTTGTGTCTACTTTGTAAAGTTCCTTTTACCTGCATGGTACTGTCTTTGGATACTAATTATAGGCCAACAATTGTCTTGAAACCTAATAATGTCAAGCTATTGCTGTGTGATACAGTGTGATAGTAGCGGGACGTATTGTGTAAAACTTCTAAATCCATTTGCTACTGTACATCGTTTTTCGATGATATCAGTGCTGCCAATTAGTGTGTGGTATGCCTATCCGAGGGTGAAGGTGCGGAGAATAATACTGTTGGGGGGGGGGCGGAGTAATTGCACATTTTGTCACTCCGTCAACTTACACCTCTACTTTCTGGACCGGAGATGAAATGAAAGCATTAGAAGAGAATTAAATATCGAGTTTTGCACACAAACATTGAGGGCAATTAGAGAAGATGTTGCAAAAACTTAGACGATATCGTTATAAGTGAACCCTTCCTGTAATCAATCCTGTTCTAACATTCTCGAATAGTGCTCCGTTTATCCAGGAATCCCTAGCTTGTTTATAAAGTTTATTTATACACTTTAGGCCTCTTTTAAATTTATGTATAGGAGTTTGCTTTTGTATAGAAGCATCAAATTGTGTTTAGAGTTCACATTATCAATGCTTCGTGTAGATGATAAAACGAAAAACAGTATTAAGCTTGTTATTTGACTTAGCAGTCTCTGTAACTCCAACTTCGTTGTGCGTATTTGCTAAATTAGTAAATGTCATGTCCTGGACGAGGCCTTTCAGTGTTTCCACCATTTTCAAGTCCTAAACCACGACCTGAAAGGCCTCGTCCAGAACATGTTATTTAGTAGTTTACGAAATAAGCACAACGAAGTTCGAAAAACAGTATGCTCGAAGCGCGCGTGAACGTGCACTCTAACTGTTATGTCTGTGTGACAATGTGGGTTGGTGATATTTGTGACTCGTACTTTTCCAATTTCGCTAGTAGCGTTCAGGGCCATAGAGGGAGAAATCTGACAAACATAATACAGTTAGAGGTCGCCATCATAAAACTTTCGTAGAAAGTATATCAACCTATTGAGCCAAACGGTAGAAAAAAATTATTCACAGAAATATGTCATGTAATAGGTGAATGGAAATAGATTTTTGGAAACTATGTTGTAGAAAACCAGATTAGATAGAGTAAGAAGCGAAGACAATCTAGGAAGAATTGAGCAGCGGCATTGCTATTAAAGTGATAATAGGAAGTTAAACCCTAGAAACGATGCAAACATGTTTAAAGAATTCCTGAAAATAGACGGTCAAAGTACGTATCGGAATGGACGCCATCGATAGAAGAAAGAATGGAAGACCAAAACACACTTGAGAAACAGATGTGAAAGAGGCATTGGGTAGAAGGAGGTTAAGCAAAGCAATATGTCGTGATAAAGGGCAGTGGGAACTAAGATGCGAGAGACGACTACGAGTTGTACATCAACGCGCTTATATATGTATTAGCTGTTACACCCGCGGCTTCGCCCGCTTTATTGTTTTATTTTAATTGACATTTTTTTAAAGACAATTTTTTTAAATCATCATTCGTCAAATTATCTTTATTTTTGTGTTTTCTGCGCAGCTTTGTTTCTATTTAAAGGTTTTTAACATCGTTACTACTTGCTCGTTTATTGTCATGGATCGTTAGGGATTGAGATTTTATGAGAGGTGGGAAACGCATTGAATTTAACACACAGGCAGCAATGAAATTGGTCACACGGACGTGGAAAAAATGCACGATCGTCAACTTTGCTGCGTTTTCAAGGTCTCCTGCATCGAAACCCGACCTGCTGCGTTTTAGTTATGTTTTTAACACGTGCGAGGGTGGTCATAGATGCCGGAGTCGTAGATCAAAGATGCTGCTAGCATTTGTTTATTTACTTGTTACTATGGTAATTAATTCTGGTCTCTATAGTGTTGTTTGACATCTTTATACCCGTTAACATAAAGGCCTAAATCGTGTAAACGGGGCAAAGTGTCAAATTCCAAGTTAAACTGCGTTTTCGCCTTGTTACCTGCGCAAAATTTGGTGGCAATCGGTGTAACGGTGTGGATTTGTATTCCGCACAAAGAAATCCTCAGACATTGATGTATGTGTGATATATATATATATATATATATATATATATATATATAGGTCATACTCCGTATGAGAGTATGTGCTATGATTAACAGATAATCATTACAAATTTAAAGTAGGTTCGTTTCTGATTAGAAATACTTATGTTAGGAAGTAAATACTTTATTTTTAATTTTCTAGAAATAAAATTTCCAAATCTATTATTTTTTTACGTAAATAAATGGGAAGACGCTATCATCACGAGTATTATGGTTGTCATTGGATTTCTAACAGTTTACACAGAGCGGCGTTGCGCTCACTAATAGTGTTTGCCTTGTGTAATCACAGAGGCAGTGGTACGGTGCTGAAAATCAGTTTATTTACCAATTGTGATTCTCGCAGAAAATTTCAATTCTGCTTGGAGAGGACGAATCGTACTGGAACGTACTGGTACAATGAAGCCTTACGATGTACGCCTCATTTGGTGCCACCAGCTGTTGAATTGTAGACTACGAGCAGAGTGTTCGATTAAATTGCAAACTAATGAAAGTGTGTGTGTGTGTGTGTGTGTGTGTGTGTGTGTGTGTGTGTGTGTGTGTGTGAAATAACTGTTTACTGGTTAGAAAACGCAAATGAATGGGAAGAGATATATATTAGCCAGGGAAAGACTTTAATAAAGTACACACCGCTTTGTAAAAGCCTCATACCTGACAGCAATGGATAGGAATAAACAAATAAACAAACAAACGATGGTGCCAAATTTCGGAAAGCATTAAACTGATTCTGGTTCGACTAATTATATGGAAGGAAAAATATCCAATAAACCTGTGTTACAAAAATGGTACATTATTCAGTTGGATCTCTGTACGCGTTTTTGATAGAAATTAATCACTGCCGAACAAAATGAGATGTGAAGTTAAAAAGATATACACATTGCATTTAACATTTCTTATAAGCAAAAAACAAACCAAAATATTATCTTAAAAATACTCAAAACGGCGGTTAATTGAAATGGTTAATTCTAAATTTCACAAAAATATGTACATTATAAAAAAAATATCTTATTACATCCATAATTAAAATATATCAATAATAATATTATCTTGTAATGTACTTCGTAGGCTTATACGGCCGAAGTCAATGTTGTTAAAATTCTTTCCCGGGCTGTTTAGCCGTAATACATTGTTTTCTACAAAAACAGACTTTTCGGCGATACCATCGACTGCCGTCATCAGTGTAAAATCGAGTTACGCTAACGTTTGGTGGTAGCGTTAGTGACCACATTACTGTGGATAAGGCTGGACGGTTAAGGCTGTGGCTAAGGTTAAGGACCCCAGCCTTAACCACAGTACTGTGGCCACTAAGGTCTACCAACTCGATTTTAGACTGATGATGGCAGTCGATGGTACTGCCGAAAAGTCTGTTTTTGTAGAAAACAATGGACCACGGCCAAACAGCCAGGAAGGAATTTTAACAATATTATCTTGTATTTGTAATGTTTGTATCTTGTTTATGAAAGTCGGATACAAAAATAACGAGGATATTACATTTCATTGATAAAACATTTGGCTTACTGTCCTTATATTTTGGACTGTTATCAGTCAGACATCTTTCTGTTTAATAAGTAGTATCATTTTTCGAAATGATTTTGTATACACACATACACAACCACAGGCGCGCGCATTTGCGTGACGCATATTCTGTTTGTGCATGTGTGAGTGAACGTGTGTAGGCAGCAGTTATTCTGTTAAAAGACACGATTTAAGTGATCCTTCCATCCTGACCGACTGAGTTTTTGGAATCTAACAAATTTTAATACAGCGGGGTTTTTTGTTGTTCATATAAATAAACCTACATAATACAGTATTTTGTTTTGTACAAAGTTATTTACTCCAAATTTTGGCTTTTAAACAAACTATTGTAAAACCCTTTCTATCTTAATTTCACATCCATATCTTAATATTGGCGTTACTTTAAATATATTGTTACAAAGAATCAGGCACAACTTAACATCCAATTAATAGTTTTTTTTAGCTATGTAAATAAATTTCCTGTTATCTTATCTTTAAGTAACTCAGCTCAAGTATTTAATTTGGTTTTCTCAGAATATTTAAAAAAATTTTTAAATAATTTTTTTACAACAATAAAAAAAAACTGCTTCAGAATCGTTTATAAAAAGTCAAAGTAATTTGATGGGTAAAATTGAGCTGTAATGTTTAAAGCTTTCTCATAAATAATACTTGTTCTTCACACTGAATAATTATCATATAAATTAAATTAAATTAACTAGTATATCTTATAAGTGATGCTGTCCTTTTTAACTATTTTAGAACTCAACTGATATTTGGCAACAAAACGGCATTAATTTTATTTTCAAAGAAGACATTTTATAAATTATATTTCTAATAGTCATCATCATCATCATCATCAACATCATCATCTTCAAGGTTTGTTCCGGCTCAAATAAGCAAAGATTAGAGCTGGTCACTCCAGCGCTTCCTCGGACGTCCCACACCTCTCCGTCCCCTCAACTTAGAAGTCCATAGTTGTTTGGGGATGCGGCAGTCATCCATTCGGCAAAGATGCTCCCACCAATCAAGCCAATACTGGGCGATTCTGTCGAGTATACTTACAATATTCACCTCCTGCCATATATCTGTGTTTCTTCTATTTATCATGGAAAGTATACCCGGCCACGTGCCTGAGAAATCTCATTTCACCCTCTTGAATGCGACTGGTCTGGCTTTCATTAAAGTCCAATTCTCAGACCCATAAAGAAGTGTGGGAAGAGCCATCACCTTGTAGAATTTTAGGCGCGTTTCTTTACTTGCTGACTTAAGAGTTCGCCTAATGGTCCCGCATATAAGGTTGAACTTATGCAACTTATTCACAACGTCGTTGCTTGCATCATAAGACACACTGTAGCGCAGGTATTCAAAATTGCTTACTTGTTCCAGGACAGTGCCATCTATAACAATTTGTGCCCGTACGGGATCAGTTCCACGAACACCTTGGTCATAAGTGTGGATATTTGCAATCCAGAGTCTTTGCAGATTCAATTTAACGAATGTATACCCATAGTTCTAACAGTAATAATTTATTCATCAAAGTAGGTAATAATTACAGTAGAGATTAAAAATATAATTTTTTGAAGAGTATGCAAATCAGTATTTCTTACATTAACAGAAGTGATGTTTAGCGAAAAGGGTTAATTTACTGAGTAAATAATTGGGAAGACTCTATCCCTATGCGTTTACTCAACGGTAATTGAAATTTTACCAGTTTACACAGTAAGGCATTGTGATCAATGATAGTGTTTGCCTTGTGTAATCACAGTGCTGCAAATCTGGTTTACTAACTTTGACTGTCGAGGAAATTTCGTTTCTGGTTGCTAACGGGTCGTGTAACACGTAAAGGTACTATCATGTGTTAAGCTTTGCAACCCAACAAGGAATGCGGTGACGTTAGCACAGCTTGTTCTCGTGCGGTACAATGTGACGTTATTGCCTTACGCCTCATTTGGTTCCGTCAGAACTGTAGACTGCAAGCCGAGCAGCGTTTGATTAGATTACCGAGTAAATGAAAGGCCTCTCACGTACTGTGAATTTACGTAGCTAAGCTTTGTCACGTTACCTGAGTACAAACTAGCGAAACTAGTCATCTTCAAATTTACGTCAGAATTCATTAAGTTCACTGACACTCAGTCGCACGTATACTGTTGGAAGCTTGTAGAAATTTTGCAGCGCTTAACTGTAACTTCTTACTGTATAACTTGTTCAACTACACCCTGCCTCTCACCCTCGTTCTCTTCATCTTTATTTCTTCCTTTCTTTGTTTCTTCAACTGCATGGTCCTTATTATGAAAACAACTCTGTAGTGCTGTGTAATTTCTGATTAGAAATTTATTTGTCTAAAACCTATTTAAAAAATTTACAGGCAGTGCACAAATGCAATGCACAGAGAAGTGCATTGAAAATGCTTCAATAAATCTAAAAAAAAAATATATATATATATTGTAACGCAACAGAAATCCTGGCATCCATGTTACATAAATATTATATTAACAAAATAATAAGCAAGTCAATATCTAACCCCATGATAAAACAAAAGTCTAATAATTACATTTATAATTATAGATAAAGATAAATAAGGATGCAAGGTAGAAATAACGAGAATAAACAAACCTGTAAGTTAGATAATAGTTAATGATCTATGTTCAGTGAAAAGTAAATCAATGTGATACTGATGAGAAGTGTAAGAAGTAGAATAGTACAGAAATTGTCAAAGTAAATGAATGTTATGATAAAGTTTATGTTATGTTATACCAATTACCTGTTGAGTTAATGAAAGGTAATGAAACAAGATGTATTATTCAATTACTGTTGTAGAATGTGAAGCATCTAGTTAGCGTTAATAGATTTCAATTGTCTTACATGTGATCCATAGATCAAGATAAAATTGTCATTAGATATGAAAAGAATAATTGTTTATGTAAATGTTAATAGTTAAGATTTGATTATATGTATGAATTTATGTAAAAGGGCTATAGATGTTTACCAGTTATAAACACAGGTAGGTCCGTATACAATAAAAGGCCTAACAGCCAAAAACACTATATAACCACTCATAACATAAAGGTTAGGTACATAAATTAATAATAATTAATGAATACGGTTCGAAGAGTTAGGAAAATACATTAAATTAGTAATGATATATAATAAACCATATCAATTTATACAAATTATGATAATGCCACAATGCCATGATATCGATTGATAACGTTTGATATCGAAAAAGTAGTAAATATAAAAGAAACAGGCTCATATAAAAAAACCAGCAGAATATGTGTAGAAAATAATAAACCAACTATCGGTAAAGTTATATTCCGATATGATAGCAAATTAATAAGGAATAGACAAAAAATATATGAAATAAACACTATATACAAAACATGTAGAAGGAAGAAAAATAACGGGTTGCTATGGACTACAGGAAATGAAGAAGTTGTTGATTTTCAATTATTGCTTTTTATGATCTGAATGTGATGAGATTAAAAAAACCTAAGAACTGTCTAATATAATTGGAATATATACTAAAGTATTTGATACTATTATAATACACCGAAATACTAAAGATAAGCTCATTGAATTACGCCAGTACAGTTTAACCAAACGAGGCTATAGTATGATAGCACAATAAAAAATAAATAACTGGGTTCTACAAGGAAGGACTTGAATTGTCCCATATCCGAAAGGAGTTGATAATATATTAAACCCAATATAAAGAATTAACTGTATCACAACCAATAATATACACTACACTGGAAATCATAACCTTATAAATACACGGAACATCACTAATTGCTTCAACCGAGAGAAGAACGTATTTGGATCCAGACATTGCAGAAGGAGCATCAATCGGGCTGTAAATCAATCCAGCGAGCTGTATTTCCGAGGTGGACAGGACAAGAATTCCATTTTATCAAACCGAAGAAAGAATATCGTATGGCATAATAATCCAGAACAGTAAAGTTATCGATCAACCGCCTACACGATTTGCTTCGTTCTAGTCTGGTAAATTATTATTTTATAAATCATATTAACTACACAACACTTCAAATTTGTAAATCTTGCATTCTTATCTATGTATTTTTAATCTTCCCCACAGTTACAAGAACCTTCACACCCTGAATTAAGTTAATTACAAATTAAAACACATTATATAACCGAATCTAAATAAAGTATAGGACTGATCAATAATCGATTCACGCAATCTATAGCCTATGTGTATGTCAGTTAGAACATATCTTATTCAATGTTGAAGAAGTAAACAAATAAAGAACCTTTGTATAGTTGCAAAATCTTGTCATTTGGAGTATGATTTAATGAGTTGGGAATAAAAAGTAACTGACTAAGTATAGAATAATTGGTTAACATAAACAGTGAAATAACCTCTAAGTTTCGTTGCTCCGGTACTACAGCGCTTATAGCGGAATTCTCCGACACCAAAGAGAGAGCGTAAAAATACAAAATTATACATAATTCTCTTCAAGGTATAATAGGGTTGAACGAAATTACAGAATAACACATTAATTATTTAAGTTTCAAGTACACTAACACTGATATTTTTTAGAGAGATAAGTTAATATTAGTTATTTAAATCACTATATCCCACAACTCCAAATATCTCCGATATTTAAATTATTAAGTAAATTAAAACGACCTAAGAGAGTAAAGACAAGGGAACATACCCGTTCATAGCAACGAATAGGCTTACATTGTGTGAAAATAACGAGACGCTCGTACTCGTCTCGATACAATATATATATTTATGTTCATTCACCAATCAATGAATTCATTCTTCATTTACCAATGTGCAGACTATAAGTTAAATGTAGTCGCATTCATAAGCGAAATTTTATATGTGTACTACGTTATTCACAACAAAGAAATAGTTTCTATGGAAACTCACCGGTTCCCATTTTCGATCACGCATCAGCGATCGGCCGCAAATGTGCGACACGTCCTTATAATCATTTTCAATGTTAAAAATTCAACACAGTAAAGAAATAGATAATTTGACAGACTGGGAGGTTTAGTGTGTTTGTAATTCCTTTGTATTTTAAAAAGTTTCGTACTTTATCAAGCAATTCTCAAAGTTTTGTATCAACTTAAACTCTCTCCTTTACAATGTTTTAAAAAACACACTAACACTCGGTAGTTTCACAATTTATTCTTCATAACCTCTGTCAATTGTGTCTGATATTAGGCTATTCTAAATGAACAGCTAAAAACAACTAAACACAAAGAATGTGTAGGATTGTGAACATGTGATAAAGGTGTATATATGGGCATCTGTGTGGGGGGTGTATATTGGAGGGAGTGGAGGAGCTAGTATACGGAATTTAAATAGCGATTTCTTTTAGAGAATTTAAGAAAGCGATTGTAAATAATACAGCCATTAGAGGTTTTACAGATGTTTGTAAAACACAACCACTTTACAGACACAATAAGCATAACACTACTGTACAATATACAGAAAGGTAAAAAATGGACTTATTAGAAGTTTTACAAATTTGAAAATTACTTAGAAGCAACAAAAAATTAATAAATGGACAGACCAGAATTCTTTGTATCTCCTTTATTAAAATCTGTTACTTAGTTTAGTTATTTTTAGAATTTGCGTTCCAACGATACTTAGTTTTTAGTCAATTGACCTTCCCTGTACTATCTCCTCCTCCCCTTCCAACATACCCACCCCATATACATACCCTTAACACATGTTCGCTACCCTACACATTCTTTCCATTAAGTTGTTCTAAGTAGCTCTTTGAGAATAGCCTTTGTTTGAAACAATTGTCTGAATTTAAGAATACATTGTGAAACTACCAATGTTTTTGTGTTTTTTAAAATTTTGTGTAGTAATATATTTCATCAAGTGCTCAACGAGTCTTCAATCAATGTCGTGACTGTCTCATTTTCATATATCATCTCTCTCCCACCTTTCCCTTCCTTCTCACTCTCTCACTCCCCCTCCCTTCACCTCAATTTTCTCTCCCACTCACAGCTTTACAGCCCATTTTTGATTCTTACAGTAGCCAATGTTATACACGCACACATATATAATATTCAAAAATTACGTCAACATGAGATATAACACTAAATGTTAATAATTTCCATATATAATTCTAATACTTAAAACTTTGCTCACTAAATTAGATTTCCTAATTCCATTAAATGTTTGTGGCAACCAACATGACTAATGTTGAATTTCGCGATGGAAAGCCTAATCACAATGGTCTGTCGTGACCACATTTATGTGGCGGCCAACCCGAACGACGTACATGTATTGAATTAAGCTACGTTCATTATTTATCAAAATTATCTGTTAGAAATACACGTGGTTTCGTGCAAAATCCGTGACTTTTGTGGTCTATGTTATTGACGGTAGTATCAGCCGCAAATTACAAGTCTGTATGGTGGACATACGTGACAAGTACAAACTCTAGTTACTGTATTTAACCAGAGTTTACGATTTTACTGACTTTGCGGTTTCAGGTTTACAATTCCATTCGAAAATTACTTAAAGTTAGTAACTATTTACTCTTTGTAAAACCATATAAATGGGGATGTATTGTTATTTACATTAATTTCATTTAATTAAATACTGTTACATTGAAACTTAAAGAATGGTTCTGAAAGGTCTTCAATGGGCATGTTTCCACAAGTCTCTGTTGCCCAACTTACACATACAAACGGACACTTACAAATACTGTTGTCGGTATTTATACACACAAGCGCGCGCGCGCGAGGACGCTCTCCCTCTCTCTCTCTCTCTCATTCTTGTTTTCTTTGTACACTTGCTTCTCCCTCCCTAGCATCCCTCAACCTACAACTTCCTGTCTTTCTTATGAAATTATGACGCCGTCAAAACCTTATCAGCTGATAAGCTGGACACACTGAAATCTGCTTGCTGAAGAACAAGCACCTTTCTGCTCTATTCATTTCTGCTACAATCTTCTTTTTTGTTCTTCTCCTCTTTAAGGATTAGGTTACATAAAAATGTTCCGGCACCATCTTATCCTCAGACGACCCACGTCTCTTTTACCAGTGGCTTTACAGCCACATTTGTGTCCTTTACTTCGAGTTCTGCTCTGGTATCTTCATTCCTTATCCTATCTTGCAATGTATACTTTAAATTATTATGAAGAAACTCCATTTCTGCACTCTGAATCTTCCCGCTTTCCTTTTTTGTCATTATGCAGGTCTCACTTGCATAAATCAACTTGGCTATTGCAATTGACATAAAATTTAATCCTTGCGGTGTGTCTTGTCTTATTTCTAAGATTTCTATGAATCGTACCACAATATTTCTAAATTTATTTATCTTGTCTCTCATATTATATTCAGATTCAAATCTTACTGCACAGCCGTGATATTTGTAACGCCTCATTTATTATAAGGTGCTGCTGTTTATAACTTTCTTAGTCCTCACTGGATATTTATCTTTAAAGGCCATGATTTTGGTCTTTCTTACTGAAATTGTCAGTACGTACTCTCTTGCCACTTCTCGAAATTGAAACATAGCTTTTTGGAAATCATCCTCATTTTCTTCAGTAGGAACATCATCATTTGGATATAGCAGGGAACTCATACAAATTGATTTGTTAAGCTGTATTCCCGAAGTCACTCTGGATTTCCATGCTCTCAACATGTCGTCAATGTATATATTATACAAGGTTGGGAAAACACAGCATCTCTGCCTAACTCCTTTATTTATTGGAATGTCACCTGAGAACCTACCACTCAGTTTCAGGACTACAGATGTACTTTTATAAAGGATCTTAACTGAATTTATTAAATGGTGTGGATATCCTCTTCTATCCATAATATTCCATAACGGCTGACGGTCAACATTATCAAAGGCTTTTTTCAGATCAACAAAAGCGATATGCGTTGAATAATTTCAATCCATTACAATTTTTAATTCATCTCTTGTGATTCCTTATTTCTGTAAACTGAATTCATCCTCCGCATCTTCAATCTACCTTTTCTTCCTGTTCCCCGCCTTTCGTTTTCAACTGGTTTTCTGCATAACACTTTTATCCCAACTTTTAACCCGAATGAAGAAGCAAAATGTATGTAGGTTGGATGAAAAATTAAAAATATAAACTTGAAAAGCTACAAACGGAAACAAGGATGTAAAGAACAACGGTCGAAAGAATATCGGATTCAAGACTGGCTAAACAAGTCTAGAAATATAAACCTATAGGACAGAGGTATACGGTGTAGACCCAGGAAGAGATGGCTGAAGGGTCTTTGAAGTCGGAATAGTGATGTTCTTGTGTCATGATGTGAAGGTGATGGATGATCTTTATCACGTGTCATGCACTCATTGTTTTGATTTGACCCAACCATGCTAGATTTTCCTTTATCGAATTGAAGATTTCTCATTCCCCGTGATCTGGCACAACTCATCGTCATTAACATTTCAGAGAACTATGTACCAGTCGATGTGCTCCATGAGTTTTTCGTATAATTCTCCATTCAGATGTACTCAAACGCTGTTAACTAGTCAAATTTGTCAAATCCCGGGTTTCATTTCCGTAAGTTACACCAAGCCAAATAACATGTTGTTCTGTATACAGTGGACTGTAAATCGCTTGAATTGTTACAAAAATTAAGTAGCAATCTACACTATTATTGGCTAGTTGAACAGGTGTAGCGCCTCTGTCAAGGCCGTACAGTGACGTACCCTCTAGGCTGTTCGAGCACTTGAGGCTACTATGACGCTCTCAAAAAGTCAAGACCGTTACGTAATTCTCGTAGCAATATATATTATTTTTTATTTGTTAAGAATAATTGTAATATTCCTAAATGATGACAGTGATGAAATATATTTGTTATCTATTACTATATGGACTATATTCAAGTTTTGATGATGAATGTAGAATTCAAACCTTGAAAACAAAGTGCCAAACTATCGACCAAAACGTTTTAAAATGTTGTCTAATTAATAACAACAAAACCTTAATAAACCTTTCATCGTTAAAAGATAAAGAAAATACGCATGAGTCAAACAAATATTGACTTAGTCTGCATTTTTAAGTCGATAATTTTATATAAGTTAAGTGATGTTCTCAAGACATTATACGCATAATAACATTTTTTCCACAATTATTAAGGGTTTTTGCTTCGTTTACTGCAGCGTTTGTTTTATTTAGATTCCCCCCTTTAAGTAATTAAAATTGCTTACACGTTCGAATGTATAATTTTCTCTTCTGAAATTATCTTTGTTTTTGTTATTTTGTTTTAATGTCGCTGTACTGAGTCTGTGCTTTTATGTTTCAATTTGCTTTAACCCAAGTTTCTGCGCCACTCTGTGAAATTTTCCAACAGGCGCCTCTCTGTGGATTGTACTAACATTCAGTGAGGCTTTCCGTATGTAACATAATTTGCTGACCGGTTCTCAACAAAGACACGTTTATCTGTAAAGAGCAAAATGTTACAGTAAACAAGTGTATGTTGTGCTGTAAGGTCACGTTTCACCCGATAAAACATAAGTCTCCAATCAGTTAATTACTGGACAGTATAGAGCTGTTCTCTATCATGTGTCACGCCCAGTACTACCACAGTGACCTATAAACCAGACTCAATCTATCTTCGTAAATTAATAAGATTATCGTACCTCAACTACAGAACATATTATATAGAACATAAGTAGGCAACCGTAGGTGGTGTTGTGTAAACGTAGTGTACGCGGTCACTAAATGTACTAACATAATCCATTTGAAAAACGACGCATTGAAACATAACCTACAGTAACTATTAATTTTACTATAGTAATATTAATTTTATTATTTTATACTCCCTGCTACTCAGCATGCAAGTATTTCATGTTTCTCCAGGTCTATGTATTATTTGATCTTTTATGTAAATTTTACAATTCCAAGGGTTATTCTTGATGTCCATGTATTAGTGATTTTACACGAAGCAAATTTCTCTTGGTTTATTTTAAAGTCTATTATTTTCAAGTGTTATCCCCAGAACACTACCTTTAGAACCTCATCTCAGCTGGCAGGACGTGTATGACACGTTATAAAAACATAGTACAGTGATATTAATTTACAGTATAGTAATTTTACTATAGAGTCAAATGAGTATAATGTAATTTTCAGTAAAATTATTTTCTGGTTGGGCCGTGGTCCTCTTGTTGCAGATCAAAACGTCTCGACTGCAGCGCCGGCAGTCATGCTCAGTGGCCTTCCGTTCTGCTCTTCTGGCTACTAAAAGATGACGCGACCCCAAACCGTCGCACTTATACTCGTATAGCCGTCCAGATGCGGGCTGCCAGCTGATTTTTTTTTTATTTTTTTTTTTATTTTTTAATTTATTGGAGATCTGTAATCTGCTCGACTAAGCGAACATTTAACAAATTGGCTGACAACACACATACAGGATTAGAAAGAGCTGACCATTGTCAGCTCTTCTTGTTTTTGATAATAGATTAAAGAGGTACACAAAATACAAAACTAAATGATAAAACATCTAAACAAATGAACAAAAATCACTTCCACTTCCTGCTGGCATGATACAATAAGTTCAAATGTTAAACACTGGGCCCATAAGGCACAGAAGTAGCATCCGAGTACTTGACTTGAAACACTTTGCCCACTAAGTAGGAATGTAGAATACGGTAACAATTATGTGGCAGATTTTTCTTTATTTTGTATAAGAGTCCAAGATGCCAGACTTTGTCAAATGCCGGGGAAACGTCGGGAAACCCACCTGAGCAGAACATCTTCGATTCCAATGATTTATTGATAACATTTGTTAGTCTGTGTATTTGATCTACCGTAGAGTGCTTTTCGCGAAAGCCAAATTAGTGATCCGGAATTAGATTGTTTTCTACAATTGTTGGCATAAGTCATTTTACAAACAGCTTCTCAAAGATCTTACCTAGTATCGGTAGAAGGCTTATGGGTCGATAAGAAAAGAGCTCTTGAGGGTTTTTACCAGGTTTTAAGACCATGTTTACTTGAGCCGATTTCCAGAGAAGAGAAAAGTATTCAACTCTGAGTATGGCGTTGAAAATGTATGTTATTAGTACAACGCCTTTGTGAGGCAGCTCCTTTAGAACTTTCTCCGATAGCAAATCAATGCCGGGAGCCTTTTTACTTTTCAAATTATACAGGATTATTTCCTTGATTTCTTTCCCTTAAAAGGCTTAATAGGTAGAGTCAGTTGGAGCGGGGAGTGTAAATATATTTGTACCTCTTCATCGAAAGAGACGTTCTTGCTGGCTTCAGGTTGAAAAACGTTTACCAAATGTTCGGCAAAAGTCTGGGATTTCTCTGTATTGCTTCGCGCCCAGCTACCATCTGGTTTATGTATTGGTGGTATTTGTAATAGAGGCCTTTTTAATCGTTTAGTAGCCTTCCACAAGGAATAATCAGTGCTTTCATTAGGTGACAAATTTCTAGATATTCCTGAATCCCTTCATTCTTTAAATTTTCTAACAATAGTTTTAGTTTGCTGGCCGCGGAATTCAACTTTCTTTTATCATCCGGATGATGAGTATGCTGCCAAATTCGTCGCAATCTACGCTTCTCAGATAGTTTCTTTCGGACAACCAGAGGAAGGCTTAAGTGCTTATTCTTCGCTGTATTGCAAAGTGTAGCTTCCCAGGCTGATTTTTGGAAAGTACTGGTGAAATAATTTACAGCCGCATCCAGTTCAGCAGGCGTGTGGAGTGGAAGTTCTAACGAGATATTATCATTTATAAGCTCTCTAAAGTAGTCCCAGTCAGTATTACGATTTGTGAGAGTTGGTAGACTTTCAGGCTCAATGATAGTATTGCTAATAGTGACAATAATTGGAGTGTGGTCAGAGGACAAATCAACGGAAGATTCAACCTTGTAGTATTTATGAGACAAGCCTCGTATTAAAAAGAAATCAATGATGTCAGGTATTTTATTTGTATTGGCCAACCTGATTGGCCAAGAGCTTGGAGCAGAACTGAGGATGGCCGCCGCAGCTGCAGTGAAAACGTTTGGATCTACAACAAAGAGGACCACAGCCTAACAGCCAGGAAATAATTTTACTGTAGTTAACTCCGACAGTGAAACTGACCGTCTAGCGGCCGTGAAGTTATGATAATTTCATTATTCTAATTACATGTTAATCTAGAAAACTATAGGTTAATCCTGAAAGAACTACTTCTATACTTTAATTATTAGTCTGACAGCCTGTTCCTGATACGTCTTTCTGCCTTCTCACAAGAATTGTGGACTATTTAGTCCGTTGCCTCTTATTGGTCAACTCCCTGTTTCTCGGCCTGCAAGTATTTCATGTTTCTCTAGGTCTATACAATATGATCTTTTTAAGTAAATATTACAATTCCAAGGGTTAATCTTGATGTCCATGTATTAGTGATTTTACCGGCAGCAAATTCCTCTTGCTTTATTTTGAACTATATTATTTTCAAGTGTTATCTCCAGAACACTACCTTTAGAACCTCATCCCAGCTGGCAGGACATGTATGACACGTTAGAAAAACATAATAACTTGTCATAATCATAAGTATTTTATAGGAGACTTCAAAATGAGCGAAGCGACCACTGTAGTACATCAGTAAACTATAGGAAAGTTTATAAACATTACTAGAATTCTAGAACTGCATTTCTTTTTACTTATGCTCTGTTTGAACACATTATTATCCAGGTCGTTAGGCCGTGGTCTAGGGTTTAGGCTGACCGACGTTTCGGCCCCACCGTCGGAGGCCATCATCAGTGTCGGTAACAATGCCACTGTATGCATCGCCCCTGTGATGAACATACGTATAGTCTCGACATCAGCAGTGAGGTGAATTGGTGGACACCGTTCCAATTGTTACAGACACTGATGATGGCCTCCGACGGTGGGACCGAAACGTCTGTAAACACAAACGATGGACCACGGCCTAACAGCCCGTATTGTTTCCAACTGTGTGGACGCCGACCGGGAAAGCCTTAGCAACTCTGTGTTCTGTTTATCATTTCATTTCTTTTATACAAAAAAGCCTCTAAACTAGTAAACGAAAGTTAAATACACCGTGCTTTGTAATTTTTGTAATTAAACTTTTGTTTAAAATTAAAGTCATAATATTTCGGAATAAAGAAACTTTTAAATTTTCGAATTTTGCTACGTTTCGAAATACGGGAATTGGCACGGATCTTATCCAGTTCTTCTGCCACAGCACTGTGGTTAACTGGTGAAGATCAGTGTCGTTCCTGAGTTGCTTTTCACACTAAGATGGCCTCCAACGGAGAGACCGAAACGTCTATTCATAAAGGCAGTGGTGGACCACTACTACTAGTACTACTACTACTACTACTACTACCACTACTACTACTACTACTACTACTACTACTACTACTACTACTACTACTACTACTACTACTAGTACTACTACTACTACTACTACCACTACTACTACTACTACTACTACTACTACTACTAGTACTACTACTACTACTACTACTAGTACTACTACTACTACTACCACTACTACTACTACTACTACTAGTACTACTACTATTACTACTACTACCACTACTACTACTACCACTACTACTACTACTACTACTAGTACTACTACTACTACCACTACTACTACTACTACTACTACTACTACTACTAGTACTAGTACTACTACTACTACTACTACTACTACTACTACTACTACCACTACTACCACTACTACTACTACTACTACTACTACTACTACTACTACAACTACAACTACCACTACTACTACTACTACTACAACTACCACTACTACTACTACTACTACTACTACTACAACAACTACTGCTGATGCTGCTACTACTACTACTACTACTACTACTACTACTACTACTACTACTACTACCACTACTACTACTACTACTACTACTACTACTATTACTAGTACTACTACTACTGCTACTACTACTACAACTACCACTACTGCTACTACCACTACTACTAATAATATTCCTGCTGCTACTAGTACTACTACTAGTAATAATAATAATAATAATAATACTGCTACTACCATTACTACTACTACTAGTCTTCCATCACCAGCACCAACACAATATCGCATTTCCAATAATCTTTTCACCAATCCTTAATTTCGAAAAAGCTCATTCACCGTTACAACAGTCCCACACACAACTGAGTTACATCATCCACAGTATGAAATAACAACGTAATTGTAATACGCTATACACTTTAAGAAAAAGGAACACTGTCAGTGGGTGTTGAAGAACCTTTATGCACTAGATGATAGTTTGATGTGTATGACCTAAATATCGCATCACATGTACTCTAATTTGGTTTTCGTTAAGTCTTCACAACTTGTCAGTTTGTTAATTACTAGGTGTAATTCTGCAGACCACAAATAAGTGGCCACAAGCGAGCAAAGTATGAGATTAATGTGCTACCACACGATCTCTATACAAAACGTACAAGTTAATATCTGTTGCTAGGCTCATGAATGCTAGTAGTTATGACAAACATTTATCTGAATGTGCTGGCATTTAAATTTGTGACTGTAATATGTTCATTTCCCAGCAGACAAGTTTAATTAACCATATTGTTAATGGAATAAATAACCAGATTAAGTCACTCACAAACTATTTTATTACTACATGGTTTAACTCAGTACGAGACTGATAGTAATAAAAATTAAAATGCCTCATTAATGTATCAATGATGTTGGTACTGATGGTAATCAACATGATTTTCTATAGATTTGTTGAAAGTGTATAACACAACTCATACACCAGCAGGATATTTAGATCTTAATTTTTTGTTTTTTTATTTCGGTTTTTGTCTTTATTTTTCGATTTAGATTTTGATTTCAATTTCGATTTCGATTTTGATTTTGACTTCGATTTCGATTTCTATTCAGATTCCGATTTCAATTCGATTCCTATTCCGGTTCCGATTTCGATTTCGATTTCGTCTAATGTGACCATTTGGGGTTGAGGGAAATCCCCCCCCCGGTAGATTTAGATTTTGATTTTTTCTGTTATTTTATATCTTTTTTAAAATATATACTCCTTTGTTAAGTCTTTCATGCAAATTTTGAATCTTTCCTGCTAAATATATCCAATTGAAACATGTCAGTGATGATTAGCCTATACATGTGTGAAAACAGTTCTATAAGTTTTCGACGCTACTAGATGCACATTTTTGATTTCATGTCTAATAAAATCAGTTGTTTTCAGTTTTGCTGCGTGGTTTTCTTTAATATTCTGCAAAATAAAATTGGCTAACCCGCATTTCTTGTCTTTTCTAAGAAAATGTGATAAACTGCTCTCACGTGGTGAAACTATTGTATAGTTTTCCCTGAATAATGCGTAATAGATAGGTTTAAAAATTCATCATAACACTGAAGTTTTCACGGCCGGATTTATATTCAGTAAAATTATTTTCCGGGATTTTGGGCCTTGGTCCTCTTGTTGTAGCAGCAGCAACAGTCATCTTCAGTGGTATTCTGCTCCTCTGGCGACTACTGAAGGAGACTGTCGCTGCTGCAGTCGAAAAGTTTGGATCTACAAAAAGAGGACCAAGGCCCAGCATCCCGGAAAATAATTTTACTGAACGTTTAAAAATTTTAAGAGGCTTCAAGGACAGACATGAATTAGTTGTAAGTCGTGACAGTAAGGTGAATTTTGTGGCATTGTATTCCATCAATTTTTCATCTTTAGACGCTGCGGTCAAATAGTAGAATTTATTCAATTTGAATATTTTATGTGACTTTCATGCAGTAGTTATAGAAAATGGATAGATTTATGGAAACAGATTTTGAAGAAATTGTTTCCACGTAATGATAATGAATTGTAGGGAAAACAAGTCGTTATAGTACGCATACTTCCACCACCCTGTGCTATATATGTTCCGTTTTATTCTTTTCCTTATCTCAAAATCAAAAGTTATGAAAGGGCAACACTTTGCGACTGCAGATAAATTGGAGAAAAATTGCTGAACCTGCTCAAGTCTACACTGAGATGTACGTTCTACGCATATACTCTGAAGACCGAAAGAAACGTTGTCACAGTTCTGTTAAATCTAATGAAGATTACTCTAAAAGTGAGAAAATTGTTACGACGGTCTAACTGATCGTCGTATGGTACAGTGGAAAACAAAACACAAGACACCAATTAAGTCACTAAAAACCAGCTTTAATTATCACAAGTAACAGTTTTTAATCAACACGTTAGTCAACAAGATTATACTCGTAGTATAACTCAAGTTAATTTGTCCACACCAATAATAATGTCAACTAATAGAACCGCGCACAATAATCACTTTTCACTAATAACCATTTGAACGCACAGAGTAACCGCCCGAAGTAAACGCGAACTTATCTTGAATAAATCGCCACTTAAACTAAGCGTCGCTGAATTCTTGTATTTATACTTAGCTGAGATTCCAGAATAATCCATAATATGCGTCAACACTACACTCAAGCGTAATTGCTTGCAGCCTTGAACACAGCGCGCGCGGACCGGTGAAGTCTGGAACAGTCTTGTTAACGCATGTTAAAATCACGTACGCACACAACATTACAGCTGGTACTGCTGGCCGAAAAACATGTAAAACGTTCTGTAATTGTGTAGCAACAGAAATATTAATGAATTAACAAACAGTTTTTGAGAATATACATTTTATGTTAAACTGAAAGAAAAGCTTTTAATTTTTTTTTAAGTGTGTTCCTATTGAATGAGAGGCATTCTGATTCACCTACCAGTGATAACAGATTTTCTATAGAGTTACATCTGCTAATTGAAAGTGTTATTTTAGTTCAATAAAGGAAACCACTGCCAGAATATGAGTTGCTTCCCGCTTGAAGTTTAGGCAAACATAGAAGCCGCAAGCAACTAAGTTCTCTCACAATTTACCACGAAGTTGTGTGTGCGCCCAACTTCGTATAACTTCTGAATTAGTATCGTCAGTGTTATCCCCCTTAAAGCTTTGCTTCTTGTTTGTACGTTTGCTAAACACAAAATAAAAAAGAAAAGTAAATTTAAAATACAAAAATTTAAAAATACAAAAAATAACCACTTTCTTCTTCTTCTTCTTCTTCTTCTTCTTCTTCTTCTTCTTCTTCTTCTTCTTCTTCTTCTCCTTCTGGCACTACGGTCCCTGTAGAACCCCGGCCTGCTCAGTGATTCTCCTCCATTCTTCTCTGTCCAGAGCCTTACTCCACCAACCTGCCACTGGCATCTCCCGCAAATCCCGTTCCACATCTTCATACCACCTTCTAATAGAAAGTCCTCTCCTCCTTACTCCCTCCGGCCCGGCTTCCTTTCCAATGCCATTTTTGGGTATCGATAACTTCTCATTCTCACCACGTGCCCCAACCATCTCAACCTTCGCGCCTTCACTGCCGCAAATATGTCCGCTTCTGCATAAACGTCTCTTAGCTCACAATCCTTTCTTATCCTCCACAGCTCTCCGTCCTACACTGGTCCATAAATTCTTCTCAGAATTTTCCTCTTGAAAACACCAAGGTTTTTCATATCTTCCAAATTCAGCACCCAGGTATCGCTTTCATATGTTAATATAGGTCTGATTACTGCGGTGTATACTTTCATTTTGAGATTTTTTGGTTCATTCCTGTATTGGAAAATATTTATTAATGCGTAGTACCTTCTGTTTCCTGCTACTGTATCGTTTTGATTTCTTCGCGTGTTTCATTACCCTCTGTAATTCTGATTCCGAGGTATATGCATTCTTGAATCTCCTCAAAACTGTGGTTGCGTATTCTTATTCTTCATTTCTCTCTTCTCTCATTCCTCGTCATTAAAATATACATTGTTTTCTATTCAATTATTTTTAATCCGTTCTTTTGCACCTTTATTTCCAATTTCTGATATGCTGCCACTAGCGCTTGTCCCGTCCTTGCCATAATTAGCAACATTACTTAGAAAATTACTGTAATTTACTGATTTAGATATCGTCTAAACTTTAAAGTTTAGAGTTTATTTTAAGCTAAAGTAAACTGTAGTAAGTTACCTTCTTCTTCGTCTAAAGGTCATCTAACTAGAAACCATTTTCCGTTATCAGTCTTTTAAAACATCAAACTATTCCTGTACGACCATCAACCTTGCCTTGTCCAAATATTTGCTCCTTGATCTACTTTATGTTTTACAAATATCGTCCGTTAAGAAGGTAAAGACATATTAATTAATAATAATAACTTTAATTTTAATTTACTTAGTCCACGGATTACCCAGTGTTGCCAATTTAAGAGAAAAGTAGCTAAATCTAAGTGCTTTGATGATCGGATTAGCGACAAACATTTGGATTTAGGGTTAGCAAAATTTCTGAGGGTTCAGAGTTTTTGGGAGAAAATCAAGGGAATTTAATGAAATGAATTAATTTGTTTTAATTTAATTAAAATTAATGCCTGCATTTATTGTTAGTTTTGGATTTAATTGTAATTTGACAATAATATTATATTAATATCCCCGTATACTACTTCAGAAAGCTGACAATCCTCTTTGTACGCTGCGTTTTGCAGAGGTGACAAAAGAATATACCCATCACTTAATTACTACTGTATGTTGTGAGTATAAGGGAGATCACATAGATATTATTTTTGCCTGACTAAAACACACCTAAGACCGATGTACATGTTGTGAATCCATGTGCAAGACTTATGCGTATGCGCCAAATAAATAAAAATATTATTAGCTTTGCAAGGAGTAGTGTTTGTATTTCACGTTTGAAGCTCATTGTCCCGACACGAGTGCCAGTTATCTACAATCATAAGGAACATTACAGGTAAATGTTACTACTCCGAATTCAAAGGGTAATTACATATTATCGAAAACGACTCAACTAGAGTTTAGTGTGTGTATTGTAAGTGTAAAATTTACGTTATATTGTCACCTTTTTATGCTAAATAGCCAACTTAAATTAAAAGAATTAAATTATTATTTAATACATGTGTTGAATCTAAGGGGTTTTTACTTAAAAATAGATTGTTTTTTTGTGGCATTTAGGGACTTTTACTATGACCGAGTTGGCAGCACTGGGGCTACCAGTCTGGACAATAATTTTATTAATCAGATTCCTACAAATCTTTGGTTACTAACTTAATTCTATATAGTGTTTATTTACATTTGTTCTAAAATTAATCTTTCGTTTGGTGACATATACGAGTGTGTATATATTTATATGTAAGAAATTTTATATGGTTAGTTCATATTTTTGTTTCTTTTTGGTGTGGACTTTATATCTTTTATATGACTTTTTGAGTTCAACATTTTGTATGTGAGAAATTAGGTGTCTTATGTTGATAGCACGTGATAGTGTACAGTACTGAATACAAAACTGTGAAAATATTTCTTGGTTAACAAAATAACTGCTATTTTTCTAATGCCAAACTAGGTTAGATTAGTTACAGTGTGAATATTATACGACTAATGTCCAAACGCGCGTTGTGAACGTTAGTTATTTAAAACGGGTATTAAATTTTACAACAGTTGTTGTCAAGTATAGCAAAGGGAATGTAGTTTCGTGCAAAGAGAAAGCACATTGTTTTCACATGCAACTGTGATGACATTAGTGTTAAGGCACAATCATTTCTGGTTGTTTGTGCCTATTTTGAGCGTTAATTTATAAAATCATTTTCTTGTTGTAAATGTATATTACTCATTAGATGCATAATATGTAATTTTTGTCAGGGGCAGACTAGAAGCACGTGGTGCCCTATGTTGCGATCAGACTGGTACCCCCGCTCGCCGATTAAAAATTCAAACTTTTATCAATTATTTACACTGATAAATGGCACACACGATTTCAAAAGTTACAATTGTTTTATGAAACTCTCAAATTACAACAAACATTTAGCTAAATAGTTATTACTTTAAGCATAATAGTACTAAAGCTTAGAAAATACTATTGGATTGATTTTTTCTTGATTTTGCCTTAACGAAGTCTACTATAATTTCTTCTGAATGGAGCAATTCAAGTATCTCGCTTCCAATACTCAACCTTGATAACGAAGATAATCAATCTCTTATCTACCATAGTTGAACTGAACAAATCTACGTTTTAATATACAAAATGATCTTTCAGATTCACAGTTAGCTACTGGAATCGTCGAAATCAGACGATAAACTAAATTATATATTTGGAAATACATTACTCATTTAACAATCAAGAATGCAGTTTAATACTTTGACCAGACATACTGTAATATCATGAAATCTATCATCTTTACTCTTGATCTTGATTACACTGTCAACCTGTTTCTTGCAATTTACTCGTGGTACAGAACGCTTCAGGTATGTTAGAAGTCATCGAAAAGTGTGCACATATCATTTTATGATTTTCGATTGAGGACATTTGTTTTTTAATCTCATGCATTGTCTTCAAAACGTTTTTGTATTCAGAGCTGGATGGTCCCCGGTGCTCCAGCATACCCTAGCGTTATGCTGCCACTGATTGTTGTATGATTGGTGGAAATTAACGTTGATTGATAACAGTGAGATTGAGTAGTCTACGCTGGTTGCAGTGCAGTGTGGGATATCGAGTTTGGTCTAATTTTTTAAGTTCCTTGAGTACTTTCTTTTATGTCGAACATTGGTTTTTGTTAGGTATTAATTAGAATCTGGTTTGATTGTCTGGAAAAACAACTGTAGCAATACACAATGTTTAATATTAGATGCTGATTTGAATTTGTTTGATTATTTAGCAAACCGACGTGGTAACACACTGCCAATAACAGACAATACACTCACACCACAAAATTCCCACTTCAAATTAAACCGCACGTGTTTTCAACAATTTCGGTTAAATAATTACAGTACCCGTTGTTAGTGTGAACTCTTGATTCCATTGTTAACAACCTGTGACCGCGTATTTGAAGTTATAATGTATTGCCGTTAAATTTCTCCACCGTGTGGACAATTCGAGTGGTGGTACACGTAACAATAGAAGCGCACGCTAAGCATATAGTTGCAATGGACAACCAGATTTATTATCTGAATATAGTAAAAGTGATTACGTGATATTTATGTGCACAAAGTTTTGCAGCTCTCATAGTCTTTGCACATATTTCAATCGACTGGTTAGTTTCACAGTAGTTTTGTTTGATTTCAATACCTTTGTTATAATGCTTTAAAAATGTTTCAGTCCTGTTGAGTTTATTTTTCTTTAAGTAATTAAAATATCGTTGAAGCAATTAAAATTATGAGTAAATGTAACGAAATTACGTGTGCAGAACGCAGAGGAAAGCAATTAAAGAGGGAAACCATTCGCCCGGAGACAAACAGTCTGCGTTGTAGAAGCCTCCGCGTGTTCTTTGTGGCCTTTAATTACATTTTTGTCACTTTGTGAGAGTAGAAACGAGTAACTAGTTAAATTATTATGGAGATTCCACTTTCGGTTTTCGGTGCGTATATCTGTATGCAACCTTTTAGCTCCTCAATCGGAAGGAGGAACTTTACTGTTACGTGCTTCCATGTTCCGTAAGGAAATGGAAGTATAGTGATCGCGAAAAAATCGTGTTCTAGAAAAGGGCTGATTCTGATTCTACTACCCTCAAAACATGGTGAAAAGTTATTTTTCGAAAAGTGTCTGTATGTGTGTGTCTGTGTGAGGAATTTTTTCTATGGCAAACGTAAATTCAAACAGAATCAAATAATTTTTTACACATGTGCCCGAGTTGTAGAGGACTCAAGCCCTATTGATTTTGGTGAAGATCGGTTAAGGGGAGGGGTAGTTTATCTGCAACGTTTTACGCTTTAACAATAGTAAAGTACTTAATTTTTTTAATTAAAGTTTCCAGAAAGGAAGGTCATAACAACAATACACTGTAGAAACGTAGACGAAATATCTATAAATGAAAGTTGAAGAGGTAGGAGGTAATTTTGTATGTGTGTAGTACATTACCGGCAACAAAGAAATAATGGAAATATTTAATTTCAGTTTATCAAACTTGTCAAAATTTTTAATTTCTGCTTAAATAACTTCAAATATAAATCTTAGAACTTGGAAGCCCCATGTATGGTTCTCCATACCAATTTTTATATATTCTTACTCTGTCAATTGCGCCCCGCTCTTTCACTTACTGACCGAATCTGTCTTCAGAAGCGTTGCTGTTATAGATTTCGACGGAATTTCAATTCTGCAATTTTCATTTGTGCGAGTGACCTGTTTCATCCAATATTTTTGTTACGTTAGGTTAAGTTAGGTGAGGTTAGGTTAGGTTAGGCTAGGCATGAATAGCATTCTAACGGTAACTTCTGTATAATTTTGTTTTTTTTTTACGAGGGAGACTGTGGAAAGCTTATGTTCGCCGCAGGAGGGTCCGCACTCCTACGGTGTGTGGGACTCGCAACCACCAAAACCACAAACACTGTTGTCCACGGCTTGGATCCACCTTTGGACTCAGCTTTCGCAATACTTCAAGGTGGTGCCATTTGTACTTCGCCCTGTGGAAGTACATCTGTTTTAACCCTTCAGCGGGTCCACGTTACCTGTTAAATGCTATTTTGTCAGCGGCCTAGCAAGATCATCTTCGGCTTCCTTCTTTTGCCTTAGTACCTTCTCTATGCAAGCTGCTACCTGCCCCCAATAATGTTCGCTCTCCAGCATTATTCCGATAATATTTTCAGGTGAGATCTGTCCCACTACATTTTCCAGTGATTGCCTCTCTTCTTTCCATCTGTCACAGGTGAAAAACGTGTGATTCACATCGTCCAATTCTTGTTTGCAGAAAATGCAATCTGGTCTGTCTACTTTCGCCATCCCATCCTATATGGGTAAGCCCGGAACAGGCCGTGGCCAGTTAGAAACTGTGTTAAGAAATAATTAATCTCGCCGTGTTTGCGATCAGTCCACTCAGCTAACTGTTTTATGAGCCTAGCGGTCCATCTTCCCTTCGTGTCACTGGTCCATCTTTCCTGCCACCGAGCCATAGTACGAGCCCTGGCCTCCTTGTGAGCCTGTACAGTATCTACTTGGCCCTTCCTCTTGTAAACCAGTTTCCGTTCCTGTGCCAGCAGATCGATTGGGATTATTCCCGCGATGACAAGAACCGCGGACTCCGAAACCGTGCGGTAGGGACAAGCCACTCTGAGCGCGCCGCTTCACTGCACTGGTGACATACGTCGTCTGTATTTCTCGAGCTTGAGTGCATCAGCCCATGTCTCCGCACCATAAAGCAGTATTGAAAATTCCTGTATAATAATAATAAATATAATAATATAAAGAGCAATTGATCGCAATTGAACGTTTTCAAATTTTTACTTCGATCGCAATTGACCGGTTTTTATACGATTGCGTCGCAACTGACCGTGGTTTATACTTGTATTTCTCTACACGTAGCATGGTTTCCTATTTTGAGAAGAAGGCTGTATGTATCTATCGTATAGACTTTTGTTTATGAACACTATACAAACGTAAATCCACCTCAACAGTTGTACGATTCAAGAACGAGTTCCATAACAGTTCCTAACTTTTTTCCATTTACAAGTTTCCAAGTAATCAAGTCGCCTTGCGGACAGTTATTTGTTTAAAGTTTCTGTGTGAACCATTTATCACACAGATGCTCGTCTTATGTGTCAGGTGGATTGCTCATCTGAAAAGGATCCCAGATGGCCGAATGCCTAAGGAAGTTTGGAAATACAAGCCTGTGACAAACGAAGTGTATGAACCTTTAGGAAGGCCGGAAAACGTGATTTCCCTAGTCCCTAATAGAAGAAGAAGAAGAAGAAAATATTTTTGTGTGGATTTGTCGTAACAATTATACTATCCAAGACTGACTTCCAGGACCTTTCCTCCTTTCAAACTAATTCAATGATGTTGCTCCTTCTTATGGTGCCGTGATTAGACTTTTATGTCGCTATATCACAGCCATTAATAATGCCGTTCCTAAAGCAATTAAAGTGACTAAACTGCTCTAACATGCTGCTATCGATTACTGTCTTAGTGGGACAGGTTTTGACAGTTTAGATTCGTTTTCACACATTACGTTTTATCGATATAGCCATACACTGTTCAGAAGGGTATTGTTTCTTATATAGTTAGTTAGTCTTCCTTTTGTTTCAGTTATCAATAATTAAACTTGAAGTATCAAAATATTTATCGCCCTAGTGTAATTTAATTTCATCATCATCATATTCAACAAAGAGAGAACCAAATATCCGGTAATTGTCTTTTAACGCTGAAGCTTATTCTACTCTCTTTCAGTTCTTTATTAAACATAAATTATCAAACTGTTTAGTGTCCTAGGATTCTCTAATTCATCTTCATTAATCCAAAACCGGTTTCTTCCTGTCTTAAACAGATAGACTGTAACACATCTTTGGAGGACGTCATACATCTTTCCGTCCTTCTCAGTAGTTGTTTCGGGATGCAGCAGTCGTCAATTCGGTTAAAACTTTACAACCATTTTAACCGATACTGGGCGATCCTGTCGCCCAGACTCATAATATTTAGTTTCTGCCGTATATCTGCATTTCTTCTACGATCATGAAAGCATATCCTGCCACGTGCCTGAGAAATCTCGTGTCGGCCGCTTGAATACGAGAGGCCTGGGATTTCTTTTAAGTCCAGCTCTCGGACTCATGTAAAATGTGGGGAATGCCATCACTTTCTTCAAAGTTCATCATCATCATCATCATCTAAAATCTATGCCTTGTCGAGTTAGCCACATCTCTCACTCTACCATTGTCGTCTTTAAATTGCAGTACGATATCAAGTTCATCTCCTTTCCCATATCTCTGAAAAACGCTGCTCTTGGTCGTCCTATTGGTTTTCCCCAACGACTTTCCTTCAAATATGTTACTTAAGAATTGATTGTGTCGTAACACGTGCCCGATCAATTTCCCCCCTTCTTCTTCCAATCATTCTTAATAGTAATCTGCCTTCGTCCACTTCTGCGAGGACTTGCTCATTACTTTTCTTATCCATCCAACTCGTCCTCGTCGTTCTCCTCCATACCCACATTTTCATCGCGTCCATCTTTCTCCTTTCTATTTTCCCGACGGTACACGCCTCTGTTCAATGTTCAATCTTATTGAGTATAATAATTTCAAGGTGGTGCCGTTTGTACTTCGTCCTGTGGAGGTACATCTGTTTTAACCCTTCAGCGGGTCCACGTTACCTGTTTCCTGCTATTCTGTCAGCGGCCCTAGCAAGATCATCTTCGGCTTCCTTCTTTTGCCTTAGTACCTTCTCTATGTAGGCTTCTACCTGCTCCCAATAATGTTCGCTCTCCAGCATTATTCCGATAATATTTTTAGGTGAGATCTGTCCCACTACATTTTCCAGTGATTGCCTCTCTTCTTTCCATCTATCACAGGTGAAAACGTGTGATTCACATCGTCCAATTCTTGTTTGCAGAAAATGCAATCTGGTCTGTCTACTTTCGCCATCCCATCCTACATAGGTAAGCCCGGAACAGGCCGTGGCCAGTTATAAACTGTGTTAAGAAATAATTAATCTCGCCGTGTTTGCGATCAGTCTACTCAGCTAACTGTTTTATGAGCACAGATGCTCGTCTTATGTGTCAGGTGGATTGCTCATCTGAAAAGGATCCCAGATGGCAGAATGCCTAAGGAAGTTTGGAAATACAAGCCTGTGAACAATGACGTGAAGTGTATGAACCGTTAGGAAGGCCGGAAAACGTGATTTGCCTAGACCCTAATAGAAGAAGAAGAAGAAAATATTTTTGTGTGGATTTGTCGTAACAATTATACTATCCAAGACTGACTTCCAGGACCTTTCCTCCTTTCAAACTAATTCAATGATGTTGCTCCTTCTTATGGTGCCGTGATTAGACTTTTATGTCGCTATATCACAGCCATTAATAATGCCGTTCCTAAAGCAATTAAAGTGACTAAACTGCTCTAACATGCTGCTATCGATTACTGTCTTAGTGGGACAGGTTTTGACAGTTTAGATTCGTTTTCACACATTACGTTTTATCGATATAGCCATACACTGTTCAGAAGGGTATTGTTTCTTATATAGTTAGTTAGTCTTCCTTTTGTTTCAGTTATCAATAATTAAACTTGAAGTATCAAAATATTTATCGCCCTAGTGTAATTTAATTTCATCATCATCATATTCAACAAAGAGAGTACCAAATATCTGGTAATTGTCTCTTAACGCTGAAGCTTATTCTACTCTCTTTCAGTTCTTTATTAAACATAAATTATCAAACTGTTTAGTGTCCTAGGATTCTCTAATTCATCTTCATTAATCCAAAACCGGTTTCTTCCTGTCTTAAACAGATAGACTGTAACACATCTTTGGAGGACGTCATACATCTTTCCGTCCTTCTCAGTAGTTGTTTCGGGATGCAGCAGTCGTCAATTCGGTTAAAACTTTACAACCATTTTAACCGATACTGGGCGATCCTGTCGCCCAGACTCATAATATTTAGTTTCTGCCGTATATCTGCATTTCTTCTACGATCATGAAAGCATATCCTGCCACGTGCCTGAGAAATCTCGTGTCGGCCGCTTGAATACGAGAGGCCTGGGATTTCTTTTAAGTCCAGCTCTCGGACTCATGTAAAATGTGGGGAATGCCATCACCTTCTTCAAAGTTCATCATCATCATCATCTAAAATCTATGCCTTGTCGAGTTAGCCACATCTCTCACTCTACCATTGTCGTCTTTAAATTGCAGTACGATATCAAGTTCATCTATTTTCCCATATCTCTGAAAAACTCTGCTCTTGGTCGTCCTATTGGTTTTCCCCAACAACTTTCCTTCAAATATGTTACTTAAGAATTGATTGTGTCGTAACACGTGCCCGATCAATTTCCCCCCTTCTTCTTCCAATCATTCTTAATAGTAATCTGCCTTCGTCCACTTCTGCGAGGACTTGCTCATTACTTTTCTTATCCATCCAACTCGTCCTCGTCGTTCTCCTCCATACCCACATTTTCATCGCTTCCATCTTTCTCCTTTCTATTTTCCCGACGGTACACGCCTCTGTTCAATGTTCAATGTTATTGAGTATAATAATTTCAAGGTGGTGCCGTTTGTACTTCGTCCTGTGGAGGTACATCTGTTTTAACCCTTCAGCGGGTCCAAGTTACCTGTTTCCTGCTATTCTGTCAGCGGCCCTAGCAAGATCATCTTCGGCTTCCTTCTTTTGCCTTAGTACCTTCTCTATGTAAGCTTCTACCTGCTCCCAATAATGTTCGCTCTCCAGCATTATTCCGAGCAGTATTTATTAAGCATTATTTAGCGGTATTTATTAAGTTATTGGAAAGCAGTACTAAACGTAAGACGTTTATTTCAATTACTGAAATCATTATTTACACAATTTTTAAATTAATATTATTAGATGAGTTTTTAATGTCACTGCATTGACAATAATTGGTGTTGACAGTTTAGAAAAGTCACAAGAGCAGCAGTGTGTAAAGTGTATCATAGAATGAATAAAACGCTTTTAATATTTACCAGTAAACAAAAAATTCATTAACATTATTGTGTGTCTCTGATATGTCAAACGGCCCCTGTGTAAAGGAATCTATGTTTGCTGACAGGATAATGAAAATCACTGAAAATTCGATTCAAACCAATTTTATTGAATTTCCACCTGTTGTTGAGTAAATGTATGAAAATCTATCTAACTGGAACGTTCTAAAAGGCATCACGATTTTCAAATTCATTTACATTTTCCATCGTGATATAGCAATTGAATTTATTGATATTGTTACGACTGATTCACGGATCGTCGTATGGTACAGTGGAAACAAAATACAGACACCAATGAAGTCGCTAATATTAGTAGTTTAAATTATTAACAAATAACTTGAAATCAACAAGGTACTCTCAAACAATAATTGTAGTCAAATTTGTGTACTCGCAACTTTAAAATTTTTCAACTATTAAAGTTCCGCACTAATTATAACAGAATAATCACTGTCCGCTAATCAGCAAGAATCACTTGATCCGCACTCTACAATTTTGCAAGGTGGAATTAATTTCTAAGCCGGCCGCAGTTGGTTATATATAGCCCGCAGAAGTTTCAGAATAATTTTCCATATTTTTCGCGGCGCTCCAGCACAATTTGCGTAGTTACAAGTTATCTCGAAGCTACTTGAGTGCACGGTTTTGACAGACACTGCACCTGTTCGGCTACCCGAGAAACGAACTTTTACGAAACTGCATCTGCCGAATTTTCGAGACCCTTACATAATTGTCGTAGCATATTTCAATAACCATGCTGGCTCACATGGCTATCTATTGTGCACGCACACACACACACACACACACACACACACACACACACACACACACACACACACACACACACACACACACACACACACACACACACACACACACACACACACACACATTTAATATATTTTTAAAATATATAAATATTTTGTAGGAGTTATTATATAAGAGGTAGGAGGTTATTTTGTGTATGTACAGTACGTTACCGGCAACAAAGAAATAGTTTCTATGGAAATATTTAATTTCAGTTTATCAAACTTGTCAAATTTATTAATTTCTGCTTAAATAACTTCAAATATAAATCTTAGAACGTGGAAGCCATGTATGGTTCTCCATACCAATTTTTATCTGTTCTTACGCGGTCAATTGAGCACCGCACTTTCACTTACTGACCGAATCTGTCTTTAGAAACGTTGCTGTTATAGATTTTGACGGAATTTCATTTCTGCAATTTTCATTTGTGCGAGTGACCTCTTTCGTCCAATATTTTTGTTACGTTAGGTTAAGTTAGGTGAGGTTAGGTTAGGTTAGGCTAGGCATGAATACCATTCTAACGGTAATTTCTGTATAATTTTGTTTTTTTTTTACGAGGGAGACTGTGGAATACTTACGTTCGCCGCAGGAGGGTCCGCACTCCTACGGTGTGTGGGACTCGCACCCACCAAAACCACAAACCCTGTTGTCCACGCCATGGATCCACCTTGGGACACAGCTTTCGCAATACTTCAAGGTGGTGCCATTTGTACTTCGTCCTGTGGAGGTACATCTGTTTTAACCCTTCAGCGGGTCCACGTTACCTGTTAAATGCTATTTTGTCAGCGGCCTAGCAAGATCATCTTCGACTTCCTTCTTTTGCCTTAGTACCTTCTCTATGTAAGCTGCTACCTGCCCTCAATAATGTTCGCTCGCCAGCATTATTCCGATAATATTTTCAGGTGAGATCTGTCCCACTACATTTTCCAGTGATTGCCTCTCTTCTTTCCATCTGTCACAGGTGAAAAATGTGTGATTCACATCGTCCAATTCTTGTTTGCAGAAAATGCAATCTGGTCTGTCTACTTTCGCCATCCCATCCTACATAGGTAAGCCCGGAACAGGCCGTGGCCAGTTAGAAACTGTGTTAAGAAATAATTAATCTCGCCGTGTTTGCGATCAGTCCACTCAGCTAACTGTTTTATGAGCCTAGCGGTCCATCTTCCCTTCGTGTCATTAGTCCATCTTTCCTGCCACCGAGCCATAGTACGAGCCCTGGCCTCCTTGTGAGCCTGTACAGTATCTACTTGGCCCTTCCTCTTGTAAACCAGTTTCCGTTCCTGTGCCAGCAGATCGATTGGGATTATTCCCGCGATGACAAGAACGGCGGACTCCGAAACCGTGCGGTAGGGGCAGCCACTCTGAGCGCGCCGCTTCACTGCACTGGTGACATACGTCGTCTGTATTTCTCGAGCTTGAGTGCATCAGCCCATATCTCCGCACCATAAAGCAGTATTGAAAATTCCTGTATAATAATAATAAATATAATAATATAAAGAGCAATTGATCGCAATTGAACGTTTTCAAATTTTTACTTCGATCGCAATTGACCGGTTTTTATACGATTGCGTCGCAACTGACCGTGGTTTATACTTGTATTTCTCTACACGTAGCATGGCTTCCTATTTTGAGAAGAAGGCTGTATGTATCTATCGTATAGACTTTTGTTTATGAACACTATACAAACGTAAATCCACCTCAACAGTTGTACGATTCAAGAACGAGTTCCATAACAGTTCCTAACTTTTTTCCATTTACAAGTTTCCAAGTAATCAAGTCGCCTTGCGGACAGTTATTTGTTTAAAGTTTCTGTGTGAACCATTTATCACACAGATGCTCGTCTTATGTGTCAGGTGGATTGCTCATCTGAAAAGGATCCCAGATGGCCGAATGCCTAAGGAAGTTTGGAAATACAAGCCTGTGACAAACGAAGTGTATGAACCTTTAGGAAGGCCGGAAAACGTGATTTCCCTAGTCCATAATAGAAGAAGAAGAAGAAGATAATATTTTAGTGCGGATTTGTCATAACAATTATACTTTCCAAGACTGACTTCCAGGACCTTTGCTATTATTTTCCGTCCTCCTTTCAAACTAATTCAATGATGTTGCTCCTTCTTATGGTGCCGTGATTAGACTTTTATGTCGCTATATCACAGCCATTAATAATGCCGTTCCTAAAGCAATTAAAGTGACTGAACTGCTCTAACATGCTGGTATCGATTACTGTCTTAGTGGGACATGTTTTGACAGTTTAGATTCGTTTTCACACATTACGTTTTATCGATATAGCCATACTCTGTTCAGTAGGGTATTGTTTCTTATATAGTTAGTTAGTCTTCCTTTTGTTTCAGTTATCAATAATTAAACTTGAAGTATCAAAATATTTATCGCCCTAGTGTAATTTAATTTCATCATCATCATATTCAACAAAGATAGAACCAAATATCTGATAATTGTCTCTTAACGCTGAAGCTTATTCTACTTTCTTTCAGTTCTTTATTAAACATAAATTATCAAACTATTTGTTGTCCTAGGATTCTCTAATTCATCTTCATTAATCCAAAACCGGTTTCTTCCTGTCTTAAACAGATAGACTGTAACACATCTTTGGAGGACGTTATATATCTTTCCGTCCTTCTCAGTAGTTGTTTCGGGATGCAGCAGTCGTCAATTCGGTTAAAACTTTACAACCGTTTTAACCGATACTGGGCGATCCTGTCGCCCAGACTCATAATATTTAGTTTCTGCCGTATATCTGCATTTCTTCTACGATCATGAAAGCATATCCTGCCACGTGCCTGAGAAATCTCGTGTCGGCCGCTTGAATACGAGAGGCCTGGGATTTCTTTTAAGTCCAGCTCTCGGACTCATGTAAAATGTGGGGAATGCCATCACCTTCTTCAAAGTTCATCATCATCATCATCTAAAACCTATGCCTTGTCGAGTTAGCCACATCTCTCACTCTACCATTGTCGTCTTTAAATTGCAGTACGATATCAAGTTCATCTCCTTTCCCATATCTCTGAAAAACGCTGCTCTTGGTCGTCCTATTGGTTTTCCCCAACAACTTTCCTTCAAATATGTTACTTAAGAATTGATTGTGTCGTAACACGTGCCCGATCACTTTTGCCCCCCTTCTTCTTCCAATCATTCTTAATAGTAATCTACCCTCGTCCACTTCTGCGAGGACTTCCTCATTACTTTTCTTATCCATCCAACTCGTCCTCGTCGTTCTCCTCCATACCCACATTTTCATCGCTTCCATCTTTTTCCTTTCTATTTTCCCGACGGTACACGCCTCTGTTCAATGTTCAATCTTATTGAGTATAATAATTTCAAGGTGGTGCCATTTGTACTTCGTCCTGTGGAGGTACATCTGTTTTAACCCTTCAGCGGGTCCAAGTTACCTGTTTCCTGCTATTCTGTGAGCGGCCCTAGCAAGATCATCTTCGGCTTCCTTCTTTTGCCTTAGTACCTTCTCTATGTAAGCTTCTACCTGCTCCCAATAATGTTCGCTCTCCAGCATTATTCCGAGCAGTATTTATTAAGCATTATTTAGCGGTATTTATTAAGTTATTGGAAAGCAGTACTAAACGTAAGACGTTTATTTCAATTACTGAGATCATTATTTACACAATTTTTAAATTAATATTATTAGATGAGTTTTTAATGTCACTGCATTGACAATAATTGGTGTTGACAGTTTAGAAAAGTCACGAGAGCAGCAGTGTGTAAAGTGTATCATAGAATGAATAAAACGCTTTTAATATTTACCAGTAAACAAAAAATTCATTAACATTATTGTGTGTCTCTGATATGTCAAACGGCCCCTGTGTAAAGGAATCTATGTTTGCTGACAGGATAATGAAAATCACTGAAAATTCGATTCAAACCAATTTTATTGAATTTCCACCTGTTGTTGAGTAAATGTATGAAAATCTATCTAACTGGAACGTTCTAAAAGGCATCACGATTTTCAAATTCATTTACATTTTCCATCGTGATATAGCAATTGAATTTATTGATATTGTTACGACTGATTCACGGATCGTCGTATGGTACAGTGGAAACAAAATACAGACACCAATGAAGTCGCTAATATTAGTAGTTTAAATTATTAACAAATAACTTGAAATCAACAAGGTACTCTCAAACAATAATTGTAGTCAAATTTGTGTACTCGCAACTTTAAAATTTTTCAACTATTAAAGTTCCGCACTAATTATAACAGAATAATCACTGTCCGCTAATCAGCAAGAATCACTTGATCCGCACTCTACAATTTTGCAAGGTGGAATTAATTTCTAAGCCGGCCGCAGTTGGTTATATATAGCCCGCAGAAGTTTCAGAATAATTTTCCATATTTTTCGCGGCGCTCCAGCACAATTTGCGTAGTTACAAGTTATCTCGAAGCTACTTGAGTGCACGGTTTTGACAGACACTGCACCTGTTCGGCTACCCGAGAAACGAACTTTTACGTAACTGCATCTGCCGAATTTTCGAGACCCTTACATAATTGTCGTAGCATATTTCAATAACCATGCTGGCTCACATGGCTATCTATTGTGCACGCACACACACACACACACACACACACACACACACACACACACACACACACACACACACACACACACACACACATTTAATATATTTTTAAAATATATAAATATTTTGTAGGAGTTATTATATAAGAGGTAGGAGGTTATTTTGTGTATGTACAGTACGTTACCGGCAACAAAGAAATAGTTTCTATGGAAATATTTAATTTCAGTTTATCAAACTTGTCAAATTTTTTAATTTCTGCTTAAATAACTTCAAATATAAATCTTAGAACGTGGAAGCCATGTATGGTTCTCCATACCAATTTTTATCTGTTCTTACGCGGTCAATTGAGCACCGCACTTTCACTTACTGACCGAATCTGTCTTTAGAAACGTTGCTGTTATAGATTTTGACGGAATTTCATTTCTGCAATTTTCATTTGTGCGAGTGACCTCTTTCGTCCAATATTTTTGTTACGTTAGGTTAAGTTAGGTGAGGTTAGGTTAGGTTAGGCTAGGCATGAATACCATTCTAACGGTAATTTCTGTATAATTTTGTTTTTTTTTTACGAGGGAGACTGTGGAATACTTATGTTCGCCGCAGGAGGGTCCGCACTCCTACGGTGTGTGGGACTCGCACCCACCAAAACCACAAACCCTGTTGTCCACGCCATGGATCCACCTTGGGACACAGTTTCGCAATACTTCAAGGTGGTGCCATTTGTACTTCGCCCTGTGGAAGTACATCTGTTTTAACCCTTCAGCGGGTCCACGTTACCTGTTAAATGCTATTTTGTCAGCGGCCTAGCAAGATCATCTTCGGCTTCCTTCTTTTGCCTTAGTACCTTCTCTATGTAAGCTGCTACCTGCCCACAATAATGTTCGCTCTCCAGCATTATTCCGATAATATTTTCAGGTGAGATCTGTCCCACTACATTTTCCAATGATTGCCTCTCTTCTTTCCATCTGTCACAGGTGAAAAACGTGTGATTCACATCGTCCAATTCTTGTTTGCAGAAAATGCAATCTGGTCTGTCTACTTTCGCCATCCCATCCTACATAGGTAAGCCCGGAACAGGCCGTGGCCAGTTAGAAACTGTGTTAAGAAATAATTAATCTCGCCGTGTTTGCGATCAGTCCACTCAGCTAACTGTTTTATGAGCCTAGCGGTCCATCTTTCCTGCCACCGAGCCATAGTACGAGCCCTGGCCTCCTTGTGAGCCTGTACAGTATCTACTTGGCCCTTCCTCTTGTAAACCAGTTTCCGTTCCTGTGCCAGCAGATCGGTTGGGATTATTCCCGCGATGACAAGAACGGCGGACTCCGAAACCGTGCGGTAGGGGCAAGCCACTCTGAGCGCGCCGCTTCACTGCACTTCTGACAAGCGTCGTCTGTATTTCTCGAGCTTGAGTGCATCAACCCATATCTCCGCACCATAAAGCAGTATTGAAAATTTCTGTATAATAATAATAAAAATAATAATATGAAAGAGCAATTGATCGCAATTGAACGTTTTCAAATTTTTACTTCGATCGCAATTGACCGGTTTTTATACGATTGCGTCGCAACTGACCGTGTTTCATACTTGCATTTCTCTACACTTAGCATGCTTTCCTATTTAAGAAGAAGGCTGTATGTATCTATCGTATAGACTTTTCTGTATGAACACTATACAAACGTAAATCCACCTCAACAGTTGCACGGATCAAGAACGAGTTCCATAACAGTTCCTAACTTTTTTCCATTTCCAAGTTTCCAAGTAATCAAGTTGCCTTGCGGACAGTTATTTGTTTAAAGTTTCTGTGTGAACCATTTATCACACAGATACTCGTCTTATGTGTCAGGTGGATAGCTCATCTGAAAAGGATCCCAGATGCCAGAATGCCTAAGGAAGTTTGGAAACACAAGCCTGTGACAAACGAAGTGTATTAACCTTTAGGAAGGCCGGAAAACGTGATTTGCCTAGTCCCTAATAGAAGAAGACGAAGAAAATATTTTTGTGCGGATTTGTCATAACAATTATACTATCCAAGACTGACTTCCAGGACCTTTCCTATTATTTTCCGTCCTCCTTTCAAACTAATTCAATGATGTTGCTCCTTCTTATGGTGCCGTGATTAGACTTTTATGTCGCTATATCACAGCCATTAATAATGCCGTTCCTAAAGCAATTAAAGTGACTGAACTGCTCTAACATGCTGGTATCGATTACTGTCTTAGTGGGACATGTTTTGACAGTTTAGATTCGTTTTCACACATTACGTTTTATCGATATAGCCATACTCTGTTCAGTAGGGTATTGTTTCTTATATAGTTAGTTAGTCTTCCTTTTGTTTCAGTTATCAATAATTAAACTTGAAGTATCAAAATATTTATCGCCCTAGTGTAATTTAATTTCATCATCATCATATTCAACAAAGATAGAACCAAATATCTGATAATTGTCTCTTAACGCTGAAGCTTATTCTACTTTCTTTCAGTTCTTTATTAAACATAAATTATCAAACTATTTGTTGTCCTAGGATTCTCTAATTCATCTTCATTAATCCAAAACCGGTTTCTTCCTGTCTTAAACAGATAGACTGTAACACATCTTTGGAGGACGTTATATATCTTTCCGTCCTTCTCAGTAGTTGTTTCGGGATGCAGCAGTCGTCCATTCGGTTAAGATTTCACAACCGTTTTAACCGATACTGGGCGATCCTATCGCCCAGACTCATAATATTCAGTTTCTGCCGTATGTCTGCATTTCTTCTACGATCATGAAAGCATATCCTGCCACGTGCCTGAGAAATCTCGTGTCGGCCGCTTGAATACAACAGGCCTGGGATTTCTTTTAAGTCCAGCTCTCGGACTCATGGAAAATGTGGGGAATGCCATCACCTTATTCAAAGTTAATCATCATCATCAGAACCATGGCTTGGCGAGTTAACTACGTCTCTCTCTCCATCATTGTCCTCTTTAAATCGCAGTACGATAGGAAGTTCATCTCCTTTCCCACATCTCTGAGAAACGCTGCTCTTGGTCGTCCTATTGGTATTGGTTTTTTCCCCAACGACTTTCCTTCAAATATGTTACTTAAGAATTGATTGTGTCGTAACACGTGCCCGATCAATTCCCCCCCTTCTTCTTCCAATCATTCTTAATAGTAATCTACCCTCGTCCACTTCTGCGAGGACTTGCCCATTACTTTTCTTATCCATCCAACTGGTCCTCGTCGTTCTCCTCCATACACACATTTTCATCGCTTCCATCTTTCTCCTTTCTATTTTCCCGACGGTACACGCCTCTGTTCAATGTTCAATCTTATTGAGTATAATAATTTCAAGGTGGTGCCATTTGTACTTCGTCCTGTGGAGGTACATCTGTTTTAACCCTTCAGCGGTTCCACGTTACCTGTTTCCTGCTATTCTGTCAGCGGCCCTAGCAAGATCATCTTCGGCTTCCTTCTTTTGCCTTAGTACCTTCTCTATGTAAGCTTCTACCCGCTCCCAATAATGTTCGCTCTCCAGCATTATTCCGTGCAGTATTTATTAAGCATTATTCCGAGCAGTATTTATTAAGTTATTGGAAAGCAGTACTGAACGTAAGACGTTTATTTCAATTACTGAGATCATTATTTACACAATTTTTAAATTAATATTATTAGATGAGTTTTTACTGTCACTGCATTGACAATTGGTGTTGACAGTTTAGAAAAGTCACAAGAGCAGCAATGTGTAAAATGTATCATAGAATGTATAAAACGCTTTTAATATTTATCAGTAAACAAAAAATTCATTAACATTATTGTGTGTCTCTGATATGTCAAACGGACCCTGTGTAAAGAAATCTGTGTTTGCAGACAGGATAATGAAAATCACTGAAAACTCGATTCAAATCAATTTTATGGAATTTCCACCTGTTGTTAAATGAATGTATGAAACTCTATCTAACTGGAGCGTTCTAAAAGGCATCACGATTTTCAAATTCATTTACATTTTCCATCGTGATATAGCAATAAAATTTATTGATATTGTTACGACTGATTCACGGATCGTCGTATGGTACAGTGGAAACAAAATACAGACACCAATGAAGTCACTAATATTAGTAGTTTAAATTATTAACAAATAACTTGAAATCAACAAGGTACTCTCAAACGATAATTGTAGTCAAATTTGTCTACTCGCAACTTTAAAATTTTTCAACTATTAAAGTTCCGCACTAATTATAACAGAATAATCACTGTCCGCTAATCGGCAAGAATCACTTGATCCGCACTCTACAATTTTGCAAGTTGGAATTAATTTCTAAGCCGGTCGCTGTTGGTTACATACAGCCCGCAGAAGTTTCAGAATAATTTTCCATATTTTTCGCGGCGCTCCAGCACAATTTGCGTAGTTACAAGTTATCTCGAAGCTACTTGAGTGCACGGTTTTGACAGACACTGCACCTGTTCGGCTACCAGAGAAACGTGTAGAACGTTTACGTAACCTGCACCTGCCGAATTTTCGAGACCCTTACATAATTGTCGTAGAATATTTCAATAACCATGCTGGCTCACATGGCTATCTATATTGTGCACGCACACGCACACACATTTAATATATTTATAAAATATATAAATATTTTGTATATTTAGTTACAAATATAGTGACAAAATGTTAGAAGTTTACACTTACAAAAGTAATTATTATTTAATAATAGAAAATAGAACACACAAGTAGCGCAAGAAACAAGAAGAAATACTTACGAATCAAACCACACCACGCGCGCGATCACACACACACAGATTTCTTAATGATTATGTAATGTATTTTATACTTACACTTATTGTTTTTTATTAATGGTACCTATAATTCAATTTTTTATTTTTTGTTTTCTTTTTATATAGCCTAAAGGTACCATATAATGTCATTATTTATATTCTTAAAGCGATCGATTTCGGTCACAGACCATCGTCAGGTTATATAGCACATTTGTTTTCACAATATTATTAAACACTATTATTTATAAAAACGAATTTGTAGACATTGTTAATTTCGACACATACGTTGTTGTCTAAAGCTTCCTAAGAACTGATTCTGTTATAGAGTGTTCATGTTTACATGTTATATCAGCTGATTACTGAATGTTGATTTTGTAAGAGGGCCATGAAAATCTAATAAACGTTATGACAGACTTCAATAAATCATATCACTTTTGAAATATTACGACAAAATCAGCAGTCAGTAATCAGCTGATGTAATATGTAAACATGAACACTCTATAACAGAATCAGTTCTTAGGAAGCTTTAGACAACAACATATTTATCAAAATTAACAATGTCTACAAATTCGTTTTTATAAATAATAGTGTTTTATAATATTGTGAACACAAATGTGCTATACAAACTGACGATGGTCTGTGACCGAAATCGATCGCTTTAAGAATATAAATAATAATATTAAATGGTACATTTAGGCTATATGAAAAGAATACAAAAAATAAAAAACAGATTTATTGTAACTGTCTCGCATCCCCATGCACAGCTTTCATTACAATATGTTTTTCTTAGGCGCATCTGGCTATAACTCTCTAACTAACAGAATGTCTTCCACCTCGTCTCTGCGTCCGGTTAATGTGGTCAAACCGTATCAGGTCCGTCTTTTAATTTCCTCAATAATGGTTCTACCTTAACCTCTTAAGTTAATGTTTCTTGTTCTCCGTAGTCAAGAAACCTTGAAAATTTAACGCTGGAATTCTAACTCCACGGACAGCAAAGTTGCTCCGTCTCACTTTATTTAAATACGTAACTTCTGGTTCATACAACATTATGTTTTCCACAATGAAGCTGAACACTCTTTTCTCCAAAGGACTGAATTAAACAGCCAGTTTGTTTTCTTCCCTTTATTACCTGTTTTCTGAATTTCAGCTATGCTTTACCTATTTTTACTTCCATATTCCTTAAGGAATGGAAGTATGGTGATGGCAAAAAAAATCGTGTTCGAGATTATTGCAGATTCTGATTCTACTACACTCAAAACATGAAAAAAAGTCGTTTTCCGAAAAGTGTCTGTGTGTGTGTCTGTGTGTCTGTGTGTCTGTCTGTAGATTTTTTTTCTATGGCAAACGATAACTGCCGCAAATTCAAACAGAATCAAATAATTTTTTGCATACAGCCCTGATTTGTAGAGCACTCAAGACCTATTGTTTTTGGTGAAGATCGGTTGAGGGAAAGGGGTAGTTTACCTGCAACGGTTTTTTTTTATCAAGGGAAATTTTTTTTTTTTGGCAAACGATAACAGCCGCAAATTCAAACAGAATCAAATAATGTTTCGCATACAGCCCTGAATTGTAGAGTTCTCAAGACCTATTGTTTTTGGTGAAGATCGGTTAAGGGAAAGGGGTAGTTTACCTGTAACGTTTTATGTTTTAACAAGGGTATTTCCTATGGCAAACGATAACAGCCGCAAATTCAAACAGAATCAAAAGATTATTTGCATACAGCCCTAAATTGTAGAGTTCTCAAGACTTATTGTTTTTGGTGAAGATCGGTTAAGGGAAAGGGGTAGTTTACCTACAACGTTTTTTTAACAAGTGTATTTTCTATGGCAAACGATAACAGCCGCAAGTTCAAACAGAATCAAATAATTTTCTGCATACAGCCCTGATTTGTAGAGTACTCAAGACCTATTGTTTTTGGTGAAGATCGGTTGAGGGGAAGGGTTAGTTTACCTGCAACGTTTTTTTTTCTATGGCAAACGATAACTGCCGCAAATTCAAACAGAATCAAATAATGTTTTGCATACATCCCTGAATTGTAGAGATCTCAAGGACTTTCGATTTTGGTGAAGATCGGTTAAGGGAAAGGGGTAGTTTACCTGCAACCTTTTACGTTTTAACAAGAGTAAAGTACTTGAAAATTTATTTAAACTTTTTGAAACAATGGTAATTGTTTAAAATAAAATAATTTTGTTGCCAGGTAACAAAAATAAAGTCATTTTGATTATAAAATATAAATATTTACAACAAGAAAAGAATTTTCAGTTTTCAAAATTTAAATATATTTTTATAAAACAATGGGTTCTTCATTGAGGTGGGGACCATGTCACTCACTCCATCTCAAGCCTCTCCCATTTTGCAGAAAAAGAGGACCCTGTCAAGGCTGATACTTTGACGACAGTGACAGGGCTTTCCACCAAATTCAGCAGAGTGACAGGTAGGCCCAACTCTGATTGGCTCCTCAGATTTCCCCGGCGTTAGTAGGTTCTATGAAAATATTTTATTTCAAAAATGATTTTAAATATAAATCTTAGATATGTTTTATAAATCTCATGTTGTATGTTTTAACATGGGTAATTTTTTATATGACGAACCATAACTGCAGTAAATTCAAACAGAATCAAATAATTTTTTACATATGTGCCTGAGCTATAGAGAACTCAATGTCTGTTGATTTTGGTGAAGATCGGTTACGGGGAAAGGGCAGTTTACCTGAAACATTTTTTGTTGTAACATGAGTAAAGTACTTAATTTTGATAAAGTATCCTGATAAGATCTTAATAATCCACTGTAGAAACATAGATGAAATATCTATAAATGTAGAGGCTAGTTGAACGGGCTGGGGGTAATTTTCTATAAATCAAAATTATAGTTGAAGGGGGAGGGGATAATTTTTTTTTATATGTGTACTACGTTATTGGCAACAAAGAAGTATTTTTTTGTTAAAATTCCTTCCCTGGCTGTTTGGCTGAAAATGATTTTAAATATAAATCTTAGAATATGGAAGTCATGTATGGTTCTCCATACCGATATTTATCCATTCTGATTCCCATTTACTTACACTTTAAAATATTGCATATGGTTTCCGACTCAAAGGAAAGGTCGTCTAAATGTTTCGGCTATTCCTCTATAATTCGAATGGTTTTTGTAATTTCTTTTGTTTCCAAATTATTTCTAAATACCGAGCTGTTAAGCCATGGTCGGTGGCTATGACTCGACATCTTGTTGGTAACGTTTCGATTATTCCTTGGCGATCTTCTTCAGGCCGCCAGAAGCTAACAAAGTTTGTGAAAACTCTAGCGGCAGATCTTCGCCGAACAATACTCGATACTGGTCTCAGGTAGAAGCAACTCTAGAAACAGGTATCGAGTATTGTTCGGCGAAGATCTGCCGCTACAGTTTTCGCACGCTCTGTCGATTTTTGACTGCCTGAGAAAGATCTCTGAGGGGGAAACGAAACGTTGCCGACAAGACGTCGATTCTTAGTACCCGACCACGGCCTAACAGTCCGGTATTTAGAAATAATTTTGAAGATATTGATTCCGGCCGTACAAGTTTAGAGAAGATTCTTTTGTTTCATTTTGCTTTGACCCAAGTTTCTGCGCCTTTACGTGGAGCAGTAACATTTAATGAGACTTACAAGACTTACTAGTAACATTTACAAGACACCAATGAAATCACTAATAACCAGCTTTAATTATCACAATTAATAATTTTTAATCAACAAGATAGGCTCTTACAACAAGTCAAGTAAAAATTGTCCACACGCAATATTAATATCAACTATAAAGTATTCCGCACTAATTATAACACAACAACACTTCGCTACAAACACTCGATCCGCGGTAAATCGATGACAAAGCCGGCTGCTATGGCTTTTTATAGGTAGCGAACGCCTTCTAAAAATCTTCCATCCTCAATGTGAATGCCACTTAATGCTAACGCTAATGTGTATTTTGAGTGGTCTCTTGAAGGATCTAGAGCAAACTTGAACGCGACCTTGACTGAGGCAACACCTGGCTACTGGCTGTGGTCGGGGGGATGAGTGGTCGGAAGCTCTCGGTTGTTCTACGCTACTGTTGATTCTCGTTACAATATCAAGACTGTAGAGTATGTTTGTAAACTATACAGAGTTCGGTAAAACGTGTATCATGAATCTCTTACATTCACGTAAGGTTTTTAGAGGGTTGATTTTTGTTTAAAATACAAAGTTTGTATTCTTATATCATAATTTTTTTGTTTACTATCCACGTGATGTTATAAAACCTTTGGTACAACTGTTAATGTTACGCACTAAAATACACGATTTGAATCAGTTGTGTTGCTGGTATATGTCTGTAATATATTTTCTTTGTTTTCTGGCTGCAAAAGGATGGTGGATTCTGGGGTTCAAAATAAATTTGCTTTGACATTTAAAACGTTTTGTTGTTATACCATAAATTTACTTTTAAATTATGATAAACATTTTTTTGAAACAAGGAAAATAATTACAGCAAAAATAAAACTACAAAATAAGTTATTTACGGAAAAAAATTTCTAACTTCACAACAAATTTTTTTTTACTCCCTTTGACTTGCCTTTCGGCTTTCCCTCCATTTTTTTAAAAGCTGGTTATCGGGCAACATAAAGGTAAAGAGGACAGGTGTTTTTTGCAAGATTTTCCCAATTCTTGATCAAATGTATTAAAAATTTTCACGTGGGCTCCCACAAAAATTAGTCTGATTGTCAAACACGTTTACGGGGGTATTAGGATGTTGTCTAATATCAACATCTCTCTATACGCCTAACGTTTCAGCCGCACCTACGCGGCTATCTTCAGTAAATCAGGCACAACGTACTATAGCGCATTAATTAGCGTTAATCAGGAGTTATCCATACAGTGTTGTGAAACACTTTAATTTATATTAGTTAATAAAACCACTAACGAAAAATTATTATTGAAAATAATTTTATCGACTGATTGAAATCACTTTAAATTAGCCATTAAATGTATAGGTGAATAAAAACACTATTTTTCACATAAAAGAAATTTTATGAACTTTTAAAGAAACCTCGTATGGTAAACAAAGAACAGTGGTTTATTTTTAAAAATCATTTAAGTGTGTTGCCATTGAACGTGAACCCTTCTAAATATCAGTGAGAATACTTCTTAATAGAGTTACTTCCGCTCTCTGAAAACGGTTATATTACTTTAATAAAAGAAACCACCCTCAGACTGTGAGTTGGTTTCCGTTTGAAGTTGAAGCAAACCACGGAAACCACGACAAGTTTCTTCCCTAACTACTTATTACAAACTCGCGTCGGCACCCGAACTTAATGTAAACTTCAAATTAGCTTTGTCAGTGTTATTATTGTTTCGTCCCTCCTAAAATCGTGCCTCCTTTTTTGGATGTACATACATTGAGTAAAATAAACTGTATATTTTTACACAAAAATATTAACAAATGTACTTAACGTGGCACAATATTTGAATGTTACGCTTATGCAACGAATGTTGCTTTCGAGAGTCGGATAAAAACCTCTGCTCAACAGCCCGTAAAGGACCAGGGCATACTGCGTGGCTTTTTGTGTTTAGTGTACCGGTTGCATGCTAGTACAACGCGTCCCCGGCCGCTAGTTGCGATATTCACAGCCAGGAGGCGCTACTGTTATCCCAGTCTTGACTCATTTTTGCAAAGATATTCACATATAAACAGGAATAACATAGAACGTAAAAAATTAGAATCAATTTGTAGTTCTTTCCTGTTTAATATGAGTCAAATGAGTGCTAATATCTTTTCACCCAGAAACTCGTGTATTGAGTGAATCCCACTTTCTAGCTCTTATCATCAGCCTCACATCATCTCAGTATTTGTGTCTTGCACGACGTCTGAAATATTTACTTTATTTTTCAAACGGTTGTCTTGAAAAATATTGAGGACAAATTTCTCATGTTTGAACGCACGACCTGGAAATATTATACTTAGTTTATTAATTTTCTAGTCAGAGGAATGGAAAGAGGAAAATTTTCTCGCTCTCCAGGAACATAAAGTTTGTTTGTCGTACTTTTCTGTCGGCTCGGTTCAAGGTCGAGTTGATTCAATCTTCTCTGTTGGGGCGCTACACCGTATTTCTGGAGACGACAGACGACAGACGACAGTACTCAGTCAAAAGGCCTACCAGTGCGACATCTGTCCGTGAATGCACACAACATTACTCCTTACACAGACACACACACACACACACTGCATGTGGTTAAATACAGACCTTTATCCTTTATTCTTGTCCTGTGTAGTACCTTCTGTGGTGTCAGCTGCAACACGGCTATAGAACGCTACATGCCATACATCTCATGCCTGTAGAAAGGTGATGATAATTTGTTTTCCTTAAACCATTGTTTTTCTCTCTGTGCATCTGGTTTGTATCATCTTTACCTATACGCACATCTCCGCTGCCCAGCGTTGCCTGCACATCTTGGTCATGGAAGTCTACTTTTACTTCTGGTAAAGCAAGTTATTTCAAACGAAAACTTTTAAAAAACGTTTAAAAACTCAAGAGCAGACGATAAATTTTCAGAAGTTTCTTCTTAATTTTGAGAATACGATAATGTCGTTTAATAAGTGCTTCGTTTGTTTCCACTTCTGACACGCAGTTACCGTCTTTTGCAAACGTGCTCTCAAAGAATCGTGCTTTTCCTCCCATTATGTTTTTACAGTTATCACCTTAGCCTTTCTGACATATATTTCTAAATCCAAGTAACGTAAATTCTTGTTCTTGTTCTTGTTCTCGTTCTCGTTCTCGTTCTCGTTCTCGTTCTCGTTCTCGTTCTCGTTCTCGTTCTCGTTGTTGTTGCTCTTCTTCTTCTTCTTCTTCTTCTTCTTCTTCTTCTTCTTCTTCTTCTTCTTGTTGTTGTTGTTGTTGTTGTTGTTGTTGTTGTTGTTGTTGTTGTTGTTGTTGTTGTTGTTGTTGTTGTTGTTCTTCTTCTTCTTCTTCTTCTTCTTCTTCTTCTTCTTCTTCTTCTTCTTCTTCTTCTTCTTCTTCTTCTTCTTCTTCTTCTTCGTTAAGACTCTGTCCTGTTCTATAACAACGGTGCTACATGCGTCATTTTACCTCTTCCTTGTCCGACCAATGGTGTTTGGTTGGCTATCTCTTGGCTTTTAACCAGTCTTGTGTCATCCATTCTTGATATGTGTTCATTCCATATCCCTCTTCTTTCCGCAATCCAATAATAAATATCTGTTACATTACATGGTTATCTTATACTGTTGTTTGGCAAGCTATCGTACCTTGTCTTTCCTAGTACCCTCCGTAATATAGGCATTTTTGTAGTCTGTAGTTTTCTTTCAGTTGCTGCTGTATGCATAGGTCTCTGAAGCATAGGATACTAACGTAAATTGTGGAACAGATTTATGAAAAACATCTACATCTTACGGTTATTCAAAACAGACAGATATGTAAAACCAAAGACATTAAACATAGAATCGCATAGAATATAGAAATTTAAAACTAAAAGAGGAATACAAAATAAGAATGACCGTACAAAGGTAACAATCTCAGAAACAAATTGCCAAGAATTGTTGAGTATATCTAAAACAAAAGAAAACAATTGAGTGTGGTGTAAATGAAGACTAGAGGAGTAGTTTGTTTTAATAAGATTAGACATGGTAAGACAGGATAAAATAGAAAGACAAGATGGAATGGATGACTCATAAGTGATTCATAAAAATTGAAATGGAACAAATAAAATAGTTTTGCCTACTAAACAAAATTTTTGAAATACGATAACGCAAGAAAGTATAAAAACCCACCCGTGCAACACGGAGAAAAGGGTAGACCTAAGGTTTCATGAAGCAATGGTACAGAAACTGTTGTAAATGTGGGGGGCCCTACAAAACATAATTTGTGACGACAGTGGGCACTGAGATGCGGTAGACTTTGAAAAAGTTAAAAATAAATCTTCCGCGCACGCGTGTTTGTCGAAAACCCGTAACATTTGCTGTTAATAGCTGATAAACAGATATACACTTTTAACAAGACCATGCAATTTTTTAAACACATGTTTATCTGTGCACGCGTATGTAAATATATTAGTTTTAATTTGTGAATAAAAAGTGATTCACGGAAGCCACACGTCAGGGACTAATACAAACACCACACTTATGCATCCTTAAAAAATATATTAAATTATACGTCTACTAATCAACATAAAAAAACCGTTAGTAATATAAGTAGAATGAGGAAGTGTTTGATAAGCGGTAAAAAAATTTGTTTTATAAAAAATATTATAGAGGGCAGGCTTGCATTTTGTACAATCAGCAGCCCAAGAAGCCTAACATTGTCCAAGAACGTCACGGGAAATACTAGGGGTGTAATTATGTAATTATAGTTAATTACTGCCTTGTTTCACATTCCTTTTTTAAATGTCGATAAAGTTTTAACGGCCGTTTATTAACCTCAATTTTACCAACGTTCGTTCAGGTAAACGCTAGACAACATGATGATTACCGATTTTACTTCACATTGACGAAAACATGTACAGTGGTGCTCCTATTTGTTGCATTTCTTTAACATTTCTTATGCATAACTTTATGATTGTATTTTTGGTTGCATCTTTCAACGTATTTGTTAAAAATAATTTATATATATATAAGACATATTATAATTATTATATATTATTTATTATTATATTATATATTATATATATAGAGAGAGAGATTATATATATATATATATATATATATAGAGAGAGAGAGAGAGAGAGAGAGAGAGAGAGCAACGATACAAATTAAAACTGCATAGATAGGTAATATAGAAATTGTTTTACGACACAGGACCATTTAAAACAATTTTTAGACCTTCTGATTGGTTGAAACTTTAGCAACGTCACAGATGAGAACACAGTCACTGAAACAGATAAACAAAACCCGCGCACTTACACACAAATATTTCACATGTCATTAAAGAGAATAAAGTTGTGAACATTTTGACATAACATACTTTTTTAAACATAGCTTGGTTCAAAACGTATGACTACTTTACAAAGAAAGAACAAAATCAATTTAAAACATGTCTATGGCCATCAGAAAATGTTATATATAGCATTTGTATTCCACTTAAATGAATTTCACATCCTATGTACTGTTGCAATATATATTCCTCTTACGCATGTAACACGTATCTATATTTGATGTTCGCTTTATTTTTAGTAGGTTTTGTTCTACAAGTCATAAGAAATCACGTTAATATTATAGCTATATATTGCTTGTTTTAGTTAGTCGCTGTTCCTTATTTTCAGTTTTTAAATGTATATTTTATTTTTTTAGTCATTCCTGTTTGTTTCATCTTTCATCGTAGTTTACGTTTCCTTTTGTTGGAAACATTATCTTCACAACACCGCATTGGCAAGGTGCTGCCTGTTCCGCCTTCGAAAACCATCCAGCCATATCTCCCTGGGTCTACCCACACACCTGTTCTACAGGTTCAAGTTTTCAAAATTTTTTGGTCAGTCTGGAATCTACAATTCTTTCTAATTGTTCTTTTCATCGTTGTTTGTAATCTTTTAATTTTTTATTTTAATTAAAAACTTGTACCTCTTTTCTTATGGCCTCATCCCTTATATGGTCAAGTTTAGAACACCTTTTAATTCCTTTGAGAACGCCATTTCCGAGGTCTGTATTTTACTGTCTTGTTTCTTTTCCATAATTCACACCGATAAGACACTACAGGGACTGCTATAACTTTGTAGAATTTAATTTTATATTTCTACGCATTTTGTTTTTAAGAATATGCTTGATTTTCCCACACATGGTCTGGAACCGACTGATCTAACATCATTATTATAATTCCTATCAAACGCCAATATCGTTCCCAAATAAATTAAAGTGTCTCACCTTTTCTAGAATTTGATCACTAACATTATAATTTTTGTTTGTATTGGCCCTTTCGCTAGAAATGCACTTTCAAGAATGAAAACATTCCAACTTAATTTCAGTATTTTAAGAATATCTTTAGAATTACTTCAATATTTTAAACTAATAAAATGCTTTATAATTTTTAAAACTCAAAGCTTTTCTATTGCAGATAACATTTTTTTTATTATTTCTATCTGCATTTGGATAAATTTTAAAACTCTGAATACATTGTTTCAAAAATACAATGTGATCTTCTCCCTGTGATCTTCTTTTGGTTGTCACAGTAGTCTATATCACAGTAGTATATATCGTTTTCCGATCACAGAAACCAATCAAATATCTACAACTTACGCGGATGACTGTTTTATAAAAAATTACATGAGATACATGAAGTGTAGTCACATCAAAACAGTGAGTGTAAAAAATCATGAAACAAAGATTGTATGAGGATAGATCATTAAAAATTACAAGCAGATGAAGAGCTAGGAAAACACTGAGGTTCATTTTGATTTATTTGTCTCCAAGTCACGTTTAGTAACTAATTAGCATTAATATTAGGCATTACCTGTATTAACTTTCCGTCTTGTGACTTATCTGTTTTAATTTCTTAAACGACGCGTTTCGATGATAAATCCTCATCTTCAGGTCTTAATATTACAAAAACATCAAATTCACCCGAACGGGCAGAAAATCAGCCGAAATTGTTAAGGAACACCTACCTAAAAGTGATATCTCGAAAACAAGATCTAGTTACGCTCAACATTTAATGCTGTATAATCATAAGTACTTAGACTTCCATACAAAGTTTAATCTGCTTCATAATTGCAAAAAAGGTGCATACATGAACGCTGTGTTGGAATATGAGATATACAAGGCTTCTAAGTTACAAGCGGACCAACTGCTTAATGATAAAGTTTCGTTTCGATCTAATCTACTGTACAACACAGCCATCGATATCGATGTGTTCACGGGCAATGATAACGATCATACAGGATAAAGTACAACAGTTAATCGTTGGCAACGAGACGATGCGCATCGGACTGTGCCGAGACTATATTAATGTAAATTATGTGTGGTGTTTTTATGTGTTTTAAATAATTGACGACACCGTTCGGGTGAATTTGATGTTTTTGTAATATTAAAACCTGAAGATGAGGATTTATCATCGAAACGCGTCGTTTTAGAAATTAAAACAGATAAGTCACAAGACGGAAAGTTAATACAGGTAATGCCTAATATTAATTCTAATTAGTTAAACACTGAGGGATGAAGAAATAAAAACCCTTAACTTTGAGCAAATTAAAAAACTTATAGGTACAGTTGAAACAGTACAGTGCAGGTGTAGACAAAAATAAATGGAAAAGATACGTTACGGAAAGGAAACTGTGACTAGTTCAAAAACCTTCTTCTAGCGGTAACGAGCGTTAAGGATTAATTTTGTTACATTTTTATCATTTTTACCTTGTTTCTTGTTGGTAGAATAGTTAATGTTTTTTTTTTCGTTTTGTTGAGTTCGTTAGTCCTGGAATAAAGTTGTTCTATGAAATAATTAAATTTAAGTGTGAATATAACAAATTTACACGTATGAAACGCAGACAAAATCAATTAAACTCCGAAACAATCTGCCCGGAGACAAACGTCTGAGTTTTAGAGGTCCCCACGTGTATTTTGCGGCAATTAATTAAATATGTTTGTCACTCTGTGAGTGCGAAAACGTGTATCGGATACAATTTTAACGGGGACAAGAAACTTTTTGTTTCATTGCGTACGCTTGCAGGCAATCTTCTTCATGCCTATCAATCGGAGGGTTTAATAGTTTATAATTATTTAGGTTGTTATGTGCGTAGACTTTGCTTAAATTTTCTTAACCAAGTCATACAAGAGTCTTAATGATTTAAATCCACATAAGACAAAAATAGTTGCAAGATTCAACAACGTTTTCCTTAGCCCTACTATCTTCTTCTTCTCCTTCTTCTTCTTCTTCTTCTTCTTCTTCTTCTTCTTCTTCTTCTTCTTCTTCTTCTTCTTCTTCTTCTTCTTCCTCTTCTTCTTCCTCTTCTTCTTCCTCTTCCTCTTCCTCTTCCTCCTCCTCCTCCTCCTTCTCCTCCTCCTCCTCCTCCTCCTCCTCCTCCTCCTCCTCCTCCTCCTCCTCCTCCTTCTTCTTCTTCTTCTTCTTCTTCTTCTTATTCTTATTCTTCATCTTCCGTTTATAAAACAATAAAAATAATTAGTATTTTTAATTATTCTATTATCTGTTATTATTTTACGAGAGAGGTGTTAGGATATTTCAAATTCCTGAAGACAAATTATTTTGTTTTCTGTATTTGTAAGGCTACTATGTATTCTACACAATGAATAATCTTTTTATATAATGTAGCCCTAACTTATCCTTCTCTCTTTGACATACTGATAAACCGTATTTGGTTCATCTCGAAAAACTGAAGTATTTATCGTGAAAACTGTTGACAGCAAAAAGCCAGAGCGTGTTCTAGTCTTCCATATTCGCTAATTACCAACAACATAAAAATTAAAATAATGTGTTAAATTTAAAACCAAATATTAGCTAAAGTTCTTATAATTTACATTTTAATAAATTTTAGGTAAGCAGTAGAGAATATAAGGTGTTTATTTGGATGGAGTGTGATTATTGTTTACACGACTTTTAAATATCGTTGTTAACTGAGTTTCAGACTATCACTCACTGTATTGACAATCTGGGTTGACAGTTCAGAAAAATGTCAAGAGTAACTGCGTGTAAAGTGTGACAAAACCTATGTAAAATACGTCCAAAGTTTACAATGTTTAACAGTAAACAAAGTATTCAATAAATTTATTGCGATTCTCTAAAATGTCAATAGCCTCCCTCTTGTAGACAAAACCCGGTTTGCAATCGAGATAATGAAAATTACTAGAAACTTGATTCATTTGACTTTCACTGCATTCCTTGTTGTTAAATACATTTGCTTTTAAGTACAGAGTCCTGTAGAACATCAGTGTTTAAGCTTTATGTTGCAGTAATATTTATTCATATTTCTGTCAATTTACTACAATGCTTTTTGTTATTTTATAGCGGTTAATGTTTGTTTTAAAAAGTATATGGAGTTCAATTTTGTTAACAGTTATGTCATTCAAAGACGACTTTCTGAAACACTATTTTTTTACAGTCTTCACTTTGTAGACAGTAAGAGAAACTACATTCAATAATGTAGTTTCTTTTTACAACGATTATTTTGTATACTTCATACAACTAATATGATTCTTTCCTTACTTCTGTTGTCAGGTATTTGCTTTCAAACCTCATGATTCCGTTGAGCACCTTTCTACTCATGTTTTATTAATCAAATCTCATCCTGCACTTCCCTTCGAAGCCACAATTCTATTGTTCTAAACCAGTATCTGCATTGTTTTTATCTGGCCACATTTGAGGTCTAAAAAATAAGACACTCAATACAATACACCTCATCAGTTCTCTAGAAAAAATGATGCATTGTTTCATAATTTATATATTTATTATTTATGTAAAACGTTTAATAATTTGTCATTTTTAGGACTAAACTCACGGCCTGTTTCCACTTTTCTGCCGAATGACTTCCAATTTCCAAAATGTTTTACACAAATCTTTGCAAAAACGAATGGAATAAGATTCCAGCACATGGCGTCGTACAAAATAAAGGTAAGTGATTCAGAATTGCAAATGTAAAGAACTGTATGGATAAAGACAGCAATAGGTCTATAGATTTAAGACTATTAATTGTCAATTAATTATGTTTAGCATGTTGCAGCCTGTTAAAAGTAGGAATTGTGTAGATATAAAATGACACTTTGTTCAAAATCATTTTAAGTTTTTATTGAATGTTTGGTAATTTAAAAGAAGAAGAAACGTACAAACCAAAATCAAAATGAATTCAGAATTAATTGTAAACTAGAGAGAAAACTACGAAAAGATCTATACCAGATCGTTAAGAGGCAATTTAATACGTAGTTTATTAAACTGAATTTACAGAATTAAAAAGGATAGAGATGGATAGATAATTTAACAAACTTAGAAGGTCGCATAGTGTGATAACGCTGGGAAAGGGAAGACCAAAATATCTGAACAGAACATTCAAATATAGGGAATGACGGCCTTCCTCCTTCTCCCTCCTCCTCCTATGGTGCTACAGCCCGAGCCTTAGCCCCCTCTATCCTGATCTTCCACCTCTCTCTATCCGTGGCCTAGTGATTTCATTCTCGCACTCCCAACATCTCTCTTGCATCCACAGCGACAGCATCTTCCCATCTTTTCCTTGGACTGCAATTGTCTACATTATAATTCATTTCTACATATTCTTGCATATAGGCATTCTGGCCTCACTACTGACATTCTATTTTATTTTGTTTTATATTGTTATTTTTCTAAAATTTTGCGGCACACCCAGCCGGGCTTCGATGCACACAGTTTGCGAAACGCTGGTGTAATTATTTGTAGACGTGCGGTTTGCGAAAACTGTGCGGAGCAGGACAACATGGAAAGAGAACACTTTTATTGACAAGGTGTCAGGTCCTTTCCGTGTGATTGCAGTTTTGAGCTTTAGATTTATTTGGTAGTATATGTTTTAGCGTTGCCGGTTACGCCTTTTGGCAGATAATTTAGTTGTTAATGGAATAAATCCGCTTATAGTCCAAGCCACGTATTTTATAATCAACTAAACGCTATGTAACTCACCGTCTGTGGCTTAAGTAAATGTCTTTATACAATTGACATGTTTCGGGACACTTGTTCCATCTTCAGAATATTTAAAAAAGTCTCTTGATACCATCATACGATGGCACAGTCATCAATATATTAAAAATATTAAAATCCACATAACACAAAACACAATTACACTACACAAAGTACGCACACAACAATTTTCGGTGTACACCGCACGGTAACCGACAGCGCACTCAGTTACCGTGCGGTGTACACCGAAAATTGTTGTGTGCGTACTTTGTGTAGTGTAATTGTGTTATGTGGATTTTAATATTTTTAATATATCGATGACTGTGCATCGTATGATGGTATGAAGAGACTTTTTTAAATATTCTGAAGATGGGACAAGTGTCCCGAAACATGTCAATTGTATAAAGACATTTACTTAAGCCACAGACGGTGAGTTACATAGCGTTTAGATAATTTAGACTGTTCGAATAGTTTTGTTAACAGTACGCGGTTGACATTTGGACACAACGTTCAAAGTTTGTGGCAAGAGTATGTTGCTATAACCGAAAGAGTGACGAAACTCACAGTGGACCAACGAAACTTCTTACACAGCAGCGGTAAAATTCCTTGGATAATATAGTATGTTTTCGGTAAGGAAACTAACTGAATGGAGATCCGTTGTACTGCCTAAAGTTTTAACTACTTATTATGTAAAAACAAGTATTTATTCATTAATAAAAAATTATTTAATATATTAAATTTTTAATATTAAAAATATTGTTAATAGATTCAGGAAAAACGTTTTGTTTGATAATGTACGAAGGTCTCACGGATCGTCGTATGATACAGTGGAAACAAAATACAGACACCAATGAAGTCACTAATTTTCAGATTTAGTTATTCACAAATAGCAATTCGAAATCAACAAGGTACTCTCATACTATAATTCAAGTTAAATTTGTCCACACTCAATAATAACGTCAACTGTTAGAGTTCCACACCAATTACTTTCCACTAATCCGCAACAATCACTTGATCCGCGATAACGCAAGGTGTAACTAACTAACTAACTAAGCCGCTATTGTTTATATAGGTCCGGCAGATGTTCGAGAATAGTTTTCCATTCTTTTGGCAGCGTGTCAGCATGACATGATTTGCGTAGTTACGAGTAGTCGAACAGTGTAGTGGGTAATTGACTGCACGTTGTTGACGCAGACGACGTCTTTTTTAGAACGACGCTTTTGTCTTTTCGAGATCGTTACGTGATTGTTGTAGCAAAAATGTAGAGTAACGACGAAAGAACGTAGTTAACATTACGTATGACCGTGTAAAAAAAGGTGTACATAATTAAATTTAATTTTAATTTTTCATACTTGCGTAGATTGTGTGATCTAAATATGTAAGTTTTGGTAGGCGTTATCGAGACTACAAAAGTCCTGTGGCGTATAAAAGTGCTGACAATTTCATTTAGAAAAAAATTGTGCAGATTAGTGAAGCAAGCCAGAGAAGCGTAGTGTGTGGCACAGTTATGTCACTCAGTGCGACAGAGCGCGACACATGCATTTGTCACTGACTTGGCTTCCTTGTTCTACAGACTGATTTTACATTAACTACCCAATTTTCGATTTGCTTTTGCGCCCGAATGCACAAGCGACTTGACAGTCACATAAATTGTTTAAGTGAAAAAAATATGTTCTTAACACCGTAAGATTCAGCCTTTTTATTATTTGTTTTATAGTTTTGATCACTCTGTTTTTCTAAGGGCGATGCGTTGTACAATATTAGTGTAAGTTAATCTTAAAATAAATATTTGTTAATACAAGTGCAATTTTGTTCATAGTGTCTCAGCACCCTCAGTCCAGTTTCAAATACATTCTGTTGTGCAAATTGTTTTGTAGCATTTCTCTACAACGATCTTCTCGGTGCTTTCCGTTTCGTCTCCTCATAGGAACTACAACTTACGTTACCAATAATCTGTTTTATATATTAGAGTCTCAGTCTTCCACTTCCTCTTTTTTCTTTAATATAACCATATAATATTGTCTTTGTCAAATTCTTGCCAAAATAGCGAACAAGTCCAACCATTGCTTTACAATATTTTGCCAAAAACTTCGTGTTTCTCCAACTCTAGTCAGAATCTCAACATTATTAATCTTGTTGATCCATTCTCCTTTCGGTAACGTCTTATAACACCATATTTTCAGTGCTTGAAGTCTTCTCTTTTCCTCAGTTCCAATTGTCTACGTCTCACATCCATATAGAGCTGTGCTTTGTTGTTTGAGAAACCTCTTTGTTGTTTCCAGGTCTATTTCTTTAGAAGTCAGTAATTTTCATTGATTATTAAATGCAACTTTAGCTTGTCCAATCCTACTCATAATATCTCTCATACACTGTTCTACTATAACATTAATTTCTTCTGCTGTGCTATTTCTTTCATTTGTACTTACATTACCGTGACTCATAATATGACCAATAAGTTTCCAACCATTCGCTTCAAATATTTTGCCAAAAACGTCGTGTTTCTCCAATTCTAGTCAGAATCTTATCGTTATTAACCTTTTCGATTCATCTTACTTTGAGTAACTTCCAATAATGTCACATTTCCAGTGTTTCAAGTCTTCTCTTTTTCACTGTTCTAATTGTCCACGTCGCTGTACATTCCAAACACCAGTAGTTACCATTTTCTTTTGGTTTTCTCTTTAGATGGACCTGCCCAGAGATCCAAAATGTATATAACACCGGATCGTTTTACTACAGAGCCATTCATCTTGAACTATTGAAACTACGAATATCTTTAAGATCTTTAATGGAATGGTTTTCGGTTGCCTTCTCCGTCCTATACCGTTGGCCACCTTGTGCCTCGTTCCCGCCTTCTGAAATGATTTCTCACCTCAAGGGCAAGATAGTGCCCTAACCCACTCTCGCACTTCTGTCCTCCGTGGAGGCCAATGGGATATGGTAAAGGAGATCACCTTATCCCAGAAGATACTCGATCCCTCCTTTCGTTAGCCGCTTGCATAAACTTGTACCTATCCACCTCAAGGAGGTAAAAGTCAGGGAATTTTGTTAATCACGTACAAATCAGCACTTTATGTAATTGCAGTTGTACCATCAGATTGTGCGTTCATACGAATACAAGCCGGTTGTGTACAGCTGTATCCGATTGTCCCATTCTAGTCTTTCTTAGATTGACTTTCCTGATCTTCAAGTCCAATAAATCCTTTACATCCTACTCCAGCATCAACTTGGTCTCTCTATGACGTCTTTTGGCCGTCCTCATTACTACTGTACTTTCCTTCGGGGTCTCAGTGATGGCGTATGTGTCCTCCGTGCCAGCGGTACTGTAAAGCTTCTTTGACATACATACAGAAACACTATTCACTATTCTATTTTGTCTTGTTTTCCTGCACCAGCTTGTTTAGTAGACCGTGTCCGCTGCCTCAGTTCGATTACGTACGCTTGCACGGTCAGTGTCAACATTATTAAATTGTTGTAAATCCGGACTATTAGACCGTGGTCGGCTGGTAACATGGTGCGACATTAGTCGACTAACGTTTCAACTCCAGCCACCGGGAATCTTTCTTCAGAGCCGCTGCGAAGCGACAGAGAATACGTGCGGCGGATGTAAGTCGGAAAATACCCGAGTCTTTTCCAAGGATTTACAACAATTTAGTAATGCCATCTCTGATGCTTTAATGTTGGGGACTTTTTAAATGAGTATCTCACTCTTGTTACCCAAAAGTTGTTACGCTTATAGAAAGTGAAGTTTGAGTCGATATTCGTAACCAGTACTCACTAGTTATAAAAGCTCAGAAATGAGAACAGTTAGTAATGAGGGTATTCTAAAAACGAAGATAGGCTGCTGTCCTGTTAGAACTTCTAAACTTTTAGATAAATCGCTTCAAGTTTCGGCAAAACGCTAACTCAGCTAGTAGGCGTTGAACGTTTTACTCTGATATAAAAAGCGTACAGATTTGTAAACGTCAAGTAGATTTTGTTACTACGCGTTTAGAAGCATATTCTTTATCATAAAGTATTTTCGAAAAAAATTAAATCACTCTTTCGAGGTCGTCACTAACTAAAATCAAACTCAACATATGGATTGTACCCGGTGTTAGGTGCGCACCGACTCAATCTCAATTTACTACTGCACGGTCGTTGGATAGAAAAATTGAAAGTTAAGGGCATGGAAATGCGCGAAACGCTTACGGTCATAGGGGAAAAGCGATGTAGAGGGGAGTCGCTGTGAGATGTGAGAAGAGAATTGTTATTATTAGCGACGGTGTTGTCAACCTATGAATAGCGTTTCTGATAGTAACAAAAACTCGCGACTGTTAAGGTTTGTTTGTAAATGTGTCACCACGAATCTCTACCTGTGTGTGTGTGTGTATACCTACAGTCACACAGCTGGCTTTAAAAAAAGAATTATACGTTTACTGTTTCCGACGTAAATCAAATAATAATATTGTACTTTTATTACTATACAAATCAAGCAAACGATATGTACTGTTCGCAATATCGGAATTTGTTGCTGTTACATATCAGAACGTTTTATAAACATATCTGAGTGTTGTTTGGTTCTGCCATTCTGTACTGCTGAGACGTAAAAAACTACAGCCTTTCCGACCGTTCTTATCGCAATGGAATTTGCAATCTGTACACTTCCACTCCTTTATCTCTACAGTTTATCATTACATAAAGGAACGCGTTCTTCGTATTAATTTAATTGCAGGAATCGTTTTAATTCTGGACAACAAAAAACTGTGTATTATTACTTCCCGTGTTTCACCATGAATAAGTTTCCTGTGTTTGCTGGTTGAAGGAGAAGTATCCATTTTAACAAACCTTGTTACTACTGGATGATAACACAAATAATTACGATAAAACGTAATTACAGAATAAAATCTACCAATAGAAATTAACTAAAATATTAAATAACTAATAAAAATGAGTGACTGTAAAACAACGATATAATTAATATTAAATTGAAATAATAAGAACAAATGCAAGACTGAGATAGTACGTCACACAGTAACTAACACTGTACGGGTAACTAAAACATCACACGCAAAGTTGGCAACATCTTCACTTGCATACCAGCTGATTCTCCGGTACCCTCCCGCCATTCACAGTTTCAAAGTGGACTCGTCCATCCATAAATTGGTTTCTGCGCATATGCCCTTAATTTTCAGTTTTACTGTACGTATCCGAGCAAGCAGGTTCAAGGCTGTATCGTATAACTGACTGGAACTAAAGTCCAACTGATCATTTAACAGAGAATAGCGACTGTTTACCCTTCACAAATGTGTAACGGCATCAAATTGGCGTTGTATAAAATCAAATGTCGAGCAAAATTAGATTTCATGTTATTATGGTTGTAGTTCCCTATTTGTCTAGGTATATTTTCATGGAAACATTTTAGAAAACACCATGTACAGTCCATACGCTGAGTTATATTTCACTTAGTGACGATCTCGAAAGAGTGATTTCATTGATATGAAGATAACGGATAATGAAGCATTTGGTCTGAAACGCGTAGTAACAAAATCTACTTGACTGAAGTCACACGGCGGATTACTAAAGGTTAATTTGCTAATTCTTTTAAGTTTCTTATTTTACAACTATGTGAGATGATGATGTTTTTTTTTGACAGCGTTATAAGTGGTTTTTATTTCGTCCTACGGGTATTTGGCTTGTGGGGAAAGTTGTATAATGTTACATATTGATTTGATTTTTTATGGTCAAACCAACCTAGCAATGCCAATAAAACAGTAAATTCACTTGTAAAATTGGTCAACTCCCAATATTACACTGCATACGTTTCCAACAGTTTTGGTTAAATAATTATAGTAGCAACTGGCTACGGTGCTGGCGGTTGATTCCGGTGTTAACGACGTGTGACCTCGTATCTGAGAATAGAATTTATTGCTGTTAAATTTCCACCGTGTGGACACAGGTCAAGTGGTGGCATACATTGGAATAGATATACATACTAGAGCGAATAGTTGTAATTGGCAGACAAATTTATTACCAAAATATAGTACGAGTACCGTGTTATTTGCGATATGTAGGTTCATTTGCCAGTGTCATAATCTGGCCACATATTTCAGTCTGGAAGCACTATTTACAGTACTTGTCAGTGTAAAGTAGCCATCCTCATCAAGTACTGTCGCTTGGATTGTTCTGTTACAACATTCTTTCCTTTCTTAGTTAGCAGTCCGCAGACTGGTTCGTAGTAGTTCTCCACACGAATCTTCTCTGTGGTCTCCGTTTCATCTCCTCATAGGATTTACAACATAGATTACCAATGATCTGTTTCATATATCGGAATCTCGGTCTTCTCCTTCCTCTTTTTCCTTCAAAGTAACCTTCTAATATTGTTTTTATCAAATTCTCATCATCATCATCATCATCGTCGTCGTCGTCGTCGTCGTCGTCCAAGCATTAGGCCCTAGACCTGTTTCGGAACCTATCTCGGTCTACCAATACCTCTCTTCCTAGTAGCGTTATAACCCAAGGCAGCCACAGGTAGACGGCCGTCAGGAATGCGGTTCAAGTGTTTCCGATTTTCGAGAATCGTATGAGTTCTGTAAGTCCATATATTTTGTACTTAAGCAGGTTATTGGCCTGCTGTAAAACTCCCAACATAGGGGACTGGGAACTTGGATTTCGGGCTGCTCTTCCCCTAGAGAGTTGCTTTCACCTCAGCTGAGTTCTCTCTGCCCGATCGCAGTAGACTGACTAACTCAGCCCATGTGTGCAGTCGTTAGCCTACTGTAGGCTCTTTCGTCTCTACAGTAGATGCACACCTGCTGGCGATGTGCACCATTCTGCCAGGCCAGGACCCAGGATACCCCCAGGCTCCCCTGACAGAACTTCAATCTCTCGTTTGCTTACCGATTCCACTCCGCTGAAGGGATTTATCAAATCCTCATGACGCAATATATTCAACAAGTTCAACCCTTCGCTTCACAAACCTATAGCCAAAAACTTCTTGTTTCTTCAACTATAGTCAGAATCTCATCATTACTAACTTTGTCAATCCATCTTACTTTCAGTAAATTCCTATAACACCACATTTCCAGTGCTTCAAGTCTTCTCCTTTTTTCTCTTCCAATTGTCCACGTGTCACGTCCATACAGAGCTATGGTCCGTATGTAACTCATCAGGAACCTTTTTTTTGTTTCTAGGGCTATTTCTTTAAAATTTAATAATTTTTACGTATTTACTGTTAAATGCAACTTTAGCGTATTTGGTCGTATTAAAAATTTCTCTGTTTCAACAGTAGAAACCGACTAATTTACCACAGACAAATTGCTACTTAAAATTTTCATTACAGTAAATTAAGACACTTGTATAAAACAAGTCTTTTCAAGCTTACGACTGGCCAACACATATTAGTGTAACATATGGAAATATCGGTATGGAGAACCATACATGACTTCCATATTCTAAGATTTATATTTAAAATTATTTTCGAAATGAAATATTACCATAGAAACTACTTCTTTCTACTTACTGCTTCAGCCTTAACCACAGTACTGTGGTCACTAACGTATACCACCTCACGTTATCGCACTCGATTTTCACTGATGATGGAAGTCGATGGCATTGCCGAAATGTCTGGTTTTGTAGAAAACATTGGACTACGGCCAAATATCCCGGGAAGGAATTTTAACAAAAACTACTTCTTTGTTGCCGATAACGTTGTACACATATATATCAGTGGCGAAGTTACATGGAGGCAATTGAGGCAATGGCTACCCTAAAAAATTCTGTAGAATAAAAATTATAAATACGTATGAACTACATAACGTAAAGATTATACATTGTTACTGTGACTGTCAAATTTATTAAACCGAAACGTGCTTTATTGAGCGACCGCTAGATGGTGACAGGTGAGATTCGGCATAGTTCGTTTAAAGCGAATGAGGCAACCAGAACTTGCCTCAGCGTTTTTTGTATACATCGTATGTAAGCAATGTAGTGGTGTGATAGGGAAGTGTAGGGAGGGGGGATTGTCCCGCGCTGTACACATAGAGCGTTGAGGCATGCCTCACTTCTGTGGTCCAAACAGTTAAGTTAAAGCGCCTGTGTTGTTTCTAAGTGTTTATTTTATGCGGTTATTAAAAGTGTCACTGTTATTCCGCTGAACTAACAGATGATCAAGATTGTTATTTGAATTATTTGTAACATTAAACATATATATAGAAACTAACCAAGTTTAAAAATTTGAAGTTCAATCAGTTGTATTATTGTGTATGACTAATACAAGGATTGTTCAATAGACACACGTATAGAGCTGTAAAGCATTTTTTATTCAACGATTTTAAAAGAAGTCTCCAATAACATTAAGACATGAGTTCCACTGTTGCGCTAACCTGTAGATTCCCTGCTAGTAAAATTCTTACGGCTGTTTGTGGAACCATTCGGTTACAGCAACTCTACCTCAGCGTCCGATTTGACCCACCGTCCTTTTAGTGATTCCTTAAAAAAAATTTAAGATAAGATTTTTGCCTACCCATTCATTAACTACTAGCTTCGCCAGTAAGCAAATTGATGTCCATTTTTTCGGCTTGCACGCGTTATGTTGGTGTGGGTTTCGGCACTTTCCATTTAAAAAGCGTGCAAACGTAAGAAAATAAACATGAGTGAGGCCAGAAATAACGTGAATTGTGTGTTTGGGTCTTACCTGCCTTTTTCTTGCCGTATTAAATGAAAAATATTATATTACATTAAAATTAAAAAATTTTAATTTTATTGCCTGGCAACAAAATTATTTTATTTTTAACAATTACCATTGTTTCAAAAAGTTTAAATAAATTTGCAAGTACTTTACTCTTGTTAAAACGTAAAAGGTTGCAGGTAAACTACCCCTTCCCCTTAACCAATCTTCACCAAAATCGAAAGTCCTTGAGACCTCTACAATTCAGGGATGTATGCAAACAATTATTTGATTCTGTTTGAATTTGCGGCTGTTATCGTTTGCCATAGAAAATACGCTTGATAAAAAAACGGTGCAGGTAAACTACCCCTTTCCCTTAACCGATCTTCACCAAAAACAATATGTCTTGAGTACTCTACAAATCAGGGCGGTATGCAAAATATTATTTGATTCTGTTTGAATTTGCGGCTGTTATCGTTTGCCATAGAAAATACCCTTGTTAAAAAAACGTTGCCAGTAAACTACCCCTTTCCCTCAACCGATCTTCACCAAAAACAATAGATCTTGAGAACTCTACAATTTAGGGCTGTATGCAAATAATTGTTTGATTCTGTTTGAATTTGCGGCTGTTATCGTTTGCCATAGGAAATACCCTTGTTAAAACATAAAACGTTACAGGTAAACTACCCCTTTCCCTTAACCGATCTTCACCAAAAACAATAGGTCGTGAAAACTCTACAATTCAGGGCTGTATACGAAACATTATTTAAGTCTGTTTGAATTTGCGGCTGTTATCGTTTGCCAAAAAAAAAATTTCCCTTGATAAAAAAAACCGTTACAGGTAAACTACCCCTTCCCCTCAACCGATCTTCACCAAAAACAGTAGGTCGCGAGTACTCTACAAATCAGGGCTGTATGCAAAAAATTATTTGATTCTGTTTGAATTTGCGGCAGTTATCGTTTGCCATAGAAAATACGCTTGATAAAAAACGTTGCAAGTAAACTACCCCTTCCCCTCAACCGATCTTCACCAAAAACAATAGGTCTTGAGTACTCTAAAAATCAGGGCTGTATGCAGAAAATTATTTGATTCTGTTTGAATTTGCGGCTGTTATCGTTTGCCATAGAAAATACCCTTGTTAAAAAAATGTTGTAGGTAAACTACCCCTTTCCCTTAACCGATCTTCACCAAAAACAATAGGTCTTGAGAACTCTACAATTTAGGGCTGCATGCAAATAATCTTTTGATTCTGTTTGAATTTGCGGCTGTTATCGTTTGCCATAAGAAATACCCTTGTTAAAACATAAAACGTTACAAGTAAACTACCCCTTTCCCTTAACCGATCTTCACCAAAAACAAAAGATCTTGAGAACTCTACAATTCAGGGCTGTATACGAAACATTATTTGATTCTGTTTGAATTTGCGGCTGTTATCGTTTGCCAAAAAAAAAAAATTTCCCTTGATAAAAAAAAACCGTTGCTGGTAAACTACCCCTTTCCATCAACCGATCTTCACCAAAAACAATAGGTCGCGAGTCCTCTACAAATCAGGGCTGTATGTAAAAAATTATTTGATTCTGTTTGAATTTTCGGCAGTTATCGTTTGCCATAGAAAAAAAATCTACAGACACACAGACACACAGACACACACACAGACACACACACACACTTTTCGGAAAACGACTTTTTTTCATGTTTTGAGTGTAGTAGAATCAGAATCTGCAATAATCTCGAACACGATTTTTTTTGCCATCACCATACTTCCATTCCTTAAGGAAATATGGAAGTAAAATGGCACTAACATTGTCGCAGTAAATAATACAAGTCACCAATTACAGATGGCCACACACTTATCAGGTCCACACACTTATCACTATATAGCAAACGAACTCTGAATCACAACATCAACTGGCCAACTCCGCTTCTGAATACTTGTTATTGGCCTATACTTGTACTCCGTCTGTTTGTCGTATTTCATGACACATCAGGTCTGGATGCCGCCGGAATAATACTCGTCTGGAACGCGTATCTCAAAAGATATAGAGCGTTCCGTAATCCTGCTTGCCGCTCATAAAGGATTATATAAACATTTTTACCATAATTTGTGATTCAGGAATTTTCGTATTGCATTATTTTTAACTTTGGAACTGAAACAAAGGCGGGGTTTTTTAACAAGGTATAATTCGAGAACAAAGCATTTTCACACACATATTCAGATGAGACATTTGTTTTGTTTTTAATTACGTAGTAAGTATTCGTTAATGATCCGTATAACAAGTTAGATAGATTATATTACAAGGTCAGCTTGAACCCAACTGCCCTCTGAATCAGTTAGTATTATTCTCACTACGCAGAGCGCAGCACCGTACAACGTACAGTATTCATTTGGATTATTTTAAGTTTTTATTATGTATTATGTGGAGTTTAATTATTATTATTTTCTTAACTCACTACCATGGGCTGATAGATTATTATTCAATCCTTTGCATGTATCAGTATATAATTATCCTGAAGACAGCTGCCAAAGATTTCGGTTGTCAAAACGTTGCATTTATATTTTTTCTGTGATGGCCAGAGTTCAACAGTTAAATTCGAATTCAAATGTGTTAAAGTTTTCTAACACCAGCTTACATACGCCTTACACCCGTCTTAAGTACTAGGCCATTACTTATGTTTTTTTTTCCGCTTTGTTAATGTTCTTTCGTTCCGTTGAGTTTCCTGCTCCTGGAATAGAGTTGTTCTATTAATGAATTAAATTTAAATGTAAATACAACAAAAACACGTGCGTAAAACTCAGGCAAAAATCCATTAAACTGCGAAACAATCTGCCGGGAACATGTCGCGTCTGCCACGTGTACTTTGCCGCAATCAAATTAAATTTGTTTGCCACTTTGTGAGTGCGAAAACGTGTACAACGGATACAAAACTGTAACGGAGACGAGCAACTTTTGTTTCGTTGCGTATACCTGTAGGGAACGAAATCTTCTTTTTTCTACTCTGTACGAGAGACTGATCTCATTGTTTATTAGTTACATTGTCATGTGTATGTACGTTGTTTAAAAATTATTAGAAAATCGTATGCACGTCAGGGACGTATATACGAGTAGAGGGACGAACGAAGATCGAAAAAAGATGATGACGTATATTTTGTAAATTTTTTAATTTTTAGGCTGTTTTATTATTTTTTCAGCTGCGTACGCTGAGATAGTAGTAACTCTTTTTAAAATAAACAAACAGGTTAATTGCACAGTATTTGCGTATACGTTTGAAATATAAAATATAGGAAAATCAGTTCACTCAATAAGCATCATCTAAACAATGCTTCAATAATGCGGGCATCATCTAAACAATGCTTCAATAATGCGTATTTTTATTGTGCTATTACCGTTTACTTTAATGGAATGTACTATTTCAGGCTGTTATCTTGAAATGTTGTTAGTCTTAATTTGATTAGTCTTATTGTTAGTTAGTAATTTTAATTAGTTTTAAATTGCTTTTTCCTTTCGAATAAAATTGACTCAACCGGAACATCCCTGAAGGCCATATTCTAGTTACACCATGCATGTTATCATGTACTTAAATCGATACGAAAATTACATGCTTCACCGCCGTCTTCCTTAACCTTCCCTGCTATTTTCCCGTCTTCTTTTCCGTTTAATCAATGAGCTGTTATCGCCTTATGGTGTCTTATTCTCCTTCGTTACTTTTGTTTTACGTGTCGATATTGTTATATTCTATTCATTGGGTAATCGACACTGCTTGTCCATTGCTAATTATCTTTGACTTATAAGTTTATCAAATTCAATCATCAAATTATTTATCAAGAGTAAGGGCATTTAGATGAAAAGAACCAATAAGAACAAAAATAATGATTAGTGATCGAATTCTGGAACAGGTGAGCTACTTTAAATAATTGGATAATGTTATTGTCTATTATAGGAATTACGATATTGATGTTAAGTTACGTAAGTTCCAGACGATATGTATAATTACAGCAACCTGTATACTGTACTGTAACGTATTACTAAGGGGTCATTCCGTATCAAAGCAACGCGCTAAAATTAAAAATCAGAATTTGATGAAATTTGGTATGTAGGTAGTCCTCATGGAGATTAATAAAAATACAAATTTTTTTTCAAATACCTCAAACGGTTTAGAAATTACGGCTATGTAAAATTTTCAAAAAACGGCCAAAAACGCACGTCCGACATATTTTGAAATCACCACAGCTGCTCTCCTAATTGAGCTAGAGAGATGGAAGTGGTGTTATGTTACTCAGTGTTTCATGCAGTTTTCACTGATATACAGCACAATATACCTTTTCATAAACGTTTTTTTGTAAACACAAAATCAAAATTTTAAATTTAATTTTCTCAAAAAGTGCATTTTTGAAAATTTTTTAAAAATTCCTATAAATAGTTTAAACCTTTGGTAAGTGATTCTCGAAATTTCAAAGTGGGAGGCTAATGGATTCATAGTTAAATAATAATTTAAAAAAGAGCGTTTTATAAAACTGATGCGTAATTTTAATTTAATTTAATTTTAAAAAAGAGACTGAGAAATGTAACATCATGGATCTTTAGTTTATTTCCTGAAATACCTAAAGAAACTAAAATTTGTGACCTTTGTAGAAAAAATATCGGAAAGTTAAAGGTAGACAATACAAATCAACCTGGTCCCTCTGGCCTGCCTTGTTATTCAATCGACATTAGCCAGGAATGCAGTTCTGAGCCAGAAAACCCAACCTTTTCTTTAGAATCAAAAATTGTAATTGAACAATTGAATACTTCTATTGTGGAACTAGAAGAGTCTCCTATTAACGTTAAAAAAATTCAATCTAAGCAGTATGCTACAAAGAAAGTAAAAAAAATTAACTCTGCATTGAAGCGTAAACTCTTTTTAGCAGCTGAAGATTCATCTAGTGATGATGAGAATCTAGATGAGTTAATTTTACAAAAACTTAAAGAAAATTTTTCTAATTCAACAAATAGAGTTAAGAAGTTAATGATACTTACCTGTCTCCCAGAAAAATGGGGTATTAGAAAAATAATGGGGGAATTTAATGCACCAGATTATATGGTGAGACAGGCAAAAAAAGTGTTAAAAGAAAAGGGTATTTTAGAAAGCCCTAACCCAAAGCCTGGAAAGGCCCTTTCAAAAGCTATTGTTGATACTGTTAAGTCATTTTATGAAAATGATGAAATCAGCAGAATAATGCCCGGTATTAAGGACTGTATGACTGTAGTTGACTCGAATGGAATTAAAACAAAAATGTCAAAACGACTAATTTTGTGTAATCTTAAGGAGGCTTACTCATTGTTTAAGGAAAAATTCTCAGATATTACAATAGGTTTTTCAAAATTTGCTGAACTTCGACCAAAGCATTGCATATTGGCAGGCCAAAGTGGCACACATGCAGTTTGTGTATGCACAATTCACCAGAACGTAAAGTTAATGATAGAAAATACAAAATTAGGAGCTTTGACAAATAGACAACTAAATACATATAAACACTGTTTGGCAAAAATGCTGTGTAATCCACCAAACATTAATTGCTATATGAATGAATGTAGAGAATGCCCTGGTGTTGCCCCAATTCGCAAAATCATTGAAGAGGCTTTTGAAGAAAATCTTATAGAAAATGTCACCTATCGTCAGTGGGTGTCTGTTGATCGTTGCAACCTTGAAACTTTACAGAAATCTAATGAAGATTTTATAAATGTTTTTTGTGACAAACTGACTCTCTTAATCAAACATGATTTTATTGCAAAGCAGCAGTCTTCATTCATTAATGACAAAAAAGAAAATTTAAAAGAGTCAGAGTTTGTAGTAAACTTAGATTTCTCTGAAAACTATAACATTGTCGTTCAGGACGAAGCTCAAAGTTATCACTGGGCAAGCGAACATGTGACAATACACCCTTTTGTGATTTATTACAGAGAAGATGATAAAATTAAACACTCAAGTTTTGTTGTAATTTCACCTTGTTTAGAGCATAACACTGTTTCTGTGTATACATTCCAAAAAAAACTTGTCGAGTTCATGACAACAAAGTTTCAAACAGTGCCAAAAAAGATTTTTTATTACTCAGATGGGTGTGCTGCACAATATAAAAATAAGAAAAATTTTATCAATTTATGTTATCACAAGCAAGACTTTGGTGTAGAGGCTGAATGGCATTTTTCCGCAACTGCACATGGGAAAGGACCATGTGATGGGGTTGGGGGCTCAGTCAAGAGACTTGCTGCAAGAGCAAGCCTGCAACGTCCATATGACAACCAAATTTTAACACCTATCCAACTTTATGAATGGGCAGTTGAAAATTTATCTGGAATTAATTTCACCTTCTCCACACAAGATGAGTATGTTGAGTCCGAAACATTTCTGAATGACCGTTTCAGCCAAGCAGTAACTATTAAGGGAACTCAACAGTATCATGCTTATATAACTGTTCATTCAAGCGTATCAAAGATTTGTGTAAAAATATTCTCTGAAGATACAACAGAAGGAACAGTGATCATCCAAAAATGCTCAGAAAAACTACAAATGTCAGAAGTAAGCGGTTATATAACGGCCGTATATGACCAAAAGTGGTGGCTGGCATATGTGTTGGAGAAGAATGAAGAAGAGGATGAACTAAAAGTGACATTTCTACATCCTGCTGGCCCTTCATCATCATTTTCATATCCAAGGAAGCCGGACGTATTGTGGATATCACTGACAGACGTGCTTAGCAAAGTTGATCCTACAACTCCTACTGGAAGGATTTATGTAATAACACCTGAAGAAGCCACAACAACTTCACAAGCTCTATCATCAAGTTCTACATAAAATTTTGCTAAAGATGTAAGTGTTAAAGATTTAATGTAAAGTGTATAAATAATTTAATATAGTAATGAAATATGTTTTAATATCTAGGCCTACTATCAGTTTTATAAAACGCTCTTTCTTTAAATTATTATTTAACTATGAACCCATTAGCCTCCCACTTTGAAATTTCGAGAATCACTTACCAAAGGTCTAAACTATTTGTAGGAATTTTTAAAAAATTTTCAAAATTGCACTTTTTGAGAAAATTAAATTTAAAATTTTGATTTTGTGTTTACAAAAAAACTTTTTATGAAAAGGTATGTTGTGCTGTATATCATTGAAAACTGCATGAAAAACTAAGTAAAATAACACCACTCCCATCTCTCTAGCTCAATTAGAAGAGCAGCTGTGGTGATTTCAAAATATGTCGGACGTGCGTTTTTGGCCGTTTTTTGAAAACTTCACGTAGCCGTAATTTCTAAACCGTTTGAGATATTTGAAAAAAATTTGTATTTTTATTATCTCCATGAGGACTACCTACATACCAAATTTCATCAAATTCTGAGGTGGTCAGGTTTATACCCTGCGTTGATTTGATGTGGAATGGCTCTAAGGCTTAATATCATTGAAATAAAAATGAGTGTAATTAATAAAAACCAAAAGTTAATTTAAACAAAATTAAATTGTAATAACAAACACTGTATTATAAAATTAATTAAAAATTTTAAAAACAAAACATACAAGACTATGGATTTAGACATTTTTAAAGAATTGTTCTATCACTGTCTGCTTCAAATCAATACCCCGTTTTCTTGCTGCTAAAGTGACTGAAATCATTTAAGATTCATAAGCTGAATACAGTCCATCTCGTCTTCTGTTTCGCTCACTTTAGAACAGTCTCAATTGCGTCAAAAGCTTTTGCTGCCGTAGGTGGTTTTGTATTAGTAGCATTCTCGCCGTCTTAATCTGAATCTGTTTCGTTTTATTACGTTAATTTAATGACTCAACTGTCTTTTCATCGGTTAATAACTGAAAACCGGGATCGGCTTCATCCATCTTTAGCCAATCGTTAACACGAGTGCAATACATGACTGTACAGTACAGTAGATAACTGTACTTTTTATTGAGTTCGGATAATAGATTGTTTGTTTAATGGATGTTCGGATAATCAATGCTCTACTGTATTAAATTTTAGCAAAGGAGTCGAGAATGTAAGATGAATATTTGTGCAAATGTAGTATTGTTGTTTACACGATGTTTAATTATCAGTATTACGTGAGTTTTAAACTATCTCTGTGTTGACGACTGGTGTTGACAGTCAACAATGTCGCAAAAGTAGCAGCGTGTCGCAAAATTAACGTATCCTGTATAAAACTGTAACGTCTAATGTTCAACAGTAAACAAAGAATTCAATAAATTAATTGAAATTCGCTGAAATGTCAATTATTGTTCCCCTTGCTAAACGTAACCGTGTTTGCAGACGAGATAATAAACTCGATGTAAACAAATTTTACTGCATTCTCTGTCGTTAAATAAATAATACTTTTTTACACAACAGCATAGCTTTTAAAGACTTCGATGTTTGCGATTTAATTTTTTAATTACATTTGTTCACATTTAAAAAGCTGAAATGGTTTGTTATATGGTGTTTTTATTGTTTTGCAGATAGTTATATATTTAAAAATTTTCTATTGATTTAAGTCCATCGTAATATTAATTTACGTAAAACTACGAACAATTTTCTCAACTGTTAATATCATTTTACGCCCTTCGTTTCTCCCGATCTTCTTCATATCGTATTTTTATCTATTTTCCTCGTGCCGTAATATGACATTCAATGTGATACGTTATTAGTACTTAAGTTATTTAACGTTATTAAACTACAAACGACTTGATCCTTTCGAGTAACTCACAATAACATATTGTGTGCACCCGTTGTATTCCTTCTTTCTATTCTCCTCTGAATCTATAATTAAGTACCCGAATCTTATAACTGTACCTTGATATCATTGGCTACGTTTAAATCTCATAAAATTAGTTGCCCAATACACTACATCAGTCTTCTGGACTAAACCATACACATATAATACAGTTGTTGGATTCAAAGTTTAGGCATACACATTCTGACCAAACGTTTTATAGTTTGCAAAGTGTCTTAAAATAAACTGTGGTACAAGTAAATACATTATAAGACTACAAACTTATGACATGATGATATGGCAAAAATATAATTCATGGTAAAGACCAGTAACAAACAAATGAAATGTTTGTTAAGTAAGGAAAGTGTTGTTTTGGGATAGGTGTTTTGGGTCTAAATTCCTACTCGTGTAAAATCAAAGTTGCTGATACGTAGATTTCGATGAAAAGTTCTCGCTGATGGAAGATACCAGTAACTTTATTGTACGTGAGAGTTCACTCTACAAAATTGTCAGCTGCTTTTTGATTAGGGAAAGACATTTTATAATCCTCATGAATGGGAAATAAAGTAAGAACTTTATACGATATAAAAATACAATTAATCTTACAATGAATAATCAGTGTTACAGTGTCTTGGGCATTAGAAACGTATACGGTAATACTATCTCCAGAATAATAGAACAACTTCAGGCTCCACAGATAAACATGGAAGTGATAGAGCGAAAAAATAAATTAGTAGGGCATGCAAATGAATTTAAATAATTTAAAATATAAACGAAGTCGGAGAGCTCCTCTCTTGAGGAGATTCATAGGCTTGAATCCTGCATATGGTCATAAAGCTTGCATTGTACTAGAGGTCACAATACATAAATACTTGTTTGCCTGCAGCATTTAGAAAGACTAGAGACATGGCGTAATAAATTACTGCGACGTGGATAAGATTTAGCCAAGTGAGAAATTTCTGGTGATGATGATGATGATATCATCGACGACGGCGACGACGACGATGATGATTATTATGATGATGGTGATGATTATTATATATGTGCTGGTGGCAATGATGAATTTTACCATCGCGTGTTTAAAACGAAGGAGATAAAAGAAAAAGAAGGAACGGCACATGTATGGTGCCGGAATTTTTTGATTAACAACGTATCACACCGTTATATGAATAAATAAGGGTACATGTTAATTGAAAATGAGTAAAAATGACATCTTATGCTGGATAATGAAAATTCAATGAGTTAATAGTAAATATGTAAGGAAAATTCTCAACAAATAAGGATATGTTATTAAGAATTGTGAACATAATAAGTTGTCGGAAAAAAAAAAACAATATGTGAGTAAATGAGAAAAGACCTACAAGAAGTGAATATGTTTTTTTGGATAAAATATAAAAAGGGAAGACTACAAAAATGTTACATAAAATTATTTTCATAAGTATGGATTTACTACAGAACATCATCGAAATATATTGGAATATACTTTTTTGTTCTTCTGAACAATCTATTTTTTTTTTTTTTTAACGAACATAAGTCTAATGACTTTATAATTACAAAAGTTTGAATTTTTATATAAATACTTACATAATGTCTAAAAGTTTTATTCTTTTGAGAAAAAAAATACTCGTCTAATAACATAAGTTTTATTTAATATAATTTGGTGCACGTGTAGTAGTTTTTCTGAAACATTGATTTAAGATGAAAACTTCGCTGCTACGAAGAAGTATAAAGTATAATAAACGTTACAGTCAAATGTTTTAAATGTTTGTTTTAAAAAACTGAGTTTTATTTTAAATAGATTTATAAGCAATGAATATTAAATGTAGCGATTTTACACATGAGATAGAGTTACTGTGTATAAAAATTCTTGGGTGCGAAATATTCTGAAAACAACATTAAAAAAAATTCCACGAATCAATGAAGCATGTAAGGGTAACATTGTGTATGCCACAGTTATGTTATAAATTATTGTTTTACACCATTTCGTAGTCAATCAAACGTAATTATGGCAACCTTATAAGGCGGTATAGTGACCAATAACGTCTCCAAACTCTTGAAAAATGTTGAGAAAACATGTTAGGGAAAAACCTTTACTAATCAATGAAGAATGTAAGGGAAGCGTGTCGTTTGGCACAATTATTTCTTTCAGTATTTTAACAAATGAAGACAGCAACATTTGTCACTTACAGGCTTCCTCGCTCTAGTCTAATTAACTTATACAGTCAATTTCCGATTCGATTTAGCGCGCGAATGCGCTGGCGCCAAACACTCAACAGAACAACTGTCTCAAGCTCCCATATGATTCTGCATCGTCATCATCTCCACTTCAATGATTAGGCTGCACGGCCTGTTTCGGAAACCATCTCGTCCTCGGACGACTCACTCTACGATACCATGTGGATTTATAATTCAAGGCAAGTTTGGGAAGGCGATTTTGCTGCATTCTTCCCAAATGCTTACATCAGTTGCCTTGTTTTCCGTAATTATATCCTGTAATTTAAAAATTTGTAATTCTCGTCTTATCTGTCCATTACTTATTCTGTCTCGTAACGTGCGCCCTTTGACTAACCTGAGAAATTTAATTTCTGCTGATGTAACCTTCCCTCTGTCTGTCAAAGAACCCATGTCTCACTCCCATAAAGCGCCACCGGTACAGCCATAGACTGTCTCTCTGTGAAAGTACCTATGTCTCACCACTATACAGCGCCACCAGTACAGGCATAGTCTCATAAAACTTATGCTTAGTGTATGTCTTAGTTTTGTAGGAAGTGAAGCTTCTAGTGTTGTTCCTCTGTAAAAGAAGTGGGGTAAGTTACGTGTTAATCTTAATTCTTCTTTAACTTCCTAGTTAGTACTCTGACCTGTTCTACATGCTATCACTCGACCACTTCCTTGGCCGTCCAATGCTCTTCTTCGTCTTTGGTCGGCTATCTCTTATCTTTTTGCCTTTTCCGCTAGCCTTGAGCCATCTGTATTTTTTCCGCAATCCAAGAATTAATATCTGTTAGGTTATATGTTTCTCTTATATATTTTTGGCAACCTATCATACCTTTGTCTTTCCTAGTACCCTCCGTAATATAGTAATTTCTAAGTTTGATGTATTCTTTGAGTTGTTATTGTATTTGGTTTGGTCTCTGACGCATAGGATATTACTGAACGTATTGTGCTTTTTTAAACCCTACTTTATGTTTTTTGTGTGAGGTATTTATTATTGTATACATTTAATATTTATAAATAAATTTACCTCAAGGTATAGCTTTTTTTTCCTCATTAGGAACATGTTTCGGGCACCATCTTGTACCCATCCTCACCCTTCCGGTTTTTGTGTCTGGTAAAGTATGTATGTGTTGGTTGACTATTATTATTGTGGCTTTCTCTTGGCTTCTGGTACTTCAAATTGGTTTTATTGTATGTGATTGTGTTGTATGTGTTAGTTTTTTGTGTATTTTCGATGTTGAGTGTTTTGATTATTGTTTCATGTTTTGTATTGATTTGTATTTGTTCAGGTATTAGTTTGTTTTGTGTTTTATGTTTGTAAATTTTCCCAAATGTTCATTATGGTGCCTTTGTGTGGTATATGTTTTATTAGTGTCACATTGGTTATGTCTGGAAATTCATGTCCTGTGTTTATTGCATGTGTGGCTAAATTGGATTTATATATTTCTGGTTTCTTGTATGCGTTTAGGTGTTCAAAATAACGTTTTTTCAGCTGTTTTTGTTTGCCCTATGTAACATTTATTGCAATCTTGTCATTCAATTTTGTGTATACCGTTAGTTGTTGTATTATCTTTGTTGTGTGGGCTATTTAGTTTTTGTAAATTATTTTTATTAGTTTTGTATGCTATTTTTATATCTGTGTTTTTAAATAGTTTTGTTAGTTTTGTCATTTTATTATTTATGTACGTGAATGTGGCCCATTTGTTGTTGTTGTTATTATTTGTGTGTTGTTCATTTTGATTAATTCTTAATTGTTCAGTTTTTATTTTTTATTTGATTTTATTTTCTATTTTGTTTACAGTATTTTCATTGTATCCATTTTCATAACCAATTTGGTATATTATATTTCTTTCTTTGTCAGTTTCTTGTTTGTTTAGGGGAATTTTGTACATTCTGTTAAATAGCGAATATAATGCTGAAATTTTATGTTATGGTGGCTGGTCAGAATGGTTAGGTATAATGATGTTAGTAGAAGTTGGTTTTCTATATATTGCATATTGTATGTGGTTGTTGTATCTTGTGATGGTTATGTCTAAATAGTTGATTTTGTTATGTTTTTCTTTTTCTTCTGTGAATTATATTTTAGGATGTATGTTATTGATTTGTTTCAGTATATTCTCTGCATTTGTGTTTTTGTTATTTGATACATATAGCCCATCATCTACATATCTTATCCATATGCCATTTGGATCATATGAATTTATAATATTTTGTATTTTGGTGTCTATGTGTTGTAGGAATATTTCTGCTATTATGCTTGATAATGGTGATCCCATTGCTAAACCTTCTTGCTGTTTATACATTTGCTATTAAATTCAAAGTAATTTTGTTTTAGTATTAGTTGGAGGCTATTTTTTATTTCGGTTATATATTGTTTGTTTTCATTTTGTTTTTTAAGTTTGTTTATTATTATGTCTATTGTTTCTTCTACTGGGATGTTGTTGTACATGTTTGTGATATCATATGATGTGGAAAATGTATTTTCATTTATATTTATTATTTTTAGTTTGTCTATTAATTTGTATGTATTTTTTATGTTATGATGGTTATTTGTTAGATGGTTACTTTTTAGATTTTGTGCTATTATTCTTGCTATTTTGTATGTAGGAGCTTTTTTGAAGTTGATTAAGGGACGTATTGGGTTGTTTAATTTGTGTATTTTTATTAGACACAATATTCAAAGCACTCAACATCGAAACTACACAAAAAACTAACACCACAATCACACACAATAAAACCAATTTGAAGTACCAGAAGCCAACAGGAAACAACAATAATAATAGTCAACCAACACATATGTACTTCACCAGACACAAAAACCGGAAGGCTGAGGATGGGTACAAGATGGTACCCGAAACATGTTCCTAATAAGGAAAAAAAGGTATAGCTTGAGGTAAATTTATTTATAAATATTAAATGTATTATATACATCAAGAAACGGACTTTGGCAGAAAGTCATTGAATTATTATTATATATATATCCATTATTCATGCACCCAACAGTACTTCTTTCTTTCATCAATTGATGTTCTATTTCTTCATCTGCCCTATTCTTACTTGTAAGCTTTGTTTCTAAGTAGTCTATCTGCATTACATGATCTATTATTCTGTCATTTATCACAAGCTTACACCTTAATGGGTCATGTGAAATTGTAATTGATTTTGTTTTCCCTTCCGCTACCTTCATGTTATAGTACTGACATGCTTAAAATTATACACAAGTCTTTGTAAGTAGTTTTCCTTTCCGCTATTAGAATAACGTCATTTGCATAACATATAATATCAAACACACTTCTACCCATCCTATATCCTTTTATATGCTTTACCTCTTTAATAATTTTATCCATAACTACATTGAAGAGTATGGGACTTAGGGAATCTCCCTGCCTGATATATTTTGTTACAGATATATTATCTGATAATATGCCATTGGCTTTTTCTTCTTTTAATCTTAATTGTTAGGGATAAAGAACTGTCAGTTCATGAGGTTAGTTTGAAGTTCATTACGCTACGTTGTTATTACATACAGTAGATGTATATGGTTAAGTGAAAATTTATATAATTATAGATGAGAACATGTTTTGCAAAATTTAGGGGGAAAGTAAAATTAATCATCATCATCACCACTCCAAGAGCTAAGCGGAACCCATCTCCTCCTCGGTCTAGACCCCAGGTAATAAATGACTAACCTCATCCAAAATCTGATTATTCACGACTATCGTAGTTCTAATAGGATACCTGCTCTGAAATGTCATCATTTTAGATTTTGTAGCAGAGATCTGTACCCCATAATCTTGTACGATGCTATTGAATGTAATCGCCCGCTGTAACTGGTCTTCTGTTTTCTGTATCATTACGTTGTCATGTGGATAAAGCAATGCATTCACATGACTATTTCGCTGAAGTGATATTAACGAATCACCTTTAGCTGTCCATCACCGAAAAATGTCGTCCATGTAGATAAGAGTGTCAGGGAAATAGGTCACCCTTGTCTCACACCTTTACTTGTAGAAATATTTTCTGATAATTTAACATTCAAATCCACGACAACCGTTGACTTGTAATATAAGTTCATAAGAACGTTAATTGATTGCGAAGAAAAACAGTTTTGTTCAATTATACTCCAGATAAGCAAACCTTTCACATTATCAAATGTGTCTCCGATTTAAATTCTCTTCTCTTTTCAATTATTAATTTAAGTGTAGAAATAGCGTCTATGGATGATCTCTTCCTGAAAGTAAAAAACGTAACTTCATATTATGTCACGTAATAGCATTGTGCAGTCAATGTTGTCTGAAAATAGCAGTTCCTTTTATGGTTCCAAGATTAAATAGCAACTATTTCAGAACCAACAAACCGTACAGAACAGTATTCCGGATATGTACGAGTAATAAAATACAGAGTATGCAGTATAATTTCATTGCTTCATTACTGTGCTTTCACGTGACTGAAAATACCGATCAAGTCTACACAAAAATAAAAATAAGCTACTGCTTCTTCTTCTTCTCCTTGTACTGTACTGGCAGCACAAGATTATATAGGACGACATCGTTATCTCCGTTGATATGTGCTGCATGCACGTCGCAGGTCTGTTTTAGTATTATTTATGTCGCAGCTCCTGAGCATGCTGCAAGCTGCAGTGCAGAACCTCACTACTACAGTCATTACAATACACACACACACACACACACACACAGAGGAAGACTGCTGACATACACGAGACGTTTATAAAGGAAAATGTTTATGTAGTTTAGGTGAAGGTAAAGAAAAAGCAAATAATGATTTACTTTTTAAAAAGTGAATCAATTTGCTGTCTACTTGTAGTTGACATAAAGACTATTGAAAATGAAGTCAAACGTAATAATTGCATATAAAGAGACATATCAATATATTTTTATATATCGTTATTTCTCTCAGTACGTAGACAACATGTGTATGCCTTATATGTATGTCATTTTAAACGCATTGTGTTAGCAGCAGGATAACACAACGATCTTGCTCGTGTATGGCTGTCTCGCAGATACGTCTACCATCATGTAAAAGCAACTTATCAGCCGTAATTTTTTTTTTTTTTTTTTATCAGCCGGTTCTGGGGAGAATAAAAGAATACAGGCAGAATTGGAAGTCTCATGTGGAACCCATGGTAGACATGCGTATTCCTAACAAGCGTTTGAATATAGGCGAGTGGGGACAATACATCGTGGAAGACCTTGGAAAAAAGGTCGGAGAATCTGTGAAGTAGAAACGGGCTATAGCTCAAGCCATGTTGTAAAGAAGAAGAAGAAGAAGAAGAAGTAGAAGAAGAAGGAGAAGGAGAAGGAGAAGGAGAAGGAGAAGGAGAGGAAGAAGAATAAGGTGTAGAAAAGAAAGAGGAACAGGAGAGGAAGAGGAAGAGGAAGAGGAAGAGGAAGAAGAAGAAGAAGAAGAAGGAGAAGGAGGAGGAGGAGGAGGAGGAGGAGGAGGAGGAGGAGGAGGAGGAGGAGGAGGAGCAGAAGAAGAAGAAGAAGAAGAAGAAGAAGAAGAAGAAGAAGAAGAAGAAGAAGAAGAAGAAGAAGAAGAAGAAGAAGAAGAAGAAGAAGAAGAAGAAGAAGAAGAAGAGTTATCCATATAGCCGCAGGTTGAAAGTCATTCACTGCAGATTTAATTTAATAACGCAACGTTACGAACACGCAGGAATTCGGTATCCGTATTAAACCGACATATAATAGTAAAATAATACAACTTAAATCTATTTCTCAAGTTACAGAAAAAATTGATGAACCATGCTTCAAAGTGGCATATGAATGCGCCTTATTATAAGTTATAACAGTCGGTGTTTCACAAGGCAGTATCCTTCTATCTATATTATATACACAGGATATACCTACTTGTTTGCGAATCAGTGGTTTACAACACTGAATTGATAACTATAATATCAGTAACCAATACTAATTTCACGTTGGAGTGTAAATTCACCAGAACGACTTAGAAAAATTTGTATGTGTTTTTAATATTTAAATTTATTAATTTTGTGTTGGCATTTCTACTTATAGACACCAGATAGTCACTAGTTAGTTGTCTTCCATTTTCGCAGTCTTAACCATGTCGTAGATTTTGGGTTGCCATTGATTTATCGAAAATTCGTATTTCGGTTTTTTTTTGAAATATTTTGTACGTCGTACAGCACTCTGAGCGGTGTCAAGGAAAAGCAAATATTTTTTACTTCCATGTTCCTTAAGGAAATGGAAGTATGGTGATGGCAAAAAAAATCGTGTTCGAGATTATTGCAGATTCTTTTTGTATTACAATCAAAACATGAAAAAGAGTCATTTTTCGAAAATTGTCTGTGTGTGTGTCTGTAGATTTTTTTTCTATGGCAAACGATAACAGCTGCAAATTCAAACAGAATCAAATAATGTTTTGCATACAGCCCTGAATTGTAGAGTTCTCAAGACCTTTTAGTGTTGGTGAAGGTTGGTTAAAGGAAAGGAGTAGTTTACCTGCAACATTTTATGTTTCAACAAGGGTAATTTTGTTTTATGACGAACGATAACTGCCGTAAATTCAAACAAATTCAACTACTTTTTTGCATACCTTTTTGAATTATAGATAACTCAAGACGCCTGTTGATTTTGTTGAAGATCGGTTAAGGGGAAGGGGTAGTTACCAGCAACGTTTTATGTTTTAACAGGGGTAATTTTTTTTTTGACGAACGATAACTGCCGCAAATTCAAATAGAATTTAAATATTTTTGGCATAATGTCCTGCATTGTAAAGAAGTGAAGGCCTCTTGATTTTGGTGAAGATCGGTTAAGGGAAAGGGGTAGTTTACCGGCCTCTGTTCATGTTTTAACAAGAGTAATTGTTTCTATGACGAACGATAACTGCCGCACATTCAAACAGAATCAATTATTTTTTTCATGCATCCCTGCATTGTAGAGGACTGAAGGTCTAATGATTTTTGTGAAGATCGGTTAAGAGAAAGGGGAAGTTTACCTGAAACATTTTATGTTTTAACAAGAGTAAAGTACTTAAAAAGAAAGTATCCTGATAAGAAGCTCATAATAATCCACTGTAGAAACATAGATGGAATATCTATAAATGAAGAGGCTAGTTGAACAGGGTGGGGGTAATTTTCTATTAATGAAAATTATAGTTGGAGAGGGAGGGGAGAATTTTTTATGTGTACTACGTTATCGGCAACAAAGAAGTAGTTTTTTGTTAAAATTCCTTCCCGGGCTGTTTAGCCGTAGTCCAATGTTTTCTGCAAAACCAGAAGTTTCGGCAATGTCATCGACTGCCATCATCAGTGAAAATCGAGTGCGAAAACGTGAGGTGGTATACGTTAGTGACCACAGTACTGTGGTTAAGGCTGAATCAATAGAAAGAAGTAGTTTCTATGGAAATATTTCATTTCGAATATGATTTTAAATATAAATCTTAGAACATGGAAGTCATGTATGGATCTCCATACCGATATTTATTCAAAACGGTGAAGTCAGAGATATTTAAGATGTACTGCAAAAGAAGAACAATGAAAACAGAAACTTAAACAAATATTAATAATACGGGTATAAAAAACTCGAGTGCGGACTTCAAGCAATGTCCAGAATAGTCAACAAATGAATATTAGTCATTCGATAGAAATTTTTAATCTTTTGTATTTTTAGGTAGGGAGTTCTAATATGAATATTACTTTTACTCAAATAAAAACATCTACTGAATGTGGCTTTCAAATATCAGCAGACAAGGCTAAAACAATGCCATATTCGATTGAGGGAAGCAATCGGTAAGAAATTAGATAGTTATAGATGGAAATATTATGAAATAAATCCAGCTTTAGAATTACTTGGCATGTTACGTTACATATGGGACAGAAATTAATCTTGATGAAAATTTTAGGTATATCTGTGGAACAATTCACAGATACCTTAAAAATAAGACAAAGAAGGAAACCAGGAAAAGGTTTCTTAACATTGTAGCGGTGCCAGTTTTAAAGACTGGAACTGAAGCCAGAGTTATGTGACAGAAAGAGACAAAGCAAAGATTCAGACAGCGGAGACGAAGTTTATGAGCAGTACTCCGTGCTGTACCATTCTCGATAGAAAGAAGAATGTGGGTATAAAGAGAGAACTGGGGGTCGACCCATTATTGGAAAGGCTAAGGAGCAACAAAAGACGGTGGTGTGAACATTTGGGAAAATAAGAGGTGACAGGATTACAGTGCTAGCAATGGAATATTGGTGGGGAAAAGAGATGTAGAACGGCCGAGAGCGATGTGGGTCCCGGAAATGGTTCAGGATGAGCCTAATGCTTGATGTGATGATGATGATATACTATTTAGTGCGACAGTGTTAATAAATGCCTTTTTTTTGTATGTTACATTAATGTGTGTTGGACAATCGTAAGCTTGTAAACACCTGTTTTATATTTCTTTTATATATCTTAATTTACAGTAATTAAAATTTTAAATAGCAATTTTTCTGTGGTAAAATATTCTTCATTATATTTGGTCTCCAGTCGCAGTGAAATTGAAATTAATAAGTACCTTTTTCTTTATCCGTGCTGCGACTACGTCTTTGATGTCTTACGACATGTTTCGGGAACACGTTCCCATCATCAGGTAAAATCGTTTTTCTTCTAGTTCATAACGAACGTGTCAAGAGTATAATAATTAAAACACATCAATACACAAACACATAACACAATGAGTACGATAGAACTCAGTCCGCGTAACAGTGCGCACTGCCGTACTATAACTGACCGCGAAATCAAACTATATATTCGGCTGGTGTACACAAGCGTTATCACTCTTCAATACAGTATCATATAAACAGTGAGATTTAAATGTTAATTGATCATTAAGCAGTAGGTTTAGTTGAAATAAAGACGCTTTATATATTTCATATTCTTCCATGGCATCCACGTATCGGCTCTTACTGCATATATGTATGGGCGTAAAGTTATCTGTGAAACCACTATAACTGTGATTGCTGTTTACCAGATGTAAAGCAAAGTTGGATTTGATTGACTTGATGTTCTTTTTTGGCAAATGTTCTTTATATCTGCCTTTAAATTTCCTGCCCGTTTGTCCTATGTAGAATTTATCACATTCACTACACTGGATTCTATATATGCCAGAACTGTTTTCGGTTGTTTTTGTGTTCGAGGTTTTAATATGTTCAATATGTTATTGGTAGTTTTGAAGGACACGATGATGTCCAATTTTCTTAATTCATTTTTTATTATATTAGGAATCACATTAGTATATTCAACTGAAATATAATGGTTCTTTTTACCATCTAATTTTAATTTTCTTTCCATTTTATTCTTATGTTTGCGTATTAAGTTATCTATTATATCCCTTTTATATCCATTATTGACAGCTATATGTTTAATAATATTTACTTCATCTTGAAAATCTTCATGGTTCATAGGTATAGTTAAAAGTCTATTTACGAAAGCATTAAAAGAGGCCATTTTCTGTGTATATGGGTGGAATGAATCAGCATGGACAGTTATATCCGTTGTAGTGGGTTTCCTGTATATTTTATATGTGATGCAATCAGAGTTTCTTCGAACAGAAAGGCACTTGTAGACAAATGGACATGTTACTCAAATACATAAACAACATAAATAACAACATAAAATTCACCATGGAAGTAGAAAATGAAAATTGCCTAAACTTTTTAGACCTTTCTGTTCGAAGAAACGCTGATTGTATCACAGATATAAAGAACATTTGCCAAAAAAGAACATCAAGTCAATCAAATCCAACTTTGCTTTACATCTGGTAAACAGCAATCACAGTTATAGTGGTTTCACAGATAACTTTACGCCCATACATATATGCAGTAAGAGCCGATACATGGATGCCATGGAAGAATATGAAATATATAAAACGTGTTTATTTCAACTGAACCTACTGCTTTATGATCAATTAACATTTAAATCTCACTGTTTGTATGATACTGTATTGAAGAGTGATAACGCTTGTGTACACCAGCCGAATATATAGTTTGATTTCGCGGTCAGTTATAGTACGGCAGTGCGCACTGTTACGCGGACTGAGTTCTATCGTACTCATTGTGTTATGTGTTTGTGTATTGATGTGTTTTAATTATTATACTCTTGACACGTTCGTTATGAACTAGAAGAAAAACGATTTTACCTGATGATGGGAACGTGTTCCCGAAACATGTCGTAAGACATCAAAGACGTAGTCGCAGCATGGATAAAGAAAAAGGTATTTATTAATTAAAATATTCTGTTTCTACTGTTGTAGCAGAGAATGTCTGAGTAGGATCGGAAAGACTAAAGTTGTATTTACCAGTAAATATAAATTACTGACTTAAAAAACAGCTCCAGAAACAAAAAAGTGGTTCCTGAAGAATAACATAAGAAGCATATCTCTATATAGGTGTGTGACATAGACAATTGGAAGAGGGGAAAGTAGAAGACATAAAGCTGAACATTTGGGAAGAATGGCGGGTGACAGTATTCCAGTGCTAGCAATTGAATATAGACCGTTGGGGAAGAGAGGTGTAGGTCGGCCGAGAGGGAAGTGGGTCCCGGAACAGGTTCAGGATAGAGCCTAATCCTTGAGGTTGAAGATGATGATGTTGAAAATATACGAGGGTCATTCAATAAGTAAACACACAAACAGTTGTAGAAAAGAAATTAATTGTAGCAGCTGATTCAAACTTTCAGGAGTGTTACCTGGCAACGCCGTTGTCAGTTTTGACCAGCTGTTCAATAATATATTGCATAAACGTAACCAATACAGTTTTATTTACGATGACGTCTCCTCTTGAGGACAGTACGTTCGAAGAACAGCGTTCTGTTATAAGATTCTTGGATTTGGAACCACTATAACCACTAACTTGGATTCACTATTTTGAACCTGAGTTAAGGCGACAAAGAATGGAGTGGAAGCATCCCAGTTCACCAGCCAAAAAGAATTTCAAAACCCAGCCATTGACTGGTAAGGTGATGTTAACCATCTTTTGGAGCTCCCAAGGCCCAATTTTCTGTGATTACCTACAAGACGAGCGTACCATCAATATTCAGTACTATTTTGACATGATTGTGAACAAAGTTAAGCCTTCATTGAAGAAGAAATGTCCGGGATGGCAGAGCAAAGGTGTGATTCTTCTTCACGATAATGCCCGCCCACACACGGCAAAACTGACGCTCGAAACAATAGAAAAGTTATTATTGCCTCATCCCCCTTATAGCCCTGACCTTGCCCCATCTTGACTTTTTCTTGTTTGGCCCACTCAAGGAGACTTTGCGTGGTGTCAAGTTCAACAGCAATGAAGAAGTGAAGGAAAAAGTCCAAAACTGGATTCGACATCAAGGTGAAGAATTCTTTGCTGAGGGAATAATAAAGCTTGTAAAGAGATGGGACAAGTGCATAGACGTTGCTGGAGGTTACGTTGAAAAGTAAACAAAAATTGTATTGATTGAATATGAAGTTTTTGCTGCACAGTTGTTTGCCTGTTTACTTATTGAATGACCCTCGTATATATGTCAAACGGAAGAACAGCACTGTCAGTCATAATGAAACCCCACAAATGGTTAGTAGTGTGAAATATTGCATATAGTAAAGAGACTGGTAACTCATGCCGTTGTATATGTATAATAGTACCGTGAAAGCGGTTATTATTAACATAGCAGGCAATGAACATTACACACGCTGGTTCGTAAATGTTAGCACTAAGTATATATCAAATGATGCATGAGGCAAAGTTGGCTGCTGACGCGGACCATTATCTGTATCGTATATCGTTTGGCATTCATGAAACACAATAACATTTGACGCAACATATACTACTTACTGGTACAAATCCAATTAAACTGCACATAATAATGGCAGCTATATGCGGCAAATGAATGCAAAACCTCCCCTTTATTGCTGTGCATATGGAGTAGTGGTGTCATGTACGCAGCTGATAAGTACAACTAGCCATTCACCACTGTTTTATAGACGACGAAAATCACTCGTGTGTATTATGCAGATAAGCGTGGTTTTAAACATAACGTTAATGCAGTCATTTGCAGCAAGATAGTTGCAATGGAATTTGTGTAACTGTACAAAACGCTATTTATCCTGTCATAGTGTGTGTTCTATAAACTTCGGTTTTTGATAAGAAGCATTGAAAATGTGCTGGGAACGTCAAAAAGAAATATCTTCAGTAAAATTATTTTCCGGGCTATTGGGCCATAATATTCTGTTTGTAGATCCATATGTTTTGACTACAGAAGCGGCAGTCATCTTTATTGGTCATCTGTTCTGTTCCTCTGACGACTAAATGACGACGCGATCCAGGTTCAGGTCCAGGTGGACGGAGCAGCAGCTTGACTTGCTCCGATGGTCGCAGTGTCCGGGCGAACCCGATAACTGCCTCATTCCTGCTTGTTACCATGATTAGCAATCGCGCGATATGCAGGACTGCAACCTCCTTGTTATTTATTTTTTACAGGGATTGGCTGATGTTATTTATTTGGATTCTCGGATCTCGAAAAGACCCGGGACGACAGAATGGTGGAGATCTCAGAGACCTTTCTGAGATTGAGAGGTAGGAATTCCCCAACCACAACGGGAAGGGCGCTTCACGCCTCTCATGAAAAGTCGCCAAATGCTACCAAGTGACAGTGTCGAGGCACGAGAGGCAACAGAGGAGGAGGTGGCACCAAGCACACCTAAGGCAAGCGCAAGCCCCCTCAGTCTGTCACCGGGCGCCGGCACGGATACGATATAGACGGAAGAAGAGGGAAGGTGAAACTTCCAAAAGGTCTGCGGGATGGTGCAGATGGCCAGTTATTGGATTACACAGGGTCATCGAGCAGCGCTCGGGGGGCGATTATAGCGTCTGGGTGGTGGGGCAACCTCTGTGCTAAGACGTCGGAGGTGTGGGTGGGTGGAAACAGAGGGTCGGGTAAAGAGAGTGAGGGCTAGGGACCGAACAAATTCGGTGAGAGAAGAAAACCTTTAACCCTCGCCTTCTAGCATCATTTCTGTCAAACCATGGAGAGTTGGAGATGTAGTGGAGGGTCTGGAATTGGAAAGTTTCCAAACAGGCGACAAGGATTGCGCTGAGTAACTCTCATATGAAACGGGCTGCGTATATTACGATTACTCTGAGAAAGAAAAAAATAGATGACGAGTTTAGTGCGCACAGGCACTGAACTCCTGTGAGAGAGACAGGGATATTAGTTTGGCTTTGACGCCGCGGGCGAGCAGGCGACTCTGAGAGACGTGGGCTGCAAAGCTTAGGCGCCGGTCGAGAGTGACGTTTCCATTTCTCTCTTCTAGGGAGAGGGGCTGGCAGCGGGAAGCAAAGTTACGAGAAAAGGCAATCGCCTCGGATTTCTCCGTATTGATCGCCATTCTCCACTTCCGTAGCCAGTCCGGAAGCAGGGCGAGCTGACGTTGCACCAGGCCAGCGGCAAAACCAACGTTTGCTGAGCTCGCATTATACGTGGCGTCATCCGCATAGAGCGATAGAGTGACTCCAGACTGTACAGGCAGGTCGTTCGTGTACACTAAGGGCCTAGGACAGATCCTTGAGGGACGCCTGCGGCGTCGGTCGAACACGACGCGACCCCAAACCGTTGCACACTTCCATAGCCGTCTTGGTGCGGGCTGCTATCTGATTGGCCGAGAAGTTGGTCAATCCCGTTGCTCGCCTGTGTCAATAATTTTACTGAAGATAATTCCGGGCGTAAAAGCTTAAATGTTATGATGAAAGAGAAAAACGTTAAAACCAATATACTTGGTAAACCAAAATGGTGGTTTGTTGGCGAATGATAATGGGGTGGTTTTAGTGGTGGCGATATTGGTGGGGCGTTAGTATTGCAGATTGTGGTCATGGTGACACTAGCCGTAACAATTTAATTTATGAATTAAAAAAACACTAACACATCAAAGTTTGGGGTTTGGAGAAATTACCAGCCCCTTCACACTGGCTAGTATACAAACGTAGTGCTGTATTCAAATTGCATACGTGCGCCTTAAACTTCAACTTATAATAATTTAGAAATTTGTAATAATTTCTAAGAATAAAGAAGAATCAAGTTGAAAAAATATTCAAAATTATTTCTCACGTATTATTCTCTGTGTACTGTGTATAGGGAACTCATTTTACGGGGTGTGTGTGTGCGCGCGCGCGCGTGTGTGTGCGTGTGTGTGTGTGAGAGAGAGAGAGAGAGAGAAGACACGATACGGGAAAGAGAAACCATCAAGAGAATGGACTGAGAACTTGTTTCTTAAAGCGAAACAATCAGTTTTCCTGTTTACAGTTAACTTTCAGAAACTGCGTTTCAATAAACGACATCGCTTTTGCTTCCTCTGAATTCGTTGTGGTTTGCGATACTTGACAAAGCACAAGCTACTTTAACCGTCTCTACAAATTGCATGGGGAAATATAAATTATTACTCTCACAACTTACATCTTTGTATCATATTTCGTTGATAAATTTTTTACTCATATTCTACTTGAGGACACTTTCAAATTGCTGGTCGTCAACAAAAAAACAATATGTCAATTATATGACACATAAAAACGATTCACATGTGTACAAACCTAAAGAACATTAATTATTAGATTAGCTGTTAAAAAAAAAAACAAAAATAGAACTCAAAACGGACATCAATTCTTAAATCTTACACTAAGTAATCTGTAACACGGAATTCAAATACATTTATATAAACAAACATAAATTTTGTATAGGCTAAACTAAAAAAACCATTTAAATGAAAGATTTATACAACAACGTAATTCATATTTAAAACCACATATTCTCCTCCTATGGCGTTACAGCCCAAGTCGGGCCCTGTCCTCCACCAATCTCCGCCTCTAATCCACTCAATTCATTGCAGCCCTACCCCACTTTCTTATCGCCATCTCCCTCGCGTCCTCTGCAACGCCATCTTCCCACCTCTTCCTCGGTCTGCCTCTAGGTCTCGTTCCCTCCCATGTACCCAGAAGAAACCATATATATACAAATCAAATTTAGCTACACATTCAATAAAAAACAAACACACATTTCCAAATTCGATAACATCAGTTTATTACAACATATTTCCAAAGATCCAAATATGACCTTATGGGAAAATTTAGAAATATTTAAACATAAAACAATTAATAAACTAATACCATAACAAATTTAGATTAATACAGAAAATGATAATATTTTCAAAATCACTAATTTAATAAAATAATTAATATGTATATTATATTTTACAATTAATTATATAACGAATTTTATGCACGCATATAAAAACATTAAATTTAGTCTACATATAAAACTGCTGTTTTGAACAATTACTTAAATAATTTTTTAATTTATATCCGATGATGTTAGTTAGATCACTATCGTAACATATATGTAACTTACGAAATAATAAAATATGTTCTTGTAAAAAGTTGAATTATTATTAATACCCTAAATATAAAATATAAATAAGAAAAGTTGATCATTTATGAATATGATATATATACGAAAATATATCATATATGATATATGGATATACATACACATAAGCGAGGGACCACAAACACATACAGCAGTACACACACTAACGAGCAGATCTCTTTCTCCCGCTCGCTCTCTCTCACGCGCGCGAGCGCGCACACACGCGCGCACACACACACACACACACACACACACACACACTATAGACATCATACCTACCAAACGCAACGGTTTGTAACAAAGAAGAGAACTTTAATTTCGAAAGTGTTGATTCTGTGACTATCTTTATGGTACTTATATTTTATTCCTAAAATTAAGTTTTGGGATTCCTAAAATACTCTCTTAGGCGATATAAATAGCTTTTATTGAGCGAGTGTTCAGTTTTTTTAACTGAAAAACTGAATTTAGATTTTCAGTGCTGAAATTTCCAGGGAGTATTCACTTTTATTTTCAAGCTAACATCTATAAATGCAATATTTTTAAACAATCTATACATTTAAAAAAATAAATTCAAAATGTTTATTATATTTAATGGACTTTAATTAATTTACTTTTCTACTAATTAAATGGGTTGCTAGGTTATAGGAGTGATCAAAGTGTATCGATACTGTTAAATTAATTTGAAGGTCGTCTAAAGTTGTGGTGTGAGCATAAGTTAGATGGTGTATTGTTGGAAAACTTGGATGTGTGTTCGTGGCTATGGTTTGGATGGGTTTCAAGCGGAAACCAACTTATTGAGTCTGGCGGTTTCCCTTACTAAATTTTACTACATCACCAAGTTTAGATAGCAACAGGCAGAGAGTTGTAGCAACTATTAGATATTCACCTCCGGTTGCGCAATCGGCGTTCAAGATTGGCTTTTATTGTCTCTTTCTTGTCTATTACTTACCTTATTCTTTAGCTATGTACTCTGTGTAATTTTTGTATTATTACAGATTGTTGCAGTGCATTTAGTTTATATTTCTGTTGTCTGCATCATTATATCATTGTACTTCTGTAACATACACCACTATACCTTTAAAATTTGCCATTAATATGGTTAGCCACTGTTTTAACATTTCCGTATTCACTTAGTCTGTACTCCATTTACAAATGTTTTCTTTTCCATGTATTTACCGTTTGGACCGTTTTATAGTTGTCACAAGTTTTAATTGTCTCTTGTGTCCTGAATCTACCGATGTTTATTTTCTAGCAAATAAATATTTGTGCGGCTCAGAAGTTTGGACTTCTAATAAACACACAAGAACAAAATTAGTGACAGCAGATATGGACTTTTGGAGACGTTTGGAAGGAGTGTCCAGACGTGAGAAAATTTGAAATGAAGTCATTAATGACAGAAGGAATATGAAAAATTCAATTGTTGATTTCATCCAAACAAAAAAGTTACTGTGGTATGGACACGCGAAAAGAATGGGACAGAGAAAATTGCCAAGGAGGGTTATAAAATAGACCGACGAAGAAGAAAGAAAAATGGAAGACTATCTATCACCTGGATAGAAGAAATTCAGACTGTATTGAGAGAAAGAGAAATTGAAGAAGATCGTTGAATGGACAAGCATCAGTGAAAGCTGAGAATGCAATCGCTTCTGTAATCTTTGGTTCCGGAAAATGTGTAAACATTGTACAGCCGGAATAATAATACCAAATATTTGTTCTTACGCAAATTCATGATCAAACTGACCAACCTTCCCGTAGTCAATGTTTAACAATATACTGTGTGACACGTCTTCGAAGACGTTTGTTGGTAATCGGGATTCCTGTGTGTTTACTTTCAGACACGTGTCTACCACGTGTTGAATGCGTGTGAAATACGCGGGCGCAGCCCTGGGTGATTGCATAGTGTATAATTGTGATCTATGTAGATAAAGTAGACAGTAGACATAAACGAATCACATAATACAGAATTTTACCTTTAGTCCCTCTTTGTAACGTGTATTTCTCCCATCCACGCTTTCTCTCCCTCTCTTTCTCTCTTTGAACAGAGGCTGGCTGTGTTTGAAAGGAAAATACTGAGAAGGATTTATTCGACGCGATGGAGCCTGGAGAAAGAGACATAATAATGAATTATATGCTAAGTACAATGACATTACAGTTATCCGATTTGTCAAAATTTATAGATTAAAGTGCGCAGGACACGTTCAGAGAATAAATGACGGACGTACGGCACAAAAAATTATGAAACACAAGCCAGTAGGAAAAAGGAAGATTGGAAGACCAAAGAACACATGGTTGAACCAGGTCGGCAGTGAATTGATGTCGGACGGCTGAGGACAGGAGCAAGTGGACGCAATTTCTTGTGGAGACCACGGCTCCATCTGGGCTGTAGAGCCAATTATGTATGTATGTACCGTATATAGGGTACATTTTACATGTTTTCATATATTAATACTGTACTGTTTCCATACAGTAATAGTGGTACTGTTACTTGTTTTCATATTGTACTGTGACTGGTTCTGTGAGTAACAGATTGCTTATTATTAACATAGCACTAGTTTGAAGACAATATTAACTTTATGCCCACAATGCCATAGCCAGAGAGATACTTCTGACAGACGTAGATGGCAAAAACGGGCAAATTCGTTAATACCATCAACACGTCTGCACTCGTTTATTATAAAATCATAGGTTACAATATCTCCCAAATTAAAAATTTATGGTTCCCCAAATGGTCAATACGCTTATGGGAAAATCCTGGCTACTACATGGTATAGACTTCCAAACCTTTTTTTTATCTAATTCGTACCACTATTAATTTCAAAATTTTTGTCGGTAGCTTCATTATTTCGGCAAGAAAAATTCAATTTGTGGGGTTTCATTGTACCAAGATATATATATATATATATTAGGCATTTAAAAGAAATCCACTTATCATCCAATTTGTTTTTGTAAGAAATGTATTTAATGTACATTTAGTTTTGTAGTGTAATATTCAGGGATACAAATGAAAATAAAATAAGTTTCATAATCAAGGAATGCTGAAATCGCAAGCAAGGGGGGCGACGTTAACTCACTGAACGCCCCTCTTTACATTTAATTTTCCAATTAGCCAAAGTACTACGAAGACGTTGGAAAGGGCAGGCGAACATAACAATGTTACCCAATGTACAAGATTTTATTTTTAAAATTGTAGAATCATAAAACTCCCAGCGCTATAAAAGTACGATTAAAAAAAAAAAGGATTTTATGTGATGAATCCGACTGACAATCGGATAAAATTCTAATCGTATCGGTTGAATAGTTTAGATTTTAGAACTACTGTAATTGAATAAGTTTTGTTTTCGTGGCAAAGGAAAAGGAAGAGGAAGAGGAAGAGGAAGAGGAAGAGGAAGAGGAAGAGGAAGAGGAAGAGGAAGAGGAAGAGGAAGAGGAAGTGGAAGAGCTGTTACCGGGATCACACGTGCTGCATCTCTGACTTGCGCAGTCTGCGTGAAATTTGCCATAGAAACAAATTACTTCACGATTTTGCATATATGTTGATTGAGTAAATTCATTACGCGCTTCTGTGTCTGTCTGTCTGTCTGTCTGTCTCTCTGTGTCTGTTTATCTATCTGTCTATTTATCTATCTATCTATCTTTCTATCTATCTATATCTCTTTCTCTCTCTGTCTGTCTCTCTCTCCCTCTCTCACACTCTCTGTCTCTCTCTCTCTATCTACCTGTCTGTGTCTCTCTCTCACTTCTCTCTCTCTCTCTCTCTCTCTCTCTCTCTCTCTCTCTCTCTCTCTCTCTCTCTCTCTCTCTCTTCCTCACGGGGGCACAGCACGGCGGCGGAGGTTATACAGGTAACCTCGTGTTACCGGCCGCCTGTTGCCAAAGCTGTCAGGTATCGTTCGGCCAAGATCCGCCATAACTGTTTCATAACACTCTATCGCTTTTTGCGGCCTGAAGAAGATCCTCGAAGGTTGGATACGAAACGTTGCCGACGATTTCGAGATCATACAGCCTAACCGACCACGGCCTAACAGCCTGGTATTTAATAATTTTGAGGATACTCACACCGGCCGTGTGAGGTTAAGACAAAAAAAGATACGTGTATTATGTAAAGTGTGTGTGTGTGTGTGTGTGTGTGTGTGTGTGTGTGTTATGTGCACGCAATCTCCCGGGTATTGCAGTTTGACGTAAAACTGCCGATACCGTTGAAGAATGACGATGGCGGGAAAATGCAGAAGGACTCTCTATATACGCTGGTAAATCAGAAACTAAGTTAAACACAAGCCGTGTTGCAGTACTAAAAGGGATAAACCGACTTCCTTAGGTGGCAACACTGTCTGTACCGTTGTTTCCCCACTTCGTAAGCGGGGCCACATTGTACGTATTTGGTCTAGTCAGAGTATGGCCCGTCGTGTAGAGGTGTCGTCTGACACTGATATGTTCTCCGTCGTCCCAATTTTGTGGGAACAAAATTATAGTCGGTATGAAATTCATTGCCAAATTCCATGTTTCTATATGGAATTTATAAAACAAAGATTATAAAACCCGACTTTTTGACATGATAATGTCTTTTGGCTGGCCATCATTTGAAAATTTCTGTAACGCTGTAAACTGTAACGCATCACGCTGCATGACGTCATTCTTGCGTGACGTCATTGGGATTGTTGTAAATAAACGTTTGTTTTGATACGTCGCAATATATATAATGTATTAAAAATAATATCACTGCAAACAATTAAACCAGATTTATAAAGCGTCCTGAAAGTTTAAAATCAAGTATTAGCACAATTTACCAGCCGGGAATCGTTAACTAAAACCGCGACCGCTAACATGCTAACGTCGTCGCAGATTAAAGACCTAACAAGCGAACAACACTGCATAGCTGTAGATAGGTTATTGGGGTTATTGTCTCTAGTTAATGGTTGTCTTCGTATGTGATTCAGCTAACGATCTATTCATTAAAATATTTGTCATCATAAATGCAAATCTACTGTTCTTTATATTTAATTACTCACCGCAGAAATGTGAAGTATAACACAGATACATAATGTCATTGGGATTGTTGTAAATAAAGGTTTGTTTTGTGTTGTGGTGAAATACACTGCTGCTGGTATATAGTAACCATAACGTGGCGACTGATTAAAACAGCGTTCGACAATGGATAGCAGCGACGAGAAGGCTCAGATCAAGAAACGACAAAATGCCGAGCGAGCAAGAAAGTATCGGGAACGAAAGAAGCTCGAGAAGGAACAGCAACGAGCGGTTGCTGTCGGCGGTGAAGCTTCAATACCAGCGGCCCCATCGCAACAAAAACGAAAACAAGATGACTTGTTGAGCGAAGAATTGAACGAGTATTTAATAAATACACCGTTCGCGTCGATGATGACTGAGCAGGAGAAAATCGATGCATTCTACAACATGAAACTATCAGAGAAGCGAAGGAAAACCAACGAACGAGTAAAACGTTGTAGATTGAATAAGAAACAAGATGACTTGATGCACGAAGAATTGAACGAGTACTTAATAAATACACCGTTCGCGTCGACGATGACTGAGCAGGAGAAAATCGATTCATTCTACAACATAAAACTGGCAGACAAGCGAAGGAAGGCCAACGAACGAGTAAAACGTTGTAGATTGAATAAGAAAATCATGTACCGTCTGCCTAGTGGCAAAAGCTAAAGAGCATGATAATGTCTTTCGGCCGCCAGCTAAACGCAACATTATTATGGTTACTGACTGACTGATTGTTTCCTTTCTGCAAATGTTGCGTTTAGCTGGCGGCCGAAAGACATTATCATGCTCTTTAGCTTTTGCCACTAGGCAGACGGTACTTGATTTTTTACCTAAATGTTTGAGTATAATACACGTATCGTTTACAGAAAATTAAAAATATTAACACAGTTAAGACTAGGATTGCCAACCATACTTTATAATAAAGTATCCTACTTTATTTTTGGTGTATATACTTTATACTTTTGCATAAAAATAAAGTATGCGAAAATACTTTATTTTGAGTCTTTACTGTAATGCACGAAACGAAACACTCTCATACGTAATTTCCGAACGATTTATCGATGCCTAAGATGAAACAGAACGGAACACACACGATTAACAATGATTATTTATTACTGAACGAAACGGCAGATGGCAGTCCATTTCGATTTCCTTTCTAGATCATTATTTATGCGTTGTTGTGATCCTTGTGTGTTTGTTTGAAGTGTAAAGTGGCGAGAAGAGAGAAACAGAGCGTCCATAAATTTAATAAAAAATGAGTTATTGATTTATTTAAATCTAGATTTAGTTTGTGATACTATCTATCAAACTCTCCAAGATAACCAAAAATTGTTAGCTTGTGCTAAAAGCACAAACAAATATGTATTTAAGGCAATAAAAACTTAAATTTAAATAATACTTTTTTTTCTTACAAATACTTTTTTTCTTCTTCCAACAGACAAGTTACGTTATTTTCCTCAAAAAAGTTGGCAACCCTAGTTAAGACAGATAGTTTTGCAGATCAAAGCCATCATGATATTTCCTTACAATTTTCGTTAACGAATAAATTACTTATTCTTTACAGGATATAGCCTGTATAGATAAAGTAGAAAGAAGGATTACCAAAGACACGATAATCCCTGCTACAGCAGTAAACAGCCAGACTGCTTAACAGTTTACTGCGTAGCAGGAAGTCACGCAGACACAGACGCAATTTTAATCAGATTTTGTTACCCGGTTCTGCGTGTTGTGCCGGAAAATATAACGTCATTAGTCTAATGGGCACCTTCCATTTAAAGAAGATTACAGTTGGCTAATCTTTTTCTCCTAATCCCTATCGGGATTAACGTAATCCATTCGACTACAAAAGTAAGACTTGTAATGTAAATTTCTGTTACTTTGAAGGAAGATACACAAAGAACCTACGCACGTTATCTAAGAATAGGGTCACGAGCAAATGTTAGTATTGATATGGCCGAATTTATGTAGGTAAAGCGATTGGAATAGTATTGCCACATATAAAAATTAAATAAATCATTGAAATCACAATCATACAACTGTCTTTAACCAATGAAAGCCCTCCGATAATCAGGTGATGTCTATAATACAGTGTAAAGTTATAACATTATGACTGTGAAGAAACATTTTATAGAGGTGGGATATTTATATTTAGGATCATATGTTCCGAAACGCCTTAAAATTCAATTAATGTAATGTACCAAAACTGATAAGCAAGTTAAAAAAGCAATATTATTTTTCAAGGAGATAGCTATTGTTGTAGCTTTTTATAGACTTGATTTCATACGAGTAGAAATTGTTGAAGTAGCGTTCTGGAGCAGGTCAACAATTTTAAATATCAAGGCTATAAAGTCTCTTACATTACAAAAATTGACATGGTGAATAAGTTACATAAGTTCACTTATATGTGCGGGGCTCTCAGAAAAACTCTAAAATTAACCTCATGAGGCGACTGTCCTGTCCACACTTCTCCACGAGTATGAGGAGTATTAAACTTTAACGAAATCCCAAGCCAAATGTATTCAAGCTGTTGAAATGAGATTTCTCAGGCACGTGGCAGAGTATACTCGCCAAAATCATAGAAGACATCTCGATATACGGAAGAAAAACAATATTATTTGACTGTAGTCGATATTGTTGCCCAATATTGCCCGAAATGTTTGGAAAAATCTTAACGGATTGGATGACTCCCGCATCCCCAGAAACTATTGAATTATAATCCAATGAGTCGAGAGCTGTGTGACGTCCAACGAAACGTTGAAGAAACCAGCCCTTATCTGCTGGGGACCGAAACAAATAATTTAACGAAACGTTGAAGGAACCAGCCCTTATCTGCTGGGGACCGGAACAAAGATTTTTTTCTTACCTAATACTTGTAGGAGAGGATGATGATCGTGTTGATTTGTCATCGTTAACGTGGTGACTGATACCATTGATAATTAATGTGAAGAGCATTTAAGAAGGTTGCAGGGTAAATACAGATTTACCATAATACTAATATTACTTGGACAAGTTAGTGTTATGTAAAAAATATTGGTTTCATTGGCACGACTAAGAAGGAATTTTAAACTAACCACAGCTGACGATGTAAAACATAATAACAGCACGAAAAACATAGAGTAAGTAACAATTCTATTGCAAGTTTATTATTCCTTCGCGTGATTGGGCGTACAAGTCAATTCATCAAAAAAGGTTTGCTTTTTCTCTATCGACGATACAAGATTATATAGAATGACATCGCATGCAAATTTCGATTATTGGTGACAGGAATTTTCTATGGTACAACCTGGTTGTACCGCAAACTGCAATGCAGTCCCTTACTACAGCTATTATAAACACACACACACGCACAAACACAATAAAAATGGATTACCATATAAAATGTGGAAATCAAAAATTTAATTCTGTTTTAGGCGTATGAATGAATTATGGTACAAATGATGAAAGTAATTAGTTATGGATTATTCAAGAATACGACTTATCGATCAAATCTAGTTTGCTAAAGGAGTCTTTCGTAGCTATTTTAAACCTGTTCGATCTTCAGACCACATAAAATACACACTGGTCCTAAACCAACTTTAAATCAAAGGTCAGAGCACTTCTGATTTTTCTTTTTTGATTGATTTCCGAATACATTTGAGGTAATTTAAGACCAATTTTTAAAAAATTCCCGTAGCCGTTTGTATAATTGTAAAATAAGTGTTTGTTTGATTAAAACAAGTGATTATTTTTATTATTATAAATCAATCCAAAGTTCATGCTGGAAGTCATTTTGAAAGTTGTTTATGAATTTACTTACTGTGTCTTAAGAAAAAATAATGATACTAATAAATGGCGATCTGAGAGAGAAAGTACTAAGTGTTATACAATATGATCATGAAGATAATAGTCTTCTCCTAGCGGTATGTAGTGCTCGTAAAATAAATGCTTATCAATTGTAAAAAGTATTAACAATCACAAAACTACAAAGTTTCTTCACATGTAGAAACGCATGTTTTCGCCCTATAGGCCTACAAGAAAATACAAACATATTAATGGAAACCTTTACGAGTTCCAAACGTCACTGAAACCTTTGTATATCCTGTGAGAAGAACGGGACATAGCAGTTTTCCAAAGAACATCCAATTGTCTTATAAAAACCTAAGGAACGATTAAAAAATATTTCTGAAACGGTTTTTTAGAATTCTGTAAAGAAAAAAAAATCATTTATAAAAATGTTCGAAACACTATGAGAATTTGAAAGAGCATGTGGAGAATTAATTAACACCTAACAATGAAAGAACATGTGGTACGTGACTGATAAACAATATTTCCGTTACAATACTAAATAATAACGAGGTCTCAAATTGTGAAATATCTTTATCTCCAACACATGGAAAGCTACGACAGATCACTTTTCAGTCCAGAAAATCTTTAAAATTGTGTCATGTTTATAAATAGATTTATAAATGTTTGTTTTTTTTACTTAGGTATTGAAAATAACATTCTTTAATACTGACTTATTCTACTATAACGAGAGATATTTGAAACTATTGGGTAACGTGAAGATTTGTTTGGTCAAAATAGAAAAGTTCAAGGGAAAGTGTTCTGTAAGTGGTATAAAGCTAGTCATCAACATAAGTAAGTGCCACAGGTTTGTGTTGTATCGTCATTCAGTCGCTACAGGATGAGAACAGAAGACCCCTACTGAGGATAAGTGCTGCAGTCGCACCCGAAATGTTTGGATCTACAAAAAGAGGACCACGACACAACAGACCGCAAAATAATTTACTGAAGATTAGTCTGTCTATTGATACACTAACGCTTTGGAAGAAAAAAAAGGGCGCGCGCGTGCGTAAGTATCGATTTTTTTTTGTATACGTCGAACCATTTTTTTTAAACGGATTGTTCAATTACGGCATTAGAAAATATACATTGGTGTATTCACTAACAAATTTAATTTTAATCTCTGTATCGCGTGGTTAGCGGTGGTGGTGATGATGGTGGTTCTTGTGGTGGATGTAGTGTTAGTTGTGGCGCTGTGGTAGTAAAACCTATATGTTTCCGAGTGTAAATGCAATTTAAAACATCAAATACAGTACTGCGCCTAGCTCTATATTACAACAACACAAATTGCAAAACAAATGTAAATTAATTTGTGCTGTGCCGACATGTATCTAACATTACTGTTAGTATGTACCAATTACTGGCGTTTGGGTGTAATAGTAATAAGAGTAGTCATTGATTGAATTTTAACAAGCTTCCATCAATTTATTCAAAAAAAAAGCATTTTTAAAAATCTCATTTACTTTGTCATAAACCTTCAGTATTGTTTGCTTAACGTTCAACTGTTGCAGAACATTTATCATAAATAAATCTTATATCCTACAGTAACAAAATTATATTCTAAATCTTTATTTGTTAATCTAAAAATTTCGACTCCTCAGTCTGATTTGTGTGCTTTACTACAGTTTTGTTTTATTTTCATTATATAACTTTTACTACGTTACTTTATGTATTGCATACATATTACTCACTGATTATACATTGCATTCATGTTAATTATTCATAAAATTTAAATTGACTCAATTAATTGTTAATCATCAAAGAAAATAATTATTAAATTTAAATTTGATTCTCTGAATCTCTATATCTACATTTTACATCTCTTACTTATTTTTCTAAATTTCAAAATGTCCTTTAACTGTCTTTAGTCTTTCACATAAAATTTATAAATTGATTATTTGTCACCTTGATCCCGTAGCTCATACCCATGTCCTCCGTTGATCCGTAGGTCCTCTTCTGATGGACTTCCCTGCCCGTTCCTCGGTTCCACTTGTCGTCCTCCAGTTACTCGTCCCTCATGATCTCATCTGGTTGCTGTAGTGTAGAGTGATATGTTGCTCTGCACCCGCTGCTGTTGTTCTAGCAGACGCCTCTATTGATCTGCATAGCGTTCCTCTGCCTGATGTAACCTCGTTGCTTGTTTTGAGTGACGGACGTTTGTGGGTGTAGACATCGTAGAGTATGTTCTATAATCGTATTCGTACCCAAACCAAGAGTTTCTGTTTGATACTTAGATGAACATATCGTCCATCCAACGTTACAGTTCAATTAACAAAATTTAAAAATCACGTCGATACTGGGCATAGCGTCCCGCCGCTTCTGAAGACTGATTGAGAATAATTTGGCTTCATTCGTGCCCTTATTTATATTCGAGCATCTTACCGCACCTGTTGGGACAGAATTCAGCATGTCAGGAATTGCTTGGTGGCGTCACTTCCCCCACTATCGTCCAATTTCATACTTTCGCACATTTCTGCCAATTGCAATGTTTAATGTGGATTACAAGGTGCTCTAACGGGGTCTGATTTAATTACACACGTTCAATGTAATTACCATCGTAATCGCATAATTTGTGTAATTACTACGCTCTTGAAATCGCACTGAATTCGCACTGCATGTCCTATTCACGCCGTTTTCGCACTCCACATGTGTATTATTTTTATACATATTTAGAAGCCTTTGCAATTTTTCTTCCATTTATGGTCTTCTTATAATTAAATAAAAACTATAATTTGGGATGAGATTGCAAACTTTCAGGCTTGAACCGGTCTCACCCACACACATTTACTACTGTACACTGTCTCAGCGACAATCGCGTGATCGTGCGGGTCGGTTCCTGCATCTCTACATGCAGTATTTTTAACATCAACTCATCTTTCAATCTCAGACCTGCTTATTTATTACATAATTATTAATTTAATTTAAATATTTGTATAATCTATTACATGCGCAGTACAGCATATGATTGTACTGTCGCAATATACAAACACTATACTGTACTCAAATTGCATAGTTACGCCTTAAATGCTGCTATTAAATTTTATGAAGTAGGTTATAGGCCTACATTTTGTGGAACCCAAGTTACTTACTCCTTAAGATAAATTTCTCTAAAGTATCTACCTATATATGTTTATGTATATACTATATTTGTGTGTGTGTATGTGTGCGTGCGCGTGCGTGCGCGTATTGCACAAAAGCAAGTTGACATCAACCTGTTTTGTTAGAGTGCTTCCTGGAAAAGACAAACATTTGCATTTAGTGTTTATAATTAACTTTGCAATTGCAGTAGATTATAGTTTTTGCTTTTCTTAGCGTTTTTACTGTGCACAATAGCTGCAAAGAATTCAAGTTAGATTGGTATCCTCGCGGGTCCCTTCGATTTGCTGACATTAGTTTAATTAAGATAACTTCAATTTTTTCTACTTTTCCTTGTTTATTCAAACAACAACGTTTAATTAACATCCGTTGAACCTTAACTCGAATGATTAATGCTAAGTCATCAACGTATTTACTTCTTCCCCGTACATTTTGGTGAGTATAATTTGAGACTGAAAAGCGTTTGTAATTAATTAATAATAATTAATTAATTAACTTGAGACGTCACTGACATAGTGCAACGCTATAGGTAGTTTTTAGTTTAACTTACAACAAGGATTTAGAGTATGCATACATGTGTGTGTGTGTGTGTGTGTGTGTGTGTGTGTGTGCGTGCCCGCGCGCGCGCGTGTGTTCGCATACATCTTTATGCATAACGTAGTAGATGCATTTTTAATTAATTTCTTTATTCCGTCTTTGCTTTTTTTATTTCATTATGCCTTTGGAACCTCTGTTTGTAATAATAACGTACAATCCCTCGTTTAAACGTAAAAAAGTAATGTAAATATTGTGTTAAAATTTTTTAAGAATAAATTACCAAGACAAATGAATTCAAACGAGTGAATCTTTTTTAAGTCCTCTTAATTAATGTTAAGTAATATTTCAAGGGAACAAATGACATTTTCTACGTAGTAGACATTAATTTTAAAAAAAGTATATTTCGTGAAGAAAACTGTATTAAATTAAAAACAAATATAACTTAGTAAATTACTAAGTGGTATTAGGCCTCTATTACACTACGCAACTGACAGCATGCAGTTGATTTCAAGGCTACGTGGAAATAGTAAAAACAGGTAGTTTTGTAAAATCAGGTTGCAACTGCTCTACAGTCAGTTGCAGAGTAAACCTGTCCTATATATTACTATTACGATGACGTAAAGTCTATTTGTTTCGTTGCCCGGTCTAACCTCAAAAATTACTAATCCGATAATAAAACTTCTTTCACCACAGTTTCCTTGAAGTTTGAGAATGGTTTAAAACATAAATTTGAACCCAACAACTTTAACAATTTTCAAGAGCAGAAACTTAAAACGGCCTTATGTCATGAAACGTCTTTGTTAATTAGTAGAGAAAACGGCTTATGTGCATAGTAGAGAAAAACTGAACACACCAAAATGTGTGTTAAGATAAAAATAGTGCGAAACGAACAAAAAGTGAAATGATAAGAAGTTAAAATTTAATAGTAATTAGAGTAATTAAGACAAAGAGAAACAGTTTTGTGCATGATGAACGCCTAAAAATTACCAATCGAAGGAATATCGTATAATGTAGCAAAGACTTCGCAATTCGCGAAGACGAGCAAATGAAGTGTCATTAGAAAGCGGGATTAAAAGTGACGCGCTCGACAATTGCAAACAGGCAGAATATTGTCGAGACATGATTTCGGCGCCTTGGGTATAAATACGAGGACGTGCAATCATCGCTCTTTTACTCGTCAGACCATCATAGCAGCCGGAGGCGCTGTCCAAGGACTACAACTTATTTGTTTCAATCATCAGGACTGCTGGAGGCTATGTCGAACTACTAGAGCGTCTAGAATCGATCGAAAGCCAGAGCAGCCAATGCAGCAGAGTACTAGCAGCTAATGTAGCAGAGCCAGAGCAGGTAATGCAGCAAAGTACAAGCAGCTAATGTAGCAGAGCCAGAGCAGCCAATGAAGCAGAATACGAGAATGCAGTGACGAGGGACTCCAAGACTACCCGACTCCAGAACTTCCACGACAATAAGGGTCATTCGTATCCAGAACGAAGAGGACACGCTTCAGATGCACCACATAAATAAGAAGATGGCAAATAACCATGTATTATTAAGAAACCGAGACTAAATCGAAAGACTTTAAATATCAAAGAAAAGAGAAAAACAATAGACAATTAGATTCTAAGATGATTCAAATAACTGTATAATTGTAAATGTGTTGTGTTTGTACATTAAGTACCATAATATGAGAAGACTGTTAAACAATAAAAGTTAGCAGTAACAGTAAATTCAAAATCTATAATTTTTAATAATAAATGACAACCTCCTTAGAGGAAGTAACAGTAAATAACGCAGATGCAGTTATGAAGAGAATTTAGTAGTTATAAAGAAAAAAAGAATTAGATAATTAAAAGATAAAATAAAATAATAATTAAGCTAGCTGAGAGCAGTAGAAAAATTGATAATAATGTATTGGATTAGAACATTATATAATATGTTTGTGTGTAAGGTAGTATTAAGAATTATGCGTAATAAGCACGTAAAAATTATGATAATTTGGAATCGTAAGATAGATAAGAGAATTTATTTGTAATATAAAAGTGCAAATTGCACGTAATAAGCAAGTAAAAATAATAACGAGTTTAAAACCGAAAACCAAATAAGAAATTGTTAATAAAAAATTACATGAATTTTAATAAAACTTTCTAGTGTTATTCATTACGATTACACGCTCATTAAAATATAACATATGAACATTAAAAGAGGTTCTTACCGTAATAATATATATATATATATATATATATATATATATATATATATATATATATATAGTGTCAGTAAGTAAAATTTAATGAAAATTTAAATTTTATTTTAGTTCTCGTTTCAATCAGATTCTCTTTTTCGTTTTCTATATGTTGGTAGTTTTGTAAAAAATTTATATGTTGTTTCGGTCCCATGTCATGAAATTTCTTTGTCCGTAGAATGCGTGCGCAGGCTAGTTGCATGCTATCGGTTGCATATTGTAATAGATGCTTTACAATTCATTATAAAAGCAATTGACGCTGAAAATAAAATTTTGTTAGGTATCCGAAGAAACATTATTTATAATATTTCAATAGTATCTTAAAAATACTTTTCTCAGTTAAGTCTACGCTTCCTAAAAATTTTAAAAGAGAGCTGGATTACAAGTGGATTTCAAATGTAATGATGTGAGTAAAATAATTTCAAGGTCGTACGAAATCGAGGCGCCATTGGCAAACTTGTTAGGGAACTTAGTTGTCCGTGGTGCGTGTCGTTATCCAGCGCTTCAAACAGAAACTAACGTATATAGAGTGCAGTGGTTTTCCTTATTAAACCGTTTAGCGGGACAAAGTTTATATTAGAGAACTTATATAGCGGTTACAACTGTGAACACATGTATTCAATTGTGTATTCGTATTTTCAGATTATCCGTGGTGTAAATTAATATTTTTATTCAAATAACATTGTTTCAATTTATGCGCAAACGGGGGACATCGTACAGCAACTGAAGCCAAATCTATTTGGTGTATCATTTTTGAGAAAAGATTTTGTGCTTTACTGTTTTGTTTGGTATACACTACTTTTCATGCGTGCAAGAGGCATTATAAAATTTACGCTAGGGACGCCAGGATATCTTGAGCACTTTTGGTACAACGAACAATGAGTAGAGAACAAAGTCACACCTCGCTTCTGAATACAATTGCGAGTACCTAGTAGCGGCAAGGCCTGACTAATTGGGGCGATCTGCTGTCAATTCAAAGACTTTGTTGCATCTTACTGGTTCCATAGGCGACTAGATCTCTGTTAAAGTTAAAGTTTACTAAGTTTGTTAAAGTTATATCATCATCATCATCCTCATCTTTACAACACGGTGTAGGCAAGGTGCTGCCTGTTCCGCCTTCAAAACTTAAGTGCAACGAGATGGCTGATAGGGCTGCGAAAACTGTTACGTCGAGTCAATATCATCCTCACAAACTATCTCACAATGACCTTAAGAAATATCTGCATTTAAAACTTCTGGAGCACTGGAATGATGAATGGCTTAAGTCACCACCCGTCAAGCTATTTCGAGTGAGGAAAAATGTTTACGAGCAGTACTCACTTGCTACAGACTCCAGGAGAAATCAAGTGGTCATAACAAGACTCCGCATCGGCCACACGCTACTGACTCACAAGTACATTTTCACAAAAGAGCCTCCTGCGAGATGTAATATCGCTGTGGCACGGTTTTGTCAGTTTTCCATCTTGTTTCAGAGTGCCCTGCCCTTCAACATCTACTAAACAAATTTAATATCCCTGCAGATGTGCGAAAAAGTTTAAATTACAAGACTGCAGCGGCCAACATACTTCTCCTCTTAAAGGAGATTCAGTTGTTAACAGCAATATATAGGTACGAACTAAGATAATTATAAGAACATTAAAAATTGTCTAATTAAGTTAATGGACTGATATGTTAATATGACTTTTTGTTATATAGTTGTTATATTTTGTTACTTAGTGTTATATTTATTATATGTATACTTAGTTATATTTATTTATGTGTATTTATATTGCTTGTGTTGTGGGGGGTCAATATTTCTCATTTTATTTTGCATCAGTTAAACTAATACTGTTATTTGTTAAATATTTTTATCTATCTCATTTGTTTACACTGTTTGGTATTTAAACAAATATTTACTATATGCTAATACATCTGTTTAAGAATCTGTACAAATTCATTTTTTGTGGTCGCTAATGACCGTTGCTGTTGCAGCGACCTTATAAATAAAAAAAAAAATAAAAAAAATCTACAGCCATCTCTTCCAGGGTCTACCTACACACCTGTCCTATAGGTTTCTATTTACAGACTTGTTCGGCCAATCTGGAATCTGAGATTCTTTCTAAGTGTTCTTTCCACCGTTTTAATGTTTTAATCCTTTAATTTTTAATTTTTATAATTACATTTGGAACTTCTTATTTTTTCACTATTTTTCGTCTCTGTGGACTATAACTCTCACGTGTACGTGCTTTAACTGATGTTCGCATATCATTCTGTTATGTTAATTATTCTTCTCTTCTTTTAGTTTCTCTTGTATTCTTGATGTTTCGACATTTTTTCTTGTATCTTGGTTGTTACAGCGTGTCGCGTAACTCCTAGAATCCAATTAAATTTAATATACGGGAAATTTTAAACATCAAGAATAGCGCAACCAATACTTTTTCAAATAATGTTTAGTGGATATAGTATTAAAAAAGGCACATAAAATGAGTGTTCGTGTTTAGAACACATGTAAGATATATGCAGAAAACAAACTGCCAAATAAATCCGAATACTACAGAATCTGATTCTTGTGAAGCATGCACTGACTGAAAAAATTCTAATATGAAGTCAAAGGTACTGTACGTGCTTTCAGTAACAGTTTGCAGTGGCATAACTGAATTAGAACAGAGAATCACGCGTTTGTAATATAACTGCTGCTTGCATATCGACTCAGTCGCTAGGATTTTTGTTCACTGTTTCGTAATATACCTTTTTCTTTATCTTCGTTTCACCCATTCATGGACTGAGATGGCATAACGTTCCTTACATTCTGAAGTTCCTTTCTTCTTTGCCAGTACACCTTCATTCTCTGGATTACTTTTACGCGTTTTTTTTCGATTACACCATAAAACTTTTGTTTGGTTTCTCAGGTGACAAATCCTTTAATTCGCAGTTTTCTTTAAAAACGCTTTTCTGTTACTTGCCTACACCTAAACTCTTTTGTGTATCTTACACTTATAAACTAAATCCTTATTTTTCTGGTTCCTGATGGATATTTAAATATGGTACATGTATAAATCGAACAAGTTACGACCCATAGTACCCGTAGTATATACCCATAGTCTTTCTATATTTTTGGAAATTAAGAATCTTGTCTGTTATCCGGTCTGGTCACATTCTTCTAAGTGACGTATAGTTAGCTACTTGTCGTTCTTTTATAGTGGTCGAGATTGTCAAGTCTACCTATAAAACACTTGGTTTGGTATCAAAAAAATATAAACTCATTTGCTGATTCTTTTCTGAATTTTTGGAACTTTCTCGAAATCTTGTTTTGGTCTCAAGTAAAATCCAAACTAATATATAGATACTTTTCTGATTTCTAGCAACTTCCTTAAAAACGTTCTTCCTCTCCCTCCTATTTCCGAGAGTCGTTTACTAGCTGTTGGGTCTGCGCGATTGACATTTCTGTTTCACTACCGTACTGTAATGTCTGAATATAATCTGTTAGAATATTGATTTAGATTTTTAAGTCTTGGCATAGTTTAAATCTATCTCCATCTTTATCTCCTTTTCTTCAGTAGATACTTCCTCATTGAGGTTTGTAGTCAGAATCTCAGCAAAGTATTCAAACTTTTGAGCTCTATTGATATCAGTATATTTTATTATTTTATTTAGATTAATTCCACTAAATTTAAATAGGGTACGATAACCCGTACAATCTTTGCATATAGCTATGAGGTTTGTAGCGGTCGCCGGACCGCTACGTAATATTTAAGACTAGATTAATGAACCTAGAGGAAGGGAAAAGTGTGCTGGAGCCTAACAGAGTGACAGGATTTGCAATCAACATATTTTAACAAATAACAAGGTTTATTAGCTTTCATGTGGGAGACACAATGTTCCAATTTCATATCGTTCTTTACATATAGTCATTAATTTATATAGTGTTTAGAAAATAGACAAGCAGAGGTTCCAAAATTATCCCTGGACTATGGTGCATGTTTACTGGAAGGCGTTCCTGGAATTTCTGGGTCCGTCGGTGTATTTTGTTCCTTCCGCATTCCTGGGTCTCACGGCTTCGGGGAGCGCCTTAATGTAGAACTGCTCTGCTGGTAGTCACAGATGTTGCGTGACCACCGCTCTTTCCCCTTTTTCCTGGCTGAGGCAGGGACCCTATAACATTTTATTTGGGGATTAGCAGCCAGTTAATACACCCAGAGATTACACTATCTCGCCTCGGAACACAAACACCGCAGTCACTTTGACAATTAACCTTACTAACACTTTGTTCACATCAATTAAATCCAAATCGTTTAATTTCCATTAAATGATAATAATTAATTTCAATAAGCTGTAAGTAAATAAGAGTTAACAAGCAATAATTTCGTCCTTAGACGTGAAGTAACTAGTACATTAAAATTTTACAAAGCATAAGTTTTACAATAACGAATAACCCGGGTCACACACACGCTTACACAGTCGTAACACACATAAGCCATAATTAAATAAAAATGAAATAAAATAATTAAGTGTACACACCCGAACGTCTTGAGAAGTCTACTCACGCATGAAAAGAATTTAGACACACATAAACATAAATCCCGGCCGTCAGACCAACGGGAATATCCTTGTTGAAGGCACGCTGAGAAATCAGGCCGACGCAATGGCTTGTTGGTCGCACATGCCTGCATAAAACAAACCTGTCCCAATTTGCCAAAAATAAAGCCTTCAGCTAACCTAACTGCGAACAAAACACAGCCATTCTGAAAACCCGAAACACACCAACAGCTGACCACAGCGACTGGTCACTAAATCTCGTCGCCGTAGCGTCGACAAGGCATTGGCAGGCACTGCTGCCAACCGCGTTGGTAGCACTGAACAACTCTACACGCGCCGGGAATATTCAAAGTCCCGGCACAGGTTAAACATTTATCGACCACCAAAAAAGCTCTTCTATCTGCTAAAACAAATGTCTATCCTGAGTGAAAACTGAATTAAATTGGTGTGTTGTATTACTTAAATTAAATAGTAGGATGTTTGCTTAACTGATATCTTTGAAGAGACAGAAACATTTTTTTTTGCGATTTAATTACGGCTGGCGCCGCCATACGCATCCTAGATTCCACTAGCGCCGGTCTAAACATTCCTATTCTGTAAGTCCTCTTGCATTCATTGCATCTTCGACGTCTATTTTCCATGAATGTTTAGGTTTTCCGAAACACTTCGCAAGAATGGTTATGTGAAACATTTTTGCTTTTCAAATTCACATAACTTATTTTACTGCTGAATTACTTACTGCCCGAGTGAGAGATAACGTGAGAATCCATGTATCATTTAGGACAATGTGTGTTTGGGGTGTACCAAAGGTCAAATACGGTTAAATGACCGCCTGAACAACATATTCGTTCAATATGTTTAAAATTTAATTGTGCGATATTACCTCTGCAATTTATGAGAACAATAAAAGATGGAGCAATAACTTTTTTTGAGAAGAGACGAATTTATTAAGGGCGTATTTAGTTACCAAAAAGGTTTAATTGAACAAGCAAATCAAGTTCTCAGTTTTAACTCGACAGTTTATCATTTGTCTATCTGTCAATTTAGGGTTTGTCTCATTAATATTTTTGAACGCATTAACCAAATTTTGTAAAAGTTGTCGTACAAGTTCACACTTTTAACCTACAGAACTTTAACGTTTTTGAGATTTATCCCTCAAAACAGAGGATCTAAATTCTTAAAAAGTTACAAAAGGTGTATCAAATCAAAAAGAATTTTAACTTTTTCCCAGTGAGAGTTTATTTATAAAATAGAGAAATTCACATTGTTCAGAGCTAGTGAACAAGTTTTCCAGCTCAGGAAGTTTACGTGTTTATGCGAGTAAAACCTAATCTTTGGAAACTGTTGAAGAAGCTATTAACAACATTGCAAATGGAAAGAAAGGATAACTATAACCATAAATATATACGAAAATATATAAATATATAAGGATAAATATGGACCACTTGAAAGGAAGATGAGCCTTGGAGAGTAATGAACCATAATTTGAAAGAGATCACATAGAACGAAGACATCATATAATTAATTAACATTTTGGGGACCGACGTCCGATATATCGGACGTCTTAGTTTTGTTGAAAAGGACCATTATATCGGACGTCATTTAAAATTGCCACTCTTTTTACGGGAATTGTTTCTGACTGCTGCCAACGCGTCAGATTGTAAAGAATCATTAGTAGTTTTCAATTCAACCACCAGATAGCATAATTTCTTTGTTTTTTAGAAGATACGTGATATTGAAATGGCAGTGATCTTATATTGTTTTTCGTTGCTGGCGTTCGTGTTTTTTAGGCTTACGTTGTTTTTTCATCGCGTGTCTAATTTTATAAGTGATATTGTTGAATAAAAAGAATTTTACGTTTATTTAACGTGGTTTTATAAGTGTTTTTGTTAAACTAACTGTGTACTAATTTTGAAAAGTTGTTATAAACTTGTGTGTTTACGTTTTGCGCTACAGTCTCTGTGTGTTTTGCTGCGTATTGTATTTACATTTATGATATTATCGTTTCTTCTGTGATAGACAGAGTATTCATTTTTTGCACACAGTTAGACTAATATACAAGGAAAACAACTATATGACCAAAGCACAACATAGACCTGAGGATACTCATTGTAATATGAGTGAAACGTTGTCATATAAGACATTTTTTATGTAGTCCATACTGGAAGGAGACTACAAAAACATAATGGACAGTGGCTGTGTGAGAATATATGGAATTGTTGGATTTTGTTGTCCATAACGTGTCCGTTGATTAACTAATTATAAGTATAATACTACCGACCCAGAACACAAAGTTTATTATTAGTAAAAATGTAAAATTTTTACGTTGTAGCCGGAACCAGTTTTAGCTTAGTATAAGCGTCGAGCCTCTGACGAAGCTTATAATAAGTGAAAACTGGTTCAGGCTATAAGGTAAAACTTTTACGTTTTTACTAATAAAAAACTTTGTGTACCGAGTCAGTAGTATTATACTTATAATTAATATATGTAAATATTACACACTCTAAAATACCTAATAGTAATTAATATTGTAAACTTTTAATCATGGGAGTAAAGATGTTATTATTGGTATTGTGCTTCTGCACTTAAAAGTTGACAAAATATCGAGCAGATTACTGTGTCACACTTGTGTTTTGATCTTCAACAAATTTTCATCACTAAATTGCATTTTGTTACTTTATTATTTTACTTCTAACGTTTTGCTGCAACAGATAACTCTAAATTAACTTTCTACGTCCGGACTGAAGATCGTTTGTGGATTCCTCAAGCCTGATTCATCAAATTAGAAACATGCTGCTAGTTAAACATTTGGACACTATCAGACCTGTTTGTGACAAATTTTTGCTTTGCATAGTCTCATGTATATTATTTGCTTAAAACAACCTTCACAGTACAACACATTCAAGTTACATTCCCTCCCAGGATACAGCTTCCTCCCAGCTGACATAGTTTTTAACCATGTTGAGGAATTGTTAAAATATGACAAATGATTGAGAAATTCTCATATACAAGTTAGGAGAAGTGACAAAGTATTACTGATAAAGAAGAAGATATTGAAATATTTACAAAGCAGAAAGTAATCTAGATAAAGACAAATACTTGCATGATACAGAACTCATATCTCCAAAAGAGGCCTGCTATTATGAAGATATTTCTGGCCTGAAAATAATCAATATAAACATGAAAATGTACTAATGAGCAACGAGAAAATCAGCTTTTTATTAAGGTAATATAATAGGAGATTAATTAAAAATAAAACACAGATGGAAGGAAGTCTTTGATAAACTGCTGAATCCAAAGGTATCAAGTACAAGTGAAGGAAACTCTAAAGAACCACATATAAGTGACGATCGTGTGGAAGATCCCAGTCTGCGGGAAGTGGAAGATATTATACAACATTTGAAGAATTTTAAAACCCCAGGACTTGTCTCAATCTCAAACAAACTAATCAAATACTGCGGCATAGAAAGAGGAATTTATTCTTGCATGAATTGATTCAAGAAATATGGAAGGAGGAATATATGCCTGAAGAATGGAACATTAGCTTAATAGTACCTATTCATAAAAAAGGGAATAAGTTAAACTGCAGAAATTACAGAGGTATCTCAATGTTGTGTACAGGTTACAAAGTATTCACTCGAATACTGCAGACGAGATTGAAACCAAACGTTGAAGGCATATTGGGTGAATACCAAGGTGACTTCCGAAGTGGAGGAACCACCATAGACCAAATCTTCACAGTCAAAATACTACTGTGATGCCATAGAAGAAGAAGAAGAAGAAGAAGAAGAAGAAGAAGAAGAAGAAGAATAAGAAGAAGAAGAAGAAGCTTTTTATATTTTGTATATTATAAAACAACAAACAAAAATATACAAAAACTAAAAATAACCAGTGTCTTTCTCTCCTCAGTTAGTAATACTTTTAACTACTTTGAATATCATTATAAAAAATAAACAAAAATATAAAGAGTAAAAGTAACTGGGTCTTTTCGCAAGTACCAGTGAAAAAATTCCGGTCCCCAAAGTGTTAAAGGATAAAGACTCCCGTGAGTGAGTCTCACAGAGGGAATGACTCTATCATTATTAATATTTTATATTCCGGCTGTACACATTTTCCGTAACCAAAGATTACAGAAGAAATTGAATTCTCATCTTCCACTGCTCCTTGTCCATCCAAAGATCTTCTTCAATTCCTCGTTCCCTCAATATAGTCTCAATTTTGTCTATCCAGGTGATAGGCAGTTTACCTCTATTCCTTCTTTCTAGGAGGGTCCGTTCCATAACTCTCCCTGGCAATCTTTTCTGAGCCATTTTTTCGTCTGTCCATACCATTTTAATTTTTTGTTTAGACAAAATCAATAATTGATTTTGTCACATTCATTCTGTCCTTAATGACTTCATTTCTAGTGTTCTCACGTCTGGATACTCTTGCCAAACGTTTCGAAAGCCCATCTCTGCTGTCATTAATTTTGTTCTTGTCCGTTTATTAGTAGTCAAAACTTCTGAGCCGCAAGTCATGATATTTCTAACAATGTTTTTAAATATTTTGATTTTAGTTTCTGCTGTAATTTGTTCATCTCACAGGATTACATTTAATGTAGATAATGACTGTATCATGCAAGATAAAATATACGTTAAACCGGAAGTCGTTTCAAAAGTAAGCTGGAATACCTCACTGATGGGGTGTGGAATTGGAAGGGATTTACGTGGGAAATAGCAAAACGCGAAGGAAGCTATAATGGAAACCATACGTACCACGGGTTGTAGAGCTGTAATAAAATATTTACGCTCGTCCCCACGCGCTTTGCTTGTTTATGTGATTAGCACATCATGTGTAAGACTCATATGTGTAATAGATTAAATGCATTAAATGTTACATTCACTTACAAATGTTTCTCTACAGGTGAAGTAATGCTATTGATTTAGTAAAGAAACTCTATAAAATATAAACGTTAGCGAAATACGTATAGTGTTTTCTATTTACGATTTACTTCAACAAGTCATGTTGTTGTCAATCTCTCCGCGGAAAATAAAATTTATTAGTCAGTGAGCGTTGAAATATCAGAATCTCGAGACCAGTAAACTAATTACGCTGAACGCTGAAGCTACTTAACGGAGAAAATAAAAACAGATATTCAAAGCACGTGCCTTCTCGAGTGGGGGAAAGTTTATTAAACAGAGGTCACAGCACTGTGCACCGTAGTTAGTAAATAGCGAATTCTACAAATACGTTATCCAACAGCCATTGTTTTATACAATTAAAGTCTGGCCGCACATACATTTGCCTGTTTTAGAAATGTCTGTATTTTATCGCTTCATCGCTTCATCGTCGCCGTCGCCGTCATCATCATCATCATCATCATCATCATCATCATCATCATCATCATCATCATCATCATCATCATCATCATCATCATCATCATCATCACCACCACCATCGTTGTCGTCGTCATCATCATGATCATCACCACCACTACTAACACAATATTCGTCATCATTTTCATCATCATCACCACGACTACACCACCGCCACCATCATCATCATCTACACCTCCTCCTCCTCGTCCTCCTCCTCATCATCATCATCATCATCGGCGTCGTAATTGTCATTTATCATCCCTCCAGCGTTACGATCAAGGATTCTTGAATCCTTTACTGATACCTTACGACGTCTTGTTCTGGGAAGCTCAAACTACACGACGCCGGAGAGTATTCTGTCTGCCTCGTGAGTGAGCGCGCGCACGTGTTAAAAAAATGTCTCCTTGCTGATGACATTTCAACTATCTTGGACGTGACATTACTTATGATCAAGATAGAGATATAGAAAATAAAGTGACGAATTTCACAATAATGTGTGGAACGATTTGGAGAACGTTGGGAAATAAATGTAGAAAAGCCGCTAAAGACTGAAACCGTTAAGAAGAAGATGATAATGATTGTTGATGACTGAGTTGCGCCTGTCAATTGAATACCAGCTGATGTTGTATTCTTAATGTTTACTTTATAACAAACTGTGCTACATGATCTTTACATTGTCAATGGGTTTCACTCGTTCTTCAATATGTACTACTGTTCTTCAGTGTTATTGTACCATAAATTCACGTTGTTGTTTGGCATCCAAAATAGATAATTATTTATGTTACCTAGTTTGTCATCATCATTTTCTTCTGCAGGTATTGAACCAAAAATGGTTTGTTCCGGTCCCAAAATTCTTTTAAGAAGTGAGTCATGGATAATGAAAGAGAGAGATAATAGCCGTATACATTTTGCGGAGATGAAATTTTTAAAATCGGTCAAAGGTTGTTCTAAACAAGACGGATTTAGAAATGAAAAGATTAAAGAAGGGTCGGAAACATACAACTTAAATGAAAAAATAGAGTTGGATAGGAGGAATTGGAAGGACCATCTGGAGCGTATTGATGATCGAAGACTACCAAAAGCGGCAAGTAGATACAAACCAGCTGGAACAAGGAGCTTATGGGGACCAAAGAAAAGAAGGGAATAAATCCTATAAAACCGGAACAGGTTAACAAGACATAATCTTTGTTGGTGAAGAAGAAGAAGCAGAAGAAGAAGGAGAGGAGGAGGAGGAGGAGGAGGAGGAGAAGGAGAAGGAGAAGGAGAAGGAGAAAGTGAAAGTGAAAGAGAAAGAGAAAGAGAAAGAGAAGAAGAAGAAGAAGAAGAAGAAGAAGAAGAAGAAGAAGAAGAAGAAGAAGAAGAAGAAGAAGAAGAAGAGCAGGAAGAGAATGACGGGAAGAGGGGGAGAAGGAGGAGGAGGAGGAGGAGGAGGAGGAGGAGGAGGAGGAGAAGAAAAACGAGGAGGATTAAATGTCTAGCGACAGCGTCTCAAAGTAAACAACATTTATAAATCTGTAAGCTCTGAAATGAACCACTAAATTCTAATTACGCTGGAGGTTAATGCAGTCTAACAAACAAACTGAAAATAGATACAGAAAACACGTGGCTTCCCAACAGGAAATATAATTTAGTCTAGGTGAAAACACTGTGATTCGCAGTTTGTATTTAGAAATTCAAATTATATAACCAACAACCAGTACTTTATTGAATTTCTAATCGCTACAAAGCACCACATACGTATATTAAGATCCATAACTACTGAATTTTTGACATTCTTCAAGCGATGTAATGTTTCATACTGTTAGGCTATTAATGCGACAGAAAATATTGTTTCTGGATACAAGCTTCAAATTTCAGTATCGTGGGTAACGCCTGCTCTAATTGCGTTACTGACATGACTTAACTTTAAATTAGATTATCTGTGGCGAAAGTGTTAAGATGTATCTTCGTAGCACATCCAAACTAGTCTCATCCCGCAAAGTGCTTATAGGGTCGCGCAGTTAATTATGAACAGTGCTCGATCACAGTTTTCGTAATTTGATAAATTGATATCTTGTAATAACGATTTTGTAATATAGTCTATAAGTAAGAATCTTGTTGTTGCCGCCGTTAAACAATATTGTCACAGGAAATTTGTTCTTTGTTTTTCCTTAACACAGAAGTTGGTACGATGGTAATTTTCTCCCTTCCAAAGATGTTCTCTTAATCACTACATAATTTATACTTTTACTAGCTGTTACCCGCAGCTTTGCACGCAAATATTTGACTTTTAGTAAGTACTTAAATATAATTTTTATTGTCTATGTCTGTTTGGCGTTCTGTCAGCTCGTATAACAATTTTGTACTTATTAGTTAAATTCTTTCCAAAGCTGTTTTCAACACTTGTACTAGATTATTATGTTGGTGCAACACCCTTTGGAGATTTAAAAGTACCCGTTTATGAAGCCTTTAGAGATATTTTTAGTACTCGTTAACTCAAAAACGTTAGGTTCTTTACTTTAAGTGTTACATTTAAACGTAAATGTTTTCCACAACCACGGCTTTTATTTATTTCAACAGCAAACTGAAAACCAAAAACCGTTGTCACTTAACCTCATAAATGAAAACAACACGTACTTTTGCTTTGAATTAAGCAATAGGACATTGTACAATTAGTACACTTCTTCATTTCCACATCGTAATATATCGATACAATCGCATATTATATAAAAAACATCAAGAATGTACTGCAGGAACGGATAAAGGTACAGTCCGATGCCGCTAAATAGCTTTTGTTTATTTACTTGTTACTATGATACTTAATTCTGATCTCCTTGGCGTTGTTGACATCTTTATACGCGTCAGCAAAAGGGTATAATTAAAAGGGCCTAAATCATGTGAACGAGGCAGTATATAAAATTGCAAGTGGACAATGTTTTTCCCGTGTGTCAAAGGTTACCTGTGGAAAATTTGGTGGCAACGGTGTAGATTTGTATTCAGTACAAACAAATCCTCAGACTTTGAGTTATATAATATATAACTGTATTTATATATTATTTAATGTAATTTAATGTTATTTAATGTATATATATATAATGTAATTAATATATAACTGTAATTTATAACAGTATATATATACTCACACAGCCATATACTCCTGTCTGAATCTTCTTCTCCTTTCACTACTTCCATTAATCATTCCCTTCGTCAGGGTGGTGGAACAGCTTGAATGACATTGTTAAGTGGCCAACCATATTGCTTCTCTTTCCGATATGATTTTGTCCAGAATCCCACGTTCATCCACTGTCTTCAAAACCTCATAATTAGCATAGTTGCTGTTGTCTCCTAATTGCATGTACAGTTACATTGTTAAAATTACCTTGTGTATCCAGGTTTTCTTTCTTGCAACTACTTTTTTTAATACTCACAACGCGTTTCGAGACTTATAGTACCATCATCAGGTGAGTACGTCAATTAATAAAAGTCACACACATATCGCTATTTAAGAGACTCCCAACCCGCGTTATCCATGATGCGCATCGCTGCGGATCTCGCGAGTGACTAACGATTCTACATCATACTGTGCCCGCACTTATCTATCATATTGTTGAGGCACGCGTATAGGTGTAACATATAGCCCGTTGAATTTGAAAGGAAGTTTTTCATTCAGAAGCTGATCACCCTGAGTTTTGGAGGCTCTGTAAATTACAAACTCTTTTAGTGCATCCATGAGTTTGCTCTTTTTGCAGAAATGCAGTGGTTTGAAACTGTTTTGAAAACTGGAATAATTATGGTTATGATTGATAACATGTAAGGCAAAGTTCGATTTATAGTTCCAAATGTCATACTTAGGACAATTTTTCTTGTACCTATACAAGAATTTTCTGCCTGTCTGTCAAACATAAAAAGTATTACAGTCTTCGCACTCTTTTTTATACACCCTCGAACGGCTCATAATTATCCACTCTTTCTGCTTACGGTATTCGTAAGACCCTCCTATAGCACTACTCTTCAAATGCTTCAAGGTAAGGTATTTTCTCATTTCCTCAGATCCAGGCTTCTGAACTATATGTACACAAAAAATTGCTTATGAATTTCCTTGTGGTTTCCAGAGACAGGCCATGAATGACAACAGTCATGTTGTCTGGCGTCAGTCAGAGACAGGTCGTGACAGAGTCGATACATCAGTGTGTAATATAATTTCATAGTTTGTGTGTGTTTTGCCATGTTATTTCCATGTTCCATAAGGAAATAGAAGTATGGTCATGGTGAAAAAAATCGTGTTCGAGATAACGGCTGATTCTGATTGTACTACCCTCAAAACATGAACAATAACTACCCTCTAGTGAACAATAACTGCCGAAAATTCTAACAGAATCGAATAATTTTTACCATATGTGCCCGAGTTGTAGAGGGCTCAAGGCCTCTACAACTCGATGATTTTGGTGAAGATCAGTTAAGGAGGAGGGGTAGTTTACCTGCAACGTTTTACGTTTTAACAAGAGTAAAGTACAGTACTTTATTTTTGATAATTAAAATATCCTGAAAAGAAGGTCATAATAATCCACTGGAGAAAGGTTGATGTAATATCTATAAACGGAAAGCGTAGTTGAAGGGGCAAAGGGTAATTTTTCGTGTTGTTATAAATTTACTAGACCGAAAACTAAAAATTTCAATTAAATATTAACAAAATTGATGTCGTTTCATGATATGTAACCACGGATACGTAAAAAAATAATTTTTCGTTTTCAGAAATTCACAGATCAGCGCCGAGTGATATTCAATTTTTTCGCGTTGTTTAAATAAAAGATAATTTAATTTTTAAAATATTAACAACTACCGAGGTATAATTCGTGTTTTGATTATAATTATCTTTCTCAGCGTTTTTACTTCCATGTTCCATAAGGAAATGGAAGTATGGTCATGGCGAAAAATCGTGTTCGAGATAACGGCTGATTCTGATTGTACTACCCTCAAAACATGAAGAAAAGTCATTTTCCGAAAAGTGTTTATGTGTCTGTCTGTCTGACTGCCTGTCTATCTGTGTGTAATTTTTTTCTATGGCAAACGATAACAGCCGCAAATTCAAACAGAATCAAATACGTTTTTGCATACGACCCTGAATTGTAGAGGAGTCAAGCCCTATTGTTTTTGGTGAAGATCGGTAAAGGGAGAGGGGTAGTTTACCAGCAACGTTTTCTGTTTTAAGAAGGGTAATTTTTCCTATGGCGAACGATAACTGCCGCAAATTCAAACTGAATCAAATAATTTCTTGCATACATTCCTAAATTGCAGAGTACTCAAAGTTTGTTGATTTTGGTGAAGATCGGTCAAGGGAAAGGGGTAGTTTACCTGCAACTTTTATGTTTTAACAAGAGTAAAGTACTTAATTTTGATAAATAAAGTATCCTGATAAGATCATAATAATCCACTGTAGAAACGTAGGTGAAATATCTATAAATGAAGAGGCTAGTTGAACGGGGTGGAGGTAATTTCCTATAAATGAAAATTATACTTGATTGGGGAGGGGAAATTTTTTATATGCATACTACGTTATCGGCAACAAAGAAGTAGTTTCTTGTTAAAATTCCTTCCCGGGCTGTTTGGCCGTAGTCCAATGTTGTCTGCAAAACCAGATGTTTCGGCAGTGCCATCGACTGCCATCATCAGTGAAAAACGAGTGCGATAACGTGAGGTGGTATACGTTAGTGACCACAGTACTGTGGTTAAGTCTGAAGCAATAAGTAGAAAGATGTAGTTTCTATGGAAATATTTCATTTCGAAAATGATTTTAGAACATGGAAGTCGTGTATGGTTCTCCATACTGATATTACCAAAAGTATGCTGATATATTTGGTTTCGTTCTGAGGGCACATACTAAAAATAATTTTGTAATTTAATTAGAACATGGAAATCATGCATGGTTCTCCATACCGATTATGTTAGGTGTAATCTTTTGAACTGCCTTATCTTTATCAAGAATCACTGTCTGGGTGAGAATCAGGTTTCACACAACCTTCGTCGCACTTCAAGTACACTATATGTCACAAGGTGGCATACTTCACAAGTGATACGAAAACTATTTCCTTTACATGTACACCAAATTAAATTAACCTCGTAGGAGTTAAAGGAGTTGAACAAAGTTAAAATGGTTTATACATGACACTGAGTGATATTAAGTTTTTACTCGCTCTGAGATGTAGAAAATACAAAGAGGATTACGGTGCAAAGTAGGTTAATTTTGTACTACAAAACAATTTTATCTCTTTTAAAGTAGTTCCCTTGGGAAACGACATACTTACGGAGACGTTGTTCCCATTGACTGAAACAGTGCCGGAAGTCTTCAACTGTCAATGCCTTAACCTGGTCCATCACAATATTTGGATGTTCTCCCAACTTCCAAAATGGGGGCCTCAAAGTTGCCCTTTGATTTTTGGAAGTAGGAAATAATCACATGGACTAAGATCAGAGGATAAGGGGATAAGGGGACTGGGGTACCACATGAATGTCCTTTTTGGTCAAATACTCATTGACAGAAAGTGCCGTGTGACATGGAGCGTTATCGTGATGAAGCATCCATGAGTCAGCAATCTCTGGCCGGACACGAATGACCCTTTTTTCTCCAAGGTGGACTCTGAATATTTGAGGGACACAACTCTTATAATTAAATGCTGTTTTAAGACATTCTGAATGTTATTTTTGTACCCAAAGTAGTTAACGCTTATTAAAATAGAATATATGATATGTATAATAATAGTGAAAAATTGATATTTTATTTATTGTTATTATTGTCTAAAAGGAGTACACTGTTAGTTTTCATCATCTAAAAACTAAAGGATGAATGATGTTAAGTAGGCCTATTAAATGAATTAGTATTAGGACTAACGAATTCATTTTGTTTAAATTATTGAATCTGTATCATATGAATGAGTTAATTACCACAGGCCTATTTATTAAATGATACAACAGTATTTTACATAATACAATTTTAATTTACGAAAACAAAGATTTATAAAACTGCTGTTAACCGCCAATTAAAAATGACGCGAATTGATTATTGAAATACATAAATTAAGAGATCGCATTTAGTCGGTCTCAAAGAGCAGCATGTTCCAGTGTTGCCACGTTTAACGTTTTGCCTTCCACTACAGTCGGCCGTGACTTTGCTTATTACAGTCACTTCGAGTTGTGTATTACAGCCTTATAATTGTCATATTTCACACTGTCATTCTAGCTCAGCTGTTGTTGTTTATTATGTCTTTTACCATGCAGTTTATGCAAGGAAAATGCGATGTCAGAGTTAGGTATGTCTTCTCGTAATTGAAGACTTGGTGACTACGACCACGTTGATAAAGATGATGATACTCATGACAATGTGGATAATATGTGAGAGATAGCTGTTGCCCGTAAAAGCCATTACGGTTAACACAATTACAGCAGAGAGTGACGACGCCTACTGATTGAGTTATTATCGTGTGCCGAAACTTCAAATTAGATTATGCATAGCCATAGTCGCACCAATGCCGCCAACTATCCCCATCTGAAAAACCCTCATCACAAGCTACTGGTAAACTTGTGTAATTAGTTTATCGACTATTGAATTTTGATAATGAATTAAATCACGAATAGAACGCAGTGAATGACTTGAATTTTGATATATTATCAACATAATTAACTTATTACGTTGGTGTATCGTAAGAAAGACAATATTTAAACATAACGAGACACTTAATTACTGCGTACCTCATATGTGATTTTACTTTCCTTCAAAGCTACAATTGATAAGGGTATGTTTGAAAAGACTTCTTCTTCTTCTTCTTCTTCTTCTTCTTCTTCTTCTTCTTCTTCTTCTTCTTCTTCTTCTTCTTCTTCTTCTTCTTCTTCTTCTTCTTCTTCTTCTTCTTCTTCTTCTTCTTCTTCTTCTTCTTCTTCTTCTCCTCCTCCTCCTCCTCCTCCTCCTCCTCCTCCTTCTTCTTCTTCTTCTTCTTCTTCTTCTTCTTCTTCTTCTTCTTCTTCTTCTTCTCACGGAGTAGGCACTTTGCCTGCCCGTCTTCACAAAGTATCTCTCCATCTCACTCTCGGTCTTCCGACAACTCTTGTACCAAAGGGTCTATATTGAAACGTAGCCATAGGTAGCCGCCCATCATCCATTCTGTCCAGATGGTATAACATTTCCCTGCAACATGTCTGGATCTTATCATTTATGGACAATACCTGTAGCTCTTCTCCAATATCTTCACAGCGTAAGCGATCCTGTCTCGTGCAACCCTTCTTTCTTCTCAGAAACGTCATTTCCGAAGGTTGAATCTGGTTTTATTCTTCATTGTAGGAACCCATGTTTCAGGTATATATAGTAAAACAGGCACTGCCATTGTTTTATAAAATTTAAGCCTTGTGTCTTTCCTTGTTTTTCCTCTATGTTCTATGTACCAGTAAAACAAAAGATACTGATTGCATTTATACATTGATGATTTATATTTTCTCATTAAGTTAATCTGCAGGGTAAATGTCTCTACACTCGTGCCAAGTATTACGAAAATCGGTTGATGCGTCCAAAAGTTATCGTGAAATATACCGAAAACAGGCAGACAGAGAGAGACAAATAGACAGACAGACAAATTCTAAACATTCACAATTGAGACCTCGATTCGGTTCTTTACATATCAATGGGACGTCAAGACAAACTAAACAGGACACATGTTCTTCACATACGGATCTTATACTGCCCAAATAATAGATTTAATATAAGCTGGTTTGATACACTAACATCTGTAGTCATAAAACACAACCATTGTCGGACTCTGAAAACAGATTGCAGATGGGTACACATTTGTTAAATCGGATCTGCAAAAACTCTGGATTGCAAACATCCACACTTAAGACCAAAGTGATGGCTGTTCGTGGAATTGATCCTGTACGGGCAAAAATTGTTATAGATGATATTGTCCTGGAACAAGTCACCAATTTTGAATACCTGGGCTACAGTGTGTCTTATAATGCAAACAACGACGTTGTGAATAAGTTGGATAAGTTCATCCTTATGTGCGGGACCATTAGGCGAACCCTTAAGTCAGCAAGTATAGGAACACGCCTAAAATTCTACAATGTGATGGCTCTTCCCACACTTCTTTATGGGTGTGAGAATTTGACTTTAACGAAAGGCCAGGCCAGTCGCATCCAAGCAGTTAAATGAGATTTTCTGGCACGCGGCAAAGCATACTCCCCATGATCATAGAAGAAATACAGGTATACGACATGAACTGAATATTATGAGTAATACTCGACAGGATCGCCCAGTATTGGCTGAACTGGTGGGAACATATTTGCCGAATTGGCGACTGCCGCATTCGCAAACAACTATGGAACTATAAGCCGATGGGACGGAGAGGTGTGGGACGTCCGAGGTAGCACTGGTGGAGTGACAATTTCTAATCTTTGCCTATTTGAGACCGGAACAAACCATCCTTGGTTTAATCCTTGAAGAAGAAGAAGATGATGATGATGATGATGATAATGATGAAAAAACAACCAACCTCTGAGGAGAAATATCAATGAGGAAGATGATTAAAGATAAAGTAGGTAACATAAAAACGTTACAAACCAATTAAGTAGAACAGACGCAAACAAGCGAGTACTTCATTGGCATACATTATAATTATAATAACAAACTAAACCCCTTGTCCTGTTTACATTTAAACCGTCCAGTTGTTTATCAATTAGTGCTGTCCTAGTTTATTGAGTTCACGCCGTCTTTATATGAAACGTTTAAGACTTCATGAAAGGAAGATAACAATAATCAAGAAAAGATGTAAGGAATAAATGTCTCAAAGAACGCTTTGTAAGCTGATGAGAAGATTCAATCAACAAGCATAAACCGTAATTACTTTGTACACTTAAGTAACGAAGAAGATGCTGAAACAAAAAATGCCAAGATATCTCCAAGCTAAATAATATTCTGTATAATATTTACCTTATTTCTTCCGTCGTGTGACTTCGTTTTGCGTTTTAATTTGCTTTACGCGTTTCGAATCACATATGTCTCGTCATCAGAACTAAATAAAATAAAAATTCACTCTTAGCTAGGTCGTTACATATTACAATACAAATATTTTAAAACGATTATACACACACCCGCTTTACTTGAGCGCGCACTCGAGTCGGACCGATCGGACACTGATTATCAATAGCTATTGTGTAGACAGGTTTATTGCGGTATCGTAGAGCGGATTTGATTTAAAATTTAAATGACCGTTTAGCACGAAGTCACGACTGTGTACGTCATTGTACGCCCTATATATCTCAAATAAATATTATATAAATAAATATTATACAGATTTTGTCAATAAGTGACTTGGATACCTATTCAAACATGTCTTTAAATGATATTCACGAAAAGGTATGAAGTAACAACAAACGAGAGTGTAGGGACAAGACAAAAAAATTATAGCAGTTGTTCTATGTCATGTTTACTTTTGTATCACTTTTACTAACTAATCACTAATCACTAATAACTAATCATCATCATCATCATCATCATCATCTTCACAACACGGCATAGGCAAAGGACTGCCTGTTTCTCCTTCAAAAATTCTCCAGCCATCTCTTCCTGAGTCTACCCACACACTTGTGTCCTATAGGTTTGTATTTCCAGACTTGCTTGGCCAGTCTGGAACCTGACATTCGTTTTAAGTGTTCTTTCTACCGTTTCTACCTTGTTCGTAATCTTAAATTTTTCATTCAAGTTAAAAACTTGTAACTCTTCTCTTATGACCTCATTTTATTATAAAGTCAAGTTTAGAACACCTTTTAACTCCTGTCAAGAATGATATTCCCCAGGCCTGTATTTTACTAACAGATATAAATGCAATTACGTAATACTGAACCTACTTAAATAGCAGTAAGAAATAAAAACGTACTGTATAAATTTTGTTATAAAATGTAGCATGTCATTAGCAAATGTCTAGCAACAAAACCTTGATGATTTTTTTTCATATCAGACCAATACTCACACCGTGTATTGATTTATATACGGTGTCCCATGAAGGACCAAGATTTAATGTTCTTATACAATCATTATTTGTTAAAGGATTACGGGTACACAGTATTTTGGCTCCGTAACCTCTGACAGTGGTCAGGCCTAATCGCTGAAGATCTATTGCACTCTGCACAAGGTTGAGAAAAATATAAAGCCGTAACTGAAATGAGAATCTTCAACGCCTGATTAGGCAGCCCCTAAAAGAAGATTGTACAAAGCGATAGGCATAAAAAAAAGGAATTGTACAGAATATAACAGTCACAGAATCAAAGATAAGCACAGGATAATATAAAATAATACAAATTAATATATATAATAGTCTAATAATAATCTACAAAAACTAAATAACCCACACATCAAAGATAATACAACAACCAATGGTATATACAAAATTGAATGCCAAGATTGCAGTAAATGTTACATAGGACAAACAAACAAAAAACAACTGAAAAAACGTTATTTTGAACACCTAAACGCATACAAAAAACAGAAATATACAAGTCTAATTTGGCCACACATGCAATAAACACTGGACATGACAACATGACACTAATAAAACACATTGTTCACAAAGGCACCAAAATAAACATTTGGAAAAATTTACAAATATACAAACATAAAATACAAAACAAACTAATACCTGAACAAATACAAATCAATACAAAACATTACACAATTTTCAAAGCACTAAACATCGAAAATACACAAAATACTAACACATACACCACAATCACACACAATAAAACCAATTTAAAGTACCAGAAGCCAACAGGAAGCCACAATAACAACCAACCAACACATAAGTACTTCACCAGACACAAAATCCGGAAGGCCGAGGATGGGTGCAAAATGGTTCCCGAAACATGTTCCTAATAAGGAAAGAAATATCTTGAGGTAAATTCATTAAAAAATTAATAATAATAATAATAATAATAAATACCTGAGTAGCCGACTGAGATAACAGCGGCGTTCCTGGCTGTGAATACCGCAACCTGCAGCTGGCGGCACGTTGTACTGGCCATGCAACCGTCACACTAAGGACAAAAGACGGACGGTATGCCTTGGTCCTTTACGGACTGTTGACCAGAGATTTATTTTATAATAATAATAATAATAACAATAATAATCATAATAATAATATACTTTTTAACAGTTTAATCGATGTCAAGTTTAGGTCAATGGTTAAGCCACCTAGAGCGGATGGGTGAACAGCGTATGCAAAAAAAAAAAAAAAAAAAAACGTATAGGCGCAAGCCTGTAAAAGCAGAAAGAGGGGCCGATCTAGGATAAGATGGTTGGATGATGTGCTAGAAGATCTAAGAATAATTGATGTGAGTTGTTACAGTGAGATGGTAGTGGGCAGGAGACTTTGCAGAAGATTGGTGTTGGAAGTCAGGGCTTATGTTGGGCTGTAGTGCTGAAGAAAAAAGAAGAAGAAGAAGAAGAAGAAGAAGAAGAAGAAGAAGAAGAAGAAGAAGAAGAAGAAGAAGAAGAAGAAGATAAAATCAACAAAGGCATTTTTATACACTAATTGACGTTAAATGTGTCCAACTTACAATGACAAATGTCACCTTTTTACAGTTCATACTAATTAACACACTAAATACCTTCTGTCAGTCACAGTAACAAGCACCCCCGAATCTCAGTCTAATATCGTTGGTCTATATCTAAACTGCCCCGCTTCAACATCTAGTGTTTATACTTCGCCGTCCAGCAAATTATCCCATGTAGTGACCTAGGGGCCTAGGTGACGGTAGAATTTTCAAAACGTCCAGTGACGTCAGAAAAGGTCATCTCGAACAATCCACAGCATTGCGTAATTCTGTCGCACAAATATGCGTCCAAAACGTCATCTAATCTCTCAACGATGCGGCACTATTTACTTCCTCAGTGCACCAATATTATACACTAAATATTTGCATTCTAGTAAACATAAGAAAGTAAATACCCAAATGATGACAAATTGTGAGCTAGAAGAAACATTAAAAACAAGAAGATATTATAAAACTAACGAAAAATCTTAATAAACTCTCAAATTATACGTAGTATGAGTTTGTGTAAAAAAAATTGCACATCGTTAAGGAAGATCAGTGCAGTCAAGGAAAGGAGGCCAACAATTCTATGGGATTTTGAAGCGAGCCAACAAAAACACTAGATTTTGAAGCGGGCCAGTTTAGATACAGACCAACGATATTATACTGAGGTTCTGAGTGCTTGTTACTGTCACTGGTTGAAGGTGTTTAGTGTGCTAATTAGTATTAAACTGTAAGAAGGTGACATTTATTGTTGTGTGTCGGACACATTTAACTTGAATTATTGTAATGGGTGTCCCATAATGTACGCAATATTTGAATTACGCGCCATTGTCGTCTTGTTAGGTTGATAGCACTGCAACTGTTGTATTGTTGTTGCCGTTTACTCGCCATTAGTCGTTATGGAGCGTTACACGAAAGAACAGCGCGTTGTTATTGTGAAAACACATTATAAGAACCGTGAATATTATGCGGAAACCGTTCGTAAATTGCGTGGAATTTTTGGACGACGAAAAGCACCTAATCTGTCAACTGTGCAGAGATTGATTAAGAAATTCGAAGAAACAGCTTCGTTATTAGACGTTAAATCGTCTGGACGTCCTCGCGCTACCCGTTCTATTGAAAACGTCGCGGTAGTGAGAGATAGTGTCGATGTGAGTCCAGGGAAATCAATTCGCCGTCGATCACAACAACTGGCCATTCCAAGAAGCACAATGCAGCGAATTCTAAAAAACGATCTTCATCTGAATGCCTACAAAATCCAACTAACACAAGAACTCAAACCGTGTGACCATTTGAAGCGCCGCGAATTCGTCAGTTGGATATTGGGTAAACGTGAAACGGACGGTGATTTTTCCCACAAAATCATCTTTAGCGATCAGGCACACTTCCACCTCAACGGGTACGTAAATAAACAAAATAGTCGGCTTTGGGGTACAGAGAACCCTCGTATCATTCACGAAAAGCCTTTGCATACACAAAGAGCAACTGTTTGGTGCGGGTTTTGGGCTGGTGGCGTGATTGAGCCGTATTTCTTTGAGAATGAGGCTGGAGATGCAGTAACGGTGACTGGCGAACGTTACCGGAACATGATAATGGAGTTTTTGTGGCCTCAACTGGAAGGTATGGAATTCGAAGATATGTGGTTTCAGCAGGACGGCGCAACCAGTCATACTGCCCGCGAAACAATTGCTTTGTTATCTGAAAAGTTTCCTTCACGTCTTATTTCACGCAACGGCGGTCAGAACTGGCCAACGAGGTCTTATGATTTAACACCATGCGACTCCTTCCTTTGGGAATATGTGAAATCACGCGCTTATGTCCACAATCCACGAACAATTTTTCAACTCAAGGAACAGGATTCAACGAGTTATTGGTGAGATTGAGCCAAAATTGTGCAAGAAGGTCATCGAAAATTTCGATCGACGGGCAACAGTGTGCCATCAGAGTCGCGGGGGACATTTGTCTGATATTGTGTTCCACATTTAACCGCAGTAAGTGTACTTTGTATTAACATTAAAACATCTGATATTTTTCAATAAATAAAAGTTTTTACAACATTATTAAGTCTTGCGTACTTTATGGAACACCCTTTATATATGTATAATTTTATATGTGAATTTTATAGCATGCTTAAAGTAACCGTTCTTTAACACTGGAAGAATGTGTTTAGTCTGTTAATTAGTATTAAACTGTAAGAAGGTGACATTTATTGTTGTGTGTCGGACACATTTAACTTGAATTATTATATAACAGTGGCTTTGCTGACTTCTTCATCTTCTTCTTCCTCTGGCGCTACAGGCCACGATGAGCTTTAGCCTCCCCGTCTAGCCTCCTCCAAACACCTCGGTTTTCCAACCTCCGCCTCCAATCCCCAATACCCACACTCCTGAGGTCATCTACGTCCTGTAGCCACCTTTTTCTAGGTCATCCTTTCCTCCTTTGCCCACCTGTTGTCCCTCAAAGAATTGCTTTGGGCATTCTGTCGTCTTCCATACGCATCACACGTCCCAACCAGCTGATCCTTTGTTGATTTCTAACTGCTCTTTGTGTCTAATTAAAGTATGTAATTAGCGACTTCATCGTGTGTCAGTTATTCTATGTCTAGTCTACAACACAACGATCCATGTGACGGTACTAACAATATGTATGTTATGAACACGTACTCTAAAATATCCAAATTACACCTATGCATATGTACACACACACACAAATATTCAATTACATTTCAATTATGTTGAACGTTTATTCGGAATGATTAGAAATTGTGTTTGCCAAATAAACAAACCAATTGTAGCAATAGAATATTGGAACACGTGTTGCGCAGAGTTTAATTTTCTCATCATTTACACTGAAATCCCCCACTGCCAACCGTGTACTATGTAATTCCTACCTTCTGCAGCTGATCGTGTTTACACGTCTGATACAAATTACAGCCACTGAACAAGAATTCCGTTCACAGTGTTTACCGTTAGCAAACAACATTTATATCCCATTTCTGGAAACTGTTGTCTGCACTTGTATTTCTAATGCGTCATCATCTAAATGTATTAAATCCTATGTATTATCTATCTACTCATTCACTATTAACAGTTTGTAATTAAATTGATCTCTTTCTGCCTCTCTGTCCATCCGCCTGTCTATCTGACTCTGTCTGTCTGTCTGTCTATATATCTCTCTCTCTCTCTCTCCCCCACAACTCTCTCTTACTCACTCATTATCTCTCGCATTCTCCCAAAATATCTTTTAAAGACCAAAACGTTTTCACCTTGGAGAGTCATGCGGTTGGCGAGCTGGCGTTTCTAGAGTTTCTTCTTCTTCTTCTTCTTCTTCTTCTTCTTCTTCTTCTTCTTCTTCTTCTTCTTCTTCTTCTTCTTCTTCTTCTTCTTCTTCTTCTTCTTCTTCTTCTTCTTCTTCTTCTTCTTCTTCTTCTTCTTCATTACATGGCTTAGGCTAAGTCTAAGTAATAAGTAATAAGAAAATTAAAAATGATAAAATAATATTAAATATGTTATTAATAATAAGAACGTAATTACTAATTTTTCCAACTTCAGTGGTCAGTGACTTATTTTTCTTCTCTTCTGCACTGCACGGATCAGACTACAGCCCGTTCCGACTTCACCGAGTCTCTGACCATTTTCTCCAAGGTCTTCCACGATCTCTTGTCCCCACTGGCCTATATTCAAACGCTTGTTTAGGAATACGCATATCTACTATGCGTTCCACATGGGACTTCCAATTCTGACTGTACTCCTTTATTCTCTCCAGAATCGACTGTAACTTCAAGTCTTTTCTTGTGTCGTCGTTTTGTAGACGATTTTGTTAAACTGCATCCCTTCACTGCTCGTAAAAATTTCATTTCCGAGGCTTGTATTTTTTGAAACATTTTTTTGCAGGAGAGTCCATTTTTCACATAAATACATTAAACTCGGCACAGCCACGTAGAACTTTAGCTGTGTCTTCCTGTGCGTTTTATTCTGCGTCTTATTGTTCCACAGGTATAACTAAATTTATTTAACTTTCTTTCGATATCGTTATCCTTCCTATGTGAGATATCACACCCCAAATAATTAAAATATGATGCCTGCTCCACAACACTATTACCAATTACAATTTTTGTTCTTACAGTGTTCTTCCCTACGAAGGCCATCACATTTGTATCTTATTATCTGGATTTGAGATCTTAAAGTTGTATTTCTGGCAGATTGTATGCAAGGTATAAATAGACCTCTGTTACCTCATTTTCACACTTTCCAATAATTAGCAAGCAGAATGATCACTGTTGCACACCACTATATAAAAATTATCCCGATTAGCGCTTTCAAGCTTCACAGCTCATCGTCAGATCGGAATTGACAGAAATTATGTGAAAACAAACCGTTCACCCCTCTCACCCCACCCTGCTCACACACGACAAGCTATAATATAAACGTCCCTTCCCACCCCCTAAACCCTGTCCCACCATCCGTACAGTTACAAAAAAACGTTTCCAATAATTATTTGGTCATCTGCGTGTAGTAATGTCCTAAGTGATTCCTTATCCGAGATTCTTCAGACGTTCATATATTCTCGAAAATTTCGTCCGTATACATATTAAATAAACTTGAAGAGAGGCTACAGCCTTGTCTAACACCTTGACTTTATGGCCACTAGATGTTTCTAGCCACCTTTGTTTCTAGATGTGTTGGTCCTAAAAAGGGCGGACGCGCGGTGGCCTTGGTCACAGGGTTTACAAGAAACCGACGCACTTTGATCTTTATTTACATCTTGTCATACATCGGCAGAAGCGCGCCTTCGACGAAGACCATGGTCGTCTGACCGATGTACAGCTGTGAGCCGCCGTAGTTCCGTCAGGAGGAGCGCGGGCGGGCATCTGGGCTCGGCGCTGCAGGTGGAAGTGAGAAGACCGTTACGGTTGCGTAGGACATGGCCGGGCGGGGAAGCGTCGGATGAACGGCAGGTGAACGGCTCGGCACTGCGTTCTTGACTTACGTCAGCAGTGTGATGGACCGTATCGGGGGGTTCCTCCAGCGGCGTGGGGGGTGCGTGCGGTTTACCTGCAGATACAGAAGATCCAATAATGCCTGCGATCGGTTAAGGACGCCAAGGATCATTGACCGCAGCCCATCAGCCCGGCAATTGCTTGTCCACCTACTTACATGACTATCTACCTACTTGCTTATTTACCTTTATATATTGCAACAGTACGTATGTGTCTGGTACTGTGCATTGCACAGTTAGTTAAGACAATTTGTGTAAATTAAAATAAATAAACAATATTGTCAGTAGTATAATAATTCAGGTAGAAAGCTGTAAAGGGTAACAACGAATTTGCCTGCAGGAACAGGAAAGTCACGCCACACACAGCTGCGTCTGTGTACACGTGTATCTTACGTGTGTGAGTGCGGCCAGCTAATTCCTGCAAAGCGTCACCCCTAAAATAACGTTAATCAATAAATAAATTATTTAAATTGTGATAAGTGTGTATAAAATATCACAAAACAAAATACGCCACAGTGTGAATAATATAAAGACGCACGCGTTTACAAAATACGAAAGATTGTGCGAAAACAATAAAAAGTGTAAATACAGTGCAAATAAATGTAAATAAATCCTATAATAATAAAGATAGAAAAAAGCGGTTAACACACCGTTGTACATATAAAAATTACCGACCAGATGAATAACGGGTTATTTGCAAAAGACTTCGCATGTTGCGAAGACCAGTGAAATAATTGTGTATATAATCGTGTTTATAAAGGGACGCTACGACAGACTGCTTCATGCAAAGAATTGTCGAGACATGATTTTTGCGCCCAAGAGTACAAAATACGCGAGACACGCCAGCCTTTTTATCTTTCTGGTTCAACCACAGCGGCAGCCGGAGCCTATGCCCGACAACTTCATCACTTTCGTGAGATCACCGCTGCAGCCAGAGGCTATTACGGGAGACGAGGTAGCATCCAACTACATGGTATAGATTCCAGCCGTACGGTACGAGTCATCGGACTACCGAGAGGATCCGGAGGATGGGGAGCGGACTCCAGGACTACACGGACTACGGAGGATCAACCAGGATCAAGGTCTCAGGAACAGAAGAGGATACGCTGAGGAATTACCACCACGATTAAGGTGAAATAAATCCACGTACTCGTAAAAAAAAGACTCAATTAAAGACAATAAAACAATGTAAAAGAAAGACAATATAATTTCAAAAAGTGAAATTAATAATTTTAAAATATAACCGTTTGTAGTATAGTAATTTATAGTAATATCTGAATTTATGAAAGTACATTTTTGAAATGATAATTTAACGAAGATATTTAAATTAATTTTGAAAGTAAATAATAATTTTTTTTTAAGTAATTAATAACCAGCCTACAGGCGCTCTCAAATCCACTAGAAACAGTGCATAATGTCTGGGCTTGAACACAATGCGCCGACCTGTGCGGTCTGGAATAGCCTCGATTGTTGACGAATGATAAGTGTCACGTAATTGTCATTCATCTCAAAGTAGCAGCAACATGTACGCACACAAACATTACAGCTGGGCTCTGTTGGTATAGCCGAGAAACACCTAGAACGTCACTCTCCATTGTTTGAGAACGTTCCGTAATTGGGTAATAATATAACCCGAATTTCTTCTATCCAAGTGATAGGTGGTCTTTTCGTCTTTTCCTTCTTCACGGTGGGGTCCAGTCCATAACTCTCCTTGGCAATCTTTCCTGTTCTACTCTTTTTGTGCGTCCATACCACTGTAATTTTTTTGTTTGAATAAAGCCAACAATAAAATTTTTCACATTCATTCTGTCTTTAATGTCTTCATTTATAATTTTCTCATGTCTGGATCTAATTATCTATATATCTGTTTATTTCCCAGCCTATACAACCATCCACCTACTCCTTTATTTTTTAATTACGCAACTCTTGACAAAAGTATTTACGTATCTGCGTGTTTGCCTATGCCTGTAAGGCTCTGTAAGTAATCGTCTATAGAAAAAATAGTAAAATATGTTGCCGTGGAAACAGCGGGCAGTCGGATTAGGAGTTTCACATTTCCCACCGCACGACAGGGTGGACAGAGGCAATAAATAGAAATTATCGTGTCAGCCCAGGTGTCGCTTTGCGTTACAGACATATTTGATCAATTCTGTCGGACGGATGTCTCATAGATACCGTTCACATTTAACCTTAATTGACCTGACGCATGTTTCACTGAATGTATCATTTTGAACCTCTGGAGATACTGATACAGTCAGTAGAACGTGCGTCAGGTCAGGAAATGCCGTCCACACTTCCCTCCCCTTGTGGACAATCATCAAGAACATTCTCCTTTGAAATCTAGTTGAATCATCCATTCAGTACCACTCAGTTTTGTACTAGGAGATTTTAATAGTAAAGCGTTTAGCTATGCCCAGTTTCTATTTCAATTTTAATGTGATGATACCTGATAAAATCTCTCTTGGTGCAATCCTTTATAGCTCTCAAGAACCACATTTAACTTCTCTGTGTAAAAGTGATTCGTGTGGGGTCCTAAACTGTTCCTTGCGCGAACAATAGGCCTGCAATAAACATGACCCTTGAGAAGTATTGGGGAACAGTTTTGCAGCCTCTTCTTCTGCCTGTAAGAATTGCCTTACACTCATCATTGGAAACGGAAGAACTAGTTCCTTATATAAATTTCTCTTGTATTGTAGGAACTATAGAAATTATATATCTTCTGTCTTTCTATTTCAATACGTTTCTTTTCTAGTGTTCTTCTTTAAGTATTAATATTACTTCCACAAAGAGACTGGAAGATACTAATTTTATTAGCAAATTTCACCCAACCGATAGCGACTAGGTAGCAACTTTATCTTTGAATAAGAAATCTAATCCTCTCATAACGAGATAATATCTTGGAAGATAACACAATGCTCTCACGTCTCGTTACACAATCCCCTGACAACTGTGTACTGGCTTGCTTCAGGTTTCAGTCTCTTTCTTGCACTTCATTTGTTCTTCACAATGGCCTTGATCATATCATCCAGTTGCTTTGTGTCTGCAGCTTGTCATTCCATCAACGGAATAGATTCTAGTTCTTTCTTCTTCAGCGGCGCGACAACCCATTACTGAGTCAGGCCTCCTTTAATAGCCTCCACCAGTTGTCCCGGTCAAGTGCAGACAACTGACTGGCTGAGAAACTGATAGTCTTCTGCACATGAAAAAGTTTCACAGACGGGATATGTGAGTTCTCCGATCCAACCCTCAACCTTGAGGACTAGGAACTCTGATTCCTCGTTTGCTTACCGATCCACTCCGCCGAAGGAATTGGTTAGCACAACCTTGGAGTGGATTGCTCGGCGTAACAGGGTCCACCGACGTGTAGGTGGGAGTGGAGTTGGGCTGTAGAGGCTGGTTCATGTCTCTTCTATAAAAGCATATGTTCGCGTCACACCCCTTTGGACCCAAGATTCTTGTTATTTAGATAATCTAAATGAATTAATTTCCATAAATTATTCTTTAAATAAGAATTATTAAATATTGAGGAGTTTAAAATCTAAGTGTTAACAGCAAACTGTTATCATGACATTTTTTGAAATATCATGTAGTGATAATTTACTAATCTGACTGAATGGTTTTATTTTTCGATTCCGTTTGGTGCGCCACACAGATTTATATATTTACCGGTTAAATTATAATTGAATAAAACGAGACGTGAGACAAAATTAAAATTCTACAAAACAATGGCTGTTCCAGTCCTGTTACGTCCTATTATTTGTATAGTGAATGGTAAAAAAATAAAAGCAACATACAATCAGCAGAGTTGAGATTTTTTAGAAGGGTTAAAGGATGCACAGGAAGGGATCATAGACCTATAAGAAATGAACATATACGGAAATAATTGAATATATATATGTGTATACACACTTCTAAATGAGAAAATTGATGAGCACACAGGATAATGGAGACAGCATTTAAGTCGCATGGTTGAAGGTCTTGGACAATTGGAGAAAGTGACAAGAAAAGACTCCAAGCATTTGAGACCTGGTGCTACAGAAGAATATTCAAGATAAGCTGGAGGGAGAAGATAACGAATGAGGAAGTCTTTAGAAAAGCTCAGGAGGAGAAGAGATTCCTACAAAATTTAAAAGGCAAAAGAGCTAAGTTTATAGGGCATGTGCTACGACACAATTGGTTGATTAAGAGAATTATAGAAGGAAGCATTGAAGGGAAGAGTCACAGAAGACGACCCCGCTTAGACTACATGAAACAGCTTATGATCGATATGAACTGCATATCATGTTGTGATTTGAAAAGAAGAGCAGACAAGCGTGGTGAAGAATGCCAAGCTGCTGCCAACCAGTCTACGGGCTGCTAACCTAGAAGAGAGATATATATAGAGAGAGAGAGAGAGAGAGAGAGAGAGAGAGAGAGAGAGAGAGAGAGAGAGAGAGAGAGAGAGAGAGAGAGAGAGAGAGAGAGAGAGGATGAAGGTAGAATACGGTAATCGTAAACAAGTACAAGCCTTCTGGAAGAATGGGTGTAGGAAGGCCAAGAAAGAAATGGACCCGATAATGTAAAGTCGAACAGGCACATTACTTAATCCCTGAAGTGTAGAAGAAGGATAAAATTATAATTCGCATTTTGCGCCGGGTTCCAAATCAAAACCCAAGAGTTTAATAAAGCCGAACCACATCTGCCTACGCTTGACAATATTAATATTTCAGACAATATTAATATTTCAGATTTCAGGCGTTTCATTCCAATGTAGGGTTATTGACGTACAGTTATCGCAGCAGAGGCTGTGTTGTTTTAATGAAAATAACGCTGTGTTAGAGATTTATGTGGTTGGCGGTTAGTCTAACAGATTGTGCTCAATTTATTTGCCTTGTTCTCATTAATTCCTTTTAATTTATAGCCAATAAATATTAAAATATATTTTAAACAAAAGACGAGCACTTAATATTATTTCATAGTGTGTGATTGTGTTCTGTACATAGTATATGCTATTATGAGTAGCACAAAATTTACCTCTTTTATCCATCTAGTGGGTTTTCTTTTTTATATTTCACTACGCGTTTCTAGACATGTGTTCCATCTTCAGGTGTAATCCGTCAGTAAAGTTCGCCTCATAATTAAAACAAGTTGCGTATAATTTACACATATGTCGTAAATAAATATAAAATATATATTAACAGGGAATACACGCGGTGTTGTTGGTGCGCACCACGATAACACTATAATCGACTGTTATGCTTACGTTGTTATTGACCGTACACTACGGACCTCGTCTTGTAATCTTGTCGTTGTGTTGTATATAGAATTGAACTGAACGTTTAGCTGTTCGTCCAGCAGGATTTCTTTGGTGTTTTTATTTTTAAAGGCCTTATATATTTCGAAGTTCTTGACAGCACTCATATATGTGTCTTTTTTACATACATAGACGGGTTGAAAGTTAGTCTCGAAATCAGTATAATTATGATTACTCTCCATCAAATGACGTGCGTAATTTGACTTCGTTTGTTAATGTCTTTTTTATGTAGATGTTTTAAAAGCGTTTTATAAATTCTCTACTAGTCTGGCCAATGTAGAAGCTATCGTAGTCATCGCATGTAACTTTATAAACGCCTGACTTGTCTTCAGGTGATTTTGAAGGTTTTAGGTCGGAGTTTCTTACTAACATCGTTATTAGTGCGGTAATTCGGCATTCTGAAATAGTAGTTGGTGTTTAGTAATAGTAATAAATAGCTGAAGATCAAAATGGATTTAGGTCCGGTCGCTGTATATAATGTATTTATCTTGCAACAGATTTATGAAAAAACGAGAAAATTTAACCTGCAGATTAATGTTCTATTCACCAAGTTAAACAAGAATAAATTTTGCTCTATTATGGAGCATCGCGGCTACTAAAAGCATAAATAAATACGGTCAGAAATTTATATGACAACTTTAAAATTACCAAGGTGATGGCTTTTATCGTGGAACTGATCCCGTACGGACAAAAATTGGTATAGATGGTACTACCCTGGAACGAGTTAGTAATTTTAAATACCTAGGCTACAGTGTGTCTTATAACGCAAGCAACGACGTTGTAAAAAAATTGCATAAGTTCAACCTATGTGCGAGACCATTAGTCGAACCGTTAAGTCAGCAAGTAAAGGAACATGCCTAAAATTCTACAAGTTGACGGCCCTTTCCACACTTATTTATGGGTCTGAGAATTGGACTTTAACGAAAGGCCATGTCAGTAGCATCCAAGCAGCTGAAATGAGATTTATCAGGCAGGTAACAGGGTTTACTCTCCATGATCATACAAGAAACTCAGATATACGGCTGGAACTGAATATTATGAGTATACTCGACAGTATCGGCTGAATTGGTGGGAACATCTTTGCCGAATGGATGACTGCCGCATCCCCAAACAACTCTGGAACTATCAGCCGATGGGACAGAGAGATGTGGGACGTCCAAGGAAGCGCTGGAGTGACCAGCTGTAATCTTTGCCTGTTTGAGACCGGAACAAACCATACTTGGTTTAATACTTAAAGGTGATGATGATGATGATGATGAGCTCTAAAATTATAATAGCTACAAGCAAGAAAGACTGAATAAATTTCAGTAAATAAAGGAGTAAGACAGGAATGCAGTATTTTTCCAGCGCTTTTAAATGTCTATATTGACGACTTTATCCAAACATAAAGACAAGATATTAGCTCAGGAATTAGTCAGTCAAAACCTTAGTCGGGACGCAGTCTTAGTACAATTAACTGAGGATAATTGCAGTATTATTTACATCGTTTAAAGCATATTTACAGTCAGTAATATTTCAAGATATCAAAATGGGTAAGAAATATCACGGCTTTCTTGAGAAAGCATCCAGTCAGGTCACAAGTTAATCTTAAGGGAACAGTTTTGAAACAAGCCTCTGAGCTTTATTGTCTAGGTTGTGTAGTCAGTATTGGGTATGAAACAGGACGATATGTCACGACGAAGTTTCAGATGTTGTGTGGCATCATGCATGGGAACATTAAAGAATAAAACTAGGAAAGAAACGAGAATTAAATTTACAATAATAAAACTGACCGTGTCTTTGTTATTGTATGGATGCGAGTCATGGCTGACTACAAGGAATTTTAAAAACGAAATTTTAAATTTAGAAATGAGTTTTCTGAATTCATTTAGAAATGAATTTTGCAGCCGTTGTTCACACTATGAAACACTGTACAAGACTGCTGTGCGCATGCGCGAAGTAAATGAAAATTTTCTTACCCTCGCAGCGAGTTGTGTGTACACTGCCCATCTCTAAGCCACTGTTCAATTTCTACCCTCAGGTTTCCACATGGAGAGATCGTTTACGTAATGGGGACAATGGGAATAAACTACAGGTATTTTCCATAAACGATACAATCCAGAGATATCGCCTAGAATGGCTCCAACGTCTAGACAGAATGGAGGATAGACGACTACCTAAAAGTTGCATATAATTATGTTAATATAAATGTACCCTTTGGAAGAAGGTTAGGCAGACGGAGAGATACACTGTGAAGACCTAACGAGCAATGCGTGTAATCCGTAAAGTGAAGAAGATAAAAGATCTCTGTTTGTACAGAAAAACGGTATCAATTATCAAATTATATTCCATCTATCATAATAATTGACGGTCCATTTTTTGAAGCACTGAAGCAATTTGGCAGTTAGAACAGGATAGGCTGTCTTATGTAAGCTGTACGTCATACACATGTAGTATACTGAAGTAGTATGGGTACCATTGTGCTTCAGTCGGCCATTATTATATTGTTGTTTTGTCCCACTTATTATATTTTATTATACACAACAAAATTGAAAAAATAATTCCGGCTGCTAATAGAAGCTATTACGCCCTCAATAAACATTTTAAACCAAGACTTTTAACCACAGAAACTAAAGCCACACTATATAAGACATTGGTAAGGACTATATTGACATATGGCTCTGAGTGCTGGGCACTCAAGAAAATTTATGAACAGATGCTGGCTGTGTTTGAAACAAAGATACTGAGAAGGATTTGTGGGCCAATTCAACAGGACGGAGTCTTGAAAATCATAAATAATAATGAATTATATGCTAAGTACAATGACATTACAGTTGTCCGATTTGCCAAAATTACTATATTAAGAGGACACGTTCAGAGAATGGATGATGAACGTACGGTAAAAAGAATTATAAAACACAACCTATAGGAAAAAGGAAGATTGGAAGAACGAAGAACAGATGGTTGGACCATGTTGGCAATGATGCGAGGAAGCTGGGCGCAGTGAATTGGTGGCGGTTGGCTGAGGACAGGAATAAGTGGAGGCAATTACTTTTGGAGGCCAAGGCTGAATCTGGGCTGTAGAGTCAAGGACGTATGTATTATAGTTTATAGCCTGAGCTGATATAGGCTTTAAAAATGGACCATGATTGTACGGTCACGCAAAGATTTTACCATTTTTAATACCCAATATGATATCGCATACTACAAAGATAGATGTGCTGCTCATCCAAATAGGATGCCAAGTGGCACGTTGACTAAGGATGTTTGGCAATACAAACCTATTAGCCAAAAATGTTCTTATATTGGACAACGTTGGCATAGTGGATGTATTTTGTTTGGGACCGGAATAGGCGATCCGCCATTTTTCTCATGAAGTGTGATCGAATAAGTAGAAACCTTGTGTGTGTAGTGGTGGGATACACGCCAGAAGTGAACAATTAAGTGTTAAGTGGCGAGTGAACTGATTCAACACGTAAAATTTGCTAGTATCTATTTGGAGTAAGAGAGTTTTTACTATAAAAAATTAGGATTCAAATAGGAGTAAACGGATAATTAAATAAAACGAGGGTTATTAATAAAAATATATAAATATAATATAAATAAAAATATAGTAATGCTTATTTGTATTTTATTGTAAGTAATCGATATTTAAACTAACATGAGTAGAATCATGTCAAACATATTTTCAGTATACATACATACATACAAACGATATGAAACACATATTTTTGCAACGTGACAATGTGATTTACTTAATAAAACATCATAGTTGTTTTTTCACGATATTAATTGATGACTCGTTGGGCACTTGGTTAAACATATTAATACAAAGGTTTTGTAAAATATATAAAAACATTTGGTAAGTTTCACAGATTTTATTTACTCTGACAGCTGTTTCGACCTTTTAAGTCATTGCCAAAGAGGGATGAATGAAGGCTAAATACAGGATGTAAGGTGGACATCTGGTTAAGGCATGTGTTAGAGAACATGTGCGAGGGGTGAAGATGTGGAGGGGTTGCAGGAGCTAAGAGAAGGTCAAGTGTCTGTGAAAACTAAATATAATCTGAATACAAAATATATAATTAACTAAACTAAATAACAGCTTTTAATAAAGGGTATACAAAGAATTCAGTTTGTTCATTTGTTCAATTTTTGTTATTTTTTATTGCTTTTTTAATTTCTAGAATTTCTAACAAATCCATTTTTTTACTTTTTTGTATGTTGTGGAGTAGTGTTATGTTTTTTGTATGTATGAAGTGATTGTGTTGTATACAACGATCTGCAAAACCTGTGTTGGCTGTATTGGTTAAAATCTCTTACTTATGTTCAGAAATGCGATGTTTGACTGCACGGCCACATTGTCCGATATAAATAGCATCGCATTCTGCACAGTGTATTTTATAAACTCCATTTTTCTCCAGTGTGTTTGATTTGTCTTTATTATTGACTAGTAATGAAAAAAGATTACGTTTGTTTACTGATACCATGTTAAGACCGTGCTTTTTTAACCTATTATTAATCCTATCTGTTATAAACGGAATGTAATTTGTTAATTGAAACTTTCTGTTACCCTGATCTGGCTCTATGGAATAAAATCCTTTAAAATAATTTTCTTCTGTTTTTTTGAATTTAAAGAGTCTATTATTTTTTGCTGTGGCTTTTATAATACCTACTTCTTTATTGAAATTGTCTTTGGATAAAGGAACTATAAGGAGACGATTAACAATTGCATGAAAACTGAATTTTTTTTTTTTACAAAACCTTTGTATCATTGTTGTTATGCACGTGTTCGTGTGCATTGTGCTTGCGTTTTGTGTGTTGTGTGTTTTTTCATAGTAATTATTAACTTGTATTATTTTATCTTTTCATTATATATTATGTGAATTTTTGTTATTATTCGTTTCCTGACTCTCTATCACTAGTTGATAGAGTATTACTTACTTATTATATTGTTTCGTAGGCTACTACGGAACAGTCTCGTTTGATAGTGTCGTTCTACAACCTTCTCAACTGGCCTAGACGGTGTGTGTTTATGCCAAGGCCGCGCTAAAGTATCCTCTAGAATTTTCGAGTGCTTGTTAAGGACGCATATTATGGAACCCTGCAGACTATGAACAACCCACACCCTGCCGCCTAATTTTCAGTTTACGTCGGGCGATTACACAGTACGTTCAAGTGGTTATAGTTAAAAGTGATTATTGTGTGGGACTCTATTATTTGGCGTTATTATTGCGTGTGGAAAAACTAAATTGAATTATTGTACGACTATAATCTTGCTGAACAACTTGTTGATTACAAACTGTTACTTGTGGTAAATTAAAGCTGGTGATTAGTGTCTGTATTTTGTTTCCCACTACGCAATACGACGATCAGTTAGACCGTCATAACAATATGTATTACTGAAGACGGATGCCGACATTTTTGGTGGCCAAATCGTAGCATTTATATTTTTCGTCATGGCAAACGTACGTCAGCTACATTTAAATTCAAATGACAACATCACTAGAACAAACTTGACAGTTGCAAATTAACAGAGTATGTATGTTCAAGAAATTAATAGTGGCTGTAACTTAAGTTATATTCATAGGAATTATAAAAGGTCAACGTTTTTATAATTACATTTTCCTGACAGCAAAGTGATAACTTTTAACTGTGATATGTTCGTTGTCAAAAGATATCGCTTCAGAAAAAAAGTAAAAATAACCGACCAAATATATGGACATAATATATTCACTGTATAATTTTGTACGATATCTCAGGAAAGAGATACTATTTTTTCAGTTTTAAAATTATCATTTGCATTTTGCCAGGTTTATGAATACAAAAATAGACAGACAGACTAACACAATATAAAGAGCTATTATTTTAGAATACTGTAGGAAATCTCACGGGAATTATATTTTTGAAACGTTAAATTATTATTATTGTTTCGCATCAAAGTGTTATCTTTGTGTATATTTAAAATTGTTGACAGCTTTATATTTTTCCAATATAAAACAAAATCACGTTTGAGTTGTGTCAATCGACATTAATATTAATTGGAATATCTCCTGCTTACATAGAGGAAAGTCTGTATTCTGAATATAATATACGCAAATATATACTTTCCAATATCAGCTGATTGTCGTCCTGACTGTGATGAGGTTGTTTTTGTTTCAGCTGTAGGTTGTTTACCTGGTTAACTGATTGGCCAACAGATTGCGTTTACTTCTTTGTTGTGTTACCCACATTAAAACCTTGTTATTCAATTAGCAATTCAAATTTTATTGAACTTACACACAGTTATTATCCTTATTCAATTGTATATAGAAATGTTACTAATAAATATAACAGAGTTCGTCAATTTATATATACAAATCAAATTTAAAAACATATTAGACGTAACAAATGTCAACTGAGGAGGGGACATGAGAAAATATTTCATCGCTAACATATAAACAAATGAACAAGGATATTATAATAAATATAATTAATTCACTACGACTCGGAACACAAAACTTTTTATGGGTAAAAACGTAAAAGTTTTGCCTTATAACCTGAACAAGTTTTCACTTTTATAAAGCTTCTTCAGAGGTTGCGGCTGGTAGCACTGTCCGTCTTGTTGTTGGCGACGGAATCGATTTTCGAAAGATCGATGTTGTGTGTGTGGGGTGTGATATGTTCGAATAATTCGTGTGATTTGAATTGTGTCTGTTCGTTTAGGATGTCGTTTTTATTTGTTTTAGTGTGTTTGTATATTTCCAATTGTTATAGAGTGTCTAGTTTTCGGCCTTTTGTGTGTACGTGAAGAATGTTCATGTTATGGTCGAGGTTTTTGTATGTGTGGTTTGCTTCAATGAGGTGATTTGCAAAGATTTGCAACGAATTCTACATAGGCCAGACAGGACGTAGCTTCAAACAAAGATATACTAAACACAGAAAGGCACCCCACTGCACTACAGAATCCACCACACACACACAACATCGATCTTTCGAAAATCGATTCCATCGCCAACAACAAGTAAAAACCGGTTCAGGTTATAAGGTAAAACTTTCAAGTTTTTACCAATAAAAATTTTGTGTTCCGAGTCGTAGTGAAATAATTATATTTACTTAAGTAACGGACACGTCATGGACAACGAAATCTACTGTAAGACATTATATAGTTAAGTTACATCTAAGGCGGGATCTATCTATTTGTGGCGAGTAGATAACAAAAGCTTTTTAGCATTATCAAAGTCTTGAACGACCTGTTCCTTCAGATAAACAATTCAGAAACGACTTTCATGAATTTGTTAACAAATGCCTTAAACCTTGCTTTCCAGCTTACCTAACTATTGGGTATATTACTGGTTGCCTATTTCATCATTAATTTTTAAAAAGGACAGTACAAGGCTTTTCGTATTATATCCGAATTTGGCTAGTAAAGTTAATCTTGCATTTGAGACACGGCTTCAAATCATTTTTCCACATCAATAGCAACTTCTTCTTCTTCTTCTTCTTCTTCTTCTTCTTCTTCTTCTTCTTCTTCTTCTTCTTCTTCTTCTTCTTCTTCTTCTTCGTCTTCTTCTTCTTCTTCTTCCTCCTCACTGGCGCAACAGAGACACGTAGCTGTCCTTGTCCTGCTCAACCAGTGTGGTCCATGAACATCGGTCCAGAGCAAGGGAGGTGTTTATCCTCAGCCGCTTGAGATCACGGAGTAGGATCTTCAGCTATGATCTCCACCTTGCCCCTTGTTTATACTGTTTTTATTTAAGCGAACGTGCCCGTTCTACCGTTTTCTGACTTTGGTGGAAGTATTCATGAAGGATAAATATTCATCAGCCTTTCCGTGTACTTACGTTCCTCGATCTATCCCGATGCAATGGTTAGATGCTTTCAGAGGAAAAGATGAAAATATACGTAAAAAACAAAGATTGACAGGGAACAGGTTTAATTAATTTAGGCACCTTGGTATGTATGCAACGAGAACTAGAGACGTAAATTGTCAATATTTGCACAACTCGGAATAATATTGTTACGGCCGTCTACTTGATCGTCGTAGGTACAGTGGAAACAAAATAATTACAAGACACCAATTAATTCACTAATCACCAGCTTTAATTTTCACAGTCAACGGTTCGTAATTAACAACACTGTCTCTTATAAGAAATCAAATAAAAATTGTTCACACGCAAATAAATGTCAACTAATATTAAAACACAATTGTATTGCAATATACCGTCCTATTATAAAACACAACACTTAACTAATAACCACTTGAACGCGCACAGAAATGTCGCCCGATAATAACTCTCTATACTATACTGCTAATATATCGCTGCTATACTGACTTAAGTCCGCTCCCGCCATGTATTTATAGCCACCGAAAATCTAGACGATTCCTAGTTGCGTCTTAGCGTCCGTATGAACTACGTAATTAACTGGGTCTTGACACAGTCCGCACGGCTGGCGGCATCGAGAAGACTCTCGAAAATGCGTCTACAAGCACGTACGCCACACACAGTAGAGCGAGATTCTTCTGGCACATTCGACAAACTCGTAGATTTTTCTGTGATGTCTTAACACTACCCCCTCCTTAAAAGACTGTTCGCCCGAACTGGCGAACCGTCCCTGAATTATTACTTAGCCAGGCGATCTAGGTGGACGACCTTGAACTTTCGCTGTCCTTCCTGTTGAATCAGATAAACAACATCGTTAATTCTTTTTATCACATTGTAGGGTCCTTCCCAGTTAGACTGAAGCTTAGTTGAGCGACGACGACGGCGCTTTGGGTTGAACAACTAGACCTGATCTCCTTCTTTGAAACCCACACTATTGCTGCGAATGTCATACCGAGTTTTCATTTTATCACTGGCAATCTTCAGCCGTCCTCTTACCAAGCGATTAATTTCTCGCAGTTGGTTTTCTAATTGCGAGGAATAGTTCTGCGGCTCTTGGGACTGAGACTCAGGTGATCCGAACATTAAGTCCCCAGGAAGACGAATCTCCCGCCCAAACACCAATTTTGCTGGAGTCATGCCGGTTGTGTCGTGTACTGATGATCTATACGCCATGAGGAATAGTGGTATACGTTGGTCCCAGTCTGTTTGGTTCTCGTCAACAACCTTCGAAAGATGCTGCTAAAGTGTTTTATTGAATCTGTCAACTATCCCGTCCGACAGAGGATGCAGAGGTTGTCCTGGTCTTTCGAATTCCGAGTAGACGGCATAATTCTTTAAACACTCCTGATTCAAAATTTCTCCCTTGTTCCGTATGGATTTCCATAGGGGCTCCATAACGGCAACAGAAGTTGTGAACTGATTGCTTTGCCACAGTGGTAACCTCCTGATTTCGAATTTCGTAGGCTTCCACCCACTTAGTAAAGTAGTCACCTACAACCATGATGTACCGGTTTCCATCTTCAGTAACTGGGAATGGTCCAGCAATGTCTATGACAATTCTCTCGAAAGGTAGTCCAACGTTATACTGTCTCATTTTTTCCATGCTTCTGGTTTGTGGGTCCTTGCTTTCAGGACATGTTTCACACGTCCGAAACCATTACTCTACATCGTGGCGAAGATGAAGCCAATAGAATCGCTTCCGTATTTTGTCAAGGGTTTTGTTAACGCCAAGATGGCCTCCAGATGTTCCATCATGCATCTCCTTCAAAACAGACTGCACTTTACTTCGGGAACTGTCAACTGCATGACCACGTCTCTGCATTTTCCCAAGCCCTTTTCAGCAATCCGTTTTCTAAGGTGAGAGATTCCCATTGTGTCGAGTAGCACTTCAGCACTTCGGAACCATGGCAGATATCTTGCCAATCCGAGCGGCGACCTTCCTCTTTTGGTGTCAAGATCGGCCCAATGTCTTCATCAGTCATGTGTTCTTGTCGACAGTCTTGTGTTGTCCAGCCGTCAGCCAGGAAATCTACAGTGATGGTTTGAACATGTTCGCTTGAGTTTTGTTCTTCTCTTCTATGGCAATGTTGGCAGTCTTCCGGGCACGGTCTTCGTGATAAGCCATCTGCATTACCATGCAGGCGCCCACGCCGATGTTGTACTTTGAAGTTGTACTCTTGCAGACGTTCGAGCCATCTTGCCAACTGTTCTTCCGGATTTTTAAATCTCAAGAGCCATGCAAGCACGACATGGTGGGTACGTAGTGAAAACACTCTCCCATAGAGGTATTTATGGAAGAGCTCCAAAGCTCTGACAATTTCCAGCAACTATCTCCTTGTAACACAATAATTTCTCGGGTTTGGGAAGCGTCTTGCTGTAATACGCTATTACTCGTTCTTCACCGTTCTGCACTTGAGACAAAACTCCTCCTAGACCAGTATTGCTTGCGTAATTAACGTAATTAACAACACTGTCTCTTATAATAAATCAAATAAAAATTGTTCACAGGTAAATAAATGTCAACTAATATTAAAACACAATTGTATTACAATATACCGTCCGATTATAAAACACAACACTTAACTAATAACCACTTGAACGCGCACAGAAATGTCGCCCGATAATAACTCTCGAACCGAACTGTAAATATATGGCTGCTATATTGACTTAAGGCCGCTGCCGCCATGTATTTATAGCCGCCGAAAATCTAGACGATTCCCAATTGCGTCTTAGCGTCCGTATGAACTACGTAATTAACTGCGCCCTTGACACAGTCCGCACGGCTGGCGGCATCGAGAAGACTCTAGGAAATGCGTCTACAAGCACGTACGCCACACAGAGTAGAGCGAGATTATTCTGGCACATTCGACAAACACGTAGATTGTTCTGTGTATCGTAACAATGTTAAACTAAAATATTCAGTGACAATGTAATTTACCACCTTTGAATGAGCATAACTTTACGTTATCTTGAAAGCTTAAGAAACCGCACAATATGTTAACTTTGTGGTGAAAAATCATGCATTGTGTACAACTACTGTGTTAAATTTTTTTGGGAGAAAAATTAACTACAGTGAGTCAAAGCAAACAACTCATGTGGACAGAGTTACCATAATTTTATACAGGAAACGTATAGCATAACTTCTCTTTTAATATAACTTTTTGTATATGTTGAAAGACGTTTTAACACAAGTAAAGTTACCCCTAAAATATTGATTATAATCTTTACCTTTTGTCGACTTTCACGAATCCCGGAGCTGCCGTCTGATCATCCAAATGTACCAAAGGCTGGTGTAAAGTCCAAATCCGAAAGGTTTGAATTTTTAATATTTATGGTATGATTGTGTGGTCTATAATGGTTATGTTTGCTAAAGAAATACTAGAGAAATCGGGACTTTTATTATATTTTCCGTAATTAAAAAAATTACTTAATGTCAAAATGTATGTAATAATAAATAATGTATCTCGTACAATACTGTGAGCAAGGTGTGCAGCTAAAGAGCATACCGGTTAGAATTAGGTATTTACTATATATATATATTTTTTTACAATTGAAGCAAGGAGACTGAATTGGTTCGGACACCTAAAAAGAATGTCATATATGAAATGGCCAAGGAAGGTATGGGAATGGACTCCACCCTCTAGAAGAAAAAAACAAAGACCTAAACATTCATGGAAAATGGACGTCGAAGATGCAGTGAATGCAAGAGAACTTACGGAACACAATTGTCTAGACTGTTTAGGCCCCAGTGGAAACTAGGATGCGAGAGGCGGCGCCAGCTGTAATTAAATTGCCTAAAAAAAACTATATTTTTTAACCAATTCCGCTTAATGCAAAGATGTATACTAGTTAATTACTATATGAGATCTATGAGTATAGTCAGTAATCGATATTGAAATGAGTTGGATCTCGAAAGTTCTTACCCTACTGTAGACACACAATTTAGATGGCTTTGAATTGTTTAATTATGACAATGTGTAAGTTTTGTAATCCAATGTTGTTAGTAAATATTTTGTTGTATTACAGATTCCGATGATGGACGGACGGACGTGTTTTAGAACAAGATGGACACGGGAATCATTTGGTACAATGTTTTAAGAGATTATCATGGCCTTTTACAAATTACGCTGGCGACTATTATGAAGTTAGGTAAGTACATCGAACTATAAAGTGACTCGCAGCGTTAAATAGACTTAATAAATAAACCTTATTAAGAAATTATTGAAATTATTAAGATTGAGATTAAGATTAAGATTAAGATTAAGAAGAAGATGTACATTGACGACATGTTGAGAGCATGGAAATCCAAAGTGACTTCGGGAATACAGCTTAACAAATCAATTTGTATGGGTCTCCTGCTATATGCGGATGACAAAGTTCTTATTCAAGAAAATAAGGATGAATTACAAACAGCTATGTTTCAATTACAAAAAGTGGCAAGAGAGTACCCACTGACAATTTCAGTAAGAAAGACCAAACCCATGGCCTTTGAAGGTAAATTTCTAGTGAGGACTAAGATAGTTATAAACAACAGCACTTTAGAACAAGTGAGCCGTTTCATATATCTCGGCTGTGCAGTAAGCTATGAATCTGAGTATGATATAAGAGAGAAAAAATATATTTAGGAATATTTTTGGTACGATTCATAGAAATCTTAGAAATAAAACAAGACACAGCACAAAGATTAAATTTTATAAGACAATTGCAATACCCACGTTGATGCATGCGAGCGAGGTCATGACAAAAAAGGAAAGTGGCAAGACTCAGAGTGCTGAATTTATCTTCGAAATACTTTAAATTATACATTGCAAGATTGAATAAGTAATGAGGATATCAGAGCAGAACTCGAAGTAAAGAATATAAAAGAAATTATTTCAATTTACAACAGAAGACAATGGTGTGATCATCTCCAAAGAATGGCAGAGGATCGATTGCCGAAAGCGGTACTGAACTATAAAGCCAATGGTAGAAGAGAGGTGGGTCATCCGAGGATGAGATGGGTGCTGGAACAGGTTTATGCTGGAAGGGAGAAGAAAAGAAGAAGAAGAAGAAGAAGAAGAAGAAGTTCACGGACGTGTATTTATAAATCTATAAGCTTCTCCTTCTCCTTTTATTTTCTTTATATTGTTCCTTTTTCTTTTCTTGTTTTTTTTGTTATCCCGTTTTTATCCTGTTATTGTTCTTATTCTGGTTCTGTTTGCATTTCCGACTAGCTGCCGTTCTAGTTGTACTTGTCCAAGTCTTCTTTCGCTTTTTGTTCTTTTCTTCCACCTTATCTTATTTTTATCTTTTTTATTTCTTTTACTTCTCCACTGTATTTTTGAGCTCTTCTTTTTCTTTTACATACTGAAACGTTGTCAAAGTCTTCACGACGAGAAGAGAAAGAACACACACACGCACACAAAAAAAGTTAATTCATTAATTTACTAATATTTAACGTTTATGAAATTAAAAAAAAAAGGTTTTGATGTGTGGATTAGTGAATTGTGTTAGTTTTCGTAAGACAGTGGATTGACGAAAACAAAATTGTGGACCAGGTACCCATAATAGTTGAATAAGTGTTTTCAACTGTTGTACTTTATTATTTGTAGACGATGACAGTGACATTAAGTGAAGGAGAAAACAATTAGGGAACGGAGTTAAGTAAACAACGAAGTCACTTGGTAAAGTGATTCAGCCGGAATTGTGATGAGGCTGTTAGCACTCACTTATCTTTGTTATCATTAATGGAACCTGACACACTCAGACGCAGGACGTAGCCGCCACTAATGGGGACATAACATTGACTGTCATGTATACATAAGAAAAACACTAACGCTGGTAGATAGCAACGTAACTAACTTCTGGTTTAACAAAACTTTATTTTTATTCTAGCTGATAACAAACTCGTTCTCCCAAACACGAGGAGAATACATTATAATATTAATTACTGAGTATTAATAAAATATTTAAATTAAACACTTTACTAATTATCATATTCAGACGACTAAAGATATTTGTAACTATTAAAATTTAGTGTTATATAATTTAAATAAAAATACATTTTTGTTAAAAAGGGTTTACTTATTACTTAACAACAAAGAAAATACAAGAAATAATGCGACTGAATTTATAAAATACATTATGAATAAATAATGAGCTTATTATATTTCTCTAAATAAATCCATACTGATTCCTAACATTCATAAACAGTTCTGTTGTAACGTAATAAGTAGTTTCTGTTTTTCAGGAATTTAGGATTTAAAAATTTTCACGTAAGGAAATAATTGGTAAAGACATTTCAAAGTCTTTTTCCTTATCTCTTTCTCCTCCTTCTTTTCTAATTCCTCGTTTTGTTATTTTCATCATCATCATCATCATCATCATCATCATCATCATCATCATCATCATCGTCGTCGTCGTCGTCGTCGTCGTCGTCGTCGTCGTCGTCGTCGCCGTCGTCGTCATCATCATCATCACCTCTTCTTCTTCTTCTTCTTCTTCTTCTTCTTCTTCTTCTTCTTCTTCTTCTTCTTCTTCTTCTTCTTCTTCTTCTTCTTCTTCTTCTTCTTCTTCTTCTTCTTCTTCTTCTCCCTTAAAAGATTCGGTTCAGTCACCTGTTCTGTTCAGCAATTAAACCATTTCTACTTTGTCTTTAAGAAAGTTGATTCTATTCTACTCATAATACATTGCTTGCCTAGACAAAACTTCAGGCTCTATTCCTTCTATTGTATGTAAGGTATTATTTTATAAATCGCTATTTTTATAATTTGTCGAAGAAACTTTTAGTTCACCGCTTACGGATGTCCTCGTTACGGATTCTAACTTACCTTGTATGTCACTTAAGTAACTCAGGAAATTCGTCTCGAAAGATTCAATTGTACCTACGTAGATTTATCTGCGTTGCTTCACAATTCACAGTTGTATGCAACATGGGAGAAACTGCAAAGATTCTGTTACACGTTATATAAAAGTTTATTAATGTTCTTATTTTTATTTTGTATGACGCCAAAAACTGAGGTAAACTGGCAATGTTAAAATATCTGTTAATCTCGCTGCACACGGTATTTATGAGACACATACTGAATTTTATTAGTTACTCAGTTGTTAAATCGCTTAGTATTATTTTAGTTCTGACAGGATTGGTTTTCTCTAGAAGGAACCTCCTTATATTTAGGATTTAAAAATGATGTGAAGTCTTAGATGTTATTTAAAAGATTGAGGCTAATGTTTTTTACTTTAAAACTCCTGTGACAACAAAGGTAAGAAATAAGTGACAGCATTGATGAACAAAATAACCACTTGATAATAAACGCGGAATGTCATCCCTAGTGCATAACCTTAGAATTTAGCGATCAAATCAGTGTTGCCCACAGGCTGTCCCTTATTTTCCATAGTCAATGAAAGCTATGCTTGTAGAAAACTGATATTCTTTGTCCTTTTCAGTCACCTAGACCATTGTAAAGACCCAAAGTAAACATGGTCTGGCCTACTTGAAACCATGCTGGGCCTCTGAGAGAATGGTCTTTATTATTGCAGTCAGACAACATTTTTTACTAACTTTTCACTAATTGAATTAAAAATGTATTAATTATGTTAATTGCAATACTTACGTCAAAGTTTGATTTCATTTATGTGTCTGTCTGTATTTGTCTGTATTTGTCTGTAACATTATCATAATCTCTTTACACTGACTTACAACTGCTCAGATTACATTTATCCTAAGTGGTTATCAAAATGGTTAGCATGGTTATCTCCTTTCAAAACAAAAGTCGTTCCTTGTTCAGGCTTCTACTACACAGATTAACTAGATGATAAATCTGTCTCTAAAGAATGGAAAGAAAAAATCGTCGCGTCTTTATTTCCCATGCAACAACGTCCGCTCTTCTAGCCAAATTTCATATCTACGTTCATTAATTTCTCTTGTTTCTCAAAACGTAACAACCCTCAGTCTTATTGCATGTTTGTCTAATTCCTTTTCATTCCAACTATCTCTCCTCTTATTTCTCTCTGTCGCAACTGTTACATGTACTCGGAGTAGTCTCCAATTTTCATTCAGAAACTTGACCAGTATATTTAATTGATGTGATATTTACAATGGGATGTGATGATGAAAGCGTGATATTAAGTAAGCAGTCACGTGATGAACCACTGCTCGCATAATTAATGCGCATATTTAACTGTTATTGTTCTTTCACTGCGCTAAAACTAACAGACCATCAGTAAAGCATACAGTGTTCCCTACGTAAATATGTCGGAACGATCTCATATAGGGTGTGTTAATGGTGTGTTCAAAGCCATTCTACTAGACTGTTAGCTCTGACCTACATTGTGTTCTGTGTGTATTCAATGTCATGGCGGTATCCTGTAAGTGCACAATTTGAAGGTCTGTGGTCTTTATTATAACTCGTTTGTGAAACAACAGTCTTATTTTGCTGAGAGAAAAATTTTATGGAACAACAATCTGACTTTGTTGATGTATGACAATTCCGTGTTCTCTTATTGTTGATACTGCCTTTCAAAGCGATAAGCAAATTTTACGATGGTCATTAATGGAACAGTATATCAACAATACAGTATATCTTCAATATAATACCTGTTAATTAATTTGCTAAAGTCTCCAATTGTATGGAACTACCATACATTGGTTGCAATGATCATACATATGTTGGCTGATGACATTTTAACTTCATTATTTTAATGTTATTCCGAACGGGCAACCATCGATTGTGTAGAAACTTTAACCATTATTACAAATCAAGAAAAGATTCACTAATCTTCTACCTTTGTTTACGCAGAGCAAGGTAGAACATTTGGAAACAAGGGGTCTTTTTTTTTTTTAATAAATATTCGGATATCTAAATTAATATTGTTTGAAAATATTTGCGTTGTAAGAGAAATTTCGTAAAAGATATCAGAGATTTCTTATAAATTAGTACTCCTTATGATTACCTATGAATTTACTAAAAAATATGTCAGTTTACTAGTAATCGTCGGCGCGGGTTCGATTCCCGCCGGGGCCATCTAATTTAGATTCGACCGTTCCCCCTCGCAAGACGATGGCAAACCAGCGAGAGGTATCCTGCATAGTATAAGCCCTCACCAACTATGCCGTTCGAATCTGTAGGCTCCATATACCTGTGAGAGACGTCGTAACACACGAACCACGGGTATATGCGGAGAGGGTACAGACCAGTCGAAATACTGACGACCTAATAATAACTAGTAATCTATCTAGTAATCACATGCTAATTTTTTACAATGACATTTAAAGGGTATATACAGTATGAATAAAAAGTGAATTATATGTTAAGCTATAAAAACTGTGGGTTATGATTAAAAGAAGAAATGGTTGTGAGCAGGGCCGGCCCCAGCGCTTCTGCCGCCCTGTGCAGTTTTTATGAGTTCCGCCCCTCCCTATTTTAACTCTGAACACATTCACGCACACTATATACCTACTCTAAAGATACGGCGATTGCCTTCAAATGACGACTAGTAATGACGTAGTGGGACAGTATTATCTGCTGATGACTCATGCAAGGCAGCCCTCATTGCCAGCTTTACGTTCTCTCGTACATGAGTTTTCGACTCTTCGTTAAATTCCGCTGAATTTATACATAAAGTAATTCTTAGTGATCTTACATATTATGATGTAATTAAGTGAATTTTTTCCCTCAATTTCAAAACTTAACATCGGGGAATCTGCCTCCATTTAAAATTTGCCGCCCTGGGCGGTGGCACGGTTCGCCCCTGCCTGGAGCTGGGTCTGGTTGTGAGGTTAAGTTGTAAATTAAATACTGATTTCGGATGCCGTGGACTCAGAATTTTTCGAGACAAAAACACAGAACAAAAATATTTTCTACACCGTTTAAAACCGACTGAATTACTTTCCTATCCACTGGTTCACGACGTCCTATTCAGAGTTAATATCACTGTTTAATTTTTGTTCGAAGGCTGTCACGGCGGGTGTCACTTGAAATTAAACTATTTGCCGGGGTGTTTGGCCGTGGTCCTAGGGTTTCATTTAAACCAAACGTTTCAGCATCACCACCGGCTGCCATCTTCAGTGGATGTATTGATTCAACCAAACGCGAGGTGTCGTACGTTAGGTCCACAGTACTGTGGTGAAGGGAACGATACCCCGCGTTAGGTGGAATCTGTACATCCACTGAAGATGGCAGCCAGTGGTGCTGCTGAAACGTTTGGTTTTAATGAAAACCTAGGACCACCGTCTAACAGCTCGGCAGATAACTGTTTAATGTTCTGCTGCTTTTCCTGCGCGTCTTTCTAGAATTGTTTCCTTAATTATCTACAATATCCATCATTCTATTCATATTGTTAAATACCATTGTCCCAGCTAGTATTACTTGTCTGTTCTTTTATTTTAGATTCACATTTTTCATAAAGCATACATATTAGGAGAAGCTTGTGTCTTACAGAGGAATTCCAAAGAGAGTACATATTTTACATGTGTGTTTTCAAAATTTTGTTACATTGAGATGACAGACAATTAAGTGGCACTTAACGCGCTGCATTGTTCAAGGCAGACGACACTTGGTCGCGCAGTGTGCCAAGGTTGTAAACTGACCTAGATTCTACCGAATTGCAGAATGCTTACGCTGATATTCTCGACCCGTCGTCGGCCAGAAAGCAGTAGATTTCTCTGGGACTTCTCCGGGGTATATATAAGCGACAACGGCTGACTTAGCAGTTTAGTTAGACCTGGCGATATTTCAAGTGCAGTGCGAAGGGATTATTGCAGTGATTACTATGTTAGTGCGAAGCTATGATAAGGCGACATTTATTCTTGCCTACTGGATAAATTTAGCTTTTATTATTGTATAACTGTGCCTTTGTTGATTTCTAACTGTTGCAAATGTCTAACTAAAGTTTGTAGCAATAATTAGTGACTTCATTGGTGTCAGTTGTCTGTTTCCACTGTACCACACGACGATCTGTGAGACCGTCGTAACAATATTACAGCATATATATTACATTTCATATACTGTATACTAAATAGGCAACAACGTCTAATAGTTATTTAATGGTATTATATCTAAATATGCCAACTAGAAGATTTCCTTTATTCTACCTGCAGTGTCTACTTAGTGAGAGAGGGTCCATACATTTATGCTTTCTAGATTATAATTTTGCGTTAAACTTCTAATCTGTTTTGCATGTTTAATGTTTGTACCCTTTGGAAAACAGTTTTAAAACCGGTCGGTAACTGCAGCCTTCAAGATAATAATCTTCAAAATTTGTCTAACTATATATTATTGTATCTATGTACTATAAGTCGGCGGTACAGGTTCGGCCTCTATTTTACACTTTGTGTCTACCTATTTTACTTACTGTAGTGTCTTTGTACAACTCTTTCACTTTACTGAGCTCATGTTTTCCAAGTCATGTTACACACGCTGCACCACCCTTTTCTTTACATTCTGTTTAACAATGGATCAGAAAACAATACATAAGTCATTTATTTGTAAAATGCTTTTTATTTTATTGCCATGCCAACTTTTTTTCCAAGACTTGACATATCTAATAGTTCCTTCGTTTTTATTAAACCCTCTAATTCCCTATTCTTCTTTATCAATAAACACTGTGCGCTGATTTATTAAATTAAAGAATATTTTTAAGTATTTTCCTTTAAAATATATTAAAGTAATTGAAAAATTGTTCAGGATTGTTAAATCTAAGTTATGGATACAACTACAGGGCGTGTTAGCGTTTTATACAAAAAGATTTTTATATTCATAATTTCACAGAATTTTCTTGTTATTTTATGTTATTATTATTAATAAAAAAACTTTTAACAAGATGTATATCTTACTTTGTAAATTACACACGTTTTGATAGTAATCCAACTATCACCATCAGATATAATTTAATAAATTCAACAAATTTTAAATTAATTGTTGTAAATTTGAGGCTCTGTAAAACATCGATCTGTTTTCTTGTTTTACACGAACTGACTGATTTTAATCTGAGTAGACAGGATATTTGTGCACAAAGCAGTGTGGATGCTAACACAGTTTTCATATAAGCAAATTCTTCCCATTGGAGAACTATATGGTTGACAAATTTTAATGAAAATTTCTACATATAATAAACATATATAAGATTAAAGACTACAATTGGCAATGTTTTGCTAATAGCTGTTGATCATTATAAGTACAATATACTTCTAATGCTGAAAATTAGAGATTCATAATAATGGATCAAATTATATTAGAAGACATGAGAGTATGTGCCATACAGGTGTTGCCATATCTACATTCTGTCTTCTTTCACTTGTCCGTTAGAAATTTCCAGTTTATCCCCAATGTTCAGATAGCAGAAATTGGCTTTTGTTGCTGATTACCATTTTGCTTCCATTTCATTATAGTTTGAATTTCCTGTTCTAGCAAATGTTGCCCATATCTTGCATACTTCGAAAGAAAACATTTCATCCTCTGTACTTGGTTTTTCCCAACCTTTCATGGTTCGTGGAGAACAAGAATAATCATAGATAGATGTGCCTGTCGCTTCAATCTGCAGTCTCAATGCTTCATTAATACCAAATTTAAATGTAATGTCTCCGTAGATTGCAATGTATTCAACCAGTGTTTGCAAAGAAACTGTATCATAACCAAAATAAGAGTGTTTAAGTTCATTTACAACATGTACGGATTTGTTACTACCAACAGATAATCCCATATTTTGTGGTACAAACGTTTGGAATTTGTCATCTTCATTTGCAATCATTAATTGATTTAAACATTTTTGAATTTATTAAATTATATCTCACGATTACAGTTGGATTACTATCAAAACGTATATAATTTTCAAAATAAAATATATTCTTGTTAAAAGTTTTTTTTATTATTAATAAGAAAATAAACAGATTTTCTATCCATCAGATTGTAAGATCTTAATTATATGTTGTAATTATAAACTATGGAAATTGTTAGTTCTCTTCCTATATTGCGCTCACACACAATCCTCAACACGTGACAGTACATACATATAACTTCTTACGGATATAACACGTCCGATGCAGGTATGATCCACTGCATACTGAAAACGGATGATGACAATGAACGTGAAGCAATCTCTTTACTTGTATAACTCTATTGAGCTTCAGTTTCTGTGTGTGTATGTGTGTACTTGAGAAGACTAATCTGTTTGCTAGCGACACTTTATTTAAAATATCTCATGTATACTTTCTACAGTGTTTGAGAACTAAATTTTTCTGGATTAGTATGTAGGGCTCTACAAGAATTACTGCGGTTGACTGTACAAATTGTTTTACGTGTAAACAAAGCGGATACAAAAATTTTCCTTGTAACAAAATTAACTGAATAAATGTTACATGTACGTACTTTCTCTCTCTCTCTCTCTCTCTCTCTCTCTCTCTCTCTCTCTCTCTCTCTCTCTCTCTCTCTCTCTCTCTCTCTCTCTCTCTCTCATTTTACCATGTACACCCAAAATATTCATATCTGCATTTATTCTCAGAGCTGGTACTCTACTACGTGCCTGGAAGATCTCAATACGACCGCTTGAATTCGGTCTGGGATTTCGTTGAAATCCAATTCTCAGACCCCTAGAGAAGTGTGGGAAGGGTCATTACTTCAGATAGAAATTCAGGCGTCTTTTTTTACTCGACACTCTTAGTTGCAGGAGTTTGGTAACTAGCCTATTGCAGGGTAAGATGTTGGTGGAGCTGCCACCTTTAAGGCTTAACAACCAACCTAATTTTTCGTCTGCGTGGTCTCCTATAAATTGGCTGTTTTATCAGACTAAAGAGACCCGGTTTCCTTGTACACATCTGCAAGAATCCAAAGGTACGCCTGTCCAGGATTATTTCCCTTACTTTTTAAATTGGTACTGGTGGTTCGTGCTGCCCTATGGTCTTTGCTGCAGCGGACTACTTAGTCTAATGTACACAGCCTGTAACCGACCGATCATGACATACGGCCATCCCACTGCCGTCCCTGTCCGTCTCAAACCCTACCGATCACCGAACGGCGAGCTCTACGACTGATATACCGCAGACCGCCCCTTACCAAAACCTCTAATAGCGCTCTGTATGCACTCAACAAACTCTTCCCAAACCTCGACTCCTTACTGTACAAGATCAACTGGAAATGGTCAAAAACTGCAAAACAACGCACTTCCCTGCAATCCATAGCCACCTCCATCAACAGAACTACCCGCAGACCTTCCTTCCTCATAAACCGCCTGCTTACCATAGCCAATAAACCTCCTCCCGGAATTCTTCGCCGCCAGCGTCATGGAAGCAGAAACACTTAATTTCCATCTTCAAACATACTCAATCTGCCATCCTTCCTGATCACATAACAATTTTTAAATATTCCCTTAAAACTTACGAGTTTTTAAGAGCTTTCCTTACACCTTCTTTGTGTCCTCTGCCTCCCTTGACGCCTCTCAGTCGCCGTCCTTCCAGCTTCGGCAACCTGCGTAACTCGTCCCTATCTTGGTCCCTAACTTGGACCTGCCCTCATGCATAAACTTTATGGGACTACCATCAGACACTTCCTTTACCTATGTGACTACACTCTACATCTATACACAAATACACACACACACACACACACACACGCACTACTCTATCTCCAATGTGCCTCCATCTTTTTCCGCTTCCGGCCTGCACTGGCGTCCGTCTGCTCACATCCTTTTATTTGGCTGAAAGGGGCTTGTCCCAGACCAGCCCGAGACTTGTCTTTCGGGACAAGCCTCAAACAACACGAAAAAATCCTGCTGCCTTCTTACCAGGAATATTTATTGATCTTCCGGTCTAGATCTAATCATTCTGCATCACTTCTTCTTGTATGATGTGGTACTTACCAGTCAGTGAATATTATGAATAAGAACGTAATTCATATTTTGCGTACAATTTACAGAAGATGTAATGAAACAATATGTTTATCAGGCAAACAACAATAGTATCATTATCTCAGAGGAAAGTGTTCAGAAAAACGAATCTCTCATGCTGTCAGTTTTTGTGGTATATCTGTACAATCTCTAAAATTTTGAATCAGTTTTAAGATTTTTATCATCACATTTTTTATCTTTTAACTTTAAAATTTTTACTGTGTTAGTTTCGCCTCTCTGATATGAGTCCAAATCGTTTACAATACTTGATTAATTTTATTTACTGTCTTGTATTTACGAGTTTGTACCAATCGCGGAATGTTGCTTCAATTTTTCACAGCACACAAGCGATAGAAGTCTAATAGAGAACAGAGTTTGCATTATCAGATATGGCGCGAGTGGGAAAAGTCGCTCCTCTATAGGTTATCTCTCTAACTAACGTAACAAGACAAGACAATAATTGTACATTCGGTTATCAAACTTGTTCAGGGACACACCATACAATTAATTTAAGTGCTCGGCTCGTTTGAGACACTGTGTTGGCTAATTTGTTACTGTAAGTATGAACAGTTTATTATTACTGCGTTCGCTGTTATTATTATAATAATTAGGCCTACTATTGTTGTTGTTGTTGTTCTCATAATAATGCGTCATATTACCAACAGAATTATCACTGTTACACACCACTATAGAAAAATTATTCCTATTAGCGCTTTCAAGCTTCACAGTTCATCGTCAGATCGGAAAAATCTGACGATCGAAAATCTTTTTTCCGATCTGACGATTAGCTGTGAAGCTTGAAAGCGCTAATCGGAATAATTATTCTATAGTGTGGGCAATTGTGATAATTCTGTTTGTGATTATAACCACTAACATAACTTTCGTAATTAAACGTCATACTATATCGTTAACTCTACCGTGATTAAAGTTCTGAATCGTCACAATAGTGACAAATTACATTCTAGAGGGAAGCTGAAGAAATAACGAAATGATAGTCCTGACTCATCATCAGATAAGGTACCAGGTATTTCAACATATGCAAAGGAGGTTTTGAAGGGAAGCTTCTTTTTCTTCTTCTTCTATGAGGGATTAGGCGCACCACCTGTCCCGATCCCAATGACACGTCTCAACGCTGCCTAGGTCTTCCGCTGTCCAACAGACTTGTATTGCAAAACTTCCCTAGGCAACCAGTCACCTGGTATCATATTCAGATGAGAAGTCTATCTCTGTTTGTTCTTTGCAAACGATTTTGGTAAAAGAAAGCTTTGCGACCGTTGTGACGGTATATGCCATGAACATATCAGCGGCAGCAACGGTCTCGGTGAAACAATTACGTATCACTCTATATAAAAGGCTAAATCGATAAGTATCCGCAAACAATTTTTATAAATTATTATAACAACAGTACAAATCTGACAGTTACTCATTTTTCAACATAGTCCCCTTCATGCTTTCAATACACTGGTCCATCGTTGCACAAGTTTCCTGGTGGCCTCAGTAAAATGTTTTAGGCTGAGCGGCAAGCCACGTATGCACCGCTTCCTTCACTTCTTGGGCTCTAGAGAATCGACGGCCCCTTAAATTGATCAAAGAGATGGTAATCCGATGGGGCGATTATCGTACATTTGGCAATTTGGCATGCCCAAATGTGTAGAGAAGTACATCATCATAAAGAGTGTGTATGATGTTGATAGCCTGTGTGTGTGTGTGTGTATACAGGCTATTGAGTGAGTGAGAGAGAGAGAGAGAGAGAGAGAGAGAGAGAGAGAGAGAGAGAGAGAGAGAGAGAGAGAGAGAGAGAGAGAGAGAGAGAGAGAATGCAAGTGTGGGAGGGAGGGAGAAAGAGAGAGACATACATACATCAAGTAATACTGTATAGTATTAGGTAGACTGAACAGTTGTTTAATCACGATGAGTGGTACAAACACGGTGTAGACTGCGTTTCTCACGGGGGAATACGCTCAATTAACGTTCTCTGGAAATGTACGTCTATTGGACATGTCTAAACAATCGGTTACTTAGAAGCGTTCGTAGATTTTTACATGTTTGGAGACGTTTCCGTGACTGAAAGTATTCGCAGTATTGATAATTCATAGAGTACGAGTTTTAATAACACAAATTGAAGCTCTCCTTCACAATAACATCCTGAATTCTAATATGTCCCATCGGAGATTGTTAGTATTATTTACACACGTGTTTTTGAATATTTTGTATAATATCTATGTATAAAAACGTTTCTGTGGAATCTTATACACTTCAATTTTTTAAAACGAGTTTCAATTTTTTCCATTAAACAAGCCATACTTTATCCTTTCAACCAAGTTTTAAAACAAGGGATTAGGTGAATGTATTAATGTCTGTAGGGTATAAGAACATCGAGTTATAGAATGTCGAGTAAGTTCACTAATACTGTATCACTGTTAGTGATATAGTGATACTGTTAAATAAGAATTTAAATGTGTTCTTATGTGTGTTATAAACACACACACACACACACACACACATATATATAGTAATTTAAAATTTATGTATATATTACCTCAAGATGTTATATTTTTCCTATTCGGAACATGTTTCGAGAGCTCCCGTGCTCTCATCTTCAGCCTTCGCGATCTTGTGTCTGGTGAAGTATTTGTGTGTTGGCTGGATACTATTAAGGTTTCTTGTTGTTCTCTGGTCTTTTAAAGTTGTATTATTGTGTGTGATTGTGGTATATGTATTTGTATTTTGTGTACAATAATACAACTTTAAAAGACCAGAGACCAACAAGAAACCTTAATAGTATCCAGCCAACACACAAATACTTCACCAGACACAAGATCGCGAAGGCTGAAGATGAGAGCACGGGAGCTCTCGAAACATGTTCCGAATAGGAAAAATATAACATCTTGAGGTAATATAAACATAAATTTTAAATTACTTTATATATATCAAGAAACGAACTGTAGCAGAAAGTGATTGAAAAAAAATATATATATATTTATTACATTTAATATTTATAACTAAAGTTACCTCAAGATGTTATTTTTCCTTCTTTGGGACATGTTTCGAGAGTTCCTTCGGCCTTCGAAACATCGGACTTCCTTCGAAAGTCATCTTCGGCCTTCGCAATCTTTTGTCTGGTGAAGTATTTGTGTGTTGGCTGCTGGATGCTATTAAGGTTGTTTGTTGGTCTTTGGTATTTCAAAGTTGTATTATTGTGTGTGATTGTAGTATATGTATTTGTATTTTGTGTATTTTCGATGTTGAGTGCTTTGAATATTGTGTCATGTTTTGTATTGATTTCTATTTGTTCTGGTATTAGTTTGTTTTGTGTTTTATGTTTGTATATTTGTAAATTTTCCCAAATGTTCATTATGGTGCCTTTGTGTGGTATATATGTTTTATTAGTGATACATTGGTTATGTCTGGGAATTCATGTCATGTGTTTATTGCATGTGTGGCTAAATTGGATTTATATATTTCTGGTTTTTTGTATGCGTTTCGGTGTTCAAAATAACGTTTTTTCAGCTGTTTTTTGTTTGTCCTATGTAACATTTATTGCAATCTTGGCATTCAATTTTGTATATACCGTTAGTTGTTGTATTATCTTTGTTGTGTGAGCTATTTAGATTTTGTAATTTATTTTTATTATTATTAGTTTTGTATGTAAACATGTCCCAAATAAGGAAAAATAATATCTTGAGGTAAATTTAGTTATAAATATTAAATGTATTATATACATCAAGAAACGGACTGTAGCAGAAAGTGATTGAATATATATATATATATATATATATATATATATATATATTCAACCACTTTTTGCTACAGTCTATTTCTTGATACATATAAAATATGTTTGATTATACATATATAATCACTTTACCTCAAGATGTTTTTCTCTTATGGGGAACATGTTTCCTTTCGGGAAACAAGTACTCCACAAGATACAAAATTAAGAAGGCTGAGGATGGGAACAATAAGTTTTCCTTATATAGCCTATAATGTAATATTGTTACGCCGCTGGAAAAAAGCAGAAAATGTGTATAGCAGCCTTGAGCCTTTGGCCACATTTTTCATAGTGACTTCAAATTCTACGCCAATACTCGAGACCAGGGTTTCTCAACCCACAGTTGAGCCCCGAGGAGGCGTTTGGTAAGGCTCAAAATTTATTCACTATGTCCTATGTGTCCCATGAAATTTTATTTTCTTTCATTGTGGATCCCGGACTTTAAAATGTTGAGAACTGCCGCTCGAGAGTATGTTTTGAAAGACAAAGTGAGAAAATCTTATTTCAAAAACATGTCTGTATATGGTTAACTATGATGTATTTATGGTTAAGGTCGCATTATTAGGTAGGCCTACAATTCATTCAAAGTTGTTGTTCGGTGTTTTTGATAAAATGCAGTATTCAGCATGGAAAGTGTGAGAATTATGTGTTAGCTAAATTATAATAACTAGAAAATACCAGTACGAACGACGTTAGTTACTTTTCATAAATTACAAAAACAATAAGGTGTGGCTCGAAAAGTAGCTCTGATAACATTTAGCCTGTACAACTGTTTTAATTTTAAAAAAACGGAGAGTAGAAACATTTAGATATACGCTTCTTCTCAAAGTTTGAACGTACATTATATATTTATATAAATAAGCACCATATTAAGAAATTAAATTTATAATTACGAACCTGATATTAAATAAAATTTACTTCACATTGGTTAACTTACAAACATTATTAAATTGCATAATTAATAAGTTCAAAGAATAGGATATTTTCCAATTAAAAGGTAGTCTAATGGAAATAATATGCACCAATAAACAATTTCCACCAACTATTTACACATTTAGGTTTTTAAAAGTATCTGTATTTTATGCATTATTTTCTATTTGCTGTAATACATTAATTATTATTATTATTCCGGCTGTACAATGTTTACACATTTTTTGGAACTAAAGATTACAGAAGGGATTGAATTCTCAGCTTTCACCGCTGCTTCTCTGTCCAAAGATCTTCTTTAATTTCTCGTTACCTCAATATAGTCTGAATTTGTTCTATCCAGGTGATCGGTAGTTCTCCTCTTTTCCTTTTTCCTGGTGGGGTTTATTCCATAATTCTCCTTGGCAATTTTTCCTGTGTAATTTTTTGTGTGTGTTCATACCATTGTAATTTTTTAGATTGGATAAAATCAACAATTGAATTTTTAATTTATAAAGTTGTGTTAGTGGTTATAATCACAAACAGAATTATCGCTGTTGAACAGCACTACAGAAAAATTATTCCGCCTAGCGCTTTCAAGCTGGTTTGCGGGGGTGTGTGTGGACAGTGAGGGGGGTGTGGGTGTGAAGAGTTTGTTTTATTCTATTGTTGTTATTTCCGATCTGACGATAAGCTGAGAAGCCTGAAAGCGCTAATCGGAATAATATTTCTGCAGTGGTGTGTAACAGTGATAATCCTGTAATTGAATTTTTCATATTCATTCTATTTTTAGTGACTTCGTTTTTAATTTTTTCATGTCTGGATGCTCTTGCTGAACGTCTCCAAAAGTCCATCTCTGCTGTCATTAAATTTGTTCTTGTGTGTTTATTAATATTACAAACGTCTGCGCCGTAAGTCATGATACTTCTAACAATGGATTTAAATATTTTGGTGTTAGTTTCTGCTGTAATTTGCTTATCCCGCAGGATTCCATTTAATGTAGATATAGCCATCTTTCCCAAATTAATTCTGGATTGTATTTCTTTGACGTGCTTTCCACTGGCCGTAATTTTTGTAATTCATTTATAATTTTAAATAAATCAGAACATCGTTATTACCTGTTGTTACTTATCATGGTGCGCGTGTTGTGTGTCCTCCTATCTATGGTTCAGCCTCATCTTGCGTTATCGGGGCGCAAGACACGATGCGACACGATGGGATGAATAGTGATTAATCGGAGAGACATAATTAAGCAAGCAGTTAATTGCTTTATGGTTCACAAATTTAAAGCACTAATTAACTTTAAATTGTTGTGCTTCCACTACATTAAAACTAACTAACCAGCAGTTAAGTGCACAGCATTGCAAACATAAACAGGTCGGAACAATTTCACTCAGCCAGTCAAGGGACGCGTTAAATGGGTTGCTTGAAGCACTTTGCTTGACTGTGTGAACTTTAACGTGTATTTGGCCACATGTACACTACGTCGTGATCTCTACATTAAGTGCGTGTTTGCTAGTCTGTGGACTTTGTTATACGAGGGTCAGTTGAAAAGTTCGCGGAGCGACATCTGTAGCTTAGCAGTAAAACTAACATTTTTGTGTACTGCAAGATTTGTATTTTATGTGAACTCCTGTTAATTTCCCAACTCTACTTATTAATTTTTCATTGTTCAGAAGCTGTTTAAAATTGACGTGTCATGCGTGTTTTGAAAAACGGGGAAAATCAAACATCGTGGTGTGATTCTTTTCTAAAAATTGTTTAGCGTCAACGGAACTTCTAAACGATACTGTAAATGAGTCAGGAGATGCTGCGACTTTAAAACCAACGTTTTGTAACTAGACACTTGAGTTTAAACGTGGTCGCATGAGCATTGGAAACGTGGTAGTACTGGACCCCCAAAAAAATGCAACAATTCCAGATGCGGCAGCCATTTTCCACAACGCTTTTTCACACTAATTTCTCGAGTTAAAGTATAATGCACACGCTCATATGAGATGCCTATGATTTCAGCAATGTCACCCACTCCTCAATCTGCGGTGTTCCAACGCCAAATGACATTTTTACAATAATGCAATTTTTTGTTGGACTTTTGGACGTCCACTGCTGGGATAGTCTTCAGTACTTGTACGACCATGTTTAAACTCCAGTGTCCCCACATATCGTTGTTTCTGAAGGCGTAGCAACTCCTAACAAATTTAAAATTTTGTTTTGATTTTCCATTGGTGCTAAAACGTTTATAACAGAGAATTCATCACAACACGATGTTTGAATTTGTGCATTTTAAAAACACGCGAACACGCGTGACAGGAAAATTTCAAACAGCTTGTAAAGAGTGAATAAATTGACCGATATATATATATATATGGCAATTGACAGGTTTTAACGCGAAATATACGTCTTGTAGCACACAAAAGATATTATTTCTACCACTGAGCTATAGATGCCGCTCCGAGAAGACCCCCGTAATGCGCAAGTATGTGAGCGTGCGCGTTTTGGGCAGATTTTGATCTTTTTGACATGAAAGTATAGTTTGTTTTTTGTAAATTGGTTTATCGGAATATAGTATTACAGTTTCATCATTATTATCATCGTCTCCACTTCCCGGATTAGGCTGTGCACTGCCTGTTCCGGAAACCATCTCGTCCTCGGACGCCCCACACTACGATACCCTGTGGGTTTATAATTCAAGGCAAGTTTGGGAAGGCGATCTTGCTGCATTCTTCCCAAATGCTTACACCAGTTGGCCTTGTATTCCTTAATTCTGTCCTGTAATTTAAAAGTTTGTAATTTTCGGCATATCTGTGCATTACTTATCCTGTCTCGTAACGTGCACTCTTTGACCAACCTGAGAAATTTCGTTTCTGCTCACGTAACCTTCCTTCCGTCTGTATCTCTGTGCATTCACATGTGAATGGGAGTGACACATGGGTACTTTTACCCATGTGCTACTTCCATTCAGCGCCACCGGTACAGCCATAGTTTTATAAAACTTAAGCTTAGTGTCTTTCCTAGATTTTTTTTTTATTTTAAGGTTCAGTATTACATAATATAATGCGTTAACATAATTTAAGTATAATTTTAAACCTTTGTTTAAAAAACAATAACCCAATAATTTAATTTAAAAAACTTGGGTTTGCTTAGTGCTCAGTAACGAAGACGATACAAAAATAGTATAGTAACTTACGAATTACAGCATAAAATATAATTAGTCTACTTATATTCCTGTAAATGAAAGAATACTGATTCCTAACGTGCGAAGGGAATTCTGGTATAGCGTAATGTGTTGTTTGTGTTTCATATACCCATGAAGATATTGAAAATTTAAGAATTACAGATTTTACCATAAGAAACTTACCTATCAACAGCCAACAGCCACCTACCAAGAGAGGGAGTTGTAAACTCTCCCAAACTCCTCTTGGCCATACCAAGAAGAATATATATTCAAAATTGTTTTCAGTTTCTTATTAATATTTATTACTATGAATTACAAAGCATATTTTAATGATAATATGTGCTGTGTACATGCCGAATTGACACTTTTAGGCCATAATATGTTTGGAAGTTTTATGTCGCAGAAATCGTAAAATTTATACGCGTTTTCTGCCTTATTCTAAGCAAAAAGTAAATGATTGTACAGGATAAAAATCTAGTGTAAGAAAAATATTGTTCTTTAATTTATTAAATTTCTCTCAAGGGAGACTGTAATCTGTATGATTATCAGTTTCAAATAAGTACCCTCTTCTGAATTCTAGTAATTTTACTGATTTTTCGGTAACACCTACTCATAATTTTTCTACGGATAATTATTATTCTTATTCAAGACGACTTTCGAACGGAACAATTCTTGTCCTAAAACCTGATAATTTTGACAACTGACATTATGACCATAAAACCTTTTTTCTTAAAGCGTCTATAAATTTAGTTACTGATTTTTAAAATAACTATTGCCATTGGTTAGGTCTGCTTTTATTACGAACACTCTGATAATAGCCTAAGTCTCATATAAAAATTTCCCTTATCATGAAAGTTATTTACATTAACGTGTTTTTTATGAATGTCCCGTAAAATAATTACGTAAACTCGTACACTCGCACTCCATACGCGTCCAACGTTTCGGTCCAATTCACATCAAATTTGTTGTCTTTATTCAACGGTGCCATTTTTTAGCTTCTTTAAACAAAGAAAACTGTCATCATCACAACAAATTACGAGGCAGGCAGTTACGTGATCTATTGTTAAAGTGCATTATTAACTGTTAAGCGTTGTGTTGCTGCAGTAAACTTAGCCGACTAACAGTAAAGCACACAGTGTTGCCGACGCAAACAGGTCGGAACGATTTCATTCAGGGCGTGTTAATGGGTTGTTCAAAGCACTCCGCTTCACTGTTAACTTTGACCTAGATATTGTTACGAGGTGTACAAAGTGTCATACAACTATTCTATAGGTACACCTTTTGTTAGTTTGATGTTTTGTGGACTTGTCACAGATTTTCATCGTTTTTATTTTGATGAATGCTACATGGCATTGTTACAACTATTGTAAATCATCAGTTCTTTCGATTTCCTTTTATACCTTTTTCCTTAAATTTAGAAGAAAAGAAGTTTATGGCTGGCAGATATATTCAAACTCAGTCCGCACTTTTCATATGTGTTAAAAAGAAAAATAAGAGGAACAACAACAACAACAACAACAACAACAACAACAACAACAACAACAACAACAACAACAACGACAACGACAACGACAACGACAACAACAACAACAACAGCAGCAGCAGCAGCAGCAGCAGCAGCAGCAGCAACAGCAACAGCAACAGCAACAGCAACAGCAACAGCAACAGCAACAGCAACAGCAACAGCAACAGCAACAGCAACAGCAACAACAACAACAACAACAACAACAACAACAACAACAACAACAACAACAACAACAACAACAAAGGAGAAGAAGAAGATGAAATGACTGTCTTTTGTTTACCTGTCAGTATTGTACGCTACTTACAAGTAGGCGTAATTTAAGGGCAATCATTGGAGGGCATGTAGAGTAGCACTGAAACATGGATTGTCTAATCTGTTAACTAATTAATTGACTGAAATAGTGCAATTTATTTGTCCAACATATGCGGTTTAGGTTTGCAAGAAGAAAAGATTGCTAGGCTGAGATATGATTTTTAGACAGACGAGGAAGTTGAATTCATCGAGACAAAAGCACAGAACAAAAGCACTACCTACACTGGTTCAAAACTGGCTGCATTATTTTTGTATCCAGAGGTTTGGGACGTCCTGTCTGGCATTCACACCGCTGTCTAATTTACTGCTACTCCCTTTACTTACTTGCGCGTCATTTTGAAAATTGTTTCCTTAAGTACCATTTTCATAGGTTTCTATTTTGAAGAATGCTACTTATGATTGTTACAACTATTATCGCATCTTTCGATTTCCATTTATACCTTTTTCCTGAAATTTAGAAGAAAATAAATTTATGGCTGACAGATGTAATCAAAATTAGTAGGCCTATGCATTTTCTGTGTTAAAAAGTGACACATCGCTTCATATTTTCAACTTATCCTGTCTATGCAAAATCAACTGCTGTTTGCAAAATATACTCAACAACTAGTAACAGCTACTTTTGCAAACGTATCTGAACAGATTATCAAAATATGTTTTTTATTTACAAATATCGTGTTGCTAAAGCCGAGAACGCCCACTTAATTCAGTTTTTAGACCTGACATTGGTTTGGAAAATTAAGTTCTTTTACAGTTCATGTCTCGAGGCATTTGATGAAACACTGCAATTGCTTGTTATTAGGGATATAACACTTTGTAAATGTTTATCTGAACTATAAACTATTCGTAGGCTCTCACGCCCCGAGTCAGTCCAGTTGGCAATTATAACTACCTGTCTGCAGGTTGAATGAATAGTGTTTACACAATGAATAACGTTTACAATTTCACAATATTCGTGGCAAAAACCAATACCATGGAATTCATAGGAAATGTGTGATAAAATCTGGATTGTCTAATCGAGTGTCTTCATTTTGAATGAAGTTGTAGAACATGCAATTATGTTATCCAACATATGCGGATTAGCGGATATGCGGATATCCAACTCGTGACCGGTTATGCTTACCATGTTAAATTTTGAGACCCATCATCCAGTAAAAGATACCCAGAGCCTGTAAAAGATATAGGCCTGAAATTTTAGCAGGCAAGTTAGCACATTATAATCTTTAAAAGCTACTACAATTATAAAGATACCTCAATTTAATTATACTTATAATTTTTTAGGTTTAGCTCTAAAAATTTTTGTACAAAAAGCATACTTAATACATTTTCATTTTTCAGTGAAACTACATAGTACTAGTAATGTAGTTATTATCTCCATTAACCCAATATCAACCAAAAATTTAGCTAGACAGTTCACTTGGTTTTTGAAATAATTAGTCATTTATCTAAAAAAAGTAGATTTTGAGAAAAACAAGTTTGAAGTTTATTTTAAAACTCATCGTTTTACCCCATTTAAAATAGTTAAGCTTAAAATCAGTTATGTCCACTTGGTTTTCTAGTTTTTTTTTCACATTTCTAGTTGACTATCCAACCTTTTTCATCAGTTCATCTACTTCTATCTCTGTCTCAAGCATTCGTTGCAAGTCAATTTTTTTCCATTACCTCAAACATATTTGACCCTAGTTTGGTCCCTAATTTTTGTCAGACTTGACACTTGCTTATATTACCTTCAATAAAGGTCAAAGCATCATGTACACCCAAAATCAAAGTATCCAGATCAACAAATTTATTTTTTAGCAGTCTATTCCAATCACATAGTTTAGCGAATTGTTTGCATTCTGTGTACTACAACGAAAAGAGATTTTTTAACAAATTAGTATGACTCAGATCAGCAAATATTGGTTTGTAACCATTTATGTTAATATAAAATTTTTCTTTGTAAACACAAAAATTCTCTTCTTAATGGTAAAAACAGCATTTCTCTACGATTTGTTATAAGGGAGTTACAGATTTGTAAAAAGTGGTAATATTATCAGCACTGTTGACAGACTTTTGACTTTTCCTGCAACCTCTATCTTTTAAAAATCATAAAAAAATTATTATCACGCGTAATTACATAAATTTTGTATCAAATTACTCCGAAAACATTGAACGTTTTTTTTAAGACAAGAAACCAAAAATTGATTTTGGGTCGATTTGCTGGTTACGACTATCTTAAGATTGCAAGAAGAAGAGGTTGAGAGAGGCAAAGTTATGTTTTTCCTTGCCTACATATCCTTATGTTTAACGCTTACCTAGAAACTGTGTTATTAATCAAATATGTAATTCTAAGATTACAAACCCTCAGAGGGTAAGCCAAAACGTCGACATAGATGTCAGTGTTATAGTATAAATTTAATCTGAAACCGTTGCGAAGTGTTTCTTTTTTTAAGATAACACTTACTTCTACAAGTTACAATTAGTCCATCTACTCATTTACCCCCCCCCCCCGAGATATAGTGTTTGACCACAGTAATTAACTCTTTTCTTGTTGCTTGATATCTTTCTCAGGTTTCTACGCGCACCCTCTTTAAACCGTCTACAACGCCCGCCCTTTGACCACAATTTCTTTTGTCTCCCTGTTAATTTTGAACCACAGAACAACCGACTGACAACTCTACAGGCATTCTATCCTTTTCGTCATTGCGTTATCGGGTGGTAGGCGCAGAAATCTTCTTTTTAGAAACTTGGTCTGTCTTACTATACCTTCATTTTACATTAAACACGCAAGTTCCCCAAATTTTTCTCCGTTAGTAAAGAACCTACATTAGTCATTAAATTCTATTTAGTTTCTTGCCATAAAACAACCTCGAAAGCATTTTTTTTTTAAATGCATGTTGGTTCTTGGTATCCAAGTCACGTAGGAATAGTAGACTATAGATAAATAAATCACCTTGTATCCGTCGTGTGACTTCGTTATACGTCGATTAAAATGACGCGTTTCGGAACATATGCTCCATCATCAGATTAAATCACTCTATTGAGGTCGTCAACAGTTAAAATCACATGTTACACAAAATTGTCAACTAATATAACTCACTCGCTTTCTAAATGGTGCGCACCACAGCGAAGCCGATCGGACACTGAATTATTATTTGAGTGATTACGCCTAAGTAGGTTCAATGCTGTATCGTATAGCGGGTTGGATTTAAAATTTAAATGGTCATTCAATATGAAGTATCGACTGTTTATGTTGTTATATGCTTTGTATATTTCGAACCCTTCTATTGCGTCCATGTAACGGCCTTTGTTGCACACATGTAGAGGTATCAAATTAGATTTGAAATCGGTATAATTATGATTGTGTAAGATTAAGTGGCGGGCATAGTTGGACTTGATATTATTTAACAGTCTAGACCGATATTATTTTTTTTTTTTAGTCTAGACCGAGTTTCACCCACGTATGTAACTGCAGAGGGGATGAGAATTTTATACACGCAGTTATTAATTAATATTTTTTTTTTAAGGATATGAAGTAAATAAAACCTATTGCTATGACAATTACATAACGCTGTCGAAAAATCCTGAGCGTCATGCTACACGTTTCTCGACTAGTCCAGCGCGAGGCGTCTGTGCCAAGGCCGTCCTCTCACGTTGCACTTCCGACTGTTCTAGTTCTTGTAACTACGCAAATTATTTTGGCATACCGCCAGGAATGTGGAAAATTACTCTGGAACCTATGCGGTATCCATACAAACAACAGCAGCCGGCTTAGAAGTTAGTTACATCTGGCCATATTATATAGCGCGGATTAACTGATTGTCTCGGATTAGAGAAAAGCGATTACTGTGTTAATTAGTGCGGTATTGCAATAAGTTGACACAACTATTGTGTGTGGACAAATTTAACTTGAATTATTGTATGAAAGTACCTTGTTAATTGCAAATTGTTATTTTTAACTAATTGAAGCTGGTAATTAGTGACTTTATTGGCGTCTGTATTCTGTTTCCACTGTACAATACGACGATCCGTGGGACCGTCGTAACAATATAGATAAAAGTAGGTCTTATCGCCGATGATTATTTTTGACTTGACAGTCGGGTGAAAGCAACCAAAACAATTGACCCGTTGCGTACAAATAAATTAGCCGCGAGACAGCTACGTTTGTCCTTTGTGTACTTCGAATATGGAGAAATACCAGGAATTTGGGTCAACCTGACACGTGGTTATCTTCAACTCGATCAGAGTTCACGATAACAAAAATTACTTTTTTCTAATTAAAATTTTATTAAAATTGTAAAGCTCTTTACTGATTTATGTTCTCTTCCTATACTGGCACAGACAATCCTCTACACGTGACGATATATACATATATCTTCTTATGCATGCAACAGCTGCAGTAGAGATACGATCCTTTGTGCACTCTTTAAACGACTGTATCTGTGAGTGTGTAAGTAATTTCTGTATTTGTACGTCACCATTAAGTTTCAGTTAGTGTCCCGTTACTAATCCCTTTGCTAGCGACACATTAGCACGTCACATGTTACAGTTCTCCGTATGTGCTTTACAATTCAATTTTTCTGGATTAGCGTGTACAGCTCAACAAAAAAATACTGCGGTTTTCCGTAATAATTATTTCGAGTTCAAACTAAGCGTATTGAGAAATTGTTATTTTAACTAGAGTAACTGAACAATTGTTACATTTATTTGCACTCAGTTTTAGTTCTATCTTCTGCCTATCTGTTTACATTATTACGTTATTACAGAGCGAACTACATGTTTCTCGGCTACCACAGTATAGCCCAGCTGTAATGTTTGTGTGCATGCGTCAACAAGCGGGCCTATTTCAGGAAATACCGGTCGGCCCACAGCGTTCAAGGCCACAATCAATTACGCTCTAGTGTTTTCGAGTAGGGTTGTCGCGTATTATGGATTATGCTATAACAAATTGTGCTATCTATGTAAACAAAAATAACTGCGCTTAGAGTGAGTATAAGTGGCGACTTATTTCAATAAGTTTAGAAGTACTGTGGCGAAGTGTTATGTGTTTTATAATTGTGTGGGACTCTATTAGTGGACGTTATTATTCCGTGCGGACGATTTTTATTTAATTTGTTGTAACAGACTAACTTGTTATTTTGTTAATGGTGATAATTTTTGTAATTATGTAAATTACAACATTACCTTCGACACCGCCAACAGCAACCAAGAAACACGACAATAAAATTCAGGCTTTGGAAATGGTGTTCTCAAGAGGAATTAAAAGGTGTTCTAAGCTTGAAAGTATAAGGAATGAGGCCATAAGGAAAGAGTTTTTAACGTGAATAAAAATTAAAATATTGCTAACAATGGTGGAAAGTACCCTTAGAAAGAATGTTAGATTCCAGACTGTCCAAACAAGTCTCGAAATACAAACGTATAGGACGCAGGTGAGTGGGTACACCCAGGAAGAGGTCTTTGAAGGCTGGAGGATCTTTGAAGGCGGAACAGGCAGCACCTTGCCTTTGCTGTGTTGTGAAGATGATGATGATGATGATGATATTTATTGTGACATTTTAGGGAGTTTTCAATACTTTATTTCTTTCCCCTTATAAAGTTTGACAACTAATGTGTTTAACGTTTTCTGGATATCAGCTTCTATACTAAGCAGATATGGCTTCAGAAGTTTAGAGCACGCACAAGTAAAAAGAAGTGTAATACAAAACATGGATCGAATAACCTAACATTGCGTGACACGAAACTATCGATCCTCTACAGTCCGTATTTCTAATTATTAATGACACAAAACAAGAAGACATTTCTGGTATATTCGGCTGTATTAGTTATTCTGAGACGCACTAGGCAATTAGTGTAAGTGGCGGAGACATAGTGTTGCGTAATTTGTCGTATGCATTTGACACAATTTTCGCACGCATTGTGCTCGTAATATTATTACTGTTAATACTACCATTACTACTCCTCCTCCTCCTCCTCCTCCTCCTCCTCCTCCTCCTCCTCCTCCTACTACTACTACTACTACTACTACTACTACTACTACTACTACTACTACTACTACTACTACTACTACTACTACTACTCCTACTCCTACTACTACTACTACTACTACTACTACTCCTACTCTCCTCCTCCTCCTCCTCCTAGTAGTACTACTGCTACTACTACTACTGTTATATGTGTACGAGGGTAGGGTGAAAAGTTCCGGGCCTGAATAAGGAAACAACACTTATTAGCATTCATTTGCATTTATTTCTCAACATAATCCCTGTACGTATTATTCTACAAATTTTTCACAATGATGTTCTAAAGCGGTTATGCCAAACTGATAAGCCGATTTGTCGAGTTGAGAGTAGCCATTTACAGTACCGCTGACTTGATTGTGGTCAGTAACTATTTTTCCAGTTAGCTTTTTTTTTTGAGGTTGGAAAAGAGGTAGAAGTCCCTCGGAATTAAAGCGGTCGAGTGTCTCACGAGTATTGTGAGGGTCCCAAGTCTCATTATCAGTTATGATTCGACACCGCAAATTATCGGTTTGATTGCGTGTATATAGTGACAAACAATCGGTTGAAACATCCTTTCCATACTGTTTTTGGTTAAGTGTCAGCAAAAAGCGACACCCATTAGACTGGCGCACAACTTTGTCGTACAGAGATGATAGTGTAGGATATAGCGCACACGTTCCGTTAATATATCAACAGTCTCAGCTATTTCATTCACTTTCATTCTACGGCCTACCAAAACGATTTTATGGATTTTTTATATCTTTTCTGGCCCAATCACTTCAGTTGAACGTCTAACACGCGGGTCGTCAGCTGTGCTTATCCGACCAATTTAAATTCAGCAACCCAGCTCTTAACCGTTGTATTCGCTGGAGAAGAGTTTCCTACGTAAACTCCAGCTCCATTTTTATATCGCTTACAGTTAAGCCTTAAAAAAATTGTTACATGATATCAGTCTACCCAACGATGACCGAGGCGCTTACAGCGGTGGAATATCCAACTAATAATAAACAACTCATCAACTTGAAATCGACGAGTCTAGGTCTAAAAATTATGAAATCATACAAAACTGTCGAAATAATGAGCATAGTAACCCTATTTCTGTGTCAGACTGTTCACGTACTTTTCACCCTATCCTCATATTTACAGAGAGATAAGTTTTTATTCCGTTTTTAAACGAAACGTTCGTCCACACCTGGTTGACGCATTATCAGTTGCTACTGGGCCACTATGGGCGAAACGTTTGGTTTTAACACGATTTGTGTAAAACCATAAAACTGTGTGTTATTAATAGTTACAGAGAGTGGGGGACGAGGGGGAGAGGGGGCGTGGTGCGAGAGAGGGGAGAGAAAGAGACGGAGGGTGAGAGAGTGTGAGCGAGAGAGAATGGGACAAGGGGTAAAGATACACAATACACATACATCAAGATATCTGCAGATGTATATAGTATTAGGTAAACTGAACAGCTGTTTAATCAAGGTAAGTGCTAAAAATTATGCAGTATGGAATATTGTTCACACGGGATGTGCATAATTAACGCTACCTGGGCGCGTGACAGTAGTACTGCATCGTTTGTCAAACATGAACAGTTATTTAAAAGTGTTGCATTTATTTAGATTCCGCCAACGTCCTTTCTGTCTGACTGAAAATTAATAGCAGAAAATTGCTAGTTTCTGTCAACGTACGAGTTTCTAATAAATCAAAAAAATGAAAAGCTCTGTTTCCAATATCAACGTGTATTCCCGTCTCTAGCTTCTCAAGGGATTATTAATTTTGCCAGTCGTGCGTGTAAATATTTTATTTAATATCTGTCTAGGAAATCGTTTCTGTTAGACCCTACAACGTCCGATACAGTTTACGTCCAGTCCAATACACTCGGTAAAAATATTTACTTAACAAAATGCCGTATTTTGTTTTCTTTTCAAAAGACTAAAAATAGTAAGGTTTTTTACAATTTTGTTTCTTTGGTACACGACTTATGTAAATGACTGAATCGGATTTCTTGAAGCAGTATAAAGCTACTCATTTTTTTCTTCAGCGTCTCATAGGATAAATATTGAATATTTTGTGCTTACTCTGTTATATAAAAAATGTTTAAGATCATAATTTGGTCATCATCACTATCATTATCATCCCAAGGACTAGGCCTTAGACCTGTTCCGAACCAATCTCCTTCTCGGTCTACCGACATCTCTCTTCCTAGTAGGGTGATAACCACAAGGCAGCCACAGGTAGACGGATATCAGACATGCGATTCAAGTGTTAACACCGTCTTCTTCTGTGGTCTTCAATCTTCTGCGTGATCAATCTTCTTCAATCTTCAATCTTCTGTGGTCTGCAATGATATAATGTTTAAATAGCGTCTAATATCTCCGTACCTTCTCCGATCCAAGAGAGAACAACCTTGCGTCCCTCTTTGAAATTTCATTTCGGCTGCATGAATCCTCTGCACGTCTCTTTTACCAAGAGTCCATGTCTCACTAGCATACAGGAATGTGGGGACAGCCACAGTTTTCTAAAATGTCACTCGGGTATCCTTCCGTGTTTTATTTTTCAGCTACCTATGAACATATAGTTTGGTTTGTTTTGTAATTATAAGACACAGTAAAAGTATTTTTTTAATAATAAATGTTAACTTCACACCTAATTTTGTTTGCAATGAATTATTACTTTCTTTTTCTGTTTTATCAGCTATTTTATCTGTGTTAGCATCTTCATAACAACTTTGTCGTATTTTGTTGTTTCTCTGCTATGTACAATTTCCCCTCGAACGAGGCCTTTCGGTTTCGCAACCATTATCATGTTCTTCCTACAACATTTCCTACTACAGCAGAGAAGCAACAAAATACGACAAAGTTTTTTTGTTTTGGTCTTACAGGTTTCTTCCTTACGAAGGCCATTGTCTAATGGCCATACAAGGCCATTGTTTTGTCTTAGTATTTGAGTTCGAAAAGTTGGATTTCTGGCAGATTGTACGCAAAGTATAAATAGACCTTTGTGACTCATTACATTTTTAGAAATTGTAACTGATAATAGTGTTTTTCAGCAGGTGTCAGATTTTAGTTATTTCGGACGTGATATCTCATATAGGAAGGACAACGACATCGAAAGAAAGTTAAGTAAATTTAGTTATACCTGTGGAACAATAAGACGGAGTCTTGAAGAATAAAAGCAGAGGGAGACACAGCTAAAGTTGTGTAAGGTCGTGGTTGTGCCGACTTTAACGTATGGTTGTGAAACATGGGCTCTCCTGCAAAAAGATATTTCAAAATAAAGGCCTTAAAAATGAAATTTTTAAGAGTAGTTAAGGGACGCAGATGGAGAGATTATCTACAAGGCGGCATAAGGACAGAGCTGAAGTTACAGTCGGTTCTCAATAGAATAATAGAATACAGGCAGAATTGGAAGTCTCATGTGGAACGCATTGTACATGTGTATTACTAAACGAGCGTTTGAATATAGGCCAGTGGGAATGAGAGGTCATGGAAGACGCTGGAAAAATGGTCAAAGACTCTGTGAAGTCGGAAGGGGCTATAGCCTAAGATATGTAGTAAAGAGGAAGAAGAAGGAAAGATGACTTAAATTTTTCCTTAAAAACACATACAGATGTATGGATGTACATACATATGTACCGGAATCTGGTACTATATTTTGACAATATTTTATACACACAAACAGACACTTGCACACGTACAGACGGACAACGAAGTATTTTTCGACATTTTCTTTCACTTTAATAAGTATAATTATTTTCGGAATTTCGTACTATCTTTTGAGAACATTTTGTACACACAGACACATGCACACGTACAGACGGACAACGAAGTATTTTTCGACATTTTCCTTCACTTTGATGAGTATAATTAGTTTCGGAATTTGGTGCTGTCTTTTGGGAACATTTTGTACACACAAACAGACGTATACACACGTACAGACGGAAAACGAAGTATTTTTCGACATTTTCCTTTTTCTTTAATGAGTATAATTATTTTCGGAATTTGGTACTGTCTTTTGGGAATATTTTGTACACAGACACATACACACATACAGACGGAAAACGAAGTATTTTTCGACATTTTCCTTTATTAATATTGGTTATTAAACTATGACTTGTGAACTTACTTTCAGACTCACAGACTGTCTCACACCGCTGGCAAGGCGCACATCACGCCGAAACGCGTACGGGAGGAAACAAAGTAAGTTCACAAGTGAAAGTTTAATAACCAATATTAATTTAATGCTGTGAAAAAAGAAGATGAACTATCAAAACAACTATTTTCCTTCACTTTGATGAGTATAATTATTATCGAAATTTAGTAGTATCTTTTGGAAACATTTTATACATACAAACACACACACACATACAGAGAATATACAACATGAAGAATAATGGAAAAAATAATAGAAATCATGGCGAGAACAAAATACCGTGAGCTTGACATGTAGATAAACTAAGAAATTCGATAGAAAATAGAAAGAAAGAACAACGAAACAACAAAACATTCGTTAGTTGTTATCATCATCATCATCATCATCATCTTCAAGGATTAAACCAAGTATGGTTTGTTCTGGTCTCAAACAGCCAAAAGTTAGAGCTGGTCACTCCAGCCCTTCCTCGGACGTCCCACACCTATCCGTCCCTTCGGCTTATAGTTCCATAGTTGTTTAGGGATGCGGCAGTCATCCATTCGGCAAAACATGTTCCCACCAATTCAGCCGGTACTGGGCAATCCTGTCGAGTAAACTCATAATATTCAGTTCCTGCCATATATCTGTGTTTCTTCTATGATCATGGAGAGTATACCCTACCACGTGCCTGACAAATCTCATTTCAGCCGCTTTGATGCGACTGGCCTGGCTTTTCGTTAAAGTCCAACTCTCAGACCCATCAAGAAGTGTGGAAAGAGCCATCACCATTTAGACGTGTGGTCCTTTAAAAATGATTTCTTGCTGACTTAAGGGTTCGCCTAATGGTCCCGCACATAAGGTTGAACTTATGCAACTTGTTTTGATAGTTCATCTTCTTTTTCACAGTACTAAATTAATATAGATTATGAACTTTCACTTGTTTTCTCCCGTACGCTTTCCGGCATGATGTGCGCCTTCATCAGCGGTATGAGACAGGCTGCCAGTAACTCGTAACGGTTTTATTTGGTAGGTTGAGTGGGGGTGGTGTGTGGTGGAAGGGGTTTGGCGCGGGGATCCGAATAATTGTTTGTTTTATATATTATTGTGTCAAAAAGTGTGTGTGATTTATAGTGTAATTGGTCGTTAAGTATGCTATTTTTGTTTGTACAAACACTACAAAACACAACCAAACAGCATACTTAACGACCAATTACACTATAAATCACACACTTTGACACAATAATACATAAAACAAACAATAATTCGGATCCCCGCGCCAACACGCTTCCACCACACGCCACCCCCACTCAACCTACCAAATAAAACCGTTACGAGTTACTGGGAGTCAGTCTCATACCGCTGATGAAGGCACACATCACGCCGAAATGCGTACGGGAGAAAACAAGTAAGTTTCACAAGTGAAAGTTCAATAATCTATATTAATTATGCAACTTATTCACAACGTCGTTGCTTGCATTATAAGACAAGACACGTTAGTAGTTATATTAAAACATATTGTTGGTATAATATTAATTTTTGGTATAAAAGCATGGTTTACGCTTCCATTCATCCCCGCACTCTTTATCTATCGAAATAAGCTCAAGGTCAAATCTTTATTCTGATATTAAATTCCTGATGCGGTGCATCGTGTCCAATTACACGAAACTCATTAAACAAGCATTCACTTGTGTTAGGTTTACAAACACTATGCGCACAATAGAAAACTGTTAAATCTTGTAGTACTACCAATAAAGCGCAAGCAGCCGACAGTAAGGTACACAATGTTGACAACCAACTGAACAGGTTAAAACAATGTTACTCAGAGCTTGTTAACCGGGTACTTTAAAGCAGTCCGCTTGATTGTGACCGTGTAGGCCTACCTACATTTTGTCGCATCTACATTGCGTAATAGAGCTGTACAGTAACCCGCATGTTGCTTGTATCGTGTAGACTTTGTGTCGCTTGTGTGAATATACGTGTACCCTATTTTCTTCGATTAACGCCACTATGGACCGCTTTGCACATTTGTTTCTTTTCTTTTTCCCAGCAGGCTTTCATTCTTTCACTTCTGGTCTTTCTCTCTTCTTCCGTGGTTTCACCTTCCCTCTCGTGTCTGTAGCTCTCAGCTTGAATACCACTTTTATTTTTCTCTTAATACTGTCTTCAGTTGTTTCGTCTTCTATATTTGAGATCTGTTCTGAATGATTCCGTGCTTATCTGTCCTATCCAAGTTTTATTTTCCTGTTTCTTAGATATTCAAATATCACATCATCATCAGCATTCTAAGGACTAGGCCTTAGGGCTGTTCCGGAACCCATCTCTTCCTCGGTCTACCGACATGTCTCTCCCAGTAGGGTGATAACCCGAAACAGCCACAGGTAGACGGATATCAGACATGCGACTCAAGTGTTCAGAACATCTCCTTTTGTGGTCTCCAATCTTTTAGTGCAGCGATACAATGTTTAAATCGCGTCTAATGTACTCGTTCTGTCTCTGATCCAAGAGAGAACAAACTTGCGTCCCTCTTAGAAATTTCAGTTCGGCTGCCTGAATCCTCTGCACGCCCCTTTTACCAAGAGTCCGTTTCTCACTAGCATACAGGGATGTGGGGACAGCCACAGTTTTATAATATTTCATTCGGGTATGCTTCCGTGTTTTATTTTTCAGGTACTTATAAATCGTTCCACAGAATATTCAAATATCTGTTTCATTATCTTTTTACATTCCATTTTAATAAGTGTCCATAAAACTTTTCAATCTTCTCTTCCACGTTTCTATGAAAAGTTTAGAGAAATCTTTGTAAATTTCTTAGTTTTTAATCTTCATCTATATTTTAAATCTTTCATTTGTTTTGGACTACAAAGTTTGCTTAATCATCGCCATCTTTACAACACGGCGTAGGCAAGGTGCTGCCTGTTCTGCCTTCAAAAATCCTCCAGCCACGTCTTCCTACGTCTACCCACTAACCTTTGTCCTATAGATTATTATTTCCAGACTTCTTTGGCCAGGCTGGAATTTTTCTAAATGTCGTTTCTAACGTTGCATTTAATCCTTTAATTTCTTCATTCAAATTAAAAACTTTCATCATAACTCTTCTCTTATGGCCTCATTGCTTATATGGTCAAGTTTAAAACACCTTTGAACTCCTCTTAAGAATGTAATTTCCGAGGTCTGTATTTTACTGTCTTGATTCTTGGTCGTTATCCACACTTCTCACCAATAGGAAAGTACATGGACTACCATAACACTGAAGAACAGATTTTTCTTAATAGAGTTATTATTAATTATTAATATTGGTGTTACTTTCACTGTAAACTTACTTGTTTTATTCACTCAGACGACGTTTCGGAGTGGTGTTCTCCTTCTTCAGTGAGTTTGGATACGGAATGTGCCAAGTTATCGGTAATTTTATGTGTAACGGTTTTTAGTTAACAGGTTGTATGTAGGGGTGGAGGTGGAGGGGATTGGTGCAGGAGTTTGAATTGTTGTATGTGTTGTTTATTATTTTGTCAAATAGTGTGTTTGATTTAAATTGTAAATGGTCATTCAATATGTTGTTTGGTTGTGTTTGTATATTTCAAATTGTTCTGTGGTGTTAAGTTTACGACTTTTGGGTAGGTAATTTAAATCAAACACACTATTTGACACAATAATAAACAACACATACAAGAACTCAAACTCGTGTGCCAATCCCCTCCACCTCCACCACCACACACAACCTGTTAACTAAAAACCGTTACACATAAAATTACCGACAACTTGGCACATTCCGTATCCAAACTCACTGAAGAAGGAGAACACCACTCCGAAACGTCGTTTGAGTGAATAAAACAGGTAAGTTTACAGTGAAAGTAACACCAATATTAAGAATTATTGTGTGTAAACAAAGAAGTGATGAACATTCAAAATAGTATACAGTTCTTATTACTTGTAATATTCTTTTAATTGGAAAATAATCTCAAGCATTCGCATGAATACAATTGTAGCGTTCGCATTCAAATCAGTTGAGGTTCACATTAAATCGGATAATCGAGACATCATTGTAATAACTAAAAGGTTTTGATTATTGTAACACAACATAAATTTTTTTTTGGAGATACTAGTAACAAAAATTATACCCAGCCAAATTGTAACAACCCAAACATCGTGTAATGCTCAATTCTAAAACAGAATGCTCAATCTTATTCAACAGAAATACAAATTCTAGAATACAATGAAAATTCTATATTGTACAGAGAGAGAAAAAAATTACTAGATATAATAAAGCGAGTCAAGGGAACCATTCTTTAGATGTGTAACAGAGTTGACAATTAAAGGCAAAATTTACTGCATTGGTTCGGGGAACCAGTAAAACAACTGCAGATCACTGGTGTCGGAAAGTAGATAAAGCACGGACCTTTGCGTCTTATCAAGGGCTTCAGACAGCTAAGAAAATAAGTACGGAATATTTTTAAAAACGTATGTCTTTACTAAAATGAACTACTAAATTAATAAAACGTTATCTAATGTAATTTAACCAATTAACAAAAATTATGTTTCTCAAAATTAAAATATAACAATTGAAATTGTTAAGTTTTACTTAAGATAGCTGAATGTGATTTTTTTGAATTTTTAGTTGTTTTAAGTGTTCTGGAATTTTAAGGCTAACACTGCTGCCCAAAGCTAGTCGTATGTCGTGGCTTGCGTCCGGTCACGTTTTCCTTAATTTTTATCAGACTGTCGCTTTCGTTCTCGATAACCCAGACTGTTTACGCTGCACTTCATAGTCTAGACTACATGTATACATATATGTATATATACTGTATACTGACTACCTGTGTGTGTGTGAAGGTAACATGTTTGTTGTACCTGACTGCATTTGGAGAAATAAATTTTGATTCTGTCATTTCATACATTTATTGGTTATTTTTTTATATAAAACACATACAGTTTATATGTGAAAATTATGAATTCGAAAATATTTAAATTTTTAAATATTTGACAGTTATTAAAAGAAAGTCTTTACTTGTTCTATATTGTATAAAGAGTTTTTATAAGTTTACTTTCCTGAAATTTGCTGGATTAAGTTGGATCAGTCCGGACGATACCGCCTGCCTGCTCCACACCGGGCGTTATCCTCCAAAGGTAAGATGTCGATCTCAGGGTTTCCTCGCGTGGCCGTTGTGTCCGCCCCAGTCGCTCCTGACTCAGTCCTCGTTGACAGCTTTCGGTCTTTGAACATCTCGAATTTCGGTCAATACACTCCGACTTCCGAGTGGTTTGCGAGAGACTCCTTATTAGAGACTACGAAATAATGCGTAATTCACGTCTCACATGTGCTTTTATAAATCTACGCACAATTTTACAATTCTAGTACATTATACTTTGTTCGGGAAATCGATCACGTGCTGCTGAACTTGAACTTCCGGTTTCCTAGCCCTTTCCAAACCACGTGTTTTCAACTCCATGTCCTTGCATAGCTAATTAACGTCAGTTGAATAAATGCTTTTAAAATTTATTTAATACTAAAATAATTATTTATTAATAGTTATTCCAATTGGCACACTAATATAATTGATTTGTAGTGTGTCTGTTAATTGGCTTATTGTTAATTATCTTCACGTAATTCGTTATGCACACAACACTTATTCACTTTCACACCACACTGCACTGGTTTTCTTATTGTTTATTATCCTCTTAAACTACGTTAACATGTAGTACTTAATTCTAATAACAATAGTGTCTAATAACATTCGCACCCCTTTGCACACAACAACTATTTTCAGTTATTGGGATTTTCCCAGATTTCCATTGCGTTGCCTTCTTGTACGTTTGTAATTAATCTGACGTTTTACATGTCTGGGAATTTTTGTAAGCAAACAACTTTGAGCTCCTCAACGGTAGGCCGTTGACTATCGGGTGGAAACCGCTAATCTATGGACAAGGTAATCTATAAAATGCAGGTAGACAAGATATTTGGTTAGACAATAAGACAATGGGTGTTGTTCAAGTCGTAGTGTAGATCAAGTAGCATAAAAGAATTGACGAGAACGGTCTCTTGTAGGACAGAAGGATAAAATGATTAAACACTAGGTAAAGGAATTAGCTAAAAAATAAAATAATGTGTGAAAAAAATAAGCATTGTTAACGTAAAAACTGTTAACTTACATTTATAGTAAATACAAAATTCATTTTTTTCATTAGGACCATAGAAATAACTGGTTTAGAATTCCCCTTCGTAGTGTATTACACACAATAGACGAGACAGTACGTAAGAGGTGGGCCGATATACATACCTACAACAGGTATTTTGGAACGATTATTTCTGTGAAACGGATATAACAGTGACTGAAAAGTTGAAGTACCTGTTCCGATTCTACGATAACTGAAATGTCGAAATACCTGTTCCGATTACTCGCGACCTCGCGGTTACGAGTCGCGGAACCCCCCTACGCAACTAACGAATAAACAAGTACTACGAGTACAAAGTCACAGTTATTGGTGCTGAATACTTCATTCTGTGCATGTGCCGATTTCCTTACAAGTAAATTTTAATTTATTTTAATAAATTAAATGAAAAAATGTATACTGATGTTACATTTATTCTCGTGTGTTATGCAGATATGTATAGTACAGATTATAATAACAAATTATATATTATACTAGTCACCAACTTGGTAAATCTAGAAAAAGCAAATTACATTGTGTTGTAACCTGCAGAGTGGCCGATAAGCCATACAGACACACCTTTTTGTGAATGTGATTTCGGAGGTGATTTTAACTTCACTGCACACCTCATTTTTGACATTATTTGTTGTGTTATTACGTGCACTCTAAATTTCATTGCTTGAGTTTTGCAACTGATTTGTCTAACCAAAATGGAATTTAATATAAAATGGAATGTAATATTAAATCTATGTAAGTTTGTTTACTCATAGTGAAAACGTAAATTAGTATTCCCAAAGCGAGATAGGCCTTATAATTTCTCTTGTTTTTCATTTTATTTTAAACAGTAACAGCTTAATAAAGTCACAGTGTAAAGTAACACTGTTAATACTTTTAGATTAAATTTATTACTTATAACAAATTATATGATACAGCTATATGTAATTATATAACAGGTATATAATAACAGGTATTTGTAAGTGTTATTTTTTGGGAAAGGTTTCTTTCGTACCTGTTATTTTCAAATACTAGTTTACCAAACCTCTAAATACGAACTATATCTCCTTAAGCACGCACCAGATGCTATAGAGATATGATCCACTCTGTGCAACAGATGATAACACTAAGTAGGTTGTAATCTCTATATCCGCGTATTACTACCGTTTTACAGTTTGCGTTGGGGGGTGGGGGGCAAATGAAACCACAACTAACATTTTATACACGTGCCTGAGAATTACGTTATCAATGATTAGCAGCGAATCGTAAAGAAGAGAAGTTATACGGAACACGGTAAGAATTATTTAAAATGTCCGTTAGGAGATTATTGAGCGCGCGCGCTCGTTTGTGTGTGAATATAACTGTCAGTGCAGCTTGTATTACCTGATAGGATAGTAAATGTAATGGAAAATCAAATGTCTTAATAATTTAAAATTTTACCTCCTCTATGTTCTAAACACGAGTATTACTTAGTATACATCTATGGATTCTGACGTCTAAGATTTAACATTTAACACCTACTTATTCTCTCGTTAATAGTCACTATAACTTACCAACCTATTTCTCCAACCAATTTAGAGACCAAACGTTTATCTTTCCCACACCCAAATATTACTTCGCATATGATTTATGTTAGTCTTCTTATAAGCCCTTTTGTGCTCAGTAGGCCTACTGACTAAAACTCATCACTGCTCAGTATTGTGCTCAGTATTGGCTCCCTCATGCTTGCCACTTTTTTCTACTATGCACAGTTTTCATCCTCCTGAAACCTGTTATTTTTCTAATATCAGCGCGAAGTCGGTCTTCCCCCGTAATCTTACACCATTATTACTTGTGATTCGACTACTTTAATACACCACCTGCATGATTCTACAACATCATAGATGGTCTTGAATTTTTGCATTGTGACCAGTACTGCAGTACTTCAAATTTTTACAAATATTTTGTTTCTTACTAATTTTGTATGCTGTGAATTCAAAGTTTTTCTCTTATTAAATGTTCAAGTTTTAGTTTTCTCAAATCTTTTATTATAACGTTTAGCCTAACTTTTTATAATTCGCGTCCTAATCCTACCAGCAAGTGTCTAAGATCATATGTGTTTTGAAAATTAGAATTAGGTCGTCAGCAAATGACAGATGCGAGAGACCTTCTCCATCGTTTATATTAACTTCCACATTTGTTCAGTTTAATTTTTATTGATTTGACAGTCATAGTTTTAGTAATTTAATAAGTACTCTAACCACAAATATTTTCTTTTGTTGAAGAAATTTTGAATTTTGTTTCTTATATAAAATCTTAAAAACTTTGTCTTCTATCATAATACACTTCAGCATCAGAACAATGGTTATAAAGTACCTATAGTTTTCCTGTCTTCTTCTTCGTCTACTTCTATCAGGGACCAGGAGAATCACTTGTCTTGGTCCCAAATGAACACATCCGCTTTTGACTCTCGAGTAGCATAAATGTCTTCTAAGGACTGCTTAACCCTTTAAACCTAGCAGCGCCGGGATTAAAAAGGCCAAGAGTTGGTGAAGAGAGACCAGACAGGATAGATTAAAGAAAGGAATTTCACCCAAAACATGTTAAAGCAAGGTGAGAATTCAGCTAGGGTACATCGTGTGTGCTAATCCCGTATCCACCACGTGTGGAGCTCTGATCATAGTATATAATCGTTTGCATGAGGTCTCTTAAAAATCGTTTCTTGTTCGGTTCAAATAGCGTCCCTAATAATCCGTGGCGAAGCGACGCATAGATAATAGATAATACATAATAGATAAGAGATAATCAAGATAGGGTGGTTTAGGATAACTGAGTAGATTGTGCCACACTCCTTACAATGATGCAACGTGGCTGCTTGGCACACTGAAACATTGGAAAATAAATTCAATTTGGGGAAGTTTAAGATGTTGTTCAACTGAAAAGAAGACTCAGGAAGACAGGATAGGTCCTTTTCCCGCTTTGACTGCGTTCAAGTCACCACTTTTCTTCCGTTTTACGTTAGAAAGCATTACAACAAAACGCAAATTTTTTTACTTATAATTACTTTTCTATTAACTGGATTCTTATTCACATCATTTTTTAGTATGTCTAAATGTTTGTCGTAATAGGTAAACTTGTCAGTCTATTTTTCAATTCAAAACAGTGAACAAATTTTGACAAGTGCAAATAAACACTTTACTCTCTTTCGTAATAATATCGACAATATAAGCCTGAACGCTTAGAAGACTTTATTTAGAGCAGTATATATTACGTGCGTCTTTCAGTGGGATTTTGATAATTTATTCGCTGTCCGTCGTACGCGTATTTTGCTAACTAAAGTACAAAACAAGATTATGAAATAGAATACAGCTGTAAATGTACATAGACGGCTTAACACGTAGATTCGCACAACGCAACGGCGAGTTAATCCGCTTTCCCTGCCGTGTTGTGTGTGCCTGTGTGTTTTGTCCTGGAAACATTTGCTTAATGGGTGCCGTCCCCGCCGCACCGTTCTCGTTTAAAGGAGATTACCGTTGTATAAACGTAGACAGTTTTTTAGAACCAAGGTTGGTGGTGTTAACTAAAATTATTTGTTGTCGAAAGTATTTTCTTCTTTTAGCACTTCACGTATTTAGGAATATAGGAACTTCATGTTGTTGCTGTTGTTGTTGTTGTTGTTGTTGTTGTTGTTGTTGTTGTTGTTGTTGTTGTTGTTGTTGTGGTGGTGGTGGTGGTGGTGGTCGTCGTCGTCGTCGTCGTCGTCGTCGTCGTTGTTGTTGTTGTTCTTCTTCTTCTTCTTCTTCTTCTTCTTCTTCTTCTTCTTCTTCTTCTTCTTCTTCTTCTTCTTCTTCTTCTTCTTCTTCTTCTTCTTCTTCTTCAACATCTTGTTGTTGTTGTTGTTGTTGTTGTTGTTGTTGTTGTTGTTGTTGTTGTTCCTCTTCTTCTTCTTCTTCTTCTTCTTCTTCTTCTTCTTCTTCTTCTTCTTCTTCTTCTTCTTCTTCTTCATCAACATCTTGTTGTTGTTGTTGTTGTTGTTGTTGTTGTTGTTGTTGTTGTTCCTCTTCTTCTTCTTCTTCTTCTTCTATCCTGGAGTAGGTGTAGACAAATGTTTCGGTTTCGGTTTCGGTTTCAATACACTGTGAATTTAAATCGTTATTATTTACAAATATTTGCTCTTTTAGCGTCGTACAAATATGCTGAAGGCCAGAACAAAATGAATTTATTGTGTACAGAAGGATATGGACAAGTATGGCAAATATGGACATTTATTTAGTAATTTACTAAGAAATCTAACCGCAAGTACTTTCTTCTGTTATAAAAATTCTGTATTCTTGTTTCTCATATAAAATCTTAAAAAAATTCCTCATCCATGATGACACCCTAAGGTATAAGATATTGAAGGTAGAGATAAGTTGATAAATATGATTAATGTAAAATGACTAGGCGTCCTTGTAATGTTTACTGTGTTGAATATGTATAGGACGTAACTTGTCTTTGTAGTGAATTCGTAGAAAAAACGCTCAGCATTGAGGAAGTTTACTAATAAAAAAAAATATTCCTAAATGTTTGAAGTTGCATTAAAAATCAGACGCTTAAAAGGTGTATTTCTGCTTTACTTTGACTTTCTTTTTTTCATGGCAGCGAGGCGTCATCGCGCCCATGGCTTAATTGGAACATTAATAACACTGCCAGATGAAAACAGTCGTGGTCTTCCCGACAGGGTGCCTAATACTGCGAATTGATACACCAAAGAAATTATCCGCTAGATGGCGCCGGAATTTTGAAGAGACAATTTGAATGATTTTGTAGCATTGCCTCTGGTGTCGATTCGAGCAGCAGATGCCGTCCGTCACAAACACAGCAGGCAGACGTCTTGAGATGTCGGTTACTTTTCGGGACGCATAGTGCCTCCATGCCGCTGGCAAAGGTAGACAGGGCCAACCAGCGTACAAGAGACATGTTTAGGGAAGGATTTCCGTGAGAAGAAAGTGGTAGGCACAGAGTAATGAAAATTGCTCGTTGCTATTCAGAAATACGAGTACAGTGGTAGAACCCTTTACAGCCTTCAAGAACCTCATTTCCGCTCCTTGTATTCAAGCTATATCTTTGGCCTCCCTAATCCAAGTCCACTGCCATACAGCTTAGTGAGGCTGACATTACGGGAGATCATAATCGCGGTAAACCACAGATAAAACTGAGAACGCAGGAATCGAATCGGCGTCTTCTACTGTATAGACTAACAAAAATAATTTTTCTGCTATTGAACAAAATTTATTAGCAAAACAAAAAAGAAAAAATGCTAAAAACGTCGGCTTAGACAACTTGGAGTGTGCTTTTTAAGCTCAACAACAAAACACAAGGACAAGAGTAATGTGGAAATTGTGTTCTATCCATAGCGTGACAAGAACATATTGATCTGTCTTTCTGACAGCAAGTAACGGGAAGGACATTTTTTATATGTCCAACGCTATTACTTGATTTGAGTCGCACGAATCAATTAGTCTAAGTGACCCAAGACGCTGCTGTGTTACTCATTTGTCATTTATCAAATCTGTGGACAGTATGATATCTTTGTAATTATCATAAATATACTAATGGTGTACAATGCGCTCTGTTACAATAAACACACACACACACACACACACACACACACACACACACACACACACACACATATTATAACAACACAAACATTGATATATAATTTAATTTGTGTAGCCCCAAGTTCAGGGCCAATTTATATAACATAACAAATTATATAATGTATTGAATTCGTGGGTGTAATCGTAATAAGAAGATGATACTTTATTTAAGTTTGAAATTGTTTCATTATTTATTTTTTTATTAAAACAAAATTTTTCATTTTGCATATAGAAATACTACTCATTATATCATTTGTACGACTCCTTCGTACACAACTTATAGCTAACAATTTACGTACACAGGTTATACATAAATCTTATTATCTAATTTTATTAATTAAATATATTTATTTATTTATGTATTTATTTTCTCTCGGCTTACTCATTGTGTGATCATCTTTTTGCAATTTCTGATTAATTTACTTTAATAATGAAGTTACTTGTATCCCAATTTCTTTAATATTAATTAGTTTTAAAACTTTCTACTGCATATGCATTCTCCTTTATCAACAAAGACTTTATTCATTACGTTAACTCAGAAATCAAATATTTTTCTTATCATTTATGTTACTCTCAATTACTAAATTTTAACAAAGAGATATTATTCTAAATTTTACTCTGATTTTACATTTATGTACAATTAGTTATTTTACTACAGGTTGAATGTCTTGCATTCCAACTTTAATTAGTGTCTTTCAAATGTCTGTAATTACATTGGTTTTTCATCACCTCGTTTGACGTGGTTAATCATCCGTACGTCCTCGTTTGGCCCTCAGTCTGTGTCCTCCGTGTCCTCTTGGTCCTCTGGTCGGATTCTACTGCATGTACGGTTTACGAGTCGTCACGCCTCACATCATATGCTGCGGGTGTGTCCATAGACCTCCTCGTATGTTCTCTGCTGCCCTGGTTGGACTTCAGTTTGTCCTGTGCCTCTTACGGTAAATTTAAAATAGCGTCGTCGACTGACATAGCCTCCAGTGGCAACGGTTGAATCGAGAAGAAAAAACTTTATTAGCGCGACCTGGTATTTATAGTCAGGTCGTACAAAAACTCATGTCTGAACAGTATTTAACTTGTCAGATTTTGTCGAAGCGTCACTTTCCCCACTCTGGTTCAATTCATTATTTTCGCTTATCTTCGCGAACTACGAAGTTTGTTTCACATCACTCGATGCTCAATCGATCTCTAATTTTTATATGTTTGCTATACGTAAATTACACTTCTTTATTGTAATTACAAAAAGAGCTATTCATTTTTTACGTATAGTAATTGCACTTTTCGTAATTTCGGCATGGTCTTTTAACCCTTTGTCCACCATCAATTTCTATACAAATTGGTGTCTTTTGTTTTACCCTATCGTACATATTTTCGTTATAATTAAAATAAAATATAAAACTATTCTACTTGAAAATGGTTACATTTCAGGAACGGACAGGCTTCACACACACAAACAAAATACGCGTGTACACAACGCTAGCGACAGGTGCGTCGGGAATGCGTGTCCATGCATGAATTCTGCGCTCCCTATTTTTAACTACGATACAGCTTATGCAATCTGAATCATGTTTATTAATTCATATTTATTTATTTTTATTATTTATTTCATTTATTTTTGCAATGCACAGTACCGTTAATGGTTGTACCGTTGCAATATATATTTACACTGTAATATATTTGCAAAAATTGGAGACACAAATAATAGTATTTAGTTTTTATGCGCACATTCTTAAACAAATTTTATGAAGAATCTTCCAGCTTTTTTTCATCTCTCGACAAATAATACTTCTTTTCCTTGTATACTTATCACACATTTCCAAGGTGGCATTAATGCTGGGATTGAAACGCTGAGAGAGAACGGTCTAAAGTGTTTACTGTCTACAGCGTCTATAGACCTTTTAATAACTACCTCTCTTTACTGACCTGACCTTTGATTTTGAACAGCCGATTAGAGAAGCGCAGTGGACGAATATCTCGTTGCGAGTGTAGCAAAATTTTTATTTATTTCGCACATGCGTACAACAGTCTTGTATTACTATTTAATTAATAATAGTATTCAGTCGTTACAATTTGAACACATATTTTGAGGAATATCCTTGAAATTTTTCATCTCCCCACACAAATATATACAGTTTTCCTTCTGCGGTATTCACACCTTCTTTTAAATGCGCCATCCACGTTTGGGTTGAAAGGTGTAAATCTAGCTTACTTTACGAAACAAATCTGTTCACGGATTCATAAACGTATGAAATATCAAACAGTAAAGTACATAATAAAGTAATCAGAATTATTTACAGTATATTTTTGTTACTAAAAACTGTCGTAACATGGATATACTCTCAATGACGAAAAAACTATTCACTTTGCATTTCACGGACGATCAAGAAATTATAGCTGAAGATTAGGATGGCTTGTGTCAGATGAAGGATAAGACTGTCATAACCACAAACAAGACTGAATATGTTGTCGTTGGATACAAAAGCAGAAATATAATGCTGGAACGGGAAGTTGTGGAAGGAGTAGTCAGTACAAATTCCTTCATCGTTACAAAAGACGGCACAGGTGTAACAGAAATAAAAAATCATGTATGATAAGGGAAACAAATTACAAGACAGTTACATTCCACGTTATGGGGCATTGGAGGGCCGAAACAAAAATCGAAGGCTATAAGATAACAAAGGAAATTATTGTAACATATGGGCTGAAGGGTGACAAACTGTGGAACGTACAAGGAAAAGATTACGAGCAATGGAAATGGGGCACTGGAAAAGGTGCTGTAGACTAACATTGCAATATAGGATTGAAAGTGACGAAATAAGAGAAATACTGACTAAATACAGTATAAACGACACAACTGGACACAAGATACGAATTTGGTCCGAACGGGTTCTATTCCCGAGAGCGTCATAATTTTGTTTTAGGGATTCATATATTTAAATTATATTTAGGGCTTATTTTTGTGGTTGATATAGGTCGTTTTCAATTCAACTTCTTTCTGCCGATCCCAAATCAAGGTTTTCAGCATACAAATTTAAATTTAGTTCGGCGTTACCGTCCAAATACATGCCTCCTGTATAATTTGCCCTCCAATTTCTTACAATATAATCTATATAGATCTATCTACGTACATACATACATTCATTCTCGGCGCTACAGCCCAGTCCGGACCCTCGCCTCCAAAAGAAATCGTCCCCACTGGTTTTTACTCTCGGCCAATGTCCACCAGTTTGCTGCACCCAGCCTCACTGCCTCCTTACCAACCTGGTGCAGCCATCTTCTACGCAGTCTTTCCCTCCTTCTCCTCCCCATCGGCAAATAATTCATGATTTTTTTGGGGGATTCTATCCTCTACCATTCTCTGTACGTGTCCGGCCCCAACGCAATCTGTTAGTTTCTATGAAATGCACGATCGGAAGATCTTTAAACCTATCGTACAACTCTCGATTATGCAGTCGCCTCCAAATGTCGTTTTCCTTCACAGGAAAACCTCGGTAGGTCTAAAATATAGGCTACAACCCTGCTTTAGAATTATGTCAGCTTGTACTAAAATGGATATTTTACCATTTGTGCTGATGTATATAATTACATAAAAGAGGACCGTAACTGATTTTCAATAATTACGTCTTTACTAATCATACTAATCATTTAGTTATTAGTTATTAATTAGATTAATAAATTAGGAAATACCTCTGAAAGACGCACGCAATATATACTGTTCTACATAAAATCTACTAAACGTTCAGGCTTATATCGTTCTATATAAGAACGAAAGACAATAAAAAAATTAGTTATACTTGGCCATATTCTTTTTTTTTTGAAAATAGATATTTTAATACTAATCATTTTTTAGATTTCAAATTTTCTTGGTTTCCAATTCTTTTACTGTTACATCTAGGCATTGAAAATCGTGTAATTGCTCTATGTTACCTGTTTATCTATATGTCAGGTAAATATAGTTACAAACATAGCCTGCAGTAACCAATAGTAAAAATGAGCATATAACAGCACTGTTTATTGTTGCTTACAAGGGGCAGTCAACAATTTAATAGTACTAGATAAAAACGGATTTACCGTTACTATCAAGTGGGAAACCTTATTATTATTATTGATAGAAACTAATATTTATCAATGTTGCCAACAGCAATCATTAAAATATCTATTTAAAAAAAGGAATATGGGTAAGTATAATTAATTTTTTTTATTGTCCTTCGTTCTTATATAGAACGATATAAGCCTGAGCGATTAGAAAATTCTATGTAGGACAATATATATTGCGTGCTTCTTTCAGAGGTATTTTCCTAATTTATTCGTTGTCCGTCGTACGCGTATTTAGCTAACTTAAGTACAAAACAAGATTATCAACTAGAATACAGCTGTAAATGTACAGGCAGCTTAACACACGTAGATTCGCGCAACGCAACAGCGAGTTAATCCGCTTTCCCTGCCGTGTTGTGTGTGCCTGTGTGTTTTGTCCTGGAAACATTTGCTTAATGGGTGTCGTCTCCGCCGCACCGTTCTCGTTTAAAGGAGATTACCATTGTATAAATGTAGACAGTTTTTTCTTTTTTTTTACAACCAACTTTGGTGGTGTTAACTGAAATTATTTGTTGTCGAAAATACTTTCTTCTTCCAACACTAGATGTATTTAGGAGATTTAGGTGCTTTCTGTGACCAACGTATCCTGTTGCATTTCATAATGTTAACGCAGTCAATTGTGCCGTCTTCTTCTCTTCTTCTTCTTCTTCTTCTTCTTCTTCTTCTTCTTCTTCTTCTTCTTCTTCTTCTTCTTCTTCTTCTTCTTCTTCTTCTTCTTCTTCTCCTTCTCCTTCTCCTTCTCCTTCTCCTTCTCCTTCTCCTTCTCCTCCTCCTCCTCCTCCTCCTCCTCCTCCTCCTCCTCCTCCTCCTCCTCCTCCTCCTCCTCCTCCTCCTCCTCCTCCTCCTCCTCCTCCTTCTTCTTCTTCTTCTTCTTCTTCTTCTTCTTCTTCTTCTTCTTCTTCTTCTTATTCTTCTACTTCTATCCTCGAGTGGATGTAGAAACCTGTTTCGCTTTCAACATAACAGCCTTATACACATTGTGAACTTAAATTGTTATTACTTAAAAATGTTTGCTCTTTTAGCATCATAGAAATATGTTAAAGGCCAGAACAAAATTAATTTATTGCGTACAGAAGGATATGGACAAGCATGGCCTTCAATTATAAGATGCTGAATGTAGAGATAAGTTGATAAGTATGATTAATGTAGAATGACTAGACGTCCTGAGAAATTCCTTGTAATGTTTAATGTGTTGAATATGTAATATGCTTGTTACTTGTCTTTAGGAATACCGCTCAGCATTGAGGAAGTTCACTAATAAAAAAAATTATGTACAAATGTTTTTTTAAGTTCAGTTGAAAATCAGACCATTGTTTTCTGTGCTAGCCTAAATTATGACTACCTCCTGTAGAGCACAAAAATATGCGGCCTCTGACATAGAGGGTTTTTCCATGTGAAGATTATATTAACTCTAACGATTCTTCGTCATCGAAATCTTTTACGGCTTCGGCTAGTAGCCTGTTCGAGTCTCAATGGCAGTCATCCAACCATCGCTTACGGGGTATTCCCACACTTCTCTTCCCTCATGGATGATAGTCAAGGACTCTTCTTGAAAACCTAGTTGTATTCATTCTCTGTACGTATAACCGTCACTCCGTTTTGTGCCGGAAGATTTTCTTGTGTAAGCTTTCAGCTATCCCTAGCTCCATTCTAATATGATCATTTCTGATAAGATCTCTCCTGGTACAAGCATTTATAGCCCCCAAGAACCTCAGTTCCGCTCCTTGTATTCTAGATACAACTTTGCCCTTTCTAATCCAACTCACTACTTTACAGTAGTTGAGGTATGGCCATTATTACATTATAATATTTCAGTTGCGTCTCTTTCCATGTTTTATTTTTTAAACGTTTAGTAATGCAGCCACAAAGCGACTGGAAGAGACTAATTTTGCTTTCAACCTCCTTATCGTCTTGGTATGTGACGCTATACCATAGACACTTTAAATCTGGCACCTGTTCTATTGGCGAGTCCTGTACGACAATCTTTGTTCTAATATGATTTGGCCCAGAAAAAGCCATGATTTTTGTTTTGGATAAGGAAATTTTTTGATTGTAACCTGGTAAAATGTCGGTAAGACAAAACAACGACGATACGATTCTTATATTTATTAACTTTTCCAACAAAGGGGGCACTTCAAGTTTACTCTGTACATACTCGCCATGCGTAGCTAAGCGTGAGCACATCTTGATCGTACTTTCAAATCTCATTTTTGCCGCGGCAACTTTATTTACATCCGCCTTTCGCAGAATACACAGTTCAGCACAGTAGGTACCATCATAATCTTCTGAAATTTAATTTTGTTTTTTGCTGTAATTTTTATATATATAAATCGGTTCATAACGTTATCCTACGTCTTCCGATCCCAAGTCTTCATTGGTCTCGATCTAACCAAGATTCTTCTTCCAATTCCCGGTTTCTCATTGCCCAGTTGATGCCTTCTCTCCAACTCAACCTAGGTCTTCCTCTTCGCATACGACCATATGGTGTCCATCTCAAAATTTGCTTGGGGAGTCGATTATCCGGCATTCTTTGCACATGCCCAAACCACCCTAGCTGTTTTGTTTTTATGTCGTCGACAATATAGCACTGAACCCCCGTTATCCCCCGGATTGTGACGTTTCTTACTTTTTCCAGTTTTGACCTCCCTGCCGCTCTTCGCCAATAATACATTTCAGTAGCTTCCAATAACTTTTCTGTTCTTTGTGTTATTGGCCATATTTCACACCCGTATGACGTAATTGGTTTCACAATTGTATTGTATATACGATGTTTATTTTGTTTTGATATTTGTTGGTCCCACAATATGTTGTTCAGCAATGCTATTGATTTTCTTCCCAGGTTATTTTTTTCTCTTATCGCTTTATATAGACTACCAACTTGTGTAACTGTTGTTCCTAGATATTTATAGCTACTGCAATTTATTATTTCTTGTTCGTTTTCTAAAATTAAATTCTTCTGTTCCCCACCAATGCACATATACTCCGTTTTCTTTGTGTTTACTTCAAGGCCCCATAGCTTATATTCCTCTATAAGTTTTCGTGTCATGTATTTCATGTCGTGATAGTCCTGCGCTACCACAACTTGGTCGTCAGCTAAACACAATGTGTACACTTTGTTGTCAATTAGAGGTATCCCCATTTTGTGGCATTTCTTTTTCCAGGTTTTGAGGGCTTCTTCCAAGTATATTTTAAAAAGCGTCGGTGAGAGACAACATCCCTGTTTCAGGCGCTTACTAACATTAAATCCTTTTGAGACTTTACTCTAGCTTTAATGTTGTTTGAATTAATTCTCCCACAGACGGATCTAAATTTTTACAACTTGTTGAAGGCGTCTCTGTATAGATGCCACGAAATATTATATCGCAAACATTGTACCTGTTAGTACCTACGGATTTCACGGCTCTGTTGAAGTTTAGTTTACTTATCTCTAAGCTATTAGGCCGTAATCCACTAATACAGCAATGAACAGATGTTCCGGCCCCACCGTTGGGGACCATCTTCAGTGAAATCTACTCGAGAACTGATACGGATCTTCAGCAGTTAGCCACAGTACTGTGGCGAAAGATTGACCGCCAAATTATTGTGGTTCTTTTGCACAGTACTGTGGAAAACTGGTGAAGATCCGTACCAGTTATCGAGTCGTTTTACACTGAAGATGACCCCCAACGTTTGGGCCGAAACGTCCGTTCATTGCGGCAGTCGTGGACCACGGCCCGGAGGGAAGTCAATAAAATTGTACCTCTGATTTATAGATTATTTTATTTTTAATTATTATTATTCCGGTTTTACTATGCTTACACATCTTCCGGAACCAAAGATTACAGAAGTGATTGAATTCTCCTCTTCCACTGCTGCTTGTCCATCCGAACATCTTCTTCAATTTCTCGTTCCCTCAGTATAGTCTGAATTCCTTCTATTCAGGTGACAGGTGGTCTTCGTCTTTTCCTTCTTCATGGTAGGGCCCATTCCATAACTCTCCTTGGCAATCTTTCCTGAGCCATTCTTTTCGTATGTCCATACCATTGTAATTTTTTTGTTTGGATAAAATCAACAATTTTCACACTATTTTATTTTTAATGTGTCTTATTATTCTGCGTGTCTTTCTTAACACATGGGAACGTCATTTATTCTAAAAGTGCACTGCAGTGTCGTCTATAACGTTGTGAGACCACGATGACGTACTTACAAATTCTTCGTCGTAGTATCAGGACATGTTCAATTTCTTAGGTACCGGTACCTTTTTATTAATCCTGGTATGTGTTTGAGTGATCTCATTTAGAGCACTATGAGTCAGGAACAGTACGTTAGAAATAATGCAGATCGGAATCATAATTTTAGGATTACGATTAAATGATTCACCGTATTATATTGTTACTGATAGCCAATAAAGTTTACTACTCGTTGTTCACACACACACACGCACACACACACACACACACAGTCACTCGTGTGTATGCGTGTGCGCAAGTGTTTCTGTTTCCTGTTTCTATGCGATCCACATATAGGTAAGGTAAGCTTTTCCCCACTGTTGTAAAGGAAAATCATTTTACACACAAAATACTGTGTTTGTTTTGCAGAATGCTGTTGAAGACTTACACACAACGTTTTAAAAAGAAGACACAAGCATCCCTACTTCACAACAGAACACAGTTGACGGGTGCCTTCACATTAGGCACGCCTACATGGCTACAAAATACAGTAAGTTTTTTACAAAGCTGTCTATTCAAAAATTATATTTGTGTGTATATGTGTGGTAGAGAGAGAGAGAGACAGACAGACAGACAGAGAGAGAGAGGGGGAGAGAGAGAGAGAGAGAGAGAGAGAGAGAGAGGAAATATTCTAGACTATCTACAAAAATATGAAATTTTATCTTACCACCTGACCTGATTTTTATATTCTTTGTGAATGTAGCGAGTCTGCTTTATATCCATGAAAGGTTACTTACGCTGTCTTGTAACTTCGTGGAACGGTAATAAACTTTCCTACGTGAGTAAATAATACAATATATGTCATACTTATATAAAAATGTATGTGTGTGTGTGTGTGTGGGTGTGTGTGTGTGTGTGTGCATCCTTTAATTACTTAAATAACATTAACTTTCAGACATATTACTGGTATGTGTATGCAAGCTTCCTGTCTGGAATTTTCGACTGTTGTTCTTTATGAATTCAATTTGCACTTTTATTTAATTTTAAAGTTTTTGCTGTTCATTTTAGGCTCTACATCTCATTGTCCAACATCAGTCCTGGTATAGGCGTCATATTCATCGATCTTTTGCGAATGTCTTTGTATTTCATTTATTTATAAAACAAATTCTACTCATAAAATAATCAGACAATTATATTCTGCCCAAAGTATTTATTTTTGTTTCAACAGAATTTATATTTCTTTTCAATTTAAACACTTTAATTAAGATGTTAAATTAATTCCGATCTGACGTTGAGCTGAGAAGCTTGAAAGCGCAAATTGGAATAATTTTTCTATAGTGTTGTGCAACAGTGATAGTTCTGTTTGTCAAACACTTTAGTATGATGCCATTTGTGCGTTGAAATGCTTTACGATTTGAACATTCTATCGATCTAACAATTACATGCTTTCAGGAAACACAAACTTTAATTAAGTATATAGTTGGAAGTAATATTGACCGGGCTGTTACACCGTGGTCTCGAGTTATGCTCATAGACGTTTCGGCAACACCATCGGAGGCCATCATCATTGTCAGTAACAATTGGCAGATATCCCAGCAGTATGGAGATAGTACCTAACGAGTCATCTGAATGCTGAGTGGACCAGGAGGACCGGACGACGGATTCCAGGGAGAATCAGACGACAACGGAGGATCGACACAGCACACAGGACTCAGGATCATGACGAGGAATCACTGAGTATCACCCCACAACAACAAGGTGACATGAAACCATTTTTACTCGTCAACCAACGAGTCATAAAAGACATTAAAAAGAAAAGAGTAAAGAGACAATGATAAACTTTAACGGTGTAAATAATAATTGTAAAATCTAATTGGTTAAATTGTAGTAATTTATAATGATATCTAACATTTACGAATTTATTATTATTTTTGAAATTATAACGTAGCGTAAATGTTTAAGTAATTGTAAAATTGATTGATATTTCATGAATAAGATATACATATGTAGGCACACAAAGCAAAGTAGTAATAATACAAAAAAAATGGAATTAAAAAAAATACAATTTGATCAATTCGAGAGCACATTATTAATATTATAAAAATTTCTATTTATACATGTAAATTTATATCTTGTGTATTATATTTATGAATATGTGTATAATGTTATTTGTATAGTGACGATAATTGTGTGTACGATGAGCACACACAAAAGAAAAATATTATGCGAATAATAATGACGAAATTTTAATTCGTAATTTTTGAAAATTCTATTTAATAAAATTTTGAATGATTTTTACAAAGTCGATATGATATAAGGAGTGTTATTATTATTATTATTATTATTATTATTATTATTATTATTATTATTATTATAATTATTATTATTATTATTTAAAACCACACCATTCACCTTTTCTCGTTATAATATATTATATACAAGACTATAAGAAAAATTAGGAGTTACCTCCAAAAAAATGTATTATAAATGTATACTTTTTATATTCATAAGAAATGCGCATGGGTATATACTAATTCATAAAATACCAATCCGGATGGAGATTTTATGTGAAAAAAACATGCAAATAAGAAACGTATATTGTTGAATATTTATAAAATTCAGTTTCTAATAAAAGTGCGGTAAAATGTTCGTGTTTCCGTTCTTCTAATTTTCCACACACAATTGTCTACCCTTGAAAGTACACGTGCAACTGTTAAGCATGAGTGCAACAGTACCAGTAGCAGTGCATTGTGTACACTGCGATAACAGTAAGTATATTGTATACTCTGCAAACCCTCATATCAGTACCGTGTTGCAGTTAGGGGTGTGTGTTGTGTGTGAGAGAGCGCACACGCACATATCAAGCTCTGTCACGTGTATTGTTCACACAACAATTAGAATTCTATAAATAGTAGTGAGGTGTAGCACCCTGTAGAAATGAAAAAGGAAATATAAAAGTTTTAAAAGGAAGTGAACCGGTAAAAATATAGTTTATAAAATATAATTAAAAGTCGAATTAACTTAGTACTATTTTATATGCAAACGATTTTGTTATTATACACCAGACAAAAAATGACTTGCAGACGGGGGGTATTCATCTTGAGGAATTTAGCAGAGGAATATGGCTTAGTTCTATGTCCACGTATAACAAAAATAATGGCTTTTAGAGGAAAGTATCCAGTATGTACAAATATATAGGTAAATAGAAACATCTTGGAACAGGTATTCAGTTTTAATTATCTTGAATACGGAATATCTCCCGCAGTTGATTATGATGTTGAAAAGCTAATAAATTTAAACTTATATGTGGGACAATCAATAGAACTTTAAAATACAAACTAGGAAAACCACTAAGCTTGAGTTTGATAAGACTGTGGCTGTACCGGTGGCGCTGTGTGGGAGTGAGACATAGGGACAGAGGGAAGGTTACATCCGCAAAAATGAAATTTCACAGGTTGGTAAAAGGATGCAGGTTACGAGACAGAATAAGTAATGCACAGATAAGGCGAGAATTATAAAATTTTTAATTACAGGTTAGAATGACGGAATACAAGGCCAACTGGTGTAAGCGTTTGGGAAGAATGCGGCAAGATCGCCTTCCCAAAGTTGCCTTGAATTATAAACCTACAGGGTATCGTAGTGTTGGGCATCCGAGGACGAGATGGTTTCCTAAACAGGTAGTGCAGCCTAATCCGTGAAGTGGAGATGATGACGATAGTGACGGTGAGGAATTAACTAATTAGACTAATTAATTATGTGAATACAAACATTTTGAATTTCGGTGTCTCACGAGTACGACATCACTTTATATATAAAGTGCTGATTATCTGGTGGTTCAGCGATCGTTCAAATTTTTAATCTAGTTTTTAAGTTCTTGTCCTCTTAATAAGTCACACACGTTACAACAGATATCCTTCGAATGTTTATTCAGCGTACAGCGTATCCATTTCGGTTACGTTATTTATTTCACAGTAAATTATAACATCTCGGTGTTAACCAGTGTTATGCTTGCTACTCAAATCTTAAACGGGTGTGCATATTGTTATACAGAATTTGTCGATCCGTATTCAACAAAGTCGTATTTTTTAATCTTCTTCTTCTTCTTCTTCTTCTTCTTCTTCTTCTTCTTCTGCTTCTTCTTCTTCTTCTTCTTCTTCTTCTTCTTCTTCTTCTTCTTCTTCTTCTTCTTCTTCTTCTTCTTCTTCTTCTTCCTCCTCTTCCTCTTCCTCTTCCTCTTCCTCTTCCTCTTCCTCTTCCTCTTCCTCCTCCTCCTCCTCCTCCTCCTCCTCCTCCTCCTCCTCCTCCCTCTCCTCTTCTTCTTCTTCTTCTTCTTCTTCTTCTTCTTCTTCTTCTTCTTCTTCTTCTTCACGGCTTTGACTGTTTAGTCTGTTCCGGCTCCAAACTGATCGGACCATCTCTTCTTGGATCTTCCCAGGCTTTTCTTCCCTTTCGGCCGATACATTAAGGGAATCTGTCACTCCCCTTTCTTTAATGTATTGTTTCCAGTTTCCTCTATACTTATTGACGATTTTGTTTACTTCTTCGACTTTCAGTTCCTCTCTTATGTGAGTGTTCTTTTCATATCTAATTTTGTGTAACCAGCTATGGAATTCAAAAATTTAATTTCTTTAGCTTGAATTTTTGATATTTGTCTAGCAAACATTGTCCACGTTTCTGAGCCAGACATTGTCCACGAACCTAACCTAACCCTTATTTAAAATTTGTATAATTTTATTATGGATTCTTTCCTTGCCTAATGTTTTAGAGAATGTCGGAGCGATCCTGTTACCTCGTTAAATTTGTTGTCTATTAGCATACTAAAAACTATTTTAAATAACTTTCTTAATGAAAATTATTAATAAGGTTTTAATTTCTTGGAAGTGTTGGAACTAAAATTTTCGTAATATTTGCAGCCAATTACTTTTTTCACAGCCGGAAGCGCGATTGAATGTTTCTTTTTAAGTATCCGTATACAAAATCCAGTATTCCTATTTTATAAAAATTCTGTATTCTTTCCGTGGCATAATCAGTAGGCCCATTTAATTCAGATACGTATTTGCTATGGTAAAATTTAAAAAAAATCTTTGAAAAATTTAATACAATCAACATCTGTAATTTCCCTTATTTTGCTTGCGACGGTCTCACTGTTCGTCGTATGGTACAGTGGAAACAATGTACAGACACCAGTGAAGTCACTAATTACCAACTTTAATTAGTCACATATAATAATTTGTAATCAATAAGGTACCATCATACAATAATCCAAGTTAAATTTCTCCACACGCAATAATAATGTCAACTATTAAGAGTTCCGCCCTAGTTATAACACAGTAATCACTCTCCACAATCACGTGATCCACAGTGGATGAATCGTCAACTGAAACTAACATCTAGCCGGGCGCTGTTGCTTATATAGGTCCCGCAAATGTTTCAGATTATTTTCAATTCTTTTGGCGGCATTCCAGCATAATTTATATAGTTACAAGTGCTCTCGAACGGTCTGGAAGTTACTTTTCTGCGGCCTTGACCAAGACGCTCCACCTGCTCGGCTAGCCGAGAAACGGGTGAAGGACGCTCTCGACGCTTCGAGTACGTTCCGCAATTGTCGTAGCAATTTTGTAACATAAGTTGTCATCTTTATTGTTTCGTGGCTTTGTTAAATGGTACCCATGCATTAATGTGCCATAATTATATTTTACCACACCAAGGCTAATAAACGTTTTTCAAAACAGGCGTTGATGGATGTGGACAGCTCTTGTCGAGAGCACAGGTTTTCAAATGGCTCAAAGAATTTTCATCGTTATGAAATGGAAGGCCGTCATCGTTAAGACGTTAGTGTTGAACAGTTCAGAGACCTAGTGCGGTTTGACCGTCGATTAACCGTCACGATGATTACGGAAGAATTTCTTTTGAAAAACATTGCCGTTAATAAAATTTTGACGAATCAATTAGGGATGATAAAAGTCTATGTGAAAATGGTCAAAAAAAAATCTCACTCAAGCAGAATGACAGCAGGAAGGAAGTATGTCTTGATCTTCTTGGACGGATTTAAAGTGATCTTGTAGTTATAAATAACCTCATCACTGATGATGGATGTTCGGGTGTTTGAATATGTTTAAATGAAAACCGACAGAGCCATGAGTGGCACCCACCAAACTCACTACGTCCAAAAAAGGAGAGTGAAAAAATCAAAAAATTCTCATTTGATTTTTTTTTATAGCAACGGAATTATCCACAAAGATTTTGTGCCTGAAGGACAGACTGTCACTTAGCACTTTTACCGTAAAATTTTAACATTGAAAATGTTTATAAGGACGTGTCGCACATTTGAAAACGACCGCTGGTGCGCGATCGAAAATGGGAACCGGTGAGTTTCCATAGAAACTACTTCTTTGTTGTCAATAACGTAGTGCACATATAAAACTTCGCTTATGAATGCGACTACATTTAACTTATAATGGGTACATTAGTAAATGAAGAATGAATTCATTGATTGGTGAATGAACATAAATATATATATATTTTTTAGATTTTGTAAATATTTGTAAGGTTGTAGAAACGACTTGTTAGCGTGAGGCCAACCAACGTGGATACTGCATCACAACGAGACACCACTCAATGTTAGTCAGTGCTCTCGAGGGGCAATTTTGGTTAGGAAAACTCTTCTCTTCTTCATCCGCCTCCTTATTCACGTGAGACCCTACGACTATTTCCTCTTATAGTGATTGAGAAAGAATATCAAAGGGCAGCATTTTTGGACGACAGACATAATCAAAAAAAAAATAAAAAAGTAACGGCCTAGCTGAAAGAGGGATTTTAGTTTCTGAGTTGTAGCTCTGTTATGAAGAGCGGTAACAACGTGGCAAATGGCTTCTCAAGAAAACTATTTTGAAGCAGATACAGTCGGTATAAAATTCAGTTTTAAATAAAAGGGCTTACTGAAATAGTCTCCCATTACTTTATTCACAGACCTCATGTTTTGCATGTAAAATAGTAACTACAGTTTCTTTAGAATTCTTGGTACTGTCCCAATATGCGTACCCGCAGTCACTTTCGATATTTCGATAATTTTTGGCTTTCATATGTAGTAAATTTTCGTACGTAATTTTATGTAGGTGAAAGAATTTTAAGTTTTTTTTTCTATGTTGCAAAATAGTTGGCTGGTAATTGCAATTGGTTTTGTTTGTCATTTTCTGAATGGAAACTGTTTGCAACCGTGATGCGTGTGACGCCCAAAGTTGATGTTGTTAGGTTAACAAATAAAATTGAAATTACTCATGGAAACCAATGCGTTTGTAACGTAAAACTCTTTTATTTTTTTGCAAAAACCACGAAAAAACCAACTTGAAATAAGTTGCCTGTTACTATACATTGGCCTTCCTCCCTTTTTGTAGCAGAACTCGGTTTTTCAGTAGAACTCGTTTTTCCAGTAGTACTCGTTTTTTCAACAACAAGTGAAAGGGCGTTACAGGGTAATTTGAATATATGGAATGAAGTTCTCCACGAAAAAGGGATGAAAACAAATAAGGCCAAAACAAAGGTAATGGTAATGGGGGGAAAATAATAAACATAGAAATTGGAGGAGTGAAGATAGAACAAGTCAAACAATTTAAATACCTAGGGGTTATAGTAGATAGTAATGTAAATCAAGAAGCCGAATTAAATGAAAGAATTGAAAAGGCAATAAAAGTATACTATGCATTAAACAATAGATTTATAAATAAGAAGGAGATATCAAGGAAAACGAAAATGAGTGTGTATAAAACAGTATATAGACCGGTTTTAACATACGGCTGTGAGACGTGGGTGCTATCCAAAAGTCAAGAAGCAAAATCCAGGCGGCAGAAATGAAGTATCTTAGGAGAGTAGTAGGAGTAACAAGGAAGAATAGAGTTAGAAATACACAAATAAGAGAGGATTTAGAAATGATATCGATTCTGGATTTTATTGAACAGAGACTACTATGCTGGTGGGGACTCATGCAGAGAGTGGATAGTGATAGAATGGTAAAAAAGGTTTGGGAGGCAAAATCAGGGGGGAGAAAGAAGAGAGGAAGACCGCGACTGACTTGGGATGGAATGATGGGAAACATTTTGAAAGAAAGAAGCTTGGGCTGGAGTGAAGCGAAGACATTGTCAATGGATAGAGTAAGATGGAAAAATGTGTATATAAAGTGTAGTTGATGTAACCCGACACCAATATGGTATAAGGGTATTTTGATAACAAATAAATAACTCGTTTTTTCACTAATACCGTTCAGTGAATAAATCACTGAAAAGCCACCAAACTCGAAAAGTTTGGCAGAACTCGTTTTTCGGTAATATTCGTTTTCCACGAAGTACTCGTTTTTTGGTTAACCAAAAAGAAACATCCATTATGTACTATATGTAGAGCGTATGTCGTCATTCCTTAATACATTGTGTTGTTTGTTTTTTCCATTAACCATAAATATTTGTACTTTTTAAATAACATTTGCCGTTGTAGTTTTGTTAATATGTCAATTTAAAAACACCAGGTTCTTTATTTTAAGTATTACTCTGTTATAACCATTGTATATACACATTAAACGTCATGTTTTAACATGACAATGATTTAGGCTGGGGGTCATTCCACAAAAATGTAACGTCATCGAAAAATGTAACGCTTCCACACTTTCGATTCCACACAGTCTAGAAATCTTCGGTCTCAGTCGTTTTAACATGATAATGTTTGTTATATAGTTAACATATTTGTTATATAGTAAATATTCGTTATATGCACATTATACGTTTCAAAAGCCTAAAAATATTATCATGCTTCGATGTTTCGGTTTCGTCGAAATTTCTTTAATTTTTTCCCCCAAACATGGCTATCATTTATTTCAGCAGTAAACTAAAAACCCAAAACATTGTTACCTAACCTTCCAAATGAAAACAACATGTATTTTTGCTTTACATTAAGAAATAAAACAAGTTACAATTAGTACACTTCTTTTTCTTTATATCATAATATATTGATACAATCGCATATCAAAAACATCGAAAATGTACTGCGGGTATCCATAAAGGGACGGTTCCGAATTGTTTTTCAATTCTTTATTATTTGTGATATATTTTTTATGGGCGTGTTACCATATTGTGTGTGTGTTTGTATGTGTGCGTTTTTTTAATAAACTAAAAAAAGCGTAAAATAACTGTATCACATCTTTCGAATTTTCTAATACACAGATGGACAAACGTGCAGTATAAATAGCAACTCAACTGTCAGACACTGTGCGACAGGGTGGCGTATTGACCCTCAGATAACCATCGTATTCTGATGTGACGTAACAAGAACAGACGTTTATTATATTTGTCTAAACTTGTTACTCGTTGTCATGCAGACGACGCCGAAGCGACGCAATTGATCTAAGTAGACAAATACACCATACGATGGATGAGATTATTTTCGTTCTAGTATGTGTCTGGATATTTTTATTTTTGACATGATAATGTCTTTTGGCTGGCCATCATTTGAAAATTTCTGTAACGCTGTAAACTGTAACGCATCACGCTGCATGACGTCATTCTTGCGTGACGTCATTGGGATTGTTGTAAATAAACGTTTGTTTTGATACGTCGCAATATATATAATGTGTTAAAAATAATATCACTGCAAACAATTAAACCAGATTTATAAAGCGTCCTGAAAGTTTAAAATCAAGTGTTAGCACAATTTACCAGCCGGGAATCGTTAACTAAAACCGCGACCGCTAACATGCTAACGTCGTCGCAGATTAAAGACCTAACAAGCGAACAACACTGCATAGCTGTAGATAGGTTATTGGGGTTTAACATGATAATGTTTTTAGGCTGGGGGTCATTCCACAAAATGAGTGATGCAAAATGTGTAACGTCATCGAAAAATGTAACGCTCCAGGTGATGTTAACACTATATTTTGACATGATAATGTCTTATAGCTGGACATCGTTTGAAACTTTCTGTAACATTTTATTTACCGTCACGCTGTATGACGTCATCATTGCGTGACGTAATTGGGATTGTTGTAAATAATGGTTTGTTTTGAAAGAAACAATAAATAAACAAACGTTGTAAATAAACCTTTGCGCAAAAGAAACAATCAGTCACTCAGTAATCATAATAATGTTGCGTTTAGCTGACGGCTGAAAGACATTATCATGCTCTTAAGCTTTTACCATTTGGTAAACGGTACTGTATCTTTTTTGTTGTAACAATATTTTTTTTATATAGGAAAAGAAAGCTTTATACACCGTCGTAGGAGGCCGTGCTTCCTCTGGTGTGTAGGACTCTCACCCACTAAAAAACCCAACTCTAATTCAGGCATCCATATCCATCCTACAACCACTTAGCGTATTACTTCAGGATGGAGCCTATTGCGCCCTTATCGGGTTCCTCCTAGTTGTTCCTCATCTTCTACTGCCCGTTGGGTGCGAGTTTGGCCTGTCTTTTTTTTCCTATTAGGACCCAGTGAATAAATGCATTGATGCGGTCCCATTCCGCGTTGCCACGAAGCATAAGCGCAACTACGTTCTTGGGCGTGAACTCCCCGAGCCCGAGCTCCATTTCCAGTACCATCCTCTGTCTTGCGAATCTGCAACACTTGTGCGAGGCATCTTCATGGGGAGAGTCTCCGTATTGGCATGCTGGGCTTTGCACCTTTCCAATTCTATGGAGGTAGGCATTAAAATTGCCGTTGCCACTGAGCAACTGTAACAACAACAATAATAATAATAAAAATAATAATATTTTTAAGAGGGGCAAAATGCTAATTCACTGTTAGAGGAAACCCTGTTTCTCCTCCTGTGTGGTGCTCTTACCCACTAAAAACCCACCTCTAATTATTCATACCCATCCTAGAACCCCACTTAGTGTATTACTTCAGGATAGAGCCTATCGAATCAAGCTCCTTCTAGTTGCCCTTACCATCTACGGCCCGTTGCGTGAAAAGTTGGACCTTTTTTTTTCAAGTAGGACCCACTGAATAAAAGTTTTATTATTATTATTATTATTATTATTATTATTGTAAATAAACATCATCATCATCATCATCATCTTAACGTTTTTAGGGTTTAGCGGCATGTTCCTATTCCACGGTCCACGTTTTCTTAGGTCTACCAAGTTTTCTTCTGCCTCTACGGTTGTAATCTTTCGCCATCTTCGATATTCTACTTTCTTCCAATCTATTGATGTGTTGAATCCATTTTGTTCTGTATTCTTAAATCTTTCATTAACTGCAGAAATATCTAAATCACTTCTTATCTCTTCATTTATTGTGAATAAAATTATTATTATTATGATCTATATTTTATTGATTATATTGATGTATTGTATTGTGGCTTGTATTTTTACAAAGTATGGACATAATAATAAATAAGAAGAACGTGGAAGAAGTAGAGCAATTGACGTACGTAGAAACAATATAATAACGTCTGACGTATAAGAGAAAAAAGGAATATAGGAGAGCAATGGCAAGAGTAAACTTTAGAAAGAAGAAATACGTAATTGGTTTCTTTAATAGAATATTTCATAACAAAAATATTACTAGCGAGCTGTTTCTGAAGCACAACAGTGCATAGGGTGGAGAAACGTCTTGATTATAGGATGTACAGAGGTAAGTTGTCTAAACGTTTTGAAAAGTGCAGGTGCAGGAGAATGTAGAATATAGAATAGATTGATGTATAAAATCATGAGATAATAACGGGGGAAAAGGAAAAGTGGAAAATGTTTAAATTTTGATAAGATAAAACCCAAAAGTCAACGGTTGCAAAGGCAGAAGAAGAAATTTCCTAACGGCGGAGCGTGCACAAGGGCCTAGGGGTGGGTCTACGTATGAAACACAGAGCAATAATAGTATGGATTCTACTTTATGGTAAAATTAGAAACATTCATTATCGTTTCCACAGAATGTAAGATATATTTCGAGAACAATAAAACATTTTAACAAAACTATTAACGCCACATAAAGACAACGTGCGGTGTGAAAACAACAAAGTACATTAATGTTCTTTTTCAAAATAACCAGATGTGTTTGTGTGACAGCGTGAGTGTGTGTGAGTGTGTAATATATTTGGCACGTATTTGTGTTGTGGACTGCGATTTCTGAGTATTTAAGCTAAACGTATATTTAAGCTAAGCACTGAGAATTCAATGAATCAGAAGCAAAAAAAAATAATAGACTTACTCAGCAACACAGCATTATGAATCATCATATTGAACGATTGCAGTAGTATTTAGCATTAATTTCTAAACATAGATAAATTTAAATACGTCTATCGTTGTCTCCATATTCGTATCAATAATTCCACGAAAGAAGAAGGCAAAGAGAAGAAGCTTTAAAAAATGTACACAACCCACGGCTGACCGAACAAGTGTACGGTTTGATAAGTTAGTGAGCATGAACGTTGCAATATTTTCTGTACTTTCATACCGTTTCAGCCATTGAAGTTTAACGGCTTTAACAGAATTTCAGCGTCAGTCTCCACATCATACTCGCCCCTCTCTCTCTCTCTCTCTCTCTCTCTCTCTCTCTCTCTCTCTCTCTCTCTCTCTCTCGCTCTCTCTCTCTCTCTCTCACTCACTCTCACTCTCTCTCTCGCTCTCACTCTCTCTCTATGCCCCTCTTCACTCTCTCATTCTATGACCATAACCATCTCCTCCTCCACCTCCACCTTCTTCTTCTTCTTCTTCTTCTTCTTCTTCTTCTTCTTCTTCTTCTTCTTCTTCTTCTTCTTCTTCTTCTTCTTCTTCTTCTTCTTCTTCTTCTCCTCCTCCTCCTCCTCCTCCTCCTCCTCCTCCTCCTCCTCCTCCTCCTCCTCCTCCTCCTCCTCCTCCTCCTCCTCCTCCTCCTCCTCCTCCTCCTCCTCCTCCTCCTCCTTCTTCTTGATAGTGTTTCCTGCCGTTGCAACGAGGTCTGCTTTTCAGATATATGATTGCCAACTACTGTATTCTGTCGCATCGTCTTCTGGGTTCTGTTAAGTACTCCAAAGATCGCTGTTTACAGTACATACACATCGCAGTTTGGGTCGTTCCATGGCCGGCTCTAGTAGAAGGCCGAAATATTAAACATGGCAACATTGCCTATAAGCATAAAATAGCGAAAGTGAATGTTATATTTTGATTTAATTTTGGAGCATTAATAAAATTATGTGTAGGCCTTTTTATAGCTAAATGTAAATTAATGTAAATTATTGGTCTGTGCGCACGTAGTAATATACGTTTAAGTTGGAAGAAATTCGTGAATTAGTGTTAAGCATAATGATTTAGTTTTGTTCGAAATATTGAATTCGTATCATATTGAATGAGTTAATTATTATTTTTCTTAAATAAAATAACAGTATTTTACGTAATAAACTTTATAAAGTTGCAAAAAATGAAGAATCATAAAACTGCTGTTAACCGGGAATTAAAAATGACGCGATTTGATTATTGAAATACATCAGTTAAGATATCGTTTAGTTGGTCTCAAATATCAGCTGGTTCTAGTGTTGCCACGTTGAAAATTCCGGCCTTCTACTAGAGCCGGCCATGGTCGTTCACGTATGTTTACCAATGTTGACAATAACTTTCATTAAAAACACCTCTTTTGGAAAAAATAATATGGGAAAGTGGAAGTAAAGTAGAAACACCAAGATATCTAAAATTATCTACCCTTAAAATTCACTGCGATTAACTTTAATTTTTGGGATTATTTCTTCTCGGACATTCTTCTTCATCGGCATATGTTTTGTCTTTTGGCTGTTCACGTGCTTCGAGCCCTAGGTTGGTCGAAGCATCCTCCAGAGAGTTGCTCGCCTCTTCAGGGATAAACAGTAAATCCGGTTCGGACTTGTACTACAAACAGCTAAACACAAAATGCAGAACAGATCCTAAATTCCAAGCAGAAGAAGACTTGGTCAAAAGAAAGCTGTACAGAATGTATAAATGAGAGTAATAAAATTCTAAAATACTCTATAAAAACCTAAACCAAAAACAGACAGGAAACATCGTAGAACGAAGCACACGTGCGCGGATGTGCGCCCTTGCACACAAATAATACTTGTTTCATATATTGTGAAACACATATGTGAATAAATTTAAGTGTTGGAGCATTTCACCGTAGATAAACACTTTATCTCTAAATTTACAGACACACGTTACAAATTTATGTTCCCCGTTGTGTACCCTACGTAGTAGGTAAAGAAGAAAACAAGATTAATAAAGGGAATACAGCTGTAAATGTGCGAACGGCTTAACACGGAGATTCGCACAAAACAACGGCCAGTTAATCCGCTTTGTCTGCCGTGTTGTGTGTGTGTGTGTGTGTGTGTTTCGTAGTCGAAACATTAACTTAACGGTCTCCGGCAATGTTCCCTTTAAAGTAGATTACCGTTGTACAATGTTTCTGCAAACAAGACTGGTGTTAAGTAAAATTATGAATTGTTGAATACGTATTGTAAGGCCATTAGACAATATTCTACGTGTTTCTCGGCTACTCCAGCGGAGCCCGGCTGTAATGTGTGTGTGTGTGCGCGCTCGCGCGCGCGTGTACATATTGCTGCTACTTTGAGATGAAGAGAGATGAAAGACAATTACTTGATACTTGCCACGCGTCCGTAGCCGAGACTGATCCAGACTTCACCGGTCCGCGCGCACTATGTTCACGGCGGCAACAAAATTACGCTCTAGTGTTTTCTAGTAGCGTTGACGCGTAGTATGGATTATTCTGGAATCTCGGCGGGGTACAAATACAAGGTTTCAGCGACGCTTAGTTTCAGTTTGAGTGGCGATTTATTCAAGTGAGGTTCGAGTTCACTTCGGGCGATTACTCTGTGCGTTCAAGTGGTTGTTAGTGAAAAGTGATTATTGTGCGGACTCTATTAGTTGACACTATTATTGATGTATGAACAAATTAACTTGAATTATTGTACAAGTATAATATTGTTGAATAGCGTTTCGACTAAAAACTGTTAATTGTGATAATGAAAGATTTAATTGGTGTCTTGTATTTTGTTTTCCACTGTACCATACGACGATCAGTGAGACTGTCGTAACAATATTTTTCTACAATTCAGAGTTAGGCAGACAATACGTGTGGTCTTATTTTGGTTACTAAATCTGCGGACTGATTTGCAACAGTCCTCCAGTTAGTTCCACTTTGAGCTTACATATAAATTTAAAATTGACATATTCGTTTATCTGTTTTATGCTATTTTTGCACAGGCCATTCTTTCGTTCCGTCCGCAGTTTCAGTCAACAGTGTTTTTGCGAAGCTCTCGTAGCATAAGATATAAGCTAGTGTTACACTATTACGGAACGTTCTATCTGTTTCTCGGCTAATCGAGCACAACCATCTGTAATGTTGTGTGCGTACCTGATTTTTACAGGCGTTAATGAGATTTCTTCAGAATCAACTATCCACGAGCGTTTGTGTTCAAGGCCGCAAGCAGTTATTACGCTTTAGTGTAGACGCGTATTATCGATTATTATGGAATCTCAGCGGGGTATAAATATGAGCATTCAGCGGTACTTTATTCCAGTCCGGTTCGAAGTACAGGGTCCGCCAGTGAAGCGGGAAATTTTGAAAGTCCAATAGTTCATTTTCTGCTCACGAGAGGGCGTGGAGGTTTTCGATTGTTGTTTTACATTTAATGCCATTTCTTATTATATGTTTTAAAATATGGAGCAGTGGTCCGGTGCACAGCGTGCTTTCTGCGTAAAATCGTTTTATAAGAATGGTGACTGTGACTTCTGTACAACGATTGTTTCGTAATCATTTCAATATTCCACGACATGGAAGAGTGCCGTCCGCTCATCCAATTACGTCATGGGTGAAAACGTTTGAAGAAACTGGTTCCACATTAAACTTAAAGCATAGAGGAGCAACAAGGTCTGTAAGAACAGAGGAAAACATTGAAAGAGTTCGAGTAGCTTTGACGCGTAATCCACAACGTTCCGCAAAGAAACATGCATCCGCACTAAAAATTAGTGACACATCTTTACGACGAATTTTGCATAAAGACTTATCTTTTCATCCTTACAAAATTCAAGTAATCCAGGATATGTTGGCTCGCAGGATTTTCATCGAAGAAATATTGCGACGTGTAAATGATGACAAAAATTTTATTCACCGCATGTTTATGTCAGATGAAGCACATTTTCATTTGAATGGATATGTAAACAAACAAAATAGTCGATATTGGAGTGATAAAAACTTAGGTGAGTTGCATGAAAAGCCATTACATAGTCCGAAAGTTACGGTGTGGTGTGCAGTTTCATCATCTGGCATTATTGGGCCATATTTTTTCCAAGACGATAGCGGAAACACCACAACTGTCAATGCAGACTGCTACACACACATGGTCAGAACATTTTTGATGCAACAGCTCCCTAGGTTTGCGGAAAATAATTTTTTCCAGCAGGATGGGGCCACAAGTCATACTGCTCGTGTGCCCATGGCTGCTTTAAGAGAAATCTTCCCGGACGGACTCATATCCAGATATGGCGACATCTCGTGGCCTGCAAGATCCCCAGATTTCTCCGCATGCGACTTTTTTCTTTAGGGATTTCTGAAGAGCAGGGTGTACATTGATAGACCGCACACCATACCGGAATTAAAAACGAATATCAGACAAGAAATTGCACGGATTCAACCTGACCTGCTTCGTCCAGTGATGGAAAATTTTCGGTCAAGATTAGAAGAATGTTTACACAGAAATGGCTCTCACTTGAGCGGCGTTATTTTTAAAACGTAAAATAATGGCATACTTTACTCAACTCAAATCTGTAAAAAAAATTTTGATAATAAATGTTTCATGAAAAAATTGGGTACTTTTAATTTTCCCGCTTCACTGGCGGACCCTGTATTGTAGCGAAGTGTTTTATATGTATTTTATAATTGTACGGGACTCTATTAGTTAACATTTTTATTGCGTGTGAACAATGTTTATTTGGTTTGTTGTAAGAGACTATCTTGTTGATTACAGACTGTTTCATTGTGATGATTAAATCCGGTGATCAGTAACTTAATTGGAGTCATGTACCCATTTTATTTTCTACTGTCGTAATTGGTGTCTGTATCAGTCAGACTATCGTAATACTATTAATTTTATCCATGTGCCTATTACACTCCGCCGGAATCACTTTTTTCAGCTTTCTAATATACTTCTTCATTAGTTAATTTGTCTACACAGATCATCATAACATTGTTCCAATTAAGTTAAGTGTCATTTACCTTAATTGGTTGAGCGAAGCGAGTTCCAAGTTTTAACTAGACCGTTTTAATCTCAACCTATCTATCTACTTTGGGGATATCTCAGGATGGCTTTCACGGACTCCATCAACGGATTTCGTAAAACATAACACTCGTGTCGCATCCTCAGTGTACACACTTCTGTTGTTTTTTACTTCCATGTTCCATACGGTATGGTGATAACGAACAAATCGTATTCGAGATAAGGGCAGATTCTGATTGTATTACCCTCAAAACATGAAGAAAAATCATTTTCTGAAAAGTGTCTGTGTGTGTGTGTGCCTGTGTTCCTGTCCGTGTGTCTGTGTGTAGAATGTTTTCTATGACGAACCATAACTGCTGCAAATTCAAATGTAATCAAATAATGTTTTGCGTATGTACCTGAGTTCTAGAGGACTCAATAACAATTGATTTTGGTGAAGATCAGTTAACGGGAAGGGAAGGTTAACCTGCAACGTTTTATGTTTTAGCAAGAGTAAAGTACTTAAATTTGATAACTGAAGTACCCTGAAGAGAAGTCATAATAATCCACTGTAGAAAGATAGATGAATTGTCTATAAATAAAAAGGGAATTTGAAGGGGGAGGGGGTAATTTCCTATAAATGTAAATGATAGTTGAATGGGGAGGGGATAATTTTGTATTAGAGTACAACGTTATCGGGAACAAAGAAATAGTTTGTTGTTAAAATTGCTACCCGGGCTGTTTGGCCGTGGTCCAATATTTTCTGCAAAACTAGACGTTTTGGCAGTGCCGTCGGCGGCCATCATTAGTGCAAATCGAGTGCGCTAACGTGAGGTGGTTTACGTTAGTAACCACAGTACTGTGGTTAAGGCTGAATAAAGAAGTAGTTTCTATGGAAATATTTCATTTCGAAAATGATTTTAAATATAAATCTTAAAACATGTATGGTTCTCCATACTGATATTTAGATTAATTGTATCAATGATAGGAGGGCCAAAGAAAAGGAAATTTGAGTGGTCAAATTTTGCTAAAAATTGCAAAAGTTGAATTATAATTATAGTAAATCTATTGTTCCTGATAGTAGTTATTCATGTCTGTCTCTTTCTTCCCCCTCCCTCTTACTCACTCACACTCTTTCTCTCTCTTGTTGTCTACAGACTCGCACATAAATATGCGTGCGAGTGTGCTTGCTTTGTACACGTAAATAGATCCCCACATGTGATATAAAATGTATTTTTTTTATGTATCGTCACCCACGAATTCACTGAATCTACCTCACGTACATGTTTCAGTATTTCAAGTTTTTAATTTAAGGAAATCTGGAAAAACGAATCGTTCTAAGAATTTCGGGAATGACGTTATGTATTAAACCTTTAGTGATATAAACAATGGAATTGATATGTTTAGTTTACGTTTATTAGTAAATCAATTGAACGAGCGAATCGAGTCCTCAGTTTTAAGTTGACCATTTTTTATTTGTCTGTATGTTGTCTGTTTATCTGTCTATTTAGGGAATGTTTCACCCGTAAATATCGCCATTCGTGTCCATACTTTAATTCCACAGAACCCTATTGTTTTTGAGATTGATCTTTCAAAAAATGTGGGGGGCACAGGCAAAACTGTGAGTCCGATAAATTGTGAAAATATCACGAAAGTCATGTCGGCTATCAAACTAAAATGAATTTTAACCATCACCTGAATACTGGATTCATTTTTGAAAATTAAAAAAAATTTTGAGGTCAAAAAGTGGGGAAACCGTTCACAAATATCACAAAGATTTATGTAGAGTATCAAATTAAAAAAAAAATTCTCTAGCATCTGAAAGTAGTGTTGGGTTTTAGAAATTTTAATATTTTGGGTCCCCACCGCTAAAATTGGGGCAAAAATTTAATACAATTTATTTGAGGTACAAAATCAAAAACAATTTTATCTAGCAGATGAACGCAGTGTTACGTTTTGGAAATATCAAAGTTTGTGGATTCCGGGTCATATAAAAGATATCAAAATATCATACTAGTAGGAATTTTAAACAAAATTTGAGTGTTTCGAATTTTACTGTATATTGTATGGTTGTGCGGTCTGCAATTGTTATAAATAAATAGTTGAGTAATCGGTATTTTTGTAATTTTCCCTATAATTGAAGAATTATATAACATCGAAATTTATAAACAAGTTTTAATGAAATATGTTATTTAAATGAAATTTATCCAATATATTGTGCGAAGGGAAGTTACTAGTAATTTTTGTTTATGTCATGAAGGTCAGCCATAGAGAAATCTCAGAAATAAGACAAGGAAGATACACGTATACAATAAAGTAGCATAATTGCTATTTTATAAAGTAATGGCAGCGCCATGCTGCCTTTATGAAGTATAGTGTTTAGACTTGGACACTGAACGCAAAAATCCAAAACCGGATACAGGCTAGTGAAATGTGATTTTTACGATCCGTACTAGGAGTATTACAGAGGGACCGGTTAAGAAATGATGTATTAAGGAACATCCTTGGGATACACAACATAAACGAAAGGATAAAGCAATACAGACAGGATTGGACAGACCACGTTGAACGAATGCATAAGAACAGGATACCAAAGAAATTTTGTCTTATAATCCGAAAGGACGGCGGAATATTGGAAGACCAAAGAGGAAATTGTCTGGTCCGACTTGGTCAAGGAGTGCGCAACGGATCGTAAGTTCCACAGCCTGAAGAAGAAGAAGAAAAAAAGTTGGTATTCCAGCTTTGTAATGTTAAACAAATTTTTCAGTAACTGCATAGTATGTATTTATCTTATCTACTTATGTACAACGTATGTATAACTGCATATCTAAATACAACTTTGTACTGAGACGTGTTAATAAGTTACGTTCTAAATTACGTTTGTCTCATAATATTTCATTTATCAAACCGAAAATTAGACTGAAAACTATTTTGAATGTATAGTATGTTTTAGAAAGGACGTTTAAATCGCGTACTTTATAAAGCATTTTCTTAAGAGATCACCCCAATAATTATCTTACCAGGATGTATGTGTAATTATATTCATTTAAATTTGCTTTATGTATTTATGTAGCTGAAGAAGAGTATTTCATAAATACATCGAGAATGGATTTTGGAAATATATATCTAAAATTGAATAAACTTGAGTGAAGTAGAAACAGACAATGTCGAAATAAAATCAAGAATAAACAAAATTAAAACAAATAATTAGATCATTAAATTGGATTCTATGTAGCACAGAAATTGGTAAAGAAAGGAAGAAAAGAATATACGATAGTATGATTAAAAGAACGTTGAAGTACGGATCCGAAGCATGGAAAATAAAAGAACAGGTAAAACGATAGTTAGAAGATACAGAAGTGGATGCTTTGAGACGAGCTGCTAGAATTTCAAGGCTAGACCGAATACAAAATGAAACGATCGGCGAAGAAATGGGCGTACAAAAACAATCATCGACTGCATTCAAGAAAAACAACTAATCTGGTACGGACACGTACAAAGAATGGGACAAGACCGACTACCAAAGAAAACAATGAGATGGATACCTAGAGAGCACAGAAAGAAAGGAGGACCCAAGAAAACATGGATAGAAGGCATAAGAAAATCAACGAGCGATAGATGAAGACTGCAACGACAGACAACAATGGAGTTTAGTCAACGGACAACGTCGTAAGACGTTTTGACCCCGAATTAATAAAAAACATAATAATGGCTAAAACTGAGAAGCGTAAGTCCAATTTCTTAAAATGGCTCCCTTTGATTGACGACCATATAGTGTAACCGTCTCGCGGGTGTCTGCACTGCAGTAACAAGGTCAAACTCTATCTGCTGTAATTAGTTTGTACTTGTCTCGTTTACTGCACCAAATACAGGAATATGTGAACAGCCCTTTGCAATATTAAATTGTGTCATAGTCGTTACTTTTAACATCAACAACGCCCGTTCCTTCCGAAGCTTAGCTGATTATTCCACCTGATAATTCTGCCAGAAACGTCTCTCACATATACAGAAGTGTTCGGGCCGTCTTAGCGCTAAGGAGACGGAGCTAGATAAAGATAATTTCTTTAAAAGATTATAGACATGAATGGATGGTCTCTTTAAAAGATGGCTGGGTACTGTTCCAATACCTATACCCGCACTGATTTTAGATATTTTAATTATTGCCATCGATATGTAGTGAATATCGCATATTATTTTAGTCAGATAATAGAAATCATCAAAGTGTATTTGTGTATGTTATAAAATAGTTTGTTGACGATTGAAATCGTGTTTCGTTGTCATATTTTTTACGAAAAATGTTTCTATCAAAAATATAACTCCGATGTGTGCCTGTCACGTAAAACAATGGCATTGTTAGGTTAACATGCAAACTACAATTACACATCGAAACCAATATGCCCTTAAAATACTACTAGCTTATTGTGAAATCCTTAAAAACAACAACTCGCGGTAAGGCGGGGTGGCCAAAGTGTACTATACATGTCTCAAATGTTTTTGTGTTTCCCAAAAAATTTGCTTCCAGTAAAGTTTTCGAGATTTTACTGAATAACATGAAAGAGTATTGACTACATAACGAATTACAAAACTTTTCATTTTTTAATAGGCCTACGTTGTTTTTTGTTTTACTCTTACAATTCAGAAATAATTGTATTTTTCACTTTACATTTTCGGTTGTTGTCTTTATTAAAAGTACATCATGTTCTTTGATTTTAGTGTTCCTCTGTTCCAAGAATTGTGTAGACACATTAAGTGCAATATATTTTCTAACCATACCTTTTATTTCTTTAAACAGTAAGCTAAAAAATTAAAACCATTATTACGTAACCTTCAAATTGAATACATCACGTATTTTCGCTTCACATTACGTAGTAGAATAATTTAGAATTAGTACATTTCTTCTTCTTCACACCGTAGTGTATCGATACAATCGCCATATTTAAAAATCGAAAGTGTAGTGCGGGTACGGTTATTGGGAACCGATGGCTGTGATTTATTAGAGATCTTAGAATCTAAATGACGGACTTTTGTCATCACATAAATTTTCTTAATAATAATTCTCCTATAGCAAAACTCCATCTCATTAAGATTATAATATCTAATAAAGACTGATTATATGCGATGCAGCGGGGTCATGTGTTTACAACACAAGGGCGTTAGTGGTTCGGGGGCCACTTCACACGATCGGTGTGCAAGTAAGGATTTATCTTGTTTTCGTTTGCTCTGGCTTGACTAGATGTCTGGGATGTGGCTCCGTAAAAAACAGTTCACCCGCAGAAGCTTAAATCTGCATTGGCTTGAACGTTGTGAGTGGAAGGGAGAATTTCTGTGCGATGGGTTCAATTAGGATTGGAGAAGGACATGGAATTTATGCTGAAATTTATGCTCACCCGACTATACAAAGCATGTTAAACGTGGGGATTGAATGTTAATGTAAATAAGACGGAATATCTAGTCGTTAATTCCGAAGTCAGATTTGAAGTATTGATTAAAGACAGTACGTCAATTGAACAGGTCGATGAATTTAAATACTTAGGGGTGCTAATAACACGGGAAGGCCTAGGAAAACCCGAAATCAAAAAACAAACAGAACAGAGCAGGAAAGTTCTAGGAAGCTTGAACTCTATTTAGTGGGACAAACATATTTCGAGGACTACAAAGATTCATATAGGAAAAGCTTTTGTTGAATCAGTTCTGTCTTACGGCTGTGAGGTATGGAAGTTGAGCAAGGAAATTATACGACAATTGAAATGCCGTGGAAATAGATTATCTCCGTAGAACTGCCAGAGTTTTAAGAAGGGAGGGAATAACCAGCGAGGAGATCAGAAGAAGGATGCATGCAGAAGACACAATTATTAACAGAGTAGAACGAAGAAGCCTAAAGTTCGGTCATTTACTCCGAATGGATGATCAGAGATGGCCGAAGAAAATATTTCAGTGGAGGCCCCCAGGCAGAGAAAAAAGGTGGAGACCTAGACTGTCCTGGTATGAAAACATGAGAAAGGCCATGGAACATCATAACTTGACAGAAGAAGATGCACATGACAGAAATAGATGGCGGTTAGGTGTGTGTATGCGGCAGTAGCCGATGAAAATTCCTTTGATAGAGAGAGAAGGACATGAAAACACTAAGAGGTTGGCGTAGAACCGGGGGGGGGGGAGACATGGCGGGTTGTCATGTGAGAAGGACCGGCCAGATATTAACGAAACGCAATTGATTAATTGTATAATATTGAAATAAATATTGCTCGCTTCGGCAGTTCGTTTTTTTTTTATGAATGTAGTCAATAAACGCAGAGAAGGGTCAAAACTGCTCCGGACACAATATAAATGACAGTGTAGGGTTTCTTCTGCTTGCGAAGACTCATCAACGCTATCACTTAATTTCTTGCCATTTTTCTCTTCCTTTCGCATTAACCCATTTTTCGCTTTTTAAACAAAAATCATTCATCGTTATAGGCGTTTATAAAAAACGTTTGTTTTTATTTATTTTGTTTGTAAAAACAAATATTGCTCTTTTATTTATTTAAAAGCTTAACTAATTCTGGACCACTTAGAGATTATCGACGAGAATAATAAAACCTGTTTAATTATTTTGTTGCAATATACATAAAATACATCACTTAATTATTTTTTAATTCTAAGCGTATGTATGCACGTGTGTACATTTTTTGCGATGTTATGGATAGGCGTAGATAAATTGTGATTTTCTCCATTTTCCAAAAAATGTGTGACACGTAAGTTTCAATACGTCTAATCAACGATGAATAAATTAAAAACAGATTTAGAAATTATCAGATGTTTACGCGAAATATGTATCTTAAAACTCTCGCGAAACTTAAGTTCTTCTGCAAAGCTATAGATGTCACATCGTAAACGTTTCAAAAATAAAATGTGTTTATTTAATAATTTTGCCATACACATAAAATACACCACCTAATTATTTTTTAATAATAAGGATATATATGTCAATGTGTGTTTGTATACGCATGTGTTTGTGTGTGTGTGTTTGTATACGCATGTGTTTGTGTTTCGAGAGAAATATAAGGAATGATGATTAATTGAAAATTAATTAATTGAACTATGGTTGAAATTTAAAAGCTCTTGCTACTGACTTACTTTACAAGCTGCTCTGTTAACTGACACAAAAATAATTGAAATGAAATGTCTTTAAGATAATCTGTTTTTATACAGTGTTTAGTCAGTAATACTTCTTTTAAAATTTATGCTATAATGCTAATATTAAAATTCTTATTTCTCGTGTACGTTGACTGAAGAACAATGTTCGGAGTTGGAGTCCGGTCACCTGATAGTCTATATAGTTGACAGCTTCAACGGCTGCATGAAAGAGCCGTATGAGCTTCAACAGTACGATCTTAAGAATGTATATATGGTAGAGTTTCTGAGGTTATGAAAATATATGTACATTATATATTTTCGAAAAAATATATTGATTTTAGGTAAAATTGTAACAAAAGAGCATGTAACGTATCCGTAATTTAAAAATAACAGTACCGTAATGCAAATTGCAGTACAATTAAACACAAGTACCATTAAAGACAAATACTAAGACAAAAGTAATGGCCTTCCTAGGGAAGAACCCTGTAACAGCAAAAATTGTAATTGAAAATAGTGTTTTGGAGAAGGTATCACATTTTAATTAGCAAACTAAACTTTAGTAATCCGCCGTGTGACTTCAAGTAGATTTGAGACTACGCGTTTCGTAGCATATGCTTGCTTCATCATCAGGTAACTTCACGTAAATTGGATCACTCTTTCGAGGTAACTAACTAAATACAACTCAGCATATGGATTGTACGCGCAGTAAGGTGCCCACCCAATCAAACTCAATCTGCTATTAACTCAATCTACAATCTTGGATACCAAACCAGACATGAATGCTAAATTAGAGCCTGGGCAGGATGGTAATTAAATTTGAAAATATTAAAATCCATTTATTAAAAACTAATTCGTATATCAAGTACAACAAAATGTCTTTACAAAAGAACTTAATACCTTAGTATGCCATAATAAATATTAAATATAAGTTAATATAAATTAATAATTCCAAAGCCGGGAAAACAACAAAACAAAAAGTAGTAGATTGAGCTTGATTGGGTGCCCACCTTACACCGCTTACAGTCCATATGCTGAGTTGTATTTAGTTAGTGACGACCTCGAAAGGGTGATTCAATTTATTTGAAGTTACCTGATGACGAAGCATATGTTCCAAGACGCGTAGTAACAAAATCTACTTGAAGTCACACGGCGGGTTACTAAAGGTTAGTTTGGTAATTCGATGCAAGTGACTTAGATACCAAACCAGACGTGAATGTTGTATCACATTTTAATTATTTGTGAAATAAATAATGTTAAATAAATTTTAGTTACACCTGTGGAACACTAAGGCGATTATTGAGGAACAAAACGCAGAAGGAGACACAGCTAAAGTTCTATAAGGTCGTGGCTGTGCCGGCTTTAATGTATGAAAGTTAAACGTGGACTCTCCTGCAAAAAAGATACTGTATTTCAAAAATACCAGCCTCGGAAATGAAATTTTTAAGAACTGTTCAGGGATGGATTTTGAGAGATCTTTACGATACGACGACATAAGGGAAGACCCGAAGTTACAGTCGGTTCTGGACAGAATACAGGAATACAGGCAGAATTGGAAGTTTCATGTTGAATGCATGGTAGACACGCGTATTCCTAAACAAGCGTTTGAAAATAGAACAGTGGGGACGAGGGATCGTGGAAGACCCTGAAGAAAATAATCAGAGACTCTGTGAAGTCGAAACGGGCTGTAACCCAATCAGTGTAATGAAGAAGAAGAAGAAGAACATCTAGAAACTCCAGCTCGCCCGCCATCCGCATCATTCCCCATAGTGAAAAGGTTTTGGTCTTGAAAAGATGTTTTTGGAGAAAGTGAGTGAGTAAGAAAGAGATGAGGAGAGAAAAAGCGAGACAGGTAGACGAACAAATAAACACACAGTCAGATAGACAGGCGGACGGACAGAGAGACAGAAAGAGACCAATTTAATTACAAACTGTTGATTGTGAATTAGTAGATAGATAATACATAAGATTTAGTACATTTAAATGATGACGCATTAGAGATACGAGTGCAGCGCAGACAACAGTTTCTGGAAATGGGATATAAATGTTGTTTTCTAACGGTAAACACTGTGAACGGAATTCTTGTTCAGCGGCTGTAATTTGTATCGGAAACGTGTAAACACAATCAGCTGCAGAAGGTAGTAATTACATAGTACACGGATTTCAGTGTAAATGATGAGAAAATTAAACTCTCTCCAAGACGTGTTCCAATACTCTGTTTCTATAATTGGTTTGTTTATTTTGCAAATACAGTTTCTAGTCATTTAGAATAAACATTAAAAATAATTGAAACATAATTAAATATTTGTGTGTGTGTTTACATATGTATAGGTGTAATTTGGTTGTTTCATAGTATGAGAGAATATTATGTTGTTATGAAGGTCTCACTGATTGTCGTGTTGTAGAGTGGAAACAAAATAACTGACACTCGACGGTGTCTAATTAGAAACATTAAGCAGACACAGGGGCGGACTGGCATCCCTATGGCCCTCGGCTAAAAGCAGTCAAGCAGTGCCCCTGCAGCTACACACAAAAACGCGCACGATTATATTTGTGAGCGTATACTTTTTTAATTTATTTATTTAATCTTTATAAATACATGGTATGTACACTATTTACGTAAGTGAAAGTTTTAATACAAAACATACAGAATAGTTTATTTGATTATTTAGACTTCAATTTAACCAGTTTTAAAATCATAATTACCTATGTCAATGATGTATATAGGGTAAGTTACCAATAATAATACTACTGGAAATAATCACGCTATTTATTCAATAACACTTACAATACAGATTTAGAAGAAATATCAAATCTTAAAAGAAATTAAATCTAAAATGTAATTTATCTCAAAGAACAAGTAATATAAAGTACAAATAGTATAAAGTTACTCTACAGTAACCTCCTTCGCTTTCCTCTATTAGAAAATACTAAATGGTCTGTATATAGCCTAAACAAGGCTGAGAAGTGATCACTTCTAATCTGACCAAAATAAAAATCCTGAAGACAAGATTTCCAACAATATTTAGACAAGAAAAGGTTTTTAATACCGGTAAAAAGTATATATATATATATATATCGTTTATTTCGAGATACAATTTTCATGGCTCGGGGGACCCCTGAGCCTCCTCGGGGCCCGTGGCCCTCGGCGATCGCCGACCAACCGACCTGGCCAGTCCGTTCCTGAGCAGACACAAACAACAGTGGTAGTCACGCGTATTCCTAAACAAGCGTTTGAATATAGGCCAGTGGATACGAGAGATCGTGGAAGACCCTGGAAAAAATGGTCAGAGACTCTGTGAAGCAGGAACGGGCTATAGCCCAAACCACGAGTTGCTGAAACCAGTTATGCTTTTATTGACATCCGACCTACGAATACGAACATTAATCACAAAGTACGTCTACTTTCCTATTCAAGTTCAGTACAACAACAAATTTATATTTTTCAAACAATATATGTCTAAAACTTATTTCGTTTAATCGATTTTTCGGATAATTGACGTTCTACTGTTTTTGAAAATTGGTTAAGGGGAGCGGGAAGACAGTATCCTAACCATCCTAAATTAGCCGTGTTTAGATACACTTTCCTAAGACACCTTCAAAGCTACATATATATCAAATTTTGTGTACCTTATATATACACAACTCTTATTTAAAATGTGGTAGCAGAATTTTTAAGTTAAATCAAAAAAGGTAACATGAAAGTTTTTATTGCAAATAAAGGTAAAGTCGCATTTAAAAAATTTACAGATGCAATGCACAGAGAAGAGCATTGAAAATGCTTCAGTAAATCTAAAAAATATATATATTTATGTTCATTCACTAATCAATGAATTCATTCTTCGTTTACCAATGTACAGATTATAAGTTAAATGTAGTCGCATTCATAAGCGAAGTTTTATATGTGTACTACGTTATTGACAACAAAGAAGTAGTTTCTATGGAAACTCACTGGTTCCCATTTTCGATAACACACCAGCGATCGGCCGCAAAAGTGCGACACGTCCTTATAAACATTTTCACTGTTAAAAGTTTAAGTCGCATGACGAGACTCAAACTTAGTATAGCAATAATTCTGCTACCAGATATATAGAAAGTATGAAATTATATGTAGAAAAAAATTAATGTTTCTGTCTGTAGTAATATTCTGTAATATATCCTAGAAAAGTGTTGTCTTGTTCAAGAAAAGTCTGTTTTTGAGAAATGAGCTCTATAGTTTACGTGAAATGAACTTGTCTATAGAGAGTTACTTGTAAAAGTGCCCTGCTCCATTGTCTGAGTCATCAATCTGCAGTTCCTGGTCCTCGAGCAGACTTTACTTGCTTTTTCTAGAGTGTTTAACCTTTTTTATCACACTTTCTGCAGCTTTGGGTTTTTTTGGAATCCTGAAGAGTATTCATTGATTTCTTACAAAGTCTTCTTTTTCTTCTGCACTACAAGGATTAGGCATTTGCCTGTTCCGTCTTCATAAACTTACGACCACCGTTTTCGTGGTCTTCCTATATCTCTTTTCCCTCTTGGGTTGTATTTAAGTATTTTTTGGCTATTCTCCCATTTTCAATTCTATTTACGTGGTGTTTCCATCTTTCTTTATATTCAGTTATTTTTTCATTTATCGCATATACATTTAGTTCATTTCGCACGTCTTCATTTCTTACTGAATCTCTTCTTGTGCAGCCATTTAACCCGTCTAAAAAATCTCATTTCTGCTGCCTGTATTTTGCTGTCTCCTTTTTTGGTATTTATCCAACTTTCACTCTCATACACAAGTAGAGGTACAGCCATCGTTTTATAAAATTTTATCCTTGTGTCTTTTCGTGTTTTGTTATTTAATGTTCTATTTATTGTGCCACATATTGCCTGGAACTTATTTATTTTATTTTCCATGTCATTTTCATAATTGTAGCTTGCGTGGCAGTCCAAATATGTAAAATTTGATACTTGTTCGATTGGCTTATTGTTGACAATTATTTTCGTCCCAACGAGATACTTGCCTTGGAAAGCCATAACTTTCGTCTTATGCAAGGAATTTTTAAGATTATATTCTGGACATATTTGATTCAGTCGGTGTACTGCCAGTTGTAATTTATCTTCGCTCTCTTGAATTATTATTTTATCGTCAGAAAATTGTAACGTACTCAGTTAAGTATGTCGGTCTAGCTGGGCTCCAGGATATTCCTTTGATTGCCATTACCTTACAAAGTTTCACTTCCAATTTTTATATAAACAGCTAGCTTACTAGTAAATCCATCATTAAAGTTTAAAACAGCGTTATTGACATTAAGTTCAATGTGTGCAGCCTAACAAATACAAACTTAGGTATTTGGGTTCCGTGTACGACCATAAAACTCAAAACTCTGGGTTTGTTAATTCTTAGTGTATTGTAATGAGAACCGTATCGAACCGCCTCAACCCAGCGCGTCCTTCAACTCGTCCCCCCGTTAGTAGTATAGGTGTTGCCTCAGTCAAGGTCGCGTTTAAGTACATTCCAGATTCATCAAGAGCACACTTTATATACGCATTAGTGTCAGCAATTAAGTAAGAATGTGCAGATTCTATAACACGTGCGCTAAGCATATAAAGCCATAGCAGCCGGCTTGTCAGTTCAGTTCTGTTGACTGATTTTGTTTAGCGCGGATCGAGTGGCGCTTTACACAAGTGCGGCGAAGTAATGTTGTGTTATAATTAGTCCGGAATACTCTATATTGTTGACATTATTATTGTGTGTGGACAAATTTTACGTGAATTGTTGTAAGAGACTATTTTGTTGATTACACATTATTAACTCTGATAATTAGAGCTAGATATTAGTGACTTCTTTGGTGTCTTGTATTTTGTTTTCCACTTTACCATAGGACGATTAGCGAGACCGGAGTAACAATATCTTCTTTATAGCTGTCGTAGTATTTACTGGCAGGCTATTTTCATTATGATATGTTTGCTAACTGTTGCCAACATTATAAAATGAAATATCTTTCGTTAGAATTTACCTATATCTATGTTGTATGAAGTACTTATGTGAAACTCTGTTGACGTTCATTCAGACCTCTGACATAGCCTCATTGTTTCAATTTTTTAATGCCATATACACCTTCGATCTAAATTATAGGAACATAGTCTGAAAGAAGACTTAACTAAAACAAAAGTAAGCAGAAAACAAAAAATTGGAAAAAATTGTTTTCCCTTTCTGCTCCCGTTAAATTTATATCTGCCTAAACACTAACAAGATTGTTTCTGTTGAGGAGGAAAGAGTAAACGGACAGGAACCGGTATATCATGTACAAAAGATAGGGTACTATGAAATTTAAATTTTATTTTGTTCTTGTTTTTGTTCTTGTTTTTCTTCTTCCTCCTCCTCCTCCTCTTCTTCTTCTTCTTCTTCTTCTTCTTCTTCTTCTTCTTCTTCTTCTTCTTCTTCTTCTTCTTCTTCTTCTTCTTCTCCTGTTCCGGCATCCATTTCATCCTCGGACGACCCACGTCTCTTCTACCAATGGCTTTATAGTTCAGTGCAGTTTTCAGCAATCGATCCTCTGTCATCCTTTGCAGATGATCCCAACATTTTCTTCTGTAAATTGAAAAATTTCATTCGTGTCTGTTGAGGTATGCGTAAAAATAATGAATAATTTAAGTACAGGAGCAAACACACGCTTTATTGAAGGAACAGTTTAGTAGCAAGTATACATAAAACGGACACACGAAATACACATTACAAGAGCACATTTAAAACTGAACTGTACTTGTCGAGTGCATCTCTATTTATATAGGAAAAACAGCTTCCAGATCTTTCCTTTTATTTAAAACTTCGAGAACTTTACTTTTCTAGACTCTCACAGTAAACGCGCATGTGTGCGGGTTGAGGCCCTGCCCAGGCAGCTCGACCTCCCGCCGCACAATACAAACTTTCACTTCTACAATGACAGGTACACTTACTTAAAAATGAATGTAGGGTTTCCTAGTATATTCTCAACAGTGTCCTTAACGTTGAGTTCTGATATCTTCATTCCTTATTCTATCATGCAATGTATAATTTAAAGTACGGTAGCCTAATTCAAAGAAAGTGCATTTCAGCACTCTGAATCTTACCGCTTTCATTTTTTAATGAAGAAGTTTGTGTTAGTGGTTGAAATCACAATCAGAATGATCACTGTTGCACACCACTATATAAAAATTATTCCGATTAGCGCTTTCAAGCTTCACAGCTCATCGTCAGATCGGGAATAGACAGGAAATATGTGAAACCCAACCCTTCACCCCTCTCCCCCACCCTGCTCACCCACAACAAACTAAAAATTAATGACCCTTCCCCACCCCCTAAACTCTGTCTCACCATCTGTACAGTTACATATTTTTCTAGTAATTCCTTGTGTTTCAGTGTGTGTGTGTGTGTGTGTGTGTGTGTGTGTGTGTGTGTGTGTGCATCCTTTTAAACTTACCCTCTTCCTCTCCACACACGTGGGTCAGTCACACACCCTTATTTTAAAACATCCAATTAGTACTATGCAATATAATTCTTAATCTTAGCTATCTGCCCTCTATTATTTAGTTCTTAATCATGTTATAAAATATTTCTTCATTATCAAATTTAATTTTAATATTAATTAAATTGTCTAACCCTTTTTCTCTTTCTTTCAATATTTCTAACTCCCCTCTAAGCTTCCTTTCAACTGTGTTATTTACTACTTTTACAATTTCGTATTCTTCCAAAGGATTAACAAACTTATGGTTGTCTTCTATGAAATGTCTTGCATATAACGAATTGGAACCTTTAAAGGCCATGTTTTTTGTCTTTCTTACTGAAATTGTCAGTGAGTACTCTCTTGGCACCTCTTGCAATTGAAACATAACTCTTTGTAAATCATCCTCATTTTCTTGAATAAGAACTATGTCATTCGTACATAATCCCTATAGCAGGGAACCCATACAAAATGATTTATTAAACACTATTCCCAAAGTTACTCTGGATTTTCGTGCTCTCAACATGTCGTTAATGTATATATGTTACTGTAAAAGTGCGAAATAAGGTAAATCTTAAGATTTACCGATATATCCTAAGATTTACCGTTTTATGATGATAAATGTTTGAAGATCCTTTTAAAATGTTTGCATTTCGGACTTTTACTAGCAGTTAATTGTAAACGTCAAGATTTACCGCTGCGTTGTGGTAAAAGCGTAATATTTTTAATTTTAAAGAAATTTATGTTTAATAATTAAAAAAAATTAATCATTTTCATAAAAACGCATGAGGAAAAGCTAATAAAATTGTCTGTACACAGCATGAACTGGTTTCTTGTGTATAAAGATGTAAGTTTGCCAAGTGTGGTACCAAGTTGATAAAATTCATTTTCAATATTCAGTACGACAGCTATGATTGATTTTGGGTCCACCTTTGCCCGGTCTACATCCGGTACTTTGACTCTCACATTCTCTCCAAATGAAGATTTAGCTGCTTTTTACAAGAGACAAATGTCAGATTTTCTGCTTGTTTTTCTAGTCCTTCGGCGGCTCTCATTTGAAAGCGCTTCACTGTATCGATTATGCTTGTTGCACCGGTTACATCAACCGTGTCAGGTTGTTCAACTATTTCAGGTTCATCTGTTATTAAAGATTCAGTTTGTTTTCCATTCTACTTTAATTATCTTGCGGAAAACTATCTCCGCGCACAATTTTAACATATGTCAGCTAAACTTGTTATAACTTGGTTACAGAACTCTCGCCCATTATCTGAATGAAGAATATTAGGCACGCCAAAAGTAGTAAAGATATCCAACAGACGATAAGCCACTTCCTCAACTCTTTTTGATTGAAGTGCTTGTAAAAGAACGAATTTAGTTAAATAGTCCTGATATACTAGTATAAATTCCTACCGATTATCTGGGTTCGCTTGTATGTCGATTAAATCGATTTGACAACGAGAATTCATATTGTTATGTAATATAGGTTTCACAACAATTTATTTTTTTAATGTTTTTTGTTTCTTTTGACATGGCTCACATAACTTTAATTAAGTAGTAATTGACTCTACAGTAACGTTTTTATATTTGCAATTTAGTTCCACTATCACTCGTGTTCTTCCTCCGTCACCAACAGCAATATGATTCTCGTGTATTACATTAAATAGTTCATCAAAACAAACATAGGAAATGATCTCCTCTCATCCCACAGAAACAGGTGCCATGAGTTTATCTTCACCACCGATGTTAAGAGTATCATAACGTTTCAAACGCCTGTAGTACACAAATTGTTTATACAGTTTTTCCCGTTTTCATTTCAGCTAACAAAGTATTATATTTTTTCGAAAAATTAAAGTTATTGTCCTTTTTATTACGCACCGATTCCACTAAAAGTCTATAAAATCTTTTACTCATTACGTCACTCATTTTTCTGGTTTGAAAACCAAACAAATACCACAATAATATTAATAAACGAGAGATACACACCTTTTTATCTCCGATTGTAGCTTACACCACAAAGAAACGGTAAATCTTGACATTTACCACTAACTGTTGGTAAAATTCCGAAATGCAAACATTTGAAAGGATCTTCGGACATTTACCACCATAAAACGGTAAATCTTAGGATATACCGGTAAATCTTAAGATTTACCTTACTTCGCACTTTTACAGTAACATATTTATTAAACAAGGTTGGGAAAACAGCCTCCCTGCCAAACTCCCTTATTTATTGGCATGTCACCTGAGAGCCTACCGATCAGATCCAGGACAATAGATGTACTTTTGTAAAGGATCTTAACTGAATTGATTAAATGCTGTGGCTATCCTCTTCTGTCCATAATATTCCATAACTTTTGACGGTCTACATTATCAAATGATTTTTTTTCAGATGAAGTATGGTGATGACCTGGCTAGATTATGTAATGAGGTGTGTGAAACAGAAAAATAATGACAAAGAATTGTAAATAAATTATAGTGAAATTGATTGTGTTTGGGTTGTAAAATGTGCTTTATGTAAACAATGTATATATGTAGTAGAAATTGGTTTAATAATAATAATATTTTATCAGACTAAATAAATAATGAGAGTTTGTAATAAATGAATTGTAATTGTTTTGGAGTAATGTAATTAAAATAATTTGTGTTTTAAATAACTGATTGAATTAAAGGATTTGAGATTAATTAATTGAATTTTGATAATGAATTTAGGTGATTAGAACTTTAAAATAAATAGTAAATGAATAAATGTAAAAAATTAAGAAGGTACATATGGTTGTACGGGATATTTGTGGTGATGAATTGTTTATATTTGGAATTAATGACAGTAATCATGTATTTATTAGATGGAGTGATCGACCATATGTAAGTACGAATTTGATAATGACCTTGAAGTAAAGTGAAATAGTCTTATAATGAGATTAAATGAGTTTGAAAGAAGCTAACTTAGGTAAAATATTATTGTAAAATGTTATGCAAAAGATATAAATATTATTTCCAGATTTAAATTTTATTCAGAGTCATATATTTGTTTTAATTAAATTGATGCATGTAAAGTACGTACAGTACGTAAAACGTGGTGCAGTAATTTAGACACAACTTGACTGTACTTGCTTGCAGTTGGCGGGCTGCGTCTCGTCTCATTTCCTGCCACAGCACATTATAAGGAGCGACACTACACAGTAATTAAACAGTAGTCGGTACTGCGGTATCAAAACACACAGCACGGCAGTAACCAGGTCAAACTAACTCACTTTACTGTCATTAATTTCCCCCAGTCGGTTCGTCTGTGTCTTCTTAATAGGTGTAACATTGCAATTTGACGATACTTCACAAGAACACAAGTATAACTACAGTAAGTGTATACCGTTAGGACCGAGAATGAATGTGAATGTACTGATACCTGCGGATGGTCTTCTTATAGGTGACAGCTCAGACGGTAGTCTACAATTATCACTTCGTAATCTAAATCGAACATATTTTATAAATAAGCGGCTGACGAATGCAGGGACCGTGCATTTGCAGGGATAAGGAGGTCTCCTCTGAGCGAGTACCAACGACCTCCAAGGCGGGCTGATGAGCGGATAAAAGGATAGGACACCTTCTTGCTGTTGGGTCTGCGAAACCATCCATAAAGGCGGACGAATTGTCCCGTCAACGGCATAGAATTGAGAAGGCAACGGTAAACCACTCCATTATAGATCCAATGGGATACCCCTTGTCCAAGGATGCTGAGAATGATGGAGCAGTCTCTAGTTAAATTTGATGATTGTGATTACGGAGGCTGACTATGAAAGGGAAGAAACAGCAACCCCACCAACCTGTGGGTTGAGGAGAGGAAGAAGACGACTGAGAAACTAAATAAAATTGCTTCAGTATATAACTGGGAGACTTCCATCGACATAACCAAGGTTATGTATGACATTCGACGGTACTTGTCTAATTCAAGCAAAGCTATCAATTTTAATGAGAATAAATTGAACAAGTATCGCATTCTAATTATGTGGACTATCATATTAGCTGTGACTACGATTTGAATTAAGATTCCTAAAATTTGAAGGCATGTTCGCCTCAAAAGCGAGAATTTTAAGACGGAAATCTCTTTACTAAACACAACTGATATTTTGTATGGTCTGTTCAATTTTAATATATGTGGGAGCAAATCCTGCGTATCGGCTAAAGAAGACGTCAATTGTATTGAAGCCAAGGGAAGTAAAATTCTGTAGGTGTTGGTAAGGGTGTACAAGAAAGGATAGGATGAATAATGAAATGCTTTGAAATTTTTCAAAATAATCAATAAATAAACAAAAGACAGTGGGATAAGTGGAGAAGACATCGTGACGGAATTGTGAACAAAAGAATACTCTAAACGATCTACTAAGCGGAAGAATCTCTGCAGATAGAACTAAGGAAGCGCTAGGAAGAATGAATAGGCAACTCGACCTACATTCTATGAAATCGAAAAAGAAGAAGAAGAAGAAGAAGAAGAAGAAGAAGAAGAAGAAGAAGAAGAAGAAGAAGGGAAAGTAAGAAGATAAATAGAATATATAATACTATGTACACATACTATAAACATGTACACGATGTAGCATATATTAGAAACGCGAGCTGACAGACACACCTTGTAGTGACTGTACGACATTCGAGTGCCATATTTATGCAGCCAGTAATCTCTGCCCCCCCCCCAAACTCCCTATTTTCCCAGCATCATTTTCTTTCAAATTTCTGCTCCTCATTTCTTTATCGACATTAAGCCTTTACGTTCTACGACGCATATTTATTTTCTTCTATTTATCGGACTGGTTTTTAGACTATCATTCAATGTCTGTACCATACTAGTATGCTCGCTGAGTTACAGTACCCGCTCACTATTTTGAACGAAGTAGGCTACATATATTGTTACATAAATTTTTATGTTAGATCATTTATCAATTATACGAAATATTACGAAAACCCTATCAAGGTGTATTTGGTAATCAATAATATCAGTAATCAACTCTACTATTTTATAGGTAATAAAAAAATTGTAGAACCACACTACCATAGAATAAACACAAACATTTTTAAACATTCAGATTTGGGTTACTATACCTTTTAGTCTAGTTAGGCGAAAACACGTCAACTTGAAACGGTTAAGCGCTCCAAAGCATGCAAGGGTCAAGGAATAATTATCATTACACTCTCCGAGTTATATTATACCAACTTACCAATTCCAGAAATCAAATCACTCGTACAAGAAAAAAATAATAATATTGTTACGACGGAACGCTCTCGAACAGTTGGGAGTGTCGTCCTACCAGTTTCTCGGCTATCCGAGCAGGGTCGTGTCTGTCAAGGCCGCACAGTTAACCACTGTCTAGACTCTTCGAGAGCACTTGTTGTTAACGACGGAAATTATGGAACATTACTCTGGAACACCTGCAGGCTGTATAAATGACAGCGACTGGGTTAATGAGTTAGTTACAGTTGGGTGATTTATTCAGTGCGGACCAAGTGGTTCTTACGAGAAGTGATTATTGTGTTATAATTAGTGTGGAATTCTAATAGTTGACATTATTATTGGGTACCGACAAATTTAATTAGAAATACTGTATAAGGGTGTTTAAAATTTGTTGTCTGTGGCTCATTGAAGCTTGTAATTAGTGATTTCATTAGTTTTTATATTTTGTTTCCACTGTACCATATGACGATCAGAGAGACAGTCGTAATAATATTTTCCTAATCGTGTCTATTCCAGGCACCACGTGAAACAGACAATTCTGGATATTAGAATATTCAAAATGCTATTAAAATCTGAGTTCCACTTTTATTTATTATTATCTAACGAGTTAATCGAAGCTATTATTATTATTATTATTATTGACCGACGTACAAAAATGATAACTGACATGACTCGCTCAGTCTTCGACGCCCTCATCGCAGTAATTTACAACGTCACAGAACCCGTTTCCCACAACAAACTACGTACTAGTGTCAACCAAATCACTGAACGACTTTTTGACACAAGGACGCTTTTTAACCGAACCACTGAAGGCCTTAAAATCCTTCACTCCAAATCCAAGCGATAAGCTTAGATGGGAGAAGATGGCAGCGTAATCCGCAAAAACCATCTCACCCTTCTTCATCTCAACGTTCGCAGCCTCCGGGCTCGGCGAGATGAACTCCTCCTCTTTCTACAGGAATCTCATACAGACGTCGCCACCCTCAACGAAACTTACCTAACTGCCAGACATCGCCTGTTCTTCCCGGGCTTTACCCTCTTCAGGCAGGACAACGAATCTCATTCGGGCGGAGTTGCGATACTAGTTCGTAACTCTCTCCGAGCGCAAGTAGTACCCCTACCAAACAGCCCGACTGACTCACTTCTGGTCAAACTCAGCTTCAAAAACTCCCCTCCCCTCTTCATTGCAACCTACTACTGCCCCCCGAGTGCCGACCTAGATGTCAACTACCTCCATCATTTGGCCATGACCTACCCTCGTTTACTTCTCTTCGGAGATCTAAACGCCCACCACCAACATCTCGGAGACCGTTATAACACCGCACGAGGCACGCGTGTGCTTCAGGCGGTCAATAACTTCGGTCTCAGGCACCATCGTACCCCGTTTACCCGCCAGCCGGTAACTCCGGCCCAACGACCAACCTGTCCAGATAAGCTGTTTACCTCAGCTGACATCTCCCGTAAAATAAGCGGGATCTCCCAAGGCCCCGATGTCGGCTCTGACCACATCCCTATTCTTCTAGTAATCTCCTACGGCCACGTAAAATACCCCACCCGCACGACGGCCGTAACAGACTTTAACGCTGCCGACTGGCCTCTTTTCTCTCACGATTTAGCTTCCCTTATATCCCCTCTTCCAGCCCCACCGACCACCCCCGCACAAACGGACGTTTACAATGACTTCCTAACAACATCGATTCAGACGGCGGTGGCACTAGCCATACCGACGAAACACATCCGATATTCCCAGCTTAGGCTCCCTCCCCCGGTCCTTGCACTGATACGCCGGAAACGCTGGATCCGCCGCCTCTTAAACAGAGATCGGCGGAACGAGCATCTCTGCTCGGAGTACAGGAGACTTTCAAATGCCGTCAAGATCGCCATAAAAGACTTTCGATCTTCCCGCATTGAGAGCCTATGTACTTCAGTACAGGATTCCTTCCACACCGATACAGCCAGATTATGGAAACAAGTTAAACGTCTCCACAATCCGCCCAAAGCCGATACCCCTCTCCAGTCAGACGACCGCCTTCTTATCAGCGATGAGGAGAAGGCTGGTGCCTTTCGGGACTCTCTCCAGACCATCCAGAGCCACCCCGTCAGCCCTGACTTTGACGCCATCGCCGAAAATACGATAGACAATTTCTTAACTACCCACTCAGGCCTCTTCACCCCATACGACGTCCTGACCGCAGACCATGACCATCCACTGGAGCGGCCCATCGACCCAGACGACGTCACAGACAGACTCAGTAAATGCAGAAATACTGCCCCCGGACCCGACGGAATACCAAATCGAATTTTAAAAGCGCTCCCTGACACTGCCATCGAAGCCCTAGCCCATCTATACACTGCTAGTCTCCTCCTCGGCTACGTCCCGCGGGCCGGGAAACACGCCCATGTCCTCATGTCCCCCAAACCTCTCATAAACGCCAGCCTCCCGTCGAACTACCGCCCGATTTCTCTTACCCCTGCAATCTCCAGGCTTTTCGAGAAAATCCTCGTCGCTAGGATACATCCCCACCTGCAAACTCATAGCGTCCTCCCCAGTACCCAGGGCGGATTCCGCCCTGGCTACAACATATATGACCAACTTGTTCGGGTTATCAGCACCATCCAGGACAACTCGGCCCGCAAATGCCCGACCATCTTAGCCCTACTCGACATCCGCAAAGCCTTCGACTCTGTCTGGCACAATGGCCTCCGTTTTAAGATCCTCGGATGTTACTTTCCCCCAACCATCATTAAATGGCTCTCCCAGTTCCTGGATGGACGCACTGCACAAGTCCGAGTCCGCCAGCATTTCTCGGCACCATTCCACCTCAATGCCGGTGTCCCCCAAGGCTCCGCCATTAGCCCATTACTTTATATCATCTTTACTAAAGACACCCCTCCCCACCGCCAACTCTACCCTACCCATCAGCAGGCCTAGCCCAGTACGCAGACGATACTGCCTACTGGGTTTCAGCAGGCGCACACTGGCAAGTCCCAATCAAACTACAACAAATCCTTGAACCTTTCTTCGCCTACTGTAATACTTGGCGAATAACTGTAAACGCGGACAAAACCCAACTCTGTGTTTTCCACTCCACTGGACACAACATGACGCATTTCTATAACACACCAGTCCGCGTTGGCCCATCATCAGTTCGCCCGAAGCGTGATTGCCAATATCTGGGCGTCACGCTTGACTCCAAACTTACCTGGCGACCACACATCAAACGAACAACTACCATCGCTCGTACCCGCCTCCGTTCTCTCAGAACCCTCAGCCGACTAAACCACTGCTCCAGCGACTTACTAGGCCGCATCTATACTACCTGTATCCGACCCATCATCACATATCCCCACCCAGTTCTCCTTACCGCCTCCCATGCCTACCTAGATCTCCACCGTGTCACAGGACGACGGGCCTTACGACTCATATACCGCCGACCACGCCTTACGAAGACCTCCAATGCCGCCCTGTATGCGCTTAACACCCGCTTCCCTGACCTAGATTCCTTCCTTGTTAAGCTCAACTGGAAGTATTCCCGAACAGCCTCCCGCCGCAAATCCATACAAACAATAGTCCCTTCAATTAATAGAAACACCCGCAACACAAGCCGACCTTCCTACTTACTAAATCGCCTCCTTGCAATAGCCAATGGTCCTCCCCCTCGCCTCCAACCTCGCCGGCGCCAAAGACACAGACATACTTAAGCAATGCGTACTATTTCCCCGCCAACGACTCATCGCTCCACGGCGGTAGCGACCTGACGCACTAAAGCAGCCTCAATAATCAAGACACTATAAAACTCCCCCCCAAAAAAAATCTCAACCCTATCTTCACTTCACCACAGTAAACACACACTCTAATTCCCCACACTTACGTACCGGCTTATAATCCTCCAATCTGTTCCTTCCGCCTCCCTTGAAGGCACCCTGTCGCCACCTAACAGCTTTGGCGACCAGCGTCACACGTCCCTGTCTTTACCCTCCCGCCAAAAGAACGTCGAAGCAGAAATAAACAAAACAACATGAATAAATAAAGATGCCACAAAACAACTATAACGACCACATCCATCTACCTCTCCCGCTCGCGTATGGCTACCCACTACACTCGCATACAATATAACTAACAAACAATACCCTCCCAACTAAGTGCCTCCACCTTCTCAACGGCCCGGTCAGCTGGCGTACGTCTCCCCTAAAATCCTTTACCCACACGGCTGAAGGGAGCTAGTCTCCAAAACAGCCCGAGTCCGACCATACTGGTTGGTCTCAAAAAAAAAAAAAAAAAAAAAAAAAATCGAAGGTACAATGACAGTATTAATATCATATTCAATTGGAATATAAATGAAATATTACGGAAATCGTAATAAATTTAACAATCGGTAATTTTTATGCTAATCCAGGGAAATTTGATTCTGTGGCATTGTGTAATCTACCTCCATGACGTATTAAACCTGCAGCTAACAGTATGGTTAGAATTTACCCCCTTCCCCTACACAAACACACAGGCACGCACAAGAAAAATACAAACTTTACTGATACGCGGATATGGAGCTTGTTTATTTATTGTTTTTATCCGTTTAAACAGACGATACCATTATGAGCTTGTATACTTTACAAAGTACACGTGTTACTACGTAGGAAGAAAATTAAATCTAACAATTGTAGTGCGTTTTAAATGAGAACAGAGTAAAACAAGTATTGTGCACGTGAATTACCAGTTGACATTAAACATATCGAAGCCCCTTTTTTCTTTTGTTTACAGTTTATTATCATACAGATATACTGCAGCCCATATATCACATTTGTATGTGGCTTGGTTTTATGTTTATAGTTTATAAGCGTATTTTTGAAGGAGCGAAGAAAGTTCATAGTTTTTACTTGTACTTTGTCATTTTTCAATCTTTTCGTCTGTCTGGGGTATGTCTGACGATAACGTTTTTACGTATCAACCGATTTTCGTTAAACTCGGCAAGCGTGCCCACACGATTTTACCCTACAAACCCTACATTCCCAAAAACTCTGTTGTGTTTTACTTCCATGTTCCATAACGAAATGGAAGTATGGTGATGGCGAAAAAAATCGTGTTCGAGGTAATGGCTGATTCTTAGTGTACAACACTCAAAACATGAAGAAAAGTCATTTTTCGAAAAGTGTCTGTGTGTCTATCTGTGTGTCTGTGTGTAGAATTTTTTCTATGGCAAACGATAACAGCCGCAAATTAAAACAGAATCAAATCAATACGTCCATAACCAATCCATATGTCCCTGAATTGTAGAGCACTCAAGGCTTATTAATTTTTGTGAAGATCAGTTAAGAGAAAGGGGTAGTTTACCGGCAACGTTTTATGTTTTAAAAAGGGTAAATTTTTCTATGACGAAAGATAACTGTTGCACATTCAAACAGAATCAAATAATTCTTTGCATACGTCTCTGAATTGTAGAGTACTCATGGCATATTTTTTTTGTAAAGATCGGTTAAGGGGAAGGGGTAGTTTACCTGCAACTTTTTATGTTTTAATAAGAGCAAAGTACTTAATTTTGATAAATAAAGTATCCTGAAAAGATCATAATAATCCACTGTAGAACCGTAGAAGAAATATCTATAAATGAAGAGGCTAGTTGAAGGGGCGGGGGTAATTTTTCTATAAATGAAAATGATAGTTGAATGGGGAGGGGATAATTTTTATTTATAAGTCATATTTACTACGTTATCGGCAACAAGGAAGTAGTTTGTTGTAAAACTTTGTCCCAGGCTGCTTGGCGTGGTCCAATATTTTCTAAAAAACCAGATGTTTCGGCAGTGCTATCGACTGCCATCATAAGTGAAAATCGAGTGCGCTAACGTGAGGTGGTATACGTTAGTGACCACAGTACTGTGGTTAAGGCTGAAGAGAGAAGTAGTTTCTATAGAAATACTTCATTTCGAAAATGTTTTTAAATATAAATCTTAAAACATGGACGTCATGTATGGTTCTCCACACCGATATTTATATTCATCCCTCCCAAAAAAGAGAGTAAAAATTGTGAAAAATATCACAAAAATCCATGTCGGGTAGCAAGTTAAAGGGAATTTTAACCACAATCTAAATATAATGTTAATATTTGAAAATTACTAAAACTAAAATATTTTAAACCATTTTTAGAAGTATCATGACTTCCGGCTTTAAGAGTGGACTGCCAATAAACACATAAGAACAAAATTAATGGGAGCAGAAATGGACTATTAGAGACGTTTGACAAGAGTATCCAGACATGAGAAAATTAGAAATGAAGTTATTGAGAACAGATTGAATGTGAGAAATACAATTGCTGATTTTATTCTAACAATAAAAATTTACAAGGGTATGGACACACAAAATGTTTCCAAGTAGAGTTGTGGAATGGACTCCAACAGGAAGAAGGAAAAGAGGAAGACTACCTATCACCTGGATAGAAGAAATTTATTCTTCGTATTGTTTAAATTAGCAGCCATCCTTACTATTTCTTTTATGAATTTGCTAACTGCTATAATTTTTTTATTGTTCGACTAAGCTTTTCGTCATTACTGACATCTTCAGGTCTTAAACAACGATTTGTTTGTTTTTGGTTGTTTAAGACCTGAAGATGTCAGTAATGACGAAAAGCTTAGTCGAACAATAAAAAAATTATAGCAGTTAGCAAATTCATAAAAGAAATAGAAGAAATTTAGACTATATTGAGGGAAAGAGAAAGTGAAGAAGATCTTTGGATTGACAAACGGCAGTGGAAGATGAGAATTCCAGCAATTCTATAATATTTGGTTCCGAAAAACTTCTGAACATTTTACAGCCAAAATAAATCATAAACTAATATTTAAAAATTAGAAAAATTTTTTACGTCACTGCGCAAAATGTGGGTAAAAATTATTGTGATAAAATTCCCAAAATTCACCGTATAGGCAATGGTAGAATTTACTACACCCTAGCTTTTAATAGACCACCACATTATTTCAAAGATAATGTTCTGCTTGACTAGCAGAAATCATTAACGATTAAAAAAAGTAATCGTCGAGTTATACGGAATGTCGATATATCGGGAGGCGAGTTAGCGGGATTCTACTGTATTATGTATTTATTTATGTATATTCACTCCCGCGTGGTTCCATGTGCAATGGATTGTTATATTTATTAATTATAACACACAATTTCTTACATAATTTGCATTTATATATCGGGTAAAATTGAAACAAATGCTTAAATGTTTAAAACTTATGGGGAATTGAAACAACGTATAATTTTATTGATTTTTACGATCACATTTTCAAGGACATACTTTGTATAATTTTCCACATTGCTATCGAGGACTGGTATTATCGTCATTGTCATTAAAGGTGATGACGCCTTGTAAACGCTGACTTTGAGGAAAACGGAAAGGGGGTACCGTGAAGTTATTGAGGTGTGGTGCTGCAGGAGGACCTTAAGAATACCGTGGACGGAATGGAGTACCTGAGGAGTAATAAGGTTCTAAGGAGAGAGGGTGGAAAAAGTATTTTGATTGGGTGCATTGTGGAAAGGGAAAGCAATATGGTCGGTCACCTGTTACGCCATTGAAACTGCTGAGTTTACAACCTACATCGACAGACATAGTGGAAGGGGTAGGCCCAGGCAGGAGTACATTGATGGAGTTAAACAAGGAAGAGGGTATGTGATGATCAAGAGGCTGTCCACGAAACGAAGTCCACTAATCTCTGGTTGAGAAGAAGAAGAAGAAGAAGAAGAAGAAGAAGAAGAAGAAGAAGAAGAAGAAGAAGAAGAAGAAGAAGAAGTAACTTGAAAGTGATAAGACCGTTAAAAGTTTGTAATGTAAATTTTTGAAAATGTAAAGTACCCCCTCCACACACACACACATAAAGGTAATATATTCCTTCTGATATTGAATATTTTATATTTTAGTGCTATACATATTACTTATGACTTTTTTCATCTTAGTCACGTTTCTCAGAAATAATATACAACGTCCGAGGTTTAAATAAATATGTATATTCATGATTCATCGATTTGTATTTGGTAGATACCGTATATTTCGAGTGTTATGATGGTTATGTACATAGTCAGATCTGTTTTTGGCTGTCGTATTAAAACTCTGCATTGTTTTTTTTGTTTTATTTTAATAATACCAAAATCTATAATGTATCATCTCGTTTTGGTTTCATTTGGATTTTATCCATAATTAACAAATGGTCTCAATAGTGTACAATATTAGCATTAATATTTCATATAATATGTATATATCAGCCATTTGGGGATAATTTTGCGTTCGGTTATAAGTGTAAAATTGTATACATCTGGAAATTATTAGGTATTATTTATACAGGGTATGTATTTGGTTTATATTTAGTATGTTTTGCAAGCAGTTTTAATTAAAATTAACGGGTGACAGAAATTAAAAATTATCTAACATATTTCAATATTTTGACCTTGTTTTGCTAGTTTCTACTACACGTAGCTGGTTTATATTTCTATTACTTCCATTACCTTCTTGTCTTCCCTCTAAATTAATTTTTCTTTTGCATTATTTAAAGTAAATTGAAATATTTGTGTATTTTGGTAGTTTTAGCTCGCAAAGTTTGTAACCATATTGTTACGAAACACAGAACAGTCTACGTGTTTGTCGAATGTTCCAGAAGAACCTCGCTCTAATGTGTGTGGCATACGTGACTCTCGACGCATTCGCGAGAGTTTTCTGGAAGCCGCCAGCCGCGCGGACTGTGTCAAGGCCGCATTAATTACGTCATAGTTTAGAGATAAGGCGTAGTTTGGAATCTTCTGGTCTGTGAGCGTTGTATAAATACTTGGCGGCAGCGGCCTTTTGTCTTCAGTTATAGTTGCGATATATTTACAGTGCGGTTCGAAAATTATTGTCGGGCGATTACAAGCGATATCACTGCGTGCGTTAAAGTGGTTATTAGTGAAGTGTTTAATTATCGGGCGGGATAATTGTAATACAATTGTGTTTAATATTAGTGGACATTTATTTTGCGTGTCAACAATTTTTAATTGATTTGTGTGAGAGACTGTGTTGTTAATTACGAACTGTTTAACTGTGAAAATTAAAGCTGGTGATTAGTGACTTAATTGGTGTCTTGTATTTTGTTTCCACTGTACCTAAGACGATCAAGTAGACCGTAGTAAAATTATAAATATACATTTTAAATTTTCGTGATGTCGACTTCCAGCTATTGAAGTGCACATCGTTCTATTTAAAAACAAATTTGCGAATCTATAAATGTTTAAGAGCTGAAGGCTATATTTCTCCAGGCGCATCTGAGTGCCTCTCTATTTACCCCTATTTATGAGAAAGAAGAAGGAAATTACTTTATTGTTGAAAGCTTTACAACAACAACAACAGAGGTCTTGTCCAGACGCCCCGCATTCGCCACCACCGTTTTAACACAAAACAAAATGCCTCCACACCCTTGTAGAGTAATCAATTACGCCAGCCCTTTCTAGTCTACGCGCACTTGACAACACTTGCTTTGGGGTTAAATAGCTTTTTCTTCGGACCTGCCTCTTGTCATTGTTTGATGGAAGACGAAACAAGTAGCGAGCGTATACTTAGTGATAAGGAGCACCAGGACAGGTTTTAAGATGATAGTAAACATTCTAAAATAAACATTCTAAACAGTGTATGTGCGCGTGCGACCAGGCCTGTATATTGCAATGTGACAAGCATTTCATTAACTATATAACAAATGTCGGTATGGAGAACTATACATGACTTCCATGTTCTAAGATGTATATTTAAAATCATTTTCGAAATGAAATATTTCAATAGAAACTATTTCTTTCTTCAACCTTAACCTCAGTACTGTGGTCACTAACGTATACCACCTCACGTTAGCGCACTCGATTTTCACTGATGATGGCAGCCGATGGCATTGCCGAAACTTCTGGTTTTGCAAAAAACATTGGACTACGGCCAAACAGCCCGGGAAGGAATTTTAACAACAAACTACTTCTTTGTTGACGATAACGTAGTACCCATATAAAAAATTATCCCCTCCCCCTTCAACTATCATTTTCATTTATAGAAAATTATCCCCTCCCCCTTCAACTACGCTTTTCATTTATAGATATTTTATTTCTACAGTGGATAATTATGACCTTCTTTTCAGGATACTTTATTTATTAAAATTAAATACTTTACTCTTATTAAAACATAAAACATTGCAGGTAAACTATCCCTTCCCCTTAACCGACTTTTACCAAAATCAATAAGCCTTAAGTCCTCTACAACTCAGGCACATATGCAAAAATTACTTGATTCTGTATGAATTTATGGCAGTTATTGTTCGTCATAGAAAAAATTACTCTTGTTAAAACATAAAACATTGCTGGTAAACTACCCCTTCCCCTTAACCGATCTTTACCAAAATCAATAGGCCTTGAGTCCTCTACAATTCAGGCAGGTATGTAAAAAATTATTTGATTCTGATTGAATTTACGGCAGTTATCGTTCGCCATAGAAAAAATTCTACACACCGACACTTTCCTAAAAACGACTTTTCTTCATGTTTTGATGGTAGTACAATCAGAATCAGCCCTTATCTCGAACACGTTTTTTGTCGCCATCACCATATGCTCATTTCCTTATGGAATATTGGAGTAAAAATACACCTAATTTATTATCATAGTTAATAAAGTAATGTAGACCTAAACCATAGTTATCATCATCGTCATCATCACCTTCAGCAATGATTAAACCAACAGTGGTTGTTCCGGTCCCAAGCAGCGCAGAGCTGGTCGCTCATAATATTCCGTTTCTGCCGTTCATCGACACTTGTTTTGAGACATTTCTCCTGCCACTTGCCTGAGAAATTTCCTTGCGGCCGCTAGAATACGACTGGCTTCGGAATTCGATTAGGTCCAATTCGCAGACCCATGCAGAAGTGTCAAGAGGGTAATCACCTTGTGTATAGCTTCGGCCGCAAAATTTGTGGGTTTCTTTACTCGTTGATTTTAGAGTTCTCCTTACGGGCCAACGTATATTGTTCAACTTGTGCAGCTTCTTCACACTACCAAACAACGTGCCTCCATCCAATCCACCGCAGCATCCATTAACAGGACTACTAGGAACACCCACAGACCCTCCTGCTGTGATAAAGAAGGTGAGACCCTGGAGAGAAGTACTTTTTAGGCTAATTAAAAGTACTGAGAATGGAGACACCTTTTCAAGTTATTCTGATGAATGCCTATCCTGTAAGGTGTTCTGAGTTTAAAATCCTTACATCACGATTCACTCGTATTAAATTTCTCTTTGCCCTTGTCTGTTTCTTATTTTCTATAATCTCACACAAGTATTTAGTCTAAAGAAGTGACCTAAAACGTTGGCAACTTGTTTCAATTAGCCTGTAGCTAGCATGACAGGCGACAATAATTCTAATTGTTAATATTTTAGTTACACAACAATGTAATGGATTATTGTTAAGAAAAAGCATTTCATTTTATATTTCCAATCACAAAGGTATGGACAGTAAACAATATAGACTTAGTTTTAGCAATACCTTACCACTCTGATGAATAATGGAATTTATATGGCTATTTCAGTTTTTCATGACTCACTGACAAGGACTCATATATTGTGAGACAAACGTGTCTGTAGAAATCTCAGTAAAATATAAATAGGATTCTCTAAATACGTATTTAGCTGTGTTTTTGATGATATATCTGTGCTTGGACAGTTTGAATCCATTACTTTATTATTAATGACCTGTCATAGACAAAGCTACCCTACCGCAATGGCAGTTGGCATACGCATCTCCCGTTCCTAGGAAGACAAATGCCCTAAAGTTGCCATACGCATCTCCCGTTCCTCGGAAGACAAATTTGTTCTCACTTAATACTTTTACTTTATGTTCAGACAGAATATGATATAGTAAAAGGAAGCAAATGCAGCTGGGTAATTGGAATAATTAACTTCTTGGGAATAACAAAATCGTTGGGATTACAAAATTAAATAGTGTGATTAAATAAAGCCTTAAGCATATCACAATGACCAGCCTATTACTGTAAATTTGTTTCATCAGTACGAAAGTAAACAAGAAATATTTAAGCATGTTAGTAAGTGAAAAATTTACAAGAAGTTGTGTTTCCCAATTTTTTAATTGTCTGTGATTTCTAATATTCGATCTTCTAAGGATAGACACGGAGACATTTACAACTGGAATATTCAAAACGAATTCTTAATTTCGTAGTGACTGTCAATCGATGAATTTCAACGATGAAGGGTTAGGGAGGATTGGTCAAAAAATTGTGACACAAATTTTAAATTATTTGTGTCAACGTTTCTGTATATCTGCTTCTCTCTACCAATTCTTATATACAAATATTGATTAGTGCCTTTATAATTATTAATTACAAATACCATTAAGGAACGTTTATATCATCAGTCGTTTAAATTTTAATAATGTATAAATTATGGTCTGGGTCATTATAATTTTCTCAGTGTATTTAAGGAAAACAATATGTACATATCGGTAAGGAGAACCATACATGACTTCCATGTTCTAAGATTTATAGTTAAAATCATTTACATGAATTCGATTCGATAATTTCTAACAACTTAGGCGTGTTCCTTATAAATCCACTTTTATGTTTGACAAATTGAAATGAAATATATTTTTTTTAAATGAAACAGTTATAGAAACTATTTCTTTGTTGCCGATAACGTTGTACGCATACAAAATATTATACCCTCCCCCTTCAACTACCCTTTTTATTTGTTGATATGTCATCTACCTTTCTAAAGTGGATTATTATAACATTCTTTTCAGGATACTTTATTTACCAAAATTAAGTACTTTACTTCTGTTAAATCGTAAAAAGTTGCAGGTAACTAGGTCTACCCCTTCCCCGTAACTTATCTTCACCAAAATGAATAGGCCTTGAGTCCTCTACAACTCGGGCACACATGCAAAAAAATATAAAATTCTGTTTTTTATTTGCTTTAGTTACCGTCCGCCACAGAAAAATTCTACACACAGACACACAAACACATAGGCAGACACACAGACACACACGCACTTTTCGGAAAATGAATTTTGTTCTTATTTTGAGGGCAGTGTATTACAATCAGAATCAGCCCGTATCTCGAACACGATTTTTTCGCGATCACCATTCTTCCATTTCCTCACGGAACATGGAAGTAATAATGCCATTATTTTGATGATGTATAAAACAAACTGTTACAACTCCTTCACACATACGCACACACACACATATACAAACACATTCACTCAACTAATTTATCTGTTCTGTTTGATATTTTATCTTGTATTCGTACACAAGTCCTGATGATGACAATAAATACTGTCGAAACGTCGACAAAATAATTTAAAATTCGTGTTATACTTTTTAGACCGATCCTCGCAAACCCTTCGTCGTTAAAATATTCAAAACGTTATGTAAATTATGCTACAATTACAATATATTTAAATGTCTTCATATATTCAGAGATAATATTGTCATATATGTTTTTTGTCGGTCATCTAAGGACCACATGCCAATTTCAATTCTTTACTCTTTGTTATTTTCTTTTTCTCCAATATTCTTTCATCTTTTCATCTGTGTCTCTTCTTCCTGTCTTTAGTCCACTTTGAACCTGCGTTTTTCCAGTTGGCTTTTCCACCTTATGAATCCTTTCTTTTATAGCAGATATTTCTAAGCCATTCTCTTGAATTATTTCTCCTAAATACTTAAAATTTCGAACCCTCTCTATTCAACCAATACCTGTTAGCAGGAATATTGGCGCATTTTTAATGTTCGTGAGAATGTTTTTTCTGCAGAAATTCTTAAGCCTGTTCTCCTGGCAATGTCCTCAAAAAATTAACTTGTGTTACTGCAGATGTAACATGTTCAGAAAGTATAGCAAAGTCATCTGTGAATACAATACAGTTTAATTCAATATGTTTGTTCCTTCTTCCCAAGATGTTTGGTGGTATTTTGAATTCCTTTAATTTTTCATTCCAAATTCACACTACTTTCTACAGGACACAGTTGAAAAGAATTGGGGATAAACCATCACCCTGTCTTACACCTGTATTTATTTTGAACGGTTGAGATATTTCTCCCATGAATTTTATTTTTGAGACTGTGTCCGTAAGCGTCTCACGGATTAGCTTTGCCAATTTAGATTTAACACATAATCTCGGATTATTTTATCTATAGTTTCTCTATCAACAGAATCAAAAGCCTTTTTGAAATCAACAAATGTTACTACAATTTCCTTTGAATTCAAAGCCTGTGATGAATTTCAGTAGCCTGTGATGGATTATTGACTTCATAGTGAATATTTGTTCTGGACAGGATCTGCCCTTCCTAAAGCGACCCTGATATTCACCTAAATGGCTATCCAATGTTTTTTTTACTCTGTTCAATAGAATCTTAGAAAATATTTTATATGAAACTGGAAGTAAAGATATTCCCCTGTATTTATTTATTAACCTCTTGCTTATCACCCTTCTTATGCAGCGGATGTATTAACCCCACCTTCCATTCTTCTGGGATTTTTTCTGTTTTCCAAATTTCTTCAAACATTAATTGTAGATTGTTTTTGATCTTTGGTAGAGACCACTTCAAAAGTACAGCTGATGTGGAGTCTTCTACATTGGCTTTATTATTTTTAAATGTTTTAATAACTTCTTCAATTTCTTTGATAGTCGGAGATGTATCTTCTTCTAAATTTTCATAACTATCTGACAGTTATAACCTCTGAATCGGTTCCGGGCAATTTAAAAGTTGATAAAAATATTTTGGAAATATTTCACAATTTTCCGTATTGCTTAGGTCAATTCTACCATTTTCATTTTTAAAACAAACGCTTGGTGTTTGGTAACCCTTTAGTTTATTTTTAAAAGTCTGATAGAAATCTCGACAATTATTTTTTTTTTAATTTTCCTAAATCTCGACAATTATTTTGTGTAAAATTTTCTGCATTTCAACAAGTTTTAAGTTTTCAAATTTAAGTTTTCTTTCTTTATTTATTTTCTTTTTTATATTCTCCTGCCTTTATCTCTGTTTCTTTTTTTTCTAATAGCCCTTCTCTTTTTCTTCTTTTATTTTAGACATTAAACGGCCCTTTTTACATTTATCTCCTGCGTCTTTCCCTTGCTGGCTTTAGAGGTATACTGTGTTGTTTCAGTAAATGATGTATTCATATCTAATCACACACTACTGTATCATAACATTAAAAGATTCGCGGCCGAAGTCAACTTCAGATAGATTATTTTCCGGGCTGTACAAACCCAGAATTTTCGACAGTAGCTACGAGTCGTCAGATCTAAATCTAAACCATGGGAGCATAAATGGAGGAGAAAACGGCAAAAATATTTTTTTTCTTAACAATACTTTGCAAACCACTGCTACAAAGTAACTAAACGGTGTAGCGGGTAACGGTGCCGCGGAGTCACAGCACGCAGGACACAATTCGAGCCAGTTAACTAGGTCAAACTAACTCTTTTATCGTAATGCATTTCTCCTTGTCGCTTTTTCTGTGTTTCATCATGTACGTTTAATTCTAGCAGTTCTCTGTTAATAAAGTTTATGTGATTATGGATACTTTATAATGAAAAATATAAACTAATTTCTTTATTTTATTTATTTATTTTATTAACATCGTCATATAATTTCCACTGAATGCCCACTGCTCATCTAATTTCTTGATTTCCAGTCAATTAATCTTCGTTCCCTGTAAGAGTTATCCTAAGTCCTCCTCAGCCGTCATCATCATCATCACCATCATCATCATCTGCAAGTATTAAAGCAAGGATGGTTTGTTCCTGTCTCAAACAGGCAAAGTCTAGAGGTGGTCACTCCAGCGCTTCCTCGGACGTCCCACACTTGTTAGTCCCCTCGGCTTATAGTTCCAGAGTTGTTTGAGGATGGATGCGGCAGTCATCCATTCGACCGACACAGATGTTCCCACCAATTCAGCCGATCCTAGGCAATCTTATCGAGTATACTCATAAAATTCATTTCCTGCCGTATACATGTGTTTCTTCTATGATCGTGGAGAGTATACCCTGCCACGTGCCTGAGAAATGTCATTTCAGCCGCTTGGATACAACTGGCTTGGCCTTTCGTTAAAGTCCGATTGTCAGACCCGTAACTCCTCAGTTGTGTTTTCTTAATTATGTAAGTGATACAATTTATTCTGGAGGGTTAGAAAACGAGTGAGTTTGGAGCCAAGCTATTAATCTAGAAGTCCCATGATTGACTTTCGGGAATTTGTACCTAGTAATTTTTCATTGTAAATTCAAGGTACGCTTTTTAGCTCTCAGATCGGCCTGGCCTGTTAAAAAGTGTTCTAGATAACATCCTGGCGTAATATGGGCGACTGAAAATAATTAGATACTCTGAATTAGTTCACGGGTTGGCCTAATGTGCATAACGCTTATACTGGATTAACGGTAAACAAAACCTGTCAGTATTATTATAATCGATCAAAATTTAGTTTCAGAGTATCTTATTACCTTTACAACTCAGTTGCATGTCCTGTCTAATGCACAAGACAAATGTGGAACTAAAAGTGACTTTGATAAATTGATACATTTTATAAACAAGTAAAAGATAATTGTGTACCATTAAATTTAGATTTTCATTCAGCCAAAAGGTTAGCACCATCGTATCATTATTTTAAAATTTTTACTCAAAATAGCTACCACGATGTCAGTGATTACAGTAGAAATAATAGGAAGTGAACACAGGATCATTAATCATGATTAGGAAAACTTTCCAGCAATTTGTATTCGTACGTTCGACCTGATCAACGCTCATTTGTTATGTCTTGACAACAATGTACACTTCCTATTGTTTTGACATGATAATGTCTTTTGGCTGGCCATCATTTGAAAATTTCTGTAACGCTGTAAACTGTAACGCATCACGCTGCATGACGTCATTCTTGCGTGACGTCATTGGGATTGTTGTAAATAAACGTTTGTTTTGATACGTCGCAATATATATAATGTGTTAAAAATAATATCACTGCAAACAATTAAACCAGATTTATAAAGCGTCCTGAAAGTTTAAAATCAAGTGTTAGCACAATTTACCAGCCGGGAATCGTTAACTAAAACCGCGACCGCTAACATGCTAACGTCGTCGCAGATTAAAGACCTAACAAGCGAACAACACTGCATAGCTGTAGATAGGTTATTGGGGTTATTGTCTCTAGTTAATGGTTGTCTTCGTATGTGATTCAGCTAACGATCTATTCATTAAAATATTTGTCATCGTAAATGCAAATCTACTGTTCTTTATATTTAATTACTCACCGCAGAAATGTGAAGTATAACACAGATACATAATGTCATTGGGATTGTTGTAAATAAAGGTTTGTTTTGTGTTGTGGTGAAATACACTGCTGCTGGTATATAGTAACCATAACGTGGCGACTGATTAAAACTGATTAAAACGCAACATTTGCAGAAAGGAAACAATCAGTCAGTCAGTAACCATAATAATGTTGCGTTTAGCTGGCGGCCGAAAGACATTATCATGCTCTTTAGCTTTTACCACTAGGCAGACGGTACTTGAATTTTTATTCTAGTCATGTGTAACAATCTGTGGAGTGTATTGTTAGCGAGACTCATTCTTGTATATTTTATTGTCAAAATCTCAATACCTAATACTATTTTTGCGACTGAAACTCTTCTCTACAGAATGGAACACAAAAGGTGAAAACTGTGATTATCCTATAACTTAAATTATGTAATTTAAAATATACTTTTAACGCTTGTATTTTCACTGGTACTATATAAATACATACTACGTCCTGGGTCTGCATAACTATAATAGCAATGTAAAAGAAAATGGATAGCCACATATCAATGATTTCCTCAAAAGTATTGGGTCATCTCGTTCTAGGGCAACATTTCCTTTCCTCGCCAAACTTCTTTTCCTTAAAGACTTTCTTCGCTTCTCGCCTTTACTCGTTCGTGCGCCTTACGGTGGCGTTACATCACTTCGTGTGTGCAGATAATGGGAGGTTTTTGTGGCTCATAATATTTGTTTTCATTCGGTGAAACTTTTTACTAGCTACATTGTCCATTATATTACTACCTATTACTTTTACTACCACTACATTGTACTACCTACATTACTACCAACGAAGCTGTCCCTACATTTCTTCCTGACACTCCGTGTTTCATAAGTATCATGATGTTGAATGAGCGTTTCCTATACTTGACATTATGCTTTCTTCCTTATTGAATGGATCTTCAAAGACTTTGTTTGACAAAAATATGTTTTATCCGATAAAATTCTCTTTGAAATGTCCGTTGAGTCATAGGACATTTTATTCACGGTAAAGCGTAAATATATATAAGATAAAAGCTTTAAAATTGTACACGTTAATTTGAAACCTGGTTGAAAATCTTTCATTTATGCCGTTGCAAATATTAGGGCCTAAAATTAATCAAAACACTTTTTGATTCAAATACTTTATATATATATTCAAATAATATATTAAAAGAAAATTGATACACACATTTCAATGTTTCCTTAAAATTATTGGGCCATCTCGTTGTAGGGCAACATTTCCTTTCCTTGCCAAACTTTTTTCCTGAAAGACTTTTTTCGCCTCTCACCTGTACTCGTCCGTGCGCCTTACGATGTCCTTACAGAAAGACAATGCTCACCGTGGCTTTGCATGTGCAGACAATGGGAGGTCTTTTTACAGCTCATAAAATTCATTTTCTTTCGGTGTCACTTTTTACTACCTTTTCTAGTTGGATCAATTATTCTTCTCCGAGTTTTCCTTTCGAACATGTCAAGTTGTTCCTACATTTCTTCCTGAGAGTCCGTGTGTCACAAATATCAGGTCTCATGAGCGTTTCCTATAATTGGCGTTGTGCTTACCTTCTTACTAAATGAATCTTCGAAGAGTTTGTTTGACAAAACTATGTTTTTTAGGATAAAATTCCCTTCGAAATTTCCTTTATCTCACAGGACATTTTATTCAGCGTAAAACCTAAATCTGTAAAAGATAAAACGATTTCAAATTGTATTTTTTAAGTTTAAGCCTGGTGGAATATATTGCATTTATGCCGTTGCAAATGTTAAAATTAATAAAAACACCTTATGTTTGAACACTTCTCAGAACAGATAAGACCCCACTTTTTCGACTCAGTGAATATTATATCTCAAGAATTCTTAAAATTTTCGACACAAAATTTATAACTGACTGAACGCAATATTACAGTTAAATAGATTGAATATAAATGAAAAAGAGAAAATGGAGAAACAGGACGAGGAGGAGAACTTAACGAGGAGAGAGGAAGAATGCAAAGTAGTATTACATAATCAAATACAAATACTAATACATTTTATAAAATCAATTCTAAATAATGAGTGTTGTGTTTAATATTAATTTAACTGCTTCGAAAGGGATCTACGTGTCAATAAATATGTTCCTGTTAATTTGACGGCAAAAGACAGTAAATTTCAGACCTAAGTTGACTGTCCTTGCAGCAAAACATTTGTATTTCCTTATACGCGTCATTTCCTCCGTAACTGCCACAGCTCATTAAGCCTCGAGACTGCACAGTAATTAAACGGTGCGGTGGGTAACGGTGCCGCGGGATCACATAACACAAAGCTCCCGGCAGTAACAAGGTCTAACGAAGTCTGTCTACCGTAATTCGTTTCTCTTTGCGATTTTTCCGACTCTCTTGTTTGGTAGTGTAGTGTTGCAGTTCGTGGATACTCGTGATATTTTCAAAGGTATAGAAAATAAACTTAAATTGCAAAATTATTAGAGCACACAAAAGAAATCTGAAAAGCTTTCAAGTACATTAAAACTGAATCATATGAATTAAAAATGGATACATGTGTAATCTCAAAGATATACACACTAAATTATATTTAAATAATACTTAGAAAAACAAATATAAAATGTAAGAAATCTTGAAGAATCAGGTTTTAACTCAATTAAAACCGGGTGTGCAAATTTGACGGTGATGAGGTGGAGGTAAAGTATCGATAGTTACCGTTTAGCAAGAAATTCCGAAGTATGCTTTCTTTAAACATGTATAGCTGGCTTCTTCAACTCAACAGGGAAAATTATTATTTTCATTTCGCCCGAAAGTATTGGAACAAGTCTTGTCCAGACCCTCTGTTCCCTTGTATATACGCCCCATACCCTTAAAACGAAAAAAAAAAAAAATATATCTCCACCCTCTCGTCATGTTGGCACTAATCGATTACTGATCGATTCTAGTCAAATCGTTTTTAACATCACTTTCTTTGAGGTTGAATAGCTTTGTAGTCGGACCTGCTGCTTTCACCGTTAAGAGACAATAACAAAATAGCAACTATTGAGACTCCACTTATCAATCAATAACGCCGAGACATGGTTACAGAAAACGTTAAAATATTACGGACGTGCCATAAAATTGATGTCAGAAATATGTACACACACGCATATCAAGTCTAGTATGAATAAACATTCCTCTGTGTTGATAGATTAATTGAGCAGTACAGCAATGATTGATTGCTCTATGAAATACACATTCTTTATGATATTGCACATTATTGTAGATAAATTAACACTGTCGTGGTACTGTCATGAGGTATGGTGGTATTTATTATCACTAAAAGACGATCGTGAAATAAATCTTGTGCTATTTTAATCAGGTTTATTTCTGACATTTTAGTAACATAAAAATTATTCGTCAGTTGATCTTCAACGAAAGCTAACTAAACATGATCTCTGTCAGTGATTCATGTTTACCTAACAAAATAAACAAATATATTTATATTTTACTTACGTTTTTAAAACTATTGCTTAAAATGCTTACTTTTCAAATATTTTCAGTCTTCACTTTCTTCGTCTTCGTCTTCTCCGTGCTGTTGTTCTTCTTCTTCTATTTTTTCTTCTTCTTCAAGTCCACCTCAGGGTTTAGCCTTACAGCCTTTTCCGTATTCAGTCCTGCCACCTTCTTTTAGGGCCTACCTACATGGTCTTCCTTGAAGTCTATAATAGATTACCTGTTTAACACACAGCCATTGATCTTTTATTACACGGTTCGTCGTAGTCTTTCGATGCTGATTAATTGTATGAGTATCAAACTCTCCGGTCTGTAGACTAGAGACCCGTGGCTAGAAATTGTGAGATTTACGTGTTATAGATGTTACATCCGATAGAGGTCTGTTAGAATTTTTTTTTAGTCTGCTACTATTATGGTTGATCTAAAAATGTTGTTTTGGAATATCTCATAGAATTTTAAAACATTCTGAAGTATTTCAAGGTAAATACGAGTATTTCCGAATGTTGAACCAAAAGTGGGTATTCTTATCGGTCTAAAAATTGGTTATTCTCATCGGTCAGTTAGTCTAAAATTGAGACAATATGAATAGATAACTTGAACTGCAAGATAATGGTGTTGAAAAGGTTGTAATGTAGCGCATGCTGTTTGTACGAATCACAATCACATCGGCTATGCAGCGGTCGCGGAATCGAATCACTACTCGCTCTGTCTGCCAACCCCTTTCGTTGGGGACATATATACCAGCAGTCTTGTCTGACATATTCGGGGTAGATAATTAACAAAAGGACACACACACACAACTCCCTCTCCACCTTGCAGCTTGCCGCCGCAAGTGGTTACTAGATGGATGATTTCTCTCTGACAGTGGCGGAAGGTGAATTGTACCATGGCCGTTGAGAGCAAGCCACAGGCCTAATGCTTGAAGATATACAGGACTGATAATGTTTAAAAGTACAATTAAGGCCATTCAGCATAGAAGAAACACAGATATACGGCAGGAACTGAATATTACAAGTATACTCGACAGGATCGTCCAGTATCGGCTGAATTGGTGGGAACATCTTTGCCTAATGGATGACTGCCGCATCCCCAAACAACTATGATACTATAAGCCGAGGGGACGGAGAGGTGTGGGACGTCCGAGAAAGCGCTGGAGTGACCAGTTCTAATCTTTGCCTATTTGAGACCGGAACAAACCATCCTTTGTTAATCCTTGAAGATGATGATGATTAAGGCAATTCAGTTTGGTATCCCTGCATGCCAATTAATTTAGACTGGTTTTTACAAACCAAACTGGTTTCGTTAGCTAACCAAAGAAGTAACGGAGACAGTTTTACTGTTTCACACTTTCTCATTACTCACGGACGTGTTCTCATTTACCGTGAGACTGATTGATTTTTTTAAAAAGACCGGTTTAAGTAAATATATGTAGATTTTTTAAATATGAACTCAGCGGGGTTACTGATGATGTATCTGTTCTTGGACAGTTTGAATGCGGGAGGTTATTATTAATGACCTGTCATAGACAAAGATAATACCCCCCCCCACAACACCACAATGTCGGTTACGACGCACCCCATATTGTGCGAAAGACAAATTGATTCACGCTTAATGTTTTTATTTTCAGAGAATATCATATGCAGGCAGAACGGCATGACGGGGTTAAGGTAAACAAATAGAGTTAGATAAGTGGAATAAATTAATTTTTGTAGAATAATCTATTCGTCTCAAATGCGAAACAAAAACATTCAAACGTAAGCATTGTGTCAACGATAAATTTATGAGTATGACTCTATCAAACCTGCGCTCTTGGAACTAATTTTTAAGCGTTTTACTCAGTGAAGACATATCGCTTATATAGTACATTCTTTGTCTGATATACAATTGATAAAATGTGTAACATATAAAATATACAATGTAAACTGTAAAACAGAAAATGTGAAATGTAAAATATATCAATCTAAGTACGAAATATAGCATATAATAACTGAATACATATAATCACTTTAAAATGTCCATATATACTTCTGCTCTAATTTATATATTTTTTCAGTCATTTCCTCCTTCTTCATACTTCCTATTTCCTATACACCTTCTTATAAACTTTTGCTTTTCATACTTCTTCTTCTTCTTCTTCTTCTTCTTCTTCTTCTTCTTCTTCTTCTTCTTCTTCTTCTTCTTCTTCTTCTTCTTCTTCTTCTTCTTCTTCTTCTTCTTCTTCTTCTCCTTCTCCTTCTCCTTCTCCTTCTCCTTCTCCTTCTCCTTCTCCTTCTCCTTCTCCTTCTCCTTCTCCTTCTCCTTCTCCTTCTCCTTCTCCTTCTCCTTCTTCTTCTTCTTCTTCTTCTTCTGAATATTTTTGTACTTTTGTTTTACAGTGCCCCTAGACTTCTATACATCTATCGATTTCGAAATGAAAATCATTCTTCCAGATAATATTTGATATTGTTACGATGGTATCACGGATCATCGTACTGTACAGTGATAACAAAAAGTCACTCCAATAAAGTCACTAATAAAAACTTGAAATCAATAAGGTACTCTCATATGATAACTCTAGTTAAATTTGTCCACACGCAATAATAATGTCAACTATTAAAGAGTTCCGCACTAGTTATAACACAATAATCACTTTTCACTAATCCGTAAAAACGCACTGATGAAATCGCCACTGTAACTGACTTCCAAGCCGGACGTTTTCCTTATAACCCATAGGTCCCGCAGAGGTTCCAGAAAAATTTTTCATCCTTCGGTTGCGTGCCAGCATAATTTGTGTAGTTACAAGTGCTTCCAAACAGTCTGGAAGGTACTGTTGTGCGGCCTTGACTAAAACACTGCACCTGCTCGGCTAGCCGAGAAACGTGTAGAACTTTCACATAACTGCCCCTACCGACTTCTTTGAGAACGTTACGTAATTTCGTAACAACATATTTTAAAATTAAATTATTTTACTCTTCTTCTTCTTCTTCTTCTTCTTCTTCTTCTTCTTCTTCTTCTTCTTCTTCTTCTTCTTCTTCTTCTTCTCCTTCTCCTTCTCCTTCTCCTTCTCCTTCTCCTTCTTCTTCTTCTTCTTCTTCTTCTTCTTCTTCTTCTTCTTCTTCTTCTTCTTCTCCTTCTCCTTCTCCTTCTCCTTCTCCTTCTCCTTCTCCTTCTCCTTCTCCTTCTCCTTCTCCTCCTTCTTCTTCTTCTTCTTCTTCTCCTCCTCCTCCTCCTCCTCCTCCTCCTTCTTCTTCTTCTTCTTCTTCTTCTTCTTCTTCTTCGTCAAACTTCTTTTTTCTTCTTCTTCTGCATTAGCCTTGCTATTCACTCCAACGATTCTCCCATCAATATCATGGTCTTCCCGGCTCCGTCAGTCGTTAGTGCTAGTCGTGCTGCCGTATGATTTTCGCCACTCCACCGTCCACCTTTATATCCAGTCCGTAACATCCTCATGTATTCGTTGCTCTTGGCGTCGCAAACGGTAGCTTCTACGTACTACACTTATTTCACTCAGTTTGCATCGCTATCGCGTTCAAAGTGCGATGCTGGTAAAATAAAATAGAAATAGTAATGATAGTAAAAAATTAGAATACTTTAACGTAATTAATGAACGAGCGAAGCGAGGCTCAGTTGTAACTGGACAGTTTGGCATTTCTGTGTCCTTGGATCCTTGTGTGCAGGGCCGGTCCTGGGGTAGAGCGAGAGGAGCGACCGCTCTAGGCGCCGGGTGAGGAGTGGCGCCAAAATCCGATTGTGAAAAAAATAAAATTCTGTTGGCGCCGTTTTGCCACATTTCGCTCTTACCTACTTACGTCCTATAATGAAAATAATTCTGTTATGAGTATCATTGGTGGGGCGGTGCTCGGCGGCGCAGCGGTGGCGTGGGACTCGGCCAGCATGCCACCACCGACCGCCCCAACACGCTCCACACAGTATCCGCTCGCTCCCGCGGCCCCAAATGAAGGAACTAACGAAGTTTGTATAAAATCTCGGTCTTCATCACAACTGATGGCCTTGCACGGTCCCTTTATAATTAGGTACATAGAGTTTTTGGGTATTTGTTTATTATTTTTATTATCATTATCACATTGGTACGTGAAATACTACATAGAATATCAATGATCCTGTTTTTTTTTATTATGTTATCTGATTAGTTTTTAGTTTTAGAATTATTCAAACTGATCAAAATGTTAAAGACCAAATTCTAATTAATATAATTTTGTTTATGTTGCAGCAAGAGTGCAATATGAATAGCAACTTAATTTTGATTCAATAAACGTATTGATTTTTGAAAAGTTGGTGTTTTACTTAACAGAAACTGAATTCGAAAGGTGTCGACCAAGGGGCGCCGAACGGGATTCTCGCCCCACCCTAATAAAGGGGTAGGGCCGCTGCTGCTTGTGTGCCTGTTGTATTCATGTTCACCGGGTATATACCATTGACCATTTACAGGTACGCGTGAGAAAATAGTAGTGGCGAATTAATACTAACTTATGCTTGTGTTTTCCAACATTGAAGAACAAAAGGGTCGAAAGCAAAAAGGGTCTTACGTTTCCCAGCTCTATTCCAGCTGTATCTGTCTGTCAATTAGGGGTATGTCATGGTAAAGTATCAACCCACAACCGATTTCCATAAAATTTGGCGCGTATGTCCGCATCTGTAACCTACAGAAGCTTATTACTTTTTTACATTGACCCCCAAAAAGTTGTGGAGGCAGTTGGTAAAGAATTTGAGGTCAGCCAAATTAAAAAAAAAAAACTACAAGTATCAGATTAAAGAGAACTTAACTACGATCTGAATATAATGCCCTCCTTTTTAAATATCAAAAAATATAGGGGCACCAGGGCCAAATAGTATATAAAGACTTTTATAAAGACTTTTGAGAAAAGTTTAACTTACCAAATTAAACAGTTATTTTTTTAATGAAGAAAGTTGTGTTAGTGGTTGAAATCACAAGCAATTCCGATCTGACGATGAGCTGTGAAGCTTGAAAGCGCTAATCGGGATAATTTTTATATAGTGGTGTGCAACAGTGATCATTCTGCTAGTAATTTTTTTTACTAAAATAGTGTTTAGACATGTAAATTAAATAATTTAGGATAGCGGAGCCCTAAAAAAGCCTAATATAAGACTAAAAGGGATGGTGTAACCCAAAATCAGAATTTAGTGTTCGCTTTGAATATTTTTATTTTTATGGGCACCAAAGTCCAAAAATAGAAGTCGAAGTTTTGAAAAAATTGTAATTTGCACAATAGTTCTCCTCCAGTTCGTCGAGCTTACTAATTTTATATATAAAGTCAGATGGCTAAACATTTTGTTTGCAATATTCAGCTGCCCTTAGCAAAATAAAATTTTCACAATCAGAATGATCACTGTTGCACACCACTATATAAAAATTATCCCGATTAATACAATTTTCAAGTGAACAATTAATGATTTACAATTCTGATGATATTAGATTTCAACCAAACAAATATGCTTATATTTATTAATTCGGGGTCAGAACGTCCTACGACGTTGTCCGATACCTAATCTCCAATATTGTCTGTCGTTGCAATTTTCTATTGTAGTATTTATTGTCTATTTATTTCTAATTAGTGTATTATTGTCGTTGCAGTTTTCGTCGTTTTGTTCTCTCGACCCTGATCTTCTTATGAGATCCATATCATTATTATTATTGGTTCTTTTTGTGCTCTCTAGATATCCAACTCATTGTTTTCTTTGGTAGTTTGTCTTATCCCATTCTTTGTACGTGTACGTTCTAGATAGATCAGTTGTTTTTCTTCAATTCAGTCGATGATTATCTTGTGTACGCCCACTTCTTCTTTGATCGTTTTATTTCGTATTCGCTCTAACCTTGACGTTCCAGCAGCTCGTCGCAAAGCGTCCATTTCTGTAGCTTCTAACTTTCTTTTTACCTGTTCTATCATTCTCCACGCTTCGGATCCGTACATCAACGTGCTTTTAGTCATACTATCGTATACGCGTATTCTTTTCCTCATTTCTTTTCCATTTTCTGTGCTCCATCGCATCGCATTCAATGGTCTAATTATTTTTTTTGTTTTGTTTATTCTTGATTTTATTTTAACATCATTTCTGTTCCTTCATCATTAAGGTTTACTCCTAAGTGTTTGTAGCTGTTGCATTTTTATACGTTTTATGTTTTCTAAGATTAAATCTCCAAGGAAATATATTCTAATTAAATTAAAACCGTACCTGTGAGTATAGCTGTCATTAATTTGCCATGTGTGTGTGTGTGTGTGTGTGTGTGTGTGTGTGTGTGTGTGTGTGTGTGTGTGTGTGTGTGTGTGTGTGTGTGTGTGTGTGTGTGTGTGTGTGTGGAACAAGGAGAGTTATTTTCTTGTCGAAAACTCTCTTAACACTTGTTTCGCAGACAACCTACATGTGCCACCCACCCTCTTTCAACACAACACAAAATACCTACACCCCTTCCTGTGCTAGAGTAATCAATTACTTGGCTTTTCCAGTCCGCACGCACTCAACTACCCTTTCGTTGGGGTTAAATAGCTTTTCGGTCGGACCTCCCTCTTTTCATTGTTTGAGAAACAGAAGTGAACACGAAACAACTTTTAAGTATTCTTTTTAGCAACGGATTGCAGAGAGACTTCGTGTCAAGAGGTGTGACCTTAAACGTATTGTAAGCTCCCTTCTCGCCCTCTCTCTCACTCACTCTCTCTCTCTCTCTCTCTCTCTCTCTCTCTCTCTCACCCCCCTCTCTCTCTCTCTCCCTCTTTCCCTCTCACCCCTCTCTCTCTATTATACGTAGTAAACATTAATTCCTTTAATCTTGCATGCCCTTATATTTGGGCACCATGTGTATAAATAACATACATATTATAATGTATTTATACATAACACCAGAAGCATACGCTTCCCAGACGACGCGGTCAAACACTGTCCTGTGCGGCAGTGGCTGATCTGTTACAAGTGCATACATGTACTTAACATTGTGTAGGGAGTTATTCCAGTTTACAGTAATAAGCTCCTTGAGCTGTAGAAATCCCTAATAAGTTGATGCCTCAAATAGGTTTTTGCAATTTTTTAAAATTATAATCAACATTTTCTTATAGGGCATCAAAAATATTTGAAATTTTTAAACTGAACACTACATTTAGAATCTTATTACAATTATTTTTAATTCAATATCCCACCTGGAATTTTTTGATTCTATTCGAAATTTTGTTCCACTTTTTGGGTTCTATATCCCAAAATTTAAATTTCTTACATTGAATACCGTAATCACAATTCGATTAAAATTATCTTTAATTTAATGTCTCATATACGTTTTTCGATTTTTCAAAATATCGACTCCTCACATTTTTACCTCTCGCCAACAACACATAAATAATATCGATGAGAGTCCTTAGTAAAATTAGAAATGCAGAAATAAGGTTCCTTCTCAAAAAGAAAAGAAAATGAATAATTTTGTAGATGTATTTTATAGATGTATAAAGTTAATGTGGACTGGATGGATTTCATTTAACAGCTTCAAAATGACAGGAGAACATTTCGCCAACGTTTGTAACTAATGGCGGAGGACCAATGGCTGTGGAAGGGGGTTTTGAGGTTGAAACTGCTCCCTCCAGAGTATTAAGAAAAAGATAAGCTTCAAAAATTAAAAATAAATGTAATCCTGAAAACCGAATTAGATAATTTGACCAGTTACGTTTGTACGAACAACCTAAATTTAGATACGCTACAGCTTTCTTACAAGTACGATATCATTTCGTCTAAACACTGTTTGATGTGTGTCGGTGGTTGTGGTTGCTTCTTAATTTTTATATTAGTTTTGAGATCATAACCTCTTAGGCCGGCCACGCACAGGAGGGACATTTTGTTTACCAACTGAACCATTTCGACGCTTCGTGTTACAAAGCGTCGCCACGGTGGTGAGAGGTTTCAGACATTATCTTATGACAAAACAATTTCTCGTCAGCTGTTTTCGACCTGTGAAAGTGTGTGCTCCGTCGGTTCGTGACAGGCATTAAAATAGAAGGCATGGACTAGGTTAAGCTGTAATATAAACTCCTCGTCTTGTGTGGTTAGAATTCAGCGCATGCGCAGTTCAAAACGTCGCAAGCTGTTTTGTTACGAGACATAAATTGAAGGAGATTCATCTTTGGTCGCGTGGGGTTTCGTGACACCTAAACATAACGTTGCAGCAATTGTGTGGTGGCGTTTTATAGATCATAATGGCAGTAGAATTATCTGCGACGCTTTGCGACACAATGCGCCAAAACGGTTCTGTCGCGAAACAAAATGACGCTCCAGTATGCGGCCGGCCTTAGCGAGGAGGAAACAGGTTGCCTTCGAATTCTCATTCAGACTGAAGGCAGTAATTTAGTGCACAGCAAATTAAAAAGTTTTATATTAAATAGTTTATTAGTAGTTACTCGTATCTCATACAAATGTGCCAATTGTTGTAGGCCTACATAATTTTTCGATCCGTGTTTAAGTAGTTTTAGTATTTTTTAACGTAGCGATGTATTACCATTTTGGAAACGGCGTTATATGCGCTATGTGTAAACTGTGCAATTTGTATGGTAATATGAACAAATGTTACCGCCAGCCTCGTATTAGCGTACCTCTTGTATGAGATTTTGAAATGTTTGTTTTGACGAACGGTAGCGCTTAACTTATAAAAATACTTTATTTTTCTTCTACGACAAAACGAGTTGACCGATTTACTCTATTTGCTTTAAACATTTACAGACAGTGTCTGATAAAGGCGAAGCTTTAAAAAATCCGTATAAAACGTTTAACCCAATCATCCTCAGCGGAAGAATTGTAAGGATCAGTACCCGTTTTCTGGTGTTGTTTGTCTTCTTTTAAGTAATCTTTATTGTTTTAAATTTTATAAGTTTGTTGATGTACATTTTATGTTTATCTTCGTGATAACAGCAAATTCTGTAGCAAATTATGAGTGTTTTCTTTTAATTTGAGTATTTTTATTTATGTTAAATTACACTCAATTTTAAAATTTCGTCTCACTACTTTACTTCACATTGAAACCATTGAAATTGACCTTACTTAACACAGTTGACCTTGAGGCGTGGAGTTTTATGTGTGTATTCTGTGTGTGTGTGTTTGTGGCATCTTATAGATTCCATAGTTGGTAAGTTTAATTTTTGTTTGTTTGTTATGTAAATACTTTAGTATGTTTTGACTCTGTCGGTTGTAAGACACTGTATTGTTTACTTTTTATTTGTGATATTTTAGTGTTTGTTTTGCCTGAAGATGGTTACAGATTTGTTGCATATCCGAAACGTCACTGTATACAAAAATCAGTGATGGAAGAAGTTTGAAGATGTAATTTGATGATGCATGGTAGGAACAGATAACTAAATTACATAGGAATTAGTGAAAATTAATAGTTTTAAAGATTACTGTATTAGCCAGCCTAGAAACATGTCTCTAGGATGCTAAGGTATTTATGAGGATATGTAAGTAGTAATGGGCTGTAGGCTCAGTAGTCTGCCACGCATAATTGTGTACCACGCGTAATTGTGTACTTAAACAAAGCGTTGTTTATTGTGTAAACCTTTGTAAAGGTTGTTGTCCTTTACGGTTCTGATTAGCAGATTCCTTAAGCAAGGAGGGTTTAGTTTTGTTTTATGAATTTTTATAGTTTTCATTTTACCTTTATTTTATAGTTTGCTGTTATTTTTCCGATACTTGCTTTTAAACGTTTCGTGCTTGTCCTTGAAAATATCTCTTGTTATTGGATTCAGATTTTTAGATTAATTTTGTTACTTTTGAAAACGATCAGAGATTTTTAGTAGTTGAAACAGCGTGTATTTAAAATTTTAATGTAACATTGTGGAGAAACTTTTAACGTGATTCTTATAAAAATGTTCAGGTTTTATTTTTGCAATCTGTTATAAGAACCCTTTGCAAGTGTTCAGCAAAAGTTATGAGTGAAAGCAAAAAAGTACATGCCATATAAAATGTACTCCAACGAGCGTTCCTTCCAAATCTAAAATAAAGTCAAAAATGTATGTTTCTGTTTCCTACGGGCGTTTCGTCAGAAACCTTTTGTTTGTCCTGCAAATCCTGCGTCATCCAGCATCTTCCTTGCCAGCTCGTTCAGAGGGCATTGTTAATCCACTTCTGTACCTAGTGTAGAGACGTTTAATTTCTTGTCGTAAATAGGACATCTTGAGGTCCTTCTATATGATATTGTTCTCTAACGGGGTATTAAGCCATGGTCTGTTACTGTTTACATAGCGTACAATAGACGTTTCTGTACTATGGTAACTGCTCATCTTGCCAGTTACTGAATCGCTTAGACACTGAAGATGGGGTGCAGTGGTGTAGCCATCAACATAAGGACGCCGGGCGCGAAAGTATCAAAAGTCGATCTATATGGCGTGATTTGGCACGCATCACGGGCCATTTACCACTGTCGTGTGTACCATGTTACGGGGTCCGTTGCTAGATCTCTATATTTGATTGCTTTTCAGAATGGTCTTATAAGCAAGAGGTTTATTTTCCACGGTCATCTGTGACATCCTTCCGAGAAAACTATATATTGTAACGAAACAGAACGCTGTATGAATAACTATAAATAATAAACTGTAAAAACTCATTCAGGACTAGAACCAAGCATTATGATCACCAACTAATAAACAGAAAACCCCAAAATTGAAGATAATGAATGGACCGAAATTAACTCAACAACACCAGCCATTGACCTGACTATGACTAACAAATAATAACCAGACATTACCCAGTAAGATAGGGCAGTAAATCAATAAAAAAGTAAAGCAGTAATCAAACACCAAATAAATAAACATAATCCAAATAATAAAGAGTACAGCCACTTCATATTATAAAATGTGTATGACCTATAGGACTAAATAGGCCAATAAAAATCTGTCTTTTCGTAAAAATAAGGTGACAAAAGGGGCACAAAACCCTATAGTGATATAAGTGAAAACAAACACATAAAAGGTGGCCTAATAATAATCACATAGGCTACAGTTAAAAAGTGTGGTGTTATTTAGATTAAGAAGTGATGTTCAATCAATCATGATTGACAATAGTGATTTAGGAATTAACACACAAACCATTGTTTAGCAGTGTGTGACCATTTAAATGTAGTAAGTTATAATTATTAAGACAAGGAGTATAGTTAAGAGTTTTGTTTTACATTATAAAAGTTTCATGTTACTAGCAGATCAAGTTACAATAATATTGTATCAAAGGGTCATAGTCAACTGTCCTCCATCATTCTAAATTTTTTAATAAGATAAATGTAAAATCCACAAAATACTAATTTTTACATCACCAAACCATGCTATGTTTGGTATCAAATGATTTGTAATGTTATTTTGATTAACCACATATACATAGTATTAAATATTATTGTGTTATGATAAAAAAGGTAATTTGAAGGCAAATTATAAAATGTAATTTATTTTAATGACCATGATAATGTAACAGTTGAACTTTGTACTATGGGCCAATAAGAATCCAAGAAATTTTGGTCTGCTTCTGTGAAAAAAAGAAGAAATTAGAACACTCGATTGTTAACCACTATTGAATACGGTTGAGGAGTGCAGATAAAAATATTATTATGTAAAAAATTGTAAAAAGCAAGAAACCAAACTCAGAAAACTGAATTGCCAAACGGAACAATCTTGAAGTCATTACAACAAATCATATAACTCAACAGGAACGACTACCAGTGAAATTAAGAAATTCCAAAGTGATTAATAAGAAAGAAGCCTAAATTAAATTTAACTGAGGAACTGTATTCTACAAAAATAAAATTATAACCAACCAATTCTTGTAATCCAAATACGAGTCATCACCAACGACACCAACAACTCCCACAACATTAATAACTGATAAACATTTTATAAAAGAAAACAAGAACATAATATAAGAAATAGAGAACACTAAGTAACAATATTTTATTAAAATACATTGGGAACCAATTTACTCTAACCACAACTGGCAACACATCGGCCATGATTATGACGTCACTCAACAACCAGCATTCATTGCGCACATAGTGAAATGAATATTTTACCGGCCATATTGTTCAAACATTAATAATTATTTATAATATTATATTAGATAATAAGTATTAAGCTATTTCTATTGTAATGTGCTCTTTATTGGTTTTTATTAATTAATAGAACCTTGCGTAGCAGCCAAAAGAATTCACTTTTATATAATTAAATCATTTGACGATTGACCCTGAAATAAGAATCGATCATTGCTAAAGTATATATCGAAATAACAATTTTTACTAAACTGAATAACATTTTCAAAGATTAAACATTATTATTACCAATATCATTTCCATGTGTTTTATTTCTCGAATGTAAGGTATAATCAGGATTCGTTCTATACTCACGAAGATGAAGAAGACGTCTGCGAACTGTAAGAATAACAGAAACTACGAAACCGAAATTAACCTCAACGAATACGTTTAAGATGGGAATCGAATGTAGTCGTTGAGAAATTATTTTGGGACGATACAACCGCTATATTCAAATATTTGAAGCAGACGAACTGAAGAATTCTCTTTGGTTAATTCGAGAATTAACCAATAAAGAAGACTCATACATAAAAATAAAAATAAAATTAAAAAGAATTAACATAAATTCGAGGAATAAACACGCAACCATTAGTATCAACTGACAAAACAAATACACATAGAGCAGAAGGATTTATTAACAACACAGTTTTATTACATATTAACATTAACAATACCAGCAACACGGTTTTATTATAATATATATGTCTAAAGGGAAGGGGAAGCTGTTTATTTTTGATTACTATGTACTTTCGCGATGTAAGACGTCAGATCTATCCAGATATATTTAACATATTCCGCCTGTGGTAACCGAGAGTTACTTAATGTTACAGACGGAGAGATATCTCGTCTTATAGCCCTATTAAAGTGAGTCAATAATTTCGATTCATTTTGCCTTTATTCGCTTCTTCTTTTTGGATTTGGTTTATGTTGTTTTGTAAGTTTTTCGATAGAACTTACAAATATACGAAAAGTACGTCATCTGCGAATGTCGCTATCATAGTCCATCTGGATGTCGGTGTGTTCTTAGTATATAGCGGATAGATTATTGGCCCTAATGTGCTTCCTTGCGGGACTCCTGAATTTTATTATGCACTATTTTATAATAAAAAGTTGTCTTTCTTGAAGTTTCCTTTTAGAGTGAAACAATAGGAGTGTGGCAGATATTTCTTCAGTTTGTATACAACTGTTAAACAAAATTGAGTTTAAATTTGTCCATTTCTGTCTCTCAACATAAGAACGTATCAAGGTAAGTAGTGCTTATTGCTAAGCAGTATTCAATTTACTCTTCCGTACTTTCAGTTTCTCATCTAATTAAACAAAGGAAGGCAGAGCAAAGTAGTTGAAAGGTTGCCAACACCTCTCGGGTTGCACCTCACAAACAGATACGCGAACTCTGATCCTTCTTTTGTTCTCCACTAATCAATTACGTCTGTTGCCGTGCACACGCACACTGCGGTTAAATGGGTTTGAGTCTTACACCAGTACTTCACACGTTGAAACACAAAGAAAGTATCCGAGCACAAACGAAACCAATATAGTACTGTTTACAACACTCCTAAGAGACTTTAAAGCAGATAGTACACTATAATAACGTAGCACGTAACCATTAAATTTTAAAAGTCTTAACTTTAAAGGCACACACACACACACACACACACACACACACACACACACACACACACACACACACACACACAAACAAAGTTTATAAACCGCTGACGATGCTGATGTGTTTCAGTTAAACGTGCGTCAGGTTGTTGAAACGATAAAAACGTAATACACAACTTGCAAAAGAAACTACATTGAGTAATATCATAATATTATAGGCCTATATATATAACAATGTGACAGTCAATTGTGTAATCTATAATAATATATACACTTGGCTTATTTGCGGCAAACTCACAATTATCTTTAGCAAATATTTGAATGCGTGAGAATTTGTTGTCATTAAATTAAGAACTTAAATTTAATTAAATACAAGGCAATGTAATCGAATCTTCAAAAAATCGAAATGGTCCGGTGCGAACAAAAATCATAATTGTTAACCAAACGCTCGTACAGGCAGCACGTTTGAATTACAGATGGTGATATAACATATGAATAGTACCAAGATATTTCAAAGAAGAATGACAAATATCGAAGGATACGTGGTATTATACGACGAACTCAAAGGTAAAAACGATGTGGATACTCAAATAAAATTTAATAATTTGATGACGATCCCCTATTTGTTGTATGGATCAGAATCTATAAAATCCTTAAGGAAATAAGAATTTATATTATTGGGGTCTTCTGAAATAAGAGTTCTTTGATCAGTCGGAGGTTGTACAAACCTCGATCATATAATAAGTAGGCCTGTTAATATAAGACAGGGATTGGATATACAACCGCTAATACAAATATCATCATAATGTAAAGAAAGATGGAAGGATTATATATTATACATATTGTTACGAGAGTCTCACTGAACGTCGTATGGTACAGTGGGAAAAAAATACAAGACACCAATGAAATCACTAATCACCAGCTTTAATTATCACAAATACAGATTATAATAAACTTTTCCAATAATCAGAGCAAAATTTGTCCACACGCAATAGTAATGTCAGCTAATAGAGTCCCGCACAATTATAACACTTCGCCACAATACTTCGAACCTCACTTGAAGAAGTCGCCGCTTAAACTGAACCGAACTGACCGTCGCTGGGTGCTTACATTTATACACCGCTGAGATTCCACAATAATCTGTCACTTTTTCGAGGACGTGTTAAACAGGCGCTCTCGAATCCACTAGAAACAATCTCACTGTCTGGCCTTAAACACAATGCCCGACAGTTGCGGTCCGGAATATCCTCGATTGTTGACGCATGATACGTTTCATGCAATTGTCTTTCACCACAAAGCAGCAATATGTACGCACACAAACATTACAGCTGGGATCTGCTGGGATAGCCGAGAAAAGAATAGAACAACGTTCTCCTATGTACCAGGACGTTACGTATGCGTAACAATATGTCCCTGAATAGAAGATCGAGAATAATCTCTTGAAAATAAAAAGTGTCTAATCCTGACATAAAAGAAGAAGAAAAAGAAGAAGAAATTAAGAACTTAGGTTTAACACAGCATTAAGGCGTTAGTGTCATAAACTCCAGTGTTGGTTTAGTGAAAAGTGTGTGACACTGAAACAGTAAAACACGTTCGCGTAATGGTAAGACATGTGTTAAAGAATAATGTGTTTCTACACACTCATGAATTACTGAGTACACTTTAGTGTGGAGAAGACTGGTAAGAATATATAAACAAATAATTTAAATACAAATAAAATAAAATATTATAAAATTGTATTATAAAATAATATAATAATTGATAATAATATAGGTTTGTTTTGTGTTTTAGAAGCTGAGAATGGGAACAATAAGCTTACCGAAACAACGTACAAATATGGGAATAAAACATCTTGAGGTAAATAATTTATAAATATAAAAAAAAATGTATATTATATTATTATTTTAATAGTGTTATTATTGAAATATATCTAATTTATTATTCAACCCCCATGGTATCGAATATTCGTAATTGATGGAATGTAGACGTTTTGGCACGGGATCTCTATGTTAGAAAACTTATTTGTAATCTTATTTCGTGATGCAATTGACTTATAAAAAACCGATCATATTGCAGGATTCAATTTTTCTGCATGACGTCATTATGCCGCACTTCAACCCCCCTTCTAATAAACATACCTTCACTAATTTCTGGTAGGTATTTCGATTATGTAACAGTCTATATCGATATGTAATGAATATCACTTAAATGCTATTAAAATTACACAAAGCGTGTTAATTGATAATTTTATGCCATTAAATTGTTTATTTTTAGTCGTAATCGTTTTTCATTGTTAAGTAAGTTTTATGCGAAATGTTTCTATCAATATTATACTAACATTATATCAATATGTGTAATACGTTTCAAATAGTATTTTGATAGGTTTGCTATGTTATATAGCTTTTTGTACAGTTCTGCACTAAATTTCTAAATATTTTTCTAAATTTCTAAATTTTGTTGTACGTTTATGAATACCGTGGATCTGGTTCCAATGCTATCGTAAAATTATGTTTTCAATTTTTAACCGCAGTACGTTTGCGTAAAACGAAATGTCATTTTCGTTAGCTTAGGTATAATAATATAGTACCAGAAGATTGAAAACCACAGAAGGAGACGGCGTGAAAACTTGAATCGCACGCATGATACCCGTCTACCTGTGGCTGCCTTGGGATATCACCCTCCTGGGAAGAGAGATGTCAGTAGACCGAGGACGAGATGGGTTCCGAAACAGATCTAAGGCCTACTCCAGATCATTTTATATTATAGTTTCGTAGCCATAAAATAAACCCACTCTGAAGAAGTGTATGTAAAGCATGCACTTCTTCTTCTTCTTCTTCTTCTTCTTCTTCTTCTTCTTCTTCTTCTTCTTCTTCTTCTTCTTCTTCTTCTTCTTCTTCTTCTTCTTCTTCTTCTTCTTCTTCTTCTTCTTCTCTGTATGACGTATCGATACTAAAACATCGAAAATGTTGTGCAGGTACAGTTATTGGGAAGGTACCGATTATTTGTATGTGTGTTTGTCGTAAGGTTTAATTACGATCTCATATTCAGTGTGTAATTATAATATTTATTCCAATGAACTTTCAACATGTAAATAACAATCAATGTGTTAAATACTGAATAATCAGTAAATTTATTTATACTGTAAATATTACAAGTCGATGGGATCTAAAATAATATTATACGCGAGCTGCAGAATTTGAGTATTATTTTCAACGAAGTACGTATATTACTGGATAAATTTTATATTAGATAATTATTATTTGCAATTACTAGACAATTTAAAAAATCCTTATTACCGTAGAGTAATAGTAGTATTTTTTGTTTTGTAAAGTAACAATTGTAGATTAATCATACAATACACGCTAAAAATTCCAAACAATCGGATTTCTGTTAAAATTTCCTTTCTCCAACTTTTTCAAATTTGTGATCTAATTTTTGAGCTTCACTCAAAAAATGTTTAAATTTAAAAACTGTACACAGTATTTAGAGTATGTATTCAGAGTTTCGTTAAAATTCCGTTTAATTTTATATGCCACATGGAATTTACAATTTTATGAAACTTTTGCTCAACGTTTAAAAACTTTTGCCCTGGCGTTCTAAAATTTTGAAATTACTAAATCTTGTATCTAAAATAGGATTAAAGTAAAATTTTTTTTAATTTGGTACTTTACACCAAATTTTTGCGGTTTTATCAAACTTTTTACCTATTTTGGCCTTAAAATTTTCAATTCTGAAAAGTGAACCCTAAATTCATATTTTCGTTACAATTTAATTAAACTGAACACAACGATTAAAAAAAAATTTGAATCCCTCACTTTTTCGCCTCCAGTTTCCCTGCTTTTCGGGGGATCGATCTCAAAAACATTAGACGTTCTGTACGATAAAAGTACAGCCACACATGTCAGGGGTTACGAAAATCGGGTGATGCATTCAAACATTGTCATGAGACATAGCCTACACACAGTTATACAGATGGACAGACAAACAAATTTTCATGTCAAGTAAGAACAGAAAATTCGGTTGGATTAGGCCATTTTACACTAATTTTCTGCTTTATTACAATTCAGCAATACGATCTGGCAAAAATTAATCAGAATTTATAATAAAATTCAATTTAACGCATAAAGAGGTCGTTTTAATATGAAAAGCGGTGATCAGTGTTTAATATCGCTCGACAAAAGACGAGAGAATTATTAGTGTAGTAGTAGTAGTGGCAGCAGCAGCAGCAGCAGTAGTGACTTGCGTACTGGCGCCGAACGGAGCGTCCCGACGCCTGTGTTGGCCCACAACAACAGTAGTAGCGTCGCGATCTTTGACCGTGTTAGACGCAGTTGTAGCGATGCTCCTGGGAAACACAATGTCCCGTCACACGACGTGAAGGTAAGAACACGCCAACTTTCACGTGTCCCTGACGATGTGTAAATTCAGTCTGACACACTACTCCCTTCACTAACAGCAGTGTCGATTTAAAGTTTATGTTATTAAAATAAATAATTATAAAACAATTTCTGCCCGTTATTTCATTACTTTTTCTAAGTTTTTTTCAAAGTAATAAACGGAATTAATGTAATTTATATTTTATTTGTCTGAGATCCCATCTGATAGGCTACTACTTATTAACAACGGTTACAATAATTAAATCTGGTTTAATTTTCCATGATTAATTATAAATACAAAACCTACATTTGAATATAGGGTGTTACTGAATTATATGCGTTTTAAATATTTCTCCACTACATTACGAGAATTTCGTTATCAAAAAAGGCTAAATTATAATGCTTTTGTTTGTTTGAATTTTGGAAGTTTATAAAACATATATCTAATACCGATTTTTAATATAGGCCTAATCACTTCAATTCAATAACGTTTAACCTATAGAACTCTCCCCATTAAATGTTTTAAAAACAATTCTCGCATTCTGAATAGGTTAAATTCATTTTGAAGTTTCACTTATATAAGCCAATTGGTTTCAAAATTTTCTCTACCATTTATTCTATTATTATTTGTTAAAATAATCACGTTAAAAAGTTCAAAGAGATGATTATTAGTTTAATCTTATTTGTATTTCTAGTAACTTAACACTATTAAATGATATGTAAATTAATTAAATCATGTTCACTCGTTTAACTGGTTCTACAAAATTTTTAATACAAACGTTTACTACAATTTCAATTTCATGTTTTCTTTACTGTAAACAATTAATTTAAAGATTTATTTTGTTCCTTAATTTATTATTTTCTACAAAATTTATTTCGTGAACAAAATAAAGAAAATAATATACTTTTATATTGTTTTTCGGTTTTTACCAATGAAATAATTATTAACACATTTAGCATTAATAATATCTGGATTAATTACGTATGTTTGTTGCCTTTAAAATATAGCCTAAATAAAAAACTTCAAATACAATCTTTTAGTATTTTAATTTCTATAGTAACAAACACCACTTGTTACAATTTTGGGATATGTGTAACTCTTCCAAAAATTGTTAGTTTGTTCAGTTCATAAACAAACGTAAAGAAACAACTGGAGTTGCAGTTTTTTTTTTTTAACATGATAATGTTTTTAGGCTGGAGGTCATTCCACAAAATTCGTGATGCAAAATGTGTAACGTCATCGAAAAATGTAGCGCTCCAGGTGATGTTAACACTATATCTTTTCCACACTTTCGATTCCCAACAGTCTAGAAATATTCGGTCTCTGTCGTTTTAACATGATAATGTTTGTTATATAGTAAATATGAACACAGAACATCGCTGAACAGGAGATTCTGCAGTTTATGCACATTATACTTTTCAAAAGCCTAAAAACATTATCACGCTTCGATGTTTCGGTTTCGTCGAAATTCTTTTTGCCTGATCATTTTACAATTAGGTAATTTTTGACGTAAAAAAGTGGAGTTTCAAATTATAAAATTTGTTTCAACAAATTACTTACCAAGTCGTAACTTTTTTGTAATTGAAACAAATTGATCAGTAAATTTAAGAAGAGTACTTTAATTTACTATTAGTATAAAATGTTTATTTTACACCGTCCTCAATTATTTTTAATAACATTGTGTATTGTATTACACTTAAGTATTGCAATTCATCTGGTCGTCCTTTAACACTGACAATCGGACGTACTTTTATTAACCAACGACATAATGAAAGTGATAACATCATCCGTTTTGTTGATTTTACTGTTAATAAACCATACGTTTTACCTATTCTGTCATTTCGTTAACCTCAGCGTTACATCTAATATTCGGTTAAGTCATGGAGTTTAATGTGATCTTTCAGTCCTGTCTATCTAGAATACTGCATAACATAACGGACAAAAGGTTTTATGTTGTAGTATCTTCGAAGAGTAGTTACCGTTGGAAAAACTGTTGTCCTCAAAAAGAAAAAGGAAAATGAAACTGGAAAAAAGGTTTCTTTAATTAATTTCTTTAATCAATAAAACAATTTTATTTAACTAAAGGACTCGACTACAAACCTTTTTTATTCTTGATCATCAAGCAGATTCATTATTGAAGCAAAAGACGGTATTTTTTAAAATTTCTTTTCATTAACTCTACAATACCATCTTCCTGTCTTATTCTACTTACTGCTTTATCATGTATGGCCTTTATCTAAATATATATAAAAGAACTCCCAATTCATTATTGGATTTAAAGTATTCAAAATTGCAATATTTGCGTTCGTTAGGGCTCTAATAAAATTACATTAAGATTATGTTACAGAAAGTATTAACTCGATTAACGTTCCATTTTATTGACATCCATTAACAATATACCCATTAAGGATTCATGAAAGATAACATACCTTAGAAGGTTCCGTCAAAGTTAACGAGCGTTAAAATCGTTGAATTATTTATCGGTACTTTTTTTACCATTAGGTAAACCAGCGTCGATAACTGACCTTAATATTTATGTACGTTGTCCTTTGTCAAGTCGATATATGTGTAATTATATTTGTAAAATAAAATATATATGTAGAAGTATCTGAAAATTTAGTTTCAATGTTAATTGTCATGTTTGTTGATTGCAAATGGATTCTGAACATAAACTGAATATATTGAATATGTGTAGCGTGTTTTTAAATTATTTTCAAAAATTTTTGTAATTTTTTTGAGAATTGATAACTAACTAATCGAAACAAAAGAAGAAAAAGAAAGGGAAAGAAACATACCAAAAACATGTAACAGATATAAGTCCCACTATCTCTTTGTACATGTATGTATACACGCATACACACACGCAAAAAATATTTACATAAAATCAAATTATAATATTGCTTCTGCTTACAATCTGCTTTTTTATCGTATTTAATATTTTAACTAACGGACGCTTAACAGAATTAATCTGTCATCAGAGGTTTCCATATCAATTCATAAATTATGTTTACATATAATCCTCTCGTTATTGCATATATTATTGAACGAGCGAAGCGAGTTCTCAGTTTTTACTCGAACGTTTGGGTTTTGCTTGTCTGTCTATCTGTCCATCTACTTGGGGAATGCCTCACAATAACTTTTGAACTCATCAACCGATTCGTAAAACTTGGAATGCGTGTCCATACATTTACTTTACAGAACCCCTAATTTTTTTTCAGATTGATAACCCGAAATATATGGGGAGCCGGAGGCAACATGTGAGGGGTTCAACATTTTCAAAAGAATTGCAAAGTTCTAAGTGGGTATCAAATTAAAGGAAATTTTAACAAAAATGTGTATTTACTGTTCACGTTTTAGAATTCAATATTTTGGGGCCAAAAAGTAGGCGAAACGTTTGGTAAAATCGCAAAAATTTGCGTAGCGTATCAAATTCAAATGAATTTTAACAGTAACCCGAATGTATTGTTAAGATTCAAAAATTTCAAAATTTTGGGTCGCCAGGGCCAAAAAAGTCGAGCAAAAGTTTTATTAAATTGCAAATTCCTTGTGGGATATAAAATTAAACAGAATTTTAACCAAAATATTAGTTCAGTGTGCAAGAAACAAAAATGTAAGTGGGTTAAAACTGTGAACTGTGAAACTGTAAGTCTACGTGAGATATTAAATTAAACAGAAGTTTAACCACTATCTGAACATAGTGCTCACTTGTAAAACTTTCAAAATTTTTGGGTGTCACTGCCTAAAAACAGAGTGAGAATTACGCTAAAATCGCAAAAATCTATGTAGGGTATGAAATTACAGAGAATACATCTATGCAATGTACAAGGTCGCATAGAATAATTAGTCGATAATTAGATAATGTAATGGTTTAAATTTACTAAAGATTTTCCTTAATTCTCATTGTAACATGCTATCATATTTCAAGACTGAAATTATTATTTTATGTGCAAGTCTCACATATTGCAATATCTAGCATCTGAATGCAGTCTCACGTCTTAGAAATTTCAAAATTTTTAAATCTAAAGTTCAATAAAAGTGATCAGAATGTCACACAAAAAAAGAAATTTTAACCCAAATCCGAATGTTTCAACTTTTTAGTATTTATTGTGTGATAGTGTGCTGAACAGTTGTTTTGTTACTAAAGAAATAAAAGAGTAATTTATAAAAGGTTTTTTGTATTTTTTTTTTCATATTTAAAAAGATATGTTATACCAAATATACATTACATACATTTTTGCGATTTTGTCATACTTCTCACTGAGTTTTCAAGCAATGACACCCAAACATTTCGAAATTTTCACAAGCGAGCTCTATGTTGAGATTGTGATTAAACTTCTCTTTAACTTGATACCCTACATGGAATCAGAGTTTCACAGTTCACAATTATAACCTCCTTAGATTTTTGTTTCTCGCCCACTATTTTTTGGGGAGGAACAATCTCAAAACAGTAGCATTCTGTAGGATAATATTACGGACGCGCATTTATATAACAAATAATGGTATTTTGTTCAAAATACCGAGCGACTTCCGCTGCTCAGGAAGCTTACTAGTAGTACACAATTTTTACGCTCGTCAAAAGCATTATCCAGAAACGTCACGGTTCGGCCTTTTTCGTAATACAATAATTACTGGGAGTTAGTTTTTTTTTTTAGAAAAGGAACTGACACCTTCATTTATGTTTTAAATATGATTAAAGTTTTACATTTTTTGCACTTTATGAAAGTAATCAGTGTTATTGTGGTAAGTTCTTTAATTTATTTTTAATTAAATGTGTTTCCGTTTAACCATTTGTTCGTTTAAACTTTTGTTAGTTTTAACGTGGGTGTGCATGATGACAGGCTGTTGATGACCTGCTCCTAATGTGAAAAATTTTCACAAATTTATTTTTAATAATACTGCAAATTTTTGACTCGAAATTCCACATCTCTAAATATAAGCTCACGATTATTAAAAAGCGACAGTTAATGATTGTAACGTCCAGTTATTGAACTCTACGTCTTTCTCTTTCCCATCGATGTAGGTGGGGAGGAGTGCGCCCATCCAGCTGGTCCTCAGTTATGTATGCGCCTCCATAAATTCAAAAGTTGCCTATGACTGGTCAACAGACATACTTGTTGAGCTCTGAAAAAGTTGATGTCCGTATTTTCGCAACCTGTTTTTTCAAGTTATCATTTAAATCCATGTCTCGGGTCCATAATAAATTAATGGTGGACAACCTTTTTGCGCTATAACTCACTTTTGTGACTAGAGAATTATTTATAACAATGGGCATAGACGAATTATTATAAGTATAGGCGAATAACAAAAAATTAAGTATAGGTATTGTAATTATGACTCCATTAAAATCAACTCTAAATGTGAAATACTGACTGTAAGAGAGTTTAAAACAGCTTTACTTATAAAATAACTATATTTTTCAATACTTTTTTTGCTTTATATTTCGGCTTTACAAAACCCAAGATGGTATAATAATTGATGTGCACAGATTAGGTGGTGACAGTTTGTGGGTTCCAACTGGAGTGTAGAGCACTTTAAGACGATCCGGATACCCCAATCTAAGCAATTTCAAATCAGTGATTTTCCTCTACATTTTTTCAGGTTCTGTAAAAGATATAGCAATACAGTTTTGCACAGATATAACCCATCTCTTAGTAGCTACTTTAACTCAAAGAATTAAAAAAAATATCTTGGTTTGGAGAAAAGTTTTTTAGAAAATAATATTTTTTGCCCGTATTTTTTAGCATAAAATATTTACAAACAGAATTAACACTGTTGCACACCACTACAGAAAAATTATTCCGATTAGCGCTTTCAAGCTCAACAGCTCATCATCAGATAGGGAATAACAATAATGGATTTTTATTTTATTATTGTTATTTTCGATCTGATGATAAGCTGTGAAGCTTGAAAGCGCTAATCGGAATAATTTTTCTATAGTCGTGTGCAACAGTGTTAATTCTTTTATTGTTATCTTGGAGTGTTATAAATAATAAATAGTGAAGAAATTAATAAAAAATTCCACTATGTTTAAGAATAAAATAAAACTAACAGAATCAAACCCGGAAGAGCCTAAATTTAAATGTCAGATAAAATTGCACAAAGAAAACCACCCAGTTAGGCCAATAATATCGTTTATTGGAGCACCAGCACATAAGTTATCAAAAGAATGTAGTAAGATACTAAAAGTATATTATGACTTCGAGAAAAAACATAGTATAGAAAATAACAAAAAGTTTCTAGAAACACTGAAAGAAGAAGTACAAGTAAAAGAAAGTTCAAGGTTAATATCGCTTGATGTAGTAGATATGTTTACAAACATCCCGGTTGAAAAAACGTTAAAACTAATTGAAAAGAAGAAATTGAAAGGATACGAAAAGGAAGAAGAATTAATAAAAGTAATACAAGAGTGTTTGAAGCAAAATTACTTTACGTTTAATAATAAGTTTTATATTCAGAAGAAGGGACTTCCAATGGGTTCATCAATGTCACCGATAATGGCAGAAATTTACATGAATTACTTTGAAAATAAAATAATGTCAAGAGTGACAAATAAAGACAAAATTAAGAAATGGATGAAGTATGTAGACGATATCTTGTTAATATGGGAGGGCGATGATGAAGAATTAAAGTTATTTCTTGAAGAGGTTAACAAATTAGAAGAGAGTATACAATTTAAAATGGAAGTAGGAAACAAGGAAATAAATTTGCTAGATTTAAACATAAGAATAAAAAAGAAATTGAAATAAAATTTGACATTTATAGGAAAAGCACATATACGGATGTTATAATACCAAATGATTCATTCTATCCAATACAGTATAAAATGGTAGCGATAAATAATTTCTGTCATAGAATAAACAGTTGTATAGAAGATGAGGAAAACAGAAAGAAAGAAATAGAAAGAATAAAAATAATTGTAAAAAACAACAAGTATAATACGAATGTAGTAGATAAAATATTTAATAATATAAAACGAAGAAAAGAAATAAAAAATGAGATTAATAAAGAAAAGAAGGAGTATAAGGCATCCATATCTTATATAGTTTATAACACAAGAAAGATACAAAAATGTTTTAGAAAATATAATATAGAGGTAGCGGTTCAAAATTGAAAACCGTGTTTGATATAATAAAAACTAAGAAATTTGAAGAAGAAGATATATTGAAGAAAAGTGGAGTATATATGCTCAGTTGTGGGGAATGTGGAAAAGTGTATCTGGGCGAAACGGGTCGTCAATTTTGCCAGAGATTTAAAGAACATAGGAGGGGTGAAGGAGAGTTAACGACGAATTCATTATACGCTAGGCATTTTATAGAAGAAGGACATAAATTCATAGACCCGGTTGTAAATTATAAGATAATAAAAGTGATGAGTAAAGAAAGAGAAAGGAAATTAAAGGAAGAAGTGGAAATATTAAAAATAAGAAATAAAGATGAAAAACGACTAATGAATATAAAAACCACATTTGAAAATGAAGAAATATTTAGCAGCTTATTAGACAACAAAAAAGAGTAAGTTAACGTAAATTGTAACGGCTACAAAACTGGTAATGTAAGACAGCCCACTATGGGTGGAGCTAAGTAAGACGTTACTTCGTCAGGGAGCGGGGCTAGATAGGTCCGGTAAAACGGTATATAAGAAGTGAACGGTTTCATATTTCTCTGTTGGTAAATGACTTGAAGATGGCTTGACTGCCGAAAGCGCTCGTCAATACCAAAGACAACATAGTGGTTTGTACAAAATTACTAGCAGAAAAAAAAGTGTTAATTCTGTTTGTGATTATAACCACTAACACAAATTTCTTAACCAAATAAAATACTTTATAAACTTTAAATTACTGAGTAAATTTTTAAGTCCTCATGTTAGCAGATAAAATATATACACAGTATAACGTGAAACAGGTTTTCAGTTTTCTACCTTTTTATAGAGAACATAGAACTTCAAATTAACGAAAAAACTTTCTGGAAATGAGATGAAAACATTTGCTTAAACAACCGTTTTTAACATTCTAGAGCTGCATATGAAGGCCCTGCATTTGTTTAAAATTCTAGTTCCTCCTCGCACTTCATGTTTGTTTTGTAAGCCTTTCTTACTAGCTTTTTCAGAAGTTTATCCACTTCTTTCGCCACTGAAAATATCTCATTTTATTTATACCGTGTATGCCAGGTTTAGACACTAAGGCTTCAAGCACATGCCACTTAACTATAGCTCCCTCACTGAAACTTGCAATACCATCAACAACACCAAACGTTTCAGTCCAACAAACATTTATTTTGGAAGACAAGCTCAAGTAACTGTATTTACGGAATTGTTTGAGTTTTGAGTAATTGTTATCCACTCTTGATGTGTAACTTATGTATATTGTTGTACACTATTTATAGAAACAGTATTTATATATTTCTCTACAACGTTCTGTATTAATACTATACTTTGTTAGGTATACACAGTTAATTATATGAGATTCTAGAATATGCGCGTGGAATAACCCCGACTATAGTAGTATAGTTGCATGTTTAGCAAATGTCGCATGTTTGTGAATGTCGTCACAATCAACCCCCTCGTTCTCTCGCTCTCTCTCTCTCGATATATATATATATATATATATATATATATATTCAATCACTTTCTGCTACTGTTCGTTTCTTGATATATATATATGTATATATATATATATATATTGTAACGCTAGACCTGTAAACTGTAGTTACAAATAAAAGAAAGAAAAAATTTTATTAAAAAAAAATTTTTTATGTTTGTTTGTTGTATATAATTTAGAATTAATCCTGGTTTATTGTTTCATTCAATTTTCTAAAATTCTGAAAGGTATGTTTGTTTAATTCGCACTTCTGGTAGAGTTTAACAAAATCCGGAGTTAATCAGATTGTCTCATTTCAGCAATCGATTAATGATTTTCCGTGCTGCTCCAGTATCTCACCTTTCGTTAATATTTTTCGTCTTCCAGGAAGTCTCGTGCTTAATTAAAACCTTACAGTAAAGTGTGAAATAATTTTCTAATCCACACAGTTGAAATGAATTGATTTATTGATAAATACTAACAATAATCGATATTAAATCGATTTAGAGCAATTGTTCGACTCCGTCTCAGGGATAAATCGATATGTGAATACAGGTTAAAAAATTTATATAACTATTAAAAAAGGTTCTTTAAGCGATTATTTTATAATAGTCAGAGAAGGGTAGGACGAGAAAGTATAACATTTACAAGAAATAATTTTAAATAATTAATATCTAACAATTGTGAATAATATATAAAATGTTTAATATATTTGAGTTTCAGACCAATTGTAGGCTATGAAGTCAGTCGAAATTGGTGGCAGCGCATCATGTTTCCATCATGGCCGCTAGCAGAATTGAAGAGGTTGTTCGGAATATTCGTCGCGAGAAAATCTCACAATAAAATCACCTTTATAATTGTTTTAAAGATCCCCGAAATTGTGTAAACTGTCTAGTATGTTGTTTGGGGTAGTCTGGATGAGTGTTCAGTGTCCACTGGTGTTAATTATTTTCTATTAGAGGTGTTCACTTATGTCTGTTCGTTACGAAGAATTGTTAATTTGTGGTAGATTGAATTATTAATATTATATAGTTTTGATGTTTTAAAACACTTGTATTATGTAGTGTGGTGTTCGTTTTCACTGTTGGCATGGAGTTTTTTATAAGTTTTGACTTGAAAAGTGTTTATTTATGTAACTCTCGTTTCTCACAGATTTTCGGCTTTAACCTTAGCACTTCATTATACGGTTTTAAAGAACGCAATTCCGCATCGACTGTTCAGTTTGAACGTTAACAAAGAACTAACTAACTTCCTTCACTTTAGTAAAAATCTTGCCAAGTTAATATTGGAAAAGTATTGTTAAAATAATTCTCACTTCCCATGTACATAATTACAAAGTACATTATATATGGAATAATTTTAGTTTATTGTTCGCTTTCATGAACTATTAACCATATAATTGGTTTATTTATCTCATTCTGTTTAATTTGATATGTCATAGTCCATATTAGTTGAGATTTTTGTTAAAATTACCAAATTTCTGTCTTTTTGGAAATCTAGGCCCAAAAACACTGTTTCCGCCCTTCCCCACTTTTACTGCCATTTTAAGTGTTATTAATATAATTATAATAAATTTCAAATGGTCATAAATCCTTTGCTTTCCTTAATTACTTATACATTTAACATTTGAACTGTTTTTTAGTGATAATTTCTGAATTTAACATTCCTCTTTAAAAATAGTTAATTTATACATTTTAAAAATTTTCAATAATTTAATATATTTTTCTATATTACTCTTTTAAATCATAGGTTCATTTACAGTAGTTGTTAATTGACCTACCTTACCTAAATCTTGTCAGTTTACATGATTCATTGGTGAATTAACTGGTATATATTAATTTTTGTGAATTCATTATTTGGCCTAGAGTTTAGTATTTTACATGTATGGTTTTTTTCAAATAAATTTAATTCTACTCCTCCTCTGACTCTTAGTAGTTAACATGACATAAAATAAAATTGTTTATATAACTATTGTTATGTGTAGCATCTAATTCATGCTACTGTTATAAAAATAATAATTAACATTAATCAGCAGTCTATAAAGTTGGACATGTTTGCTGAAACTGTTTTGAACATACATTTAACTCATTTGTAAATTAATACAGCATCCATAACGAAACATTTTAATTTGGATGTATGCTGTGATATAACTAATACAACTTACTCTAAACATATAAACCTTATTCTATTAGAACTCTTTTAAAAATATGGAGTTCATGGCTTTGAACAAAATCAGCCATTTAAACTTTTTAATTCTATTAACACTTAAACTATTACCAGTCCTTTCTGTTTTTACTATTATTATTTAACATCCCCTTACACAGTAAACATTTCCACCCACACTTTATTTGTTATTGTCATTCCTATGAATGTCTTGAGATAACAAAGTGACCTAAAATAATGAAATATTGGAAATACCTTCCATTTTAATATTTCATTATTTGTTAATTATTAAATATAAAAGTTGTTTTATAGCATATAGTTTAAGTTATAGTAACACTACAACTTGAAGTTTATTACATTTCAAAACACTCACACTAGTACACTTTCACTGTTGGGTCTGACTTATATTTGAGTCTTATTATTCTCAGACCAGACCTTTAGTCATCATGGACTGTGAAGATTTGTTTATTTTGTATCATATAATATCTTTAGTTGGTGCACTTCTTATCATACTACACAACGCTTTTGTTTATAAATAATTACAATTTTATAGGGTTTCGGGATGTTATACTTTCTTTAAATGTATCTATTGGTTTGGGGTCAATGGTAGTTAATAATAGGTTTTTTATGGTGTTTCTTCCATCCTATTTCTTCCTTTCTTCTCGTCTTCCTTCTTGTGTTCACTCTTGGGTAAACCCAGGTACTCAGTGTTATCTTGTCTGATGGTTGGTTCGGAGTATCTTCTTTATTATCTGATACTGACTTTACTCTTCTTTCTTGGTTTCAGGGTATCTTGTTTATCTCCTGATAATAAACCTTACTCTTCTTTCTTCTTGTGTTTGGGGTATTTTATTTATTACCACTCCTAATCTTATTCTTTTTTCTTGATTTTGAGGTATCTTGTTTATCACCTGCTCCTAATCTCCTGGGTAATCTCCTGATTTTTTAATATGAGTTTTCCTTAATTTATGGCTTTGACTTTTATGGTTGTATTTTTTATTATTTAATTATGGTTTTTATTTTATTGTGGTGTTTTCCTTTAAAGTTTAATTGAATTTCATTTGACATTCTTTGAGTATATGTAATTTAATTATTTTTTATGATCTTAAATGAATTAATTATTGGTGGAATATCTGTCATGCTACAATATATATATATAAAGTAATTTAAAATTTATGTTTATATTACCTCAAGATGTTATTTTTCCTTATTCGGTACATGTTTCGAGAGCTCCCGTACTTTCAACATCATTCTTTGCGATCTTGCGTCTGGTGAAGTATTTGTGTGTCGGCTGGATGCTATAAAGGTTTCTTGTTGGTCTCTGGTATTTTAAAGTTGTATTATTGTGTGTGATTGTGGTATATGTATTTGTATTTTGTGTATTTTTGATGTTGAGTGCTTTGAATATTGTGTGTCATGTTTTGTATTGATTTGTATTTGTTTAGGTATTAGTTTGTTTTGTGTTTTATGTTTGTATATTTCTAAATTTCCCCAAATGTTCATTATGGTGCCTTTGTGTGGTATATGTTTTATTAGTGCCACATTGGTTATGTCTGGGAATTCATGTCCAGTGTTTATTGCATGTGTGGCTAAATTGGATTTATATATTTCTGGTTTTTTGTGTGCGTCTAGGTGTTCAAAATAACGTTTTTTCAGCTGTTTTTTGTTTGTCCTATGTAACATTTATTGCAATCTTGGCATTCAATTTGTATATACCGTTAGTTGTTGTATTATCTTTGTTGTGTGGGCTATTTAGTTTTTCTAAATTATTTTTATTAGTTTTGTACCTATGCTATTTTTATATCTGTGTTTTTAAATAGTTTTGTTAGCTTTCTCATTTTATTATTTATGTATGTCAATGTGGCCCATTTTTTGTTGTTGTTATTATTTATGTGTTGTTCATTTTGATTAATTCTTAAATGTTCAGTTTTTATTTTATATTTGATTTTATTTTCTATTTTGTTTACAGTATTTTTATTGTATCCATTATCATAACCAATTTGGTATATTATATTTCTTTCTTTGTCAGTTTCTTGTTTGTTTAGGGGAATTTTGTACATTCTGTTAAATAACGAATAGAATGCTGCCATTTTATGTTGTGGTGGGTGGTCAGAATGGTTAGGTATAATGCTGTTGGTAGAAGTTGGTTTTCTGTATATTGCATATTGTATGTGGTTGTTGTTTCTTGTGATGGTTATGTCTAAATAGATTGTTTTGATGTGTTTTTCTTTTTCTTCAGTGAATTGTGTTTTTGGATGTATATTATTGATTTGTTTTAATATGTTATCTGCATTTGTATTTTTGTTACTTGATACATATAGCCCACCATCTACATATCTTACCCAAATGCCATTTGGCTCAAAGGATTTTATAATTTTTTGTATTTTGGTGTCTATGTGTTGTAGGAATATTTCTGCTATTATGCTTGATAATGGTGATCCCATTGCTAAACCTTCTAGCTGTTGATACATTTTGTTATTAAATTCAAAGTAATTTTGTTTTAGTATTAGTTGGAGGCTATTTTTTATTTCTGTTATATATTGTTTGTCTTCATTTTGTTCTCTAATAAGTTTGTTTATTATTATGTCTATTGTTTCTTCTACTGGGATTTTGGTGTACATGTTTGTGATATCATATGATGTGAAAAATGTATTATCATTTATATTTATTATTTTTAGTTTGTCTATTAATTCGTATGTATTTTTTGTGTTATGATGGCTATTTGTTAAATGGTTACTTTTTAGTTTTTGTGCTATTATTTTTGCTATTTTGTATGTAGGAGCTTTTTTGAAGTTGATTAATGGACTATTGAGTTGTTTAAATTGTGTATTTTTATTAGGCTATTCATTTTAGGTGGTTCTGGATTATTATTTATATATATGTCTGTGTTTTTATTGTTGAAAATGTTTTTAGTTGTTTTTATTAGTTTTATTGTTTGTTTAAGATATTTTTCTGTTGGGTCTTTATTTAGTTGTATGCATTTATTATTGTTGATAAAGTCTTCGGTTTTTTTTTATGTAGTTTGCTTTTTCAATTTCGGGTAGTTTTCAATGTTTCGGGTACCATCTTGTACCCATCCTCAGCCTTGACTGAGAAACCGGACACAAAAACCTTGACAGACACAAAAACCGGAAGGCTGAGGATGGGTACAAGTTGGTACAAGGAACATGTTCCTAATAAGGAGAAAAAAAAAGGTATATCTTGAGGTAAATTCATTATAAATATTAAATGTAATATATGTATATATATTTAATATGTATAATGACTTTACCTCAAGATGTATTCTTATTTGGAACATGTTTCGGGAAGCCTTGTGTTCCCATTTTCAGCCTTCCTTATTTTGAACCTTGTGAGGTACTTGTGTGTTGGTTGGTAGTTGCTGTGGTTTCCTGTTGGATTCTGGTTAACATCATTATACCTAACCATTCTGACCACCCACCACAACATAAAATGGCAGCATTCTATTCGTTATTTAACAGAATGTACAAAATTCCCCTAAACAAACAAGAAACTGACAAAGAAAGAAATATAATATACCAAATTGGTTATGATAATGGATACAATAAAACTACTGTAAACAAAATAGAAAATAAAATAAAATATAAAATAAAAACTGAACCATTAAGAATTAGTCAAGATGAACAACACATAAATAATAACAACAATAAAAAAATGGACCACATTCACATACATAAATAATAAAATGACAAAGCTAACCAAACTATTTAAAAACTCAGACATTAAAATAGCATACAAAACTAATAAAAATAATTTACAAAAACTAAATAACCCACACAACAAAGATTATACAACAACCAATGGTATATACAAAATTCAATGCCAAGATTGCAATAAACATACACAAGCTACATAGGACAAACTAAAACCAGATTAAAAAACGTTATTTTGAACACCTAAACGCATACAAAAAACCAGAAATATATAAATCTAATTTGGCCACACATGCAATAAACACTGGACATGAATTTCCAGACATAACCAACATGACGCTAATAAAACACATACCACACAAAGGCACCATAATGAACATTTGGGAAAATTTGCAAATTTACAAACATAAAACACAAAACAAACTAATACCTGAAAAAATACAGATCAATACAAAACACGACACAATTTTCAAAGCACTGAACATAGAAAATACTAATATATACACCATATCACACTCAATAATACCAATTTATATCACCAGAAACCAACAGGAAACCACAACAACTACCAACCAACGCACAAGTACCTCACAAGGTTCAAAATAAGGAAGGCTGAAAATGGGAACACAAGGCTTCACGAAACATATTCCAAATAAGAATACATCTTGAGGTAAAGTCATTATACATATTAAATATATTTTATACATCAAGAAACAGACTGTAGCAAAAAGTGTTTGAGTATATATAACTCTAACAGAGAGATTGGGTCTCGATTCAGAGTTCAGTCAGTTCAGTAATGTAAGTAATTGAGTTACTGCATGTGCTTGCTGTCACATTTGTGGATAAATAATATATTTGTTTGTATAAATTACAGTTGGGTTAATAATAGATATCACAGTTGTGGATCAATATTGTATTTTCAGTGTTATGTTTTCATTTTTAAATCAATGGTTTGTAAGGTGATGGAAGTTTGGTGATCGCGAAAAAAAAATCTTGTTCCAGATAAGGGCTGATTCTGGTTGTACTACCCTCAAAACATGAAGAAAAGTCATTTACCGAAATCTGTCTGTGTGTAGAATTGTTCCTATGACAAACTATAACCGCCCCAAATTCAAACAAAATTAAATAATTTTTGCATATATGCCTGAGCTGTAGAGGACTCAAGGTCTACTGATTTTGGTGAAGATAGGTTCAGGGGAAGGGGTAGCTTGCCTGCAACGTTTTATGTTTCAACAGGAGTAAAGTACTTAATTTTCATAAACAAAGTATCCTAAAAAGAAGGTCATAATAATCCACTGTAGAAAGGTAAATAAAACATCTATAAATGTAAAGAGTAGTAGAAGGGGAAGGGGTTAGTTTTCTATAAACCAAAATGATAGTTGAAGGGGAGGGGTTAATTTTTTATATGCGTACTACGTTATCGGCAACAAAGATAGTTTGTTATTAAAATTCCTTCACGGGCTGTTTGGCCGTGGTCCAATGTTTTCTGCAAAACCAGACGTTTCGGCAATGCCATCGACTCCCATCGTCAGGGAAAATCGAGTGCGCTAACGTGAGGTGGTATACGTTAGTGACCATAGTACTGTGTTTAAGGCTGACGAAAAAAGTATTTTCTATGGAAATATTTCATTTCGAAAATGATTTTAAATATAAATTTTAGAACATGGAAGTCATGTATGGTTGTCCATACCGATATTTGAAAAATTATTTGTGATACCGGCCTAAATAAACAATGTGTGGACAGTGGTACGAGTGTTTTTATTTCGTTCGCTCCCTAGGAGACGATAGAAAGTATTAGTAAATGCGGAGTGTTTTCAACCTGCTCCTTACATATTTTTTTTCTTAACCTTGGCCGACGGTGTACCCTTTCAACTTCGTAGCAATTCCATTTCTTCATCCAAGGGGATTCGACATTCAGTCGCCTTCGATTTTACCCATACCTCGCTCTTGTGTACTAGTCAAAGCAGTGCAACGATTTTACACAGTTTAAGCGCAGATACTATCTGTACTTTATACTTCAAAGATTTTCGTATATTTGTACAAATATGTAAAAATTTATTTATTTTTTGCTTACTGTCATTAACAAAGCATAGATTGTATTTGAAATATCTACCGGGCTGTTTGGCCGTGGTTTACATTAAAATCAAACGTTTCAGCAAAACCACTGGTTGCCATCTTCAGTGGATATTAGAGTCAACCTAACGCGGGGTGTCGTACGTCAGACCTACAATTCTGTGGTGAATGCCCTTCGTGGTAGCCTTTACCACAGTACTGTGGGCCTGACGTACGACGTTTCAGGTATATATTTCAAATACAACTGACACCGGCAATTAGAACAATATTAAAACATAGATTATTTCACAGTTTAGTTAATTAACTAATTCATGTGTTCCATTGTTTTTTGTCAATACAAATCTTGGGTCGTAAGGGTCATTCTTTTACCCCTAAATGCAATCGTTTTGGTGTTTGTGTTCAAATTATCATTTTCGATAGTTTATATACGCTAAATTATAAAATTCTCTTCTGGAATTTGTTTCCGTTTCTGTCATCCGTAACCATAAGTACACTGTGAAACGTGTTTATGTACATTCCGCCCCTAAAGATTGCGTCCGCTTACAGATTATGTTGTTTTTTCAAGCTACGATTTCTGAATTCAGAAACTGCAATAAACGTTTTCTATCGTATCTTCTTCTTCTGATAGTTCCTATCCGTTTAGGATGTTGGATATCGTACAGACTATTTTAACTTTCTGCATGGAATAAGTCAGTTATATTCATGCCAAACCAGGTCCTTAAATTTCTCAGCCGTGATAGTCTCGGTCGCCCAACTCCTCTCTTTCCAAGTACTTTTCCCTGTAGAATGGACTGCAATATGTAAAATCTCTGTTCATTTCTCATGAGTTGTCCCAGATACTGAAGATTTCTTGTCTTCACTGTGTTAGTAACTTCCCTTTATTTCTTCATCTTTCTAAAAACTTCAACATTAGTTATATGTGCTGTCCATAAAATGCTCAGTATTCTACGGTAAAGCCACATTTCGAAAGATTCCAATTTTTTAGTTGTGATTTCAGTCAATGTCCAAGATTCTACACAGTAGAAGAGGACCGAGATTACGTAGTATCGTAAAAGTCTCATCTTGTGTTTATTGTTAAATCGTGACTTTTGAATATACTACTCATTCTAGTATACACTGATCTTGCCTTTTAATTCTCCTCTTTATTTCTTGAGAGTGGTCCCACGGTTCATTGACTATAGTACCAAGATATGTAAATTTTCTTACACGTTCAATTGGCCTTTGGTTTATATTAAGGGTGGAGTCTGTAAAATTGTCCTAAGATACAATCGTTACATTCGTTTTATTAACATTGATGTCTAGACCACATCTACTGTTGTTCCTCTCACTCTATTCATTATTTGTTGCAGCCCCTCTAAGCTTTCTGCGAATATGACGGTATCATCCGCATAACGTATGATATTTATTCTTTCACCGTTCAGAGAGATTCCCATATCACATTCATCTAAAGCTTCTCTAAAAATACATTCCGAGTAGATGTTGAATAAAAGCGGAGATACTGTACATTCTTTTGTATTATGTTGTTACTGCTAATTCACAGTCTACTGATCAAAATAATATTTTACCGTATATATCTACTCGTGAATTTAAGTAAACAAATTATGTGATTCTAGATATGTTTATACAGTGTTACATAAAATTTTTAACGTTGATCTGCGTTTCTGGGAAACCTATTTTTGTTAACAAATGAGCCTCTTTCTCAGAAACTGTCAAAGGTAGACAGGTAAAATTCGAAGCGTGGTTAAAACCTATCTCAATACAAGTCTGGTAGCAAAGTATGTAAAAGAATTAATTCTTTTAGATTTCACATTAAAAAGGTATATTAAGTTGTGTTTAAAATGTAAGATTTAGCAGAAATTTTTGTATTTCTTTTAAAAATAACGTGTATTATGTATAGTGATAGAAGTTCTTCATTGTTGACCTTAAAAGACCTTTTTTTAAATAACGTTTAAAAGACAGTGACTAAAGAACTGTAAAACTTCAGAACTCCAGTTTTTACAGTTTCTGAAATAATGGGTCATAAACAATCAAAATTTAACATTATTAAAATATAGGGTTCAATCCCCCCTTTTATGATATATTACATTATTTTGAATTCAGAAAAGATAAGTCTGTAGAAGTCTATATTTGAAAGTTTAATTTCATTAATAAATTAGCAGATGAGACATTTTTGCACTTAATTTATCTAATATTATTAAAAGATTATAATTGACTATTTTCTGATTGAAAATATTTGGAAAAGTTGTTATTGAAACTTCATCAGATTTCTTACACAAAAGCATTTGTGTTACTGAAATTAGAGAAAAATTGAACTCGCGTCTGAGCGACTTCCAGTCCCTATCGATTACAGAGCCTTATCTTTTACCGTAATTTATGAACTGAAGCGCGACTTTAAATTAGGTAGTTTTAAAAGTATCACGGACCCGTCGTTTCATTTTTAAATATAATCGTACTTTATTACCAAAGTTAAAGAAAGTTTAATAATAGGACATACAGTTTTTCTACTGTGATTTACGCCGTCTATAATGTACACAGGCTGTTCGTAAACTTTAATGATAAATGATGCCCTCACAAAATTACAAATAGGCAAAGGAATAAGAAAGTTCATAGTATTCTATGTTGTGTAGATTTTGAATCACGGTAAGACCTACCCATTATATGCATAATTGTGTATTAGTACGAATAGTCACATTTACACTCAGATCATACACAAACAATTATCGCGATATTGATCGATGGCTCGTTGGGCACTTGGTGAAACATATTAATAATACAAATGTTTCTTAAAAAAATATACAAACGCTTGGTAAGTTTCACAGTATATTATTATATAATAATATATAATAATTTTTGTATATAATTATGTATAATAATGTGTAACAGTTTATGTGAAAAATAATAAACTGAGAAACTACCAAGTGTATGTATATTTTTTAAAAACCTTTGTACAAACAATTATATATAATTTTGAATTAATGCAATACAAAAATATTTATAAATATAATAAATAGTAGGCTATTATCGTTTATAAGGGCTTCTCTGTATTATGTGTGTAAACTCGTTACGGTCCTTTGTCTTAGTACATTCATAACTTAATATTATATTAATCATCATCATCATCATTTCATGTATATGATTTCTCCTGTTCCGGCTCCTAACTCCCGTCATCTTGTGACTGGCCTGCCTACAGACCTTCTTCCAACCGGTTCATACTCATTAGAAAACTTCCGGCAACCGTGTATTATCCGTTCTTTCTAGATGTTGTTTCCAGCACTTTCTACAACCCTGAATGAGTTCATTTAAGGAAACTATATATTATATTAATATTGTAAGAATATGCAATCAAGGCGTCTTCTTCTTATTTGGGACAAATCTCAAAATATTGCTATTGTCAACCATTGTCAGTACGATTATTTGATTGTTCTGCAAACAACATTGCTGAAAAAAATATCGGTATGGAGAACCATACATGACTTCCATATTCTAAGATTTATATTTAAAATCATTTTCGAAATGAAATATTACCATAGAAACTACTTCTTTCTACTTACTGCTTCAGCCTTAACCACAGTACTGTGGTCACTAACGTATACCACCTCACGTTATCGCACTCGATTTTCACTGATGATGGAAGTCGATGGCATTGCCGAAATGTCTGGTTTTGTAGAAAACATTGGACTACGGCCAAATATCCCGGGAAGGAATTTTAACAAAAACTACTTCTTTGTTGCCGATAACGTTGTACACATATATATCAGTGGCGAAGTTACATGGAGGCAATTGAGGCAATGCCTACCCTAACAAATTCTGTAGAATAAAAATTATAAATACGTATGAACTACATAACGTAAAGATTATACATTGTTACTGTGACTGTCAAATTTATTAAACCGAAACGTGCTTTATTGAGCGACCGCTAGATGGTGACAGGTGAGATTCGGCATATTTCGTTTAAATCGAATGAGGCAACCTGAACTTGCCTCAGCGTTTTTTGTATACATCGTATGTAAGCAATGTAGTGGTGTGATAGGGAAGTGTAGGGAGGGGGGATTGTCCCGCGCTGTACACATAGAGCGTTGAGGCATGCCTCACTTCTGTGGTCCAAACAGTTAAGTTAAAGCGCCTGTGTTGTTACTAAGTGTTTATTTTATGCGGTTATTAAAAGTGTCACTGTTATTCCGCTGAACTAACAGATGATCAAGATTGTTATTTGAATTATTTGTAACATTAAACATATATATAGAAACTAACCAAGTTTAAAAATTTGAAGTTCAATCAGTTGTATTATTGTGTATGACTAATACAAGGATTGTTCAATAGACACACGTATAGAGCTGTAAAGCATTTTTTATTCAACGATTTTAAAAGAAGTCTCCAATAACATTAAGACATGAGTTCCACTGTTGCGCTAACCTGTAGATTCCCTGCTAGTAAAATTCTTACGGCTGTTTGTGGAACCATTCGGTTACAGCAAACTCTACCTCAGCGTCCGATTTGACCCACCGTCCTTTTAGTGATTCCTTAAAAAAAATTAAGATAAGATTTTTGCCTACCCATTCATTAACTACTAGCTTCGCCAGTAAGCAAATTGATGTCCATTTTTTCGGCTTGCACGCGTTATGTTGGTGTGGGTATCGGCACTTTCCATTTAAAAAGCGTGCAAACGTAAGAAAATAAACATGAGTGAGGCCAGAAATAACGTGAATTGTGTGTTTGTGTCTTACCTGCCTTTTTATTGCCGTATTAAATGAAAAATATTATATTACATTAAAATTAAAAAAATTTAATTTTATTGCCTGGCAACAAAATTATTTTATTTTTAACAATTACCATTGTTTCAAAAAGGTTAAATAAATTTGCAAGTACTTTACTCTTGTTAAAACGTAAAAGGTTGCAGGTAAACTACCCCTTCCCCTTAACCGATCTTCACCAAAATCGAAAGTCCTTGAGACCTCTACAATTCAGGGAGGTATGCAAAAAATTATTTGATTCTGTTTGAATTTGCGGCTGTTATCGTTTGCCATAGAAAATACGCTTGATAAAAAAACGGTGCAGGTAAACTACCCCTTCCCCTTAACCGATCTTCACCAAGAACAATAGGTCTTGAGTACTCTACAAATCAGGGCAGTATGCAAAACATTATTTGATTCTGTTTGAATTTGCGGCTGTTATCGTTTGCCATAGGAAATACCCTTGTTAAAACATAAAACGTTACAGGTAAACTACCCCTTTCCCTCAACCGATCTTCACCAAAAACAATAGGTCTTGAGAAATCTACAATTTAGGGCTGTATGCAAATAATCGTTTGATTCTGTTTGAATTTGCGGCTGTTATCGTTTGCCATCGGAAATACCCTTGTTAAAACATAAAACGTACAGGTAAACTACCCCTTCCCCTTAACCGATCTTCACCAAAAACAATAGGTCTTGAAAACTCTACAATTCAGGGCTGTATACGAAACATTATTTAAGTCTGTTTGAATTTGCGGCTGTTATCGTTTGCCAAAAAAAAAAATTTCCCTTGATAAAAAAAACCGTTGCAGGTAAACTACCCCTTCCCCTCAACCGATCTTTACCAAAAACAATAGGTCGCGAGTACTCTACAAATCAGGGCTGTATGCAAAAAATTATTTGATTCTGTTTGAATTTGCGGCAGTTATCGTTTGCCATAGAAAATACGCTTGATAAAAAACGTTGCAGGTAAACTACCCCTTCCCCTCAACCGATCTTCACCAAAAACAACAGGTCTTGAGTACTCTACAAATCAGGGCTGTATGCAGAAAATTATTTTATTCTGTTTGAATTTGCGGCTGTTATCGTTTGCCATAGAAAATACCCTTGTTAAAAAAACGTTGTAGGTAAACTACCCCTTTCCCTTAACCGATCTTCACCAAAAACAATACATCTTGAGAACTCTACAATTTAGTGCTGTATGCAAATAATCTTTTGATTCTGTTTGAATTTGCGGCTGTTATCGTTTGCCATAGGAAATACCCTTGTTAAAACATAAAACGTTACAAGTAAACTACCCCTTTCCCTTAACCGATCTTCACCAAAAACAAACGGTCTTGAGAACTCTAGAACTCAGGGCTGTATACGAAACATTATTTGATTCTGTTTGAATTTGCGGCTGTTATCGTTTGCCAAAAAAAAAAATTTCCCTTGATAAAAAAAACCGTTGCAGGTAAACTACCCCTTTCCCTCAACCGATCTTCACCAAAAATAATAGGTCGCGGGTACTCTACAAATCAGGGCTGTATGCAAAAAATTATTTGATTCTGTTTGAATTTGCGGCAGTTATCGTTTGCCATAGAAAATACGCTTGATAAAAAACGTTGCTGGTAAACTACCCCTTCCCCTCAACCGATCTTCACCAAAAACAATAGGTCTTGAGTACTCTACAAATCAGGGCAGTATGCAGAAAATTATTTGATTCTGTTTTAATTTGCGGCTGTTATCGTTTGCCATAAAAAATACACCTGTTAAAAAAACGTTGTAGGTAAACTACCCCTTTCCCTTAACCGATCTTCACCAAAAACAATAGGTCTTGAGAACTCTACAATTTAGGGCTGTATGCAAATAATCTTTTGATTCTGTTTGAATTTGCGGCCGTTATCGTTTGCCATAGTAAATACCCTTGTTAAAACATAAAACGTTACAAGTAAACTACCCCTTTCCCTTAACCGATCTTCACCAAAAACAAAAGGTCTTGAGAACTCTACAATTAAGGGCTGTATACGAAACATTATTTGATTATGTTTGAATTTGCGGCTGTTATCGTTTGCCAAAAAAAAAAATTTCCCTTGATAAAAAAAACCGTTGCAGGTAAACTACCCCTTTCCTTCAACCGATCTTCACCAAAAACAATAGGTCGCGAGTCCTCTACAAATCAGGGCTGTATGCAAAAAATTATTTGATTCTGTTTGAATTTGCGGCAGTTATCGTTTGCCATAGAAAAAAAATCTACAGACACACAGACACACACACAGACACACACACACACAGACACTTTTCGGAAAACGACTTTTTTTCATGTTTTGAGTGTAGTAGAATCAGAATCTGCAATAATCTCGAACACGATTTTTTTTGCCATCACCATACTTCCATTCCTTAAGGAAATATGGAAGTAAAAATTGTTATTTTTAAAAATTTAATTCGCCAATTCACATAGTACTCACTCACGGAGCTATAAGTAAATTTCGGAAAGGATATCTAACATCGATACTCTTGCACAGAACCTACGGGCAGGAGAGATGGCTTCAAATTTTGTGGTCTGCAGACCGCGGAATGTCAGCTGGCCAGTCTTTCTTCAGTCTTTTTTCTTAATTTTGACGGGGTGCCCATTTCTGCAACAAGAAGCACGCTGCTCGATGCTCGAAACATGTCCCAATTAAGAAAAAATATCCTGCTTACTTCCTCATTAAGTGTTTGCACGCACGCGCTCAATGTTTCCAAAATATGGTGCTAAACTTCGAAAAACGATTCTACTCATTAAACGGAAATGAAAATTTCCAATAAACATATGTAGAAAATACTTGGTTTTTTCGTCTGTATGTCTGTCTGTTATTTTATAAAAACAACTAATTACTAATAAAAGAATGAAATTTGTAGTCGAAATTTTGTATACAATTTAAGTGTATCTAAGTCTTATGAGCACAGAGTAAAGAAAATGTTATCTTAAAAAATTCTTATAATTGCGGCCAATTGTGTGTGTGTGTGTGTGTGTGTGTGTGTGTGTGTGTGTGTGTGTGTGTGTGTGTGTGTGTGTGTGTGTGTGTGTGTGTGTGTGGCTACAGAAAAGAATCGTCAGTGAAATAATACCTACAAACGTTGAAAAATTATGTGTCAAATAGAAAATACATTGCAGATGTTATACTGTACAAGTAATGCATGTTTATAAAAATGAGTAATCGGGAAAACACGCAATACAGAATTTGAAAATGTTCTTAACAATAGAGAAATGTAGAGTAATTTTATGCGTTATGTTGGCAACATCGAATCTTTTTCTGAACGTGGTATGAGGTTTTAAAAATATTTTGGATTGTTTACACAACCAGAATAATTGTTTTTTTAATCGTCTGCTGCTTTGAGATTTTTTTCGTAACAAAAATTAATGCTTAATTTAGAACATTATCAGTATGCGAATTCGCGTATCCAATCGGAAAAAATTATTCGGAATAGGTATTCTGTCACCCACATGTTGAATAAATCGTTGTCATTTATTTAACGACTTAAATTTATTTATATTTGATAAAGGTTTTGGGTTACGCACTTTTTTCACCACCTAATATAATAAATTAGCAAATGATAAAATTATGAATAACTATTTTTAAAGTCATGGCATCAGTTCCATGGCATCGGATATATTGCTGGTGCACTGTGCACTGTAAGTCTGACATCATACGAGGCTAGAATTTGATATTTACCGCGTGAGTCAATATTAAATCACCCACGTGGAAACACAAAAATAATAACAGTTAATAACTAATATTCTGTACGTGTATACATATATACATATATGTGTGGCATATACATATGACAACAATGTCGATGTTGTCACCATTTTATTATTATTATTATTTGGCTACCCTCTACAAATTATCGACTCATTGTTGGTTTTTACGTTTTGTTTTCTGTCGTGTGCGTGCCTATTTTGTGTAAACAAGTTCACCACGAGTAGTAAACACATACCACATGTGTCAGGATATATTGGACATTTGTGACACATGGTTCGGATATCACACTAAGTGCGAATATATATTCGGATATGTACCTTATTAATAATTTACGCTTGCGTCTCAGAATCGAAACTCCTAACATTTTCTTATTAAACGATATGAACATACATGTTTATCCAAGCTGAGAAATTGTAACTCTTATCGAGCTTCAAATCGCAGCGTGCTGATAAAAGAATTCCGTAAAGACGGAACTAAAACCGTCTAATACCCCGCGCGCGCGCGTGTGTAATATTTAAATGAACACAATGCGAAGGAAAGGGGAAAAATTACATTGATGGAATGGTCGCTCTCGGCACTGGGTAGTACATTTTATTAATATTTGAATTTAATGAACACTTGGTATAATTCAACACATATTAGACATGTGTCTAATATCTGACAACTAGACATCTATCAAATACTACTACAGAAATTATATATTAGACATAGATAATGTAAAATTATTACACCAACGAAGTAAAGGGAAAGTTCTAAATCTTTAAGGATTATAGAATAAGTTATAAATATCGGTATGGAGTGATTTCGGTAAATATGGTTATACATGACTTCTATGTTCTAAGATTTATATTAAAATCATTTTAAAAATGAAATATGTTAATAGAGACTACTTCTTTCTGCTTATTTCTTCAGCCTTAACCACAGTACTGTGGTCACTAACGTATACCAGCTGACGTTAGCGCACTCGATTTTCACTGATGAAGGGAGTCGATGGCACTGCCGAAACGTCAGGTTTTGCAGAAAACATTGGACTACGGCCAAACAGTCCGGCAAGGAATTTAAACAAAAAAACGACTTATTTTCTGCCGATAACGTAGTACACATCCCCTCCCACTTCATCTATCATTTTCATTTACAGAAACTTACCCCTTCCCCTTCAACTAACATTTTAATTTATAGATATTTCATCTACCTTTCTACAGTGGATTATTATCACCTTCTTTTCACGATACTTTGTTTACAAAAATTAAGTACGGTACTTTACTCTTGTCAAAACGTAAAACGTTGCAGGTAAACTACCCCGTCCCTTAACCGATCTTCACCAAAGTCAACAGACCGTGAGTCCTCTATAACTTAGGCATACGTATATGGAAAACATTTGATTCCGTTTGAATTTGCGGCATTTATCGTTCGCTATTAAAAAATTCTACACACTTTTCGAAAAATGACTTTTCTTCATGTTTTGAGGGTAGTACAATCAGAATCAGCCGTTATCTCAAAAACGATTATTTTCGCGATCGCCATGCTGCCATTTCCTTACGGAACGTGGAAGTAAAAAAAGTGAGAAACAAAAGAAAAAACATCGCTAATGAACAAGTAGATTTTGCAAAACTCTCTTGTAACTCGATTTTCCGTTAATTCAAACAATAGTTTAAATGTATTTTGTTTTATTTATACATTATTTTATATAAAGGAATGTCTCAACGTTAATTCAGTCAATCACTTAAATCACTTTCATTTATAATAGCTTAATAGTATACACGTCTTTATAAATTTTACATTAAACTTGGCATTAAATATTACTTTACTTGTAAATTAGACACAAATGGTGGCTGTATGTTATTTGTAATCATTTAGTAATTGCACTATGCATATTTTATATATATTTAGATTAGTCTAAGTGACATGGAGACTGACTTGTAAATTGTCTTTTCATAAATGTTTAATGTAGGAGTACTTTATATGATATATAATGATCCAGTATCGGTACTTTGTTTTGTTCCAAACAGCGGAACACTCGCCTTTGTTCAACCGTTTACCTGGGTTATTCCAATTGTCTCCTTGGGCATACACTACCACAACTCCTCTCCTGCATTTCATAACTTCAAATCTAGCTTCTAAATACAGAGTAACTGTTGAAACAATTGTCAGGAAAACAAACAATATCTGTAGAACTATACGAATTGTTTATTTATTAAATTCAGACGTGAAAGAAAAACATGAAACCAGCACAGAACGATAATATGAATATAGAATGCAAAGATATTAGGGAATGTAGGTCAGGCACAATGACGGTTCAAACCTGTAACGGCTTGTGAACAAACAAAGAAACTTCACTTTGAACATGCAAATTCTACCACACACGTTTTATAACTTTCTAAAAGTTTTTTCTGCTTTTATAACACTTATTACAAGAACACTGAATACAACGTTTTTTCGGTACTTTCCCAATACCCTTACCTACACTACATTTTCAATGTTTTTAATATTCGATAGTATCGATATACCACGATATGAAGAAGAAGAAGAAGAAGAAGAAGAAGAAGAAGAAGAAGAAGAAGAAGAAGAAGAAGAAGAAGAAGAAGAAGAAGAAGAAGAAGAAGAAGAACTGTACAAACTGTAAATGATTCAATTGATGAATATAACGCAAAAATGCGTAATGTGTTAATGCATGAGTTTGGGTTTTTAGTTTATTGTTTAAAGTGAACAAAACTGTTGGTTGACAAAACATAACATTTAATAAATAAATGTAATGTTTTGCAACAGGCTAACACTTCATAACAATCTCAGCACACATAAAATAAAAATAACTAGGCTATATTATATTCTTACGGACTGTATTTCAAACGTATATACGGTATAAATTAACATTTAATGTGGTACGGGACTAAAGAAAAGCAGCAAACACAAATAGACACCGGCGACCAAAAAACTGCGTGTTTAAAATTTACCTACTGTTTAAAGCGAAAACCGAGTTCTGTTACAAAAGGGGAGAGGTGTAATAATCCGCATTACTTTTAATTTTTTCACGTAATTTAAAAAAAAGCGAATATTATTTTAAAGTCATCTTTGTGTTCATGTGTATTTTTAGTTTGCCTGTTACCTAAAAACGTCAACTTTTGGAGACACAAGCGCAGATCAAAGTTACATTATTGGCAAAAATATTTTTCGTAAATTAATACAAAAATGGAAAACGACTGCAATGTCGGCAAGCTATTTTGCAACACACACAAATATGTTTACGATTTCCATTATCTAAATAAAATTATAAGCGACATTCAGTACATGTCGAAGTTAACTATCTCACAATCGAAATATCGAAAATTAGGTGTAGGTACGGTTATTGGGAAAGTACCTTTTTTCCTAACCTTTTTATTCTATTTCACAGATACCTGTGTATCACCGCGAGGCTTGGTGTATCAGCAAATAATCTATTTGCATTCCGAGTGTAATAATGTCGATTATTCAAAGTTGTATACTTTAATAAACAATCGCTTTAATAGAAAACGTCACTAATTTAAATTTTGAACATAACTCTAAAATCAGCTGATTGCTCAAAATAACGTGACACCAGTCAAAAGCATAATCAACTATTCTTTGTTACAAACGATCTTTAATAATGCAGCTGTAAGTCTGAGAAACGTGTGTTACACCAAAACTTTTTATACTTTGTTTAAACTTTTAAACAAATAAAATTATTTGTTTTTCTGATAATTGAAATAAATAATTAATTATCTTTTCTAATAGCGTATGTGTTAGTTAAATAGATATTACTTTTAAAATTAAGATTTTTTCAATATATTTTATTACTTCAGTATTTTAGTATACTTCATAAACTATTAAAAACATACTGCTTAAATGCTGTTTAAAGCAATTTCTTTTAAAACAAGACTTACATTCACTATTTTTAGTTACTGTCATTAGCAACATTTGTGTACTCACAATACATAAATACTTAAATACGCAATATTATGAACGACTATTATAATTATATCGTATTGAAATGACATAAACAAGTATGTATGCTAGACGTGAGCCGATATACCTATAACAGGTATTTGGAACAATTATTTTTGTGGAACGGATATAACAGTGACTAAAAAATTGAAATACCTGTTGCGTTCAACGGTAACTGAAATGTGGAAATACCCATTCCTATTACTCGAGGCCTCGCCCCCCCCCCTACGCAACTAACGAATAAACGAGTATTACGATTACAAAGTCAGTTACTGGTGCTAAGTACTTGATGCCAAAGACACGAAGCTGCTTTTAATAAATTAAAAAAAATGCATACTGATGTTACATTTATTCTCGTCTGTTATGCACATATATAATACAGATTGTAATAACAAGTTATATATTATACTAGTCATCAATTTGGTAAATTTTAAAAAATCGAATTCTATTTTGTTATAACATACATAGTGGCTGATAGGCCATATAGTGCTTTTTGTTAATGTGATTTTGGAGATGACTTTAACTTCACTGCACTTCTCACGTAAAGGGTTTTTGACATTATTTGTTGTGCTATTACGTGCACTCTACATTTCATTGCCTGAGTTTCGCAACTGACTTGTCTAACCAAAATGGAATCAATAATTTAATATTAAATATATGTCAGTTTGTTTACTCGTAGTGAAAACTTAAATTAGTACTCCCAAAGGGAGATAGGCCTATAAATTCTCTTGTTTCATATTTTCTTGTAAAGAGTAACAGTTTAATAAAGTCGCAGTGTAAAGTAATACTACTGTTAATACTTTTAGTTTCAATTTATTTCTTATAACAACTTATATAATACACTTATATTTATAATAAGTATATAATAACAGGTATTGGTACGTGTTATTTTTTGGAACGGTTTCGTTCGTACCTATTATTTTCAAATACTAGTTTAGCACACCTCTAAATTGTATATGTACTGGTCATTATTACTTGTGTACGTAGCCCACATAGGCGTACAACCATACACTTCTCCTGTATTGCCCATATAGCTATACACACTCTGAAAATGATTCGAAAAAAGCACACATATCCATATTGCACATGTATCAAAACTTCGAATATTCGGTTTGTTGCAAAAAATGTTTTAAAACTAATCGATTTGAAATCTGTTAGGAAAATGTGATGTATAATATTAGATTTGGTAGTAGAATACGGACATTAGTTTAACATTATTTTCAACAAACTGATGCCAAAAACGGAGAAAATACAATTTTATGGTTATCCCACCATACCAAAAATCTGAATAATTCAGGAAATATAATATTTGAAAATCTATCATTTAATGCAAACAGCATACAAACATTATTTACGTTCCAAAATATGTCATCATCATCATCATCATCATCATCATCATCATCTTTAAGGATTAAACCACGGATGGTTTGTTCCGGTCTCAAAACAGGCAAAGATTAGAGGTGGTCACTACAGCGCTTCCTCGGACGTCCCACACCTGTCTGTCCCCTCGGCTCATAGTTCCATAGTTGTTTGGAGATGCAGCAGTCATCCATTCGGCAAACATGTCCCAACCAATTCAGCCGATACTAGGTAATCCTGTCCAGTATGCACATAATATTCATTTCTTGCCGTATATCTCTGTTTCTTTTACGATCATGGATAGGCTAGTATACCCTGCCACGTGAGAAGTCTCATTTCAGCCGCTTGAATGGGACTGGCCTGCCCTTTCGTTAAAGTCCATTACTTAGACCTATAAACAAGAGTGGGAAGGGCCATCACCTTGTAGAAATTCAAAATATGTCATTTTATAATTTTTCAAAACTTTTACAGCGCCTTCTTGGTGCTCTGAGGGCAAAGACATTATACATGCTACAACAAGTATGCAGCTGTATACTGTATTTGTTTGGCACCAAACTTTTCTCAGAAACTAAAGTTTAATCAACTGTTTCAAGTGAATTTTTCCGTAATAAAGTAATTCACGTTTCAGACAATTAATTAGACTTTTAAATGACGCTTCGTGTTTAATTAAACTGTGGTAGTTAGTTCCTCACTAAAAACATCACTTTGTGTTCCAAGAATACAAAGTAGGCCTATAACTTTGCAGTTTCGAAATTGTATTTTCTATGCGTGTGTGTTTAGGTTTAATTATGTACATAGTACATGATTTAGGCGCGACTTGTTACAGTTTTTCAAATACTCTTTTCCATTTCTAACGGTCGTGAGTTTTTGTGATTTCAATACAGTACGTCGTGTTAAAGTTGTTGGAATCATCATCATCTTCTTCATCGTCATCATTAACCTCAAGGATTAGGCTCATCCTGAACCTGTTCCGGGACCCACTTTCCTGTCGCCCGTCCTACATCTCTCTTCCCCGCCGGTCTATACTCCATTGCTAGCACTGGAATCCTGTCACCCGCCATTCATCCCAAATGTTCATACCACCTTCTTTTGCTTCTCCTTAGTTCTTCCAACAATGGATCGACCACCAGTTCCGTCCTTATATCCACATTCTTCTTTCTAACTAGAATGGTGCGGACGAGAGTACTCCTCATAAACTTCATCTCAGCTGCCTCTGGATCTTTCTTTGTCTCTTTCTGTCATAACTCTGGCTTCATCTTCATACGTAAAAACTGGTACCGCTACAGTGTTAAAAAACCTTATCTTGTTTCTTTCTTTGTCTTATTTTTAAGATATCTGTGAATTGTTCCAGAAATAATCCTAAATTTAGTTAATTTTTTACCCATATTGATTTTATATGGCACAAGCGTTTGAATATAGGCCAGTGGGAACGAGAGATCATGGAAGAGCCTAGAAAAAATGGTCAGAGACTCTGTGAAGAAGGAGAAGAAGAAGAAGAAGAAGAAGAAGAAGAAGAAGAAGAAGAAGAAGAAGAAGAAGAAGAAATTTGTATTCTGGTCTAGTTAGTGCATACCATTAAGATGAGATCTGCTTTTCCTCAGTGTTCATAAGTGGCTCACTTGAGAGGCGTTGACAAAAGGAAACGGTTAGCTGGTAATCGCTACATCGTAAAATCCATATTATCATGCGGACGTTTATTATTATCTCAATCAGATATAGTTTGCTACCCGTCAGTATCTATTGTATCTACGTTTTAATTGGCCCTTACCGTGCCGCCGACATTTTCGTCTGCTAACAAGACACAATGTTGGATTTAATGAGCACTTCGTTGTTGTCGGTTTGGCCTTGAAAATGGTTCTGTTACGACGGACAGTACGCCCATTGTTGTCAACTTTCGTCGTTTCAACAACATGAAAACGTTAAGGCTAGTTTTGATCGGTAACAATCGTTTCATATATGACGGAAAGCTTTAATGAGGTTCGAACAAGTTACTCCATACAATCTGACATATTTGTGTCCGTGTTTCCGATAAAATTTACTGCGATTTTCAAGGTCTACACAAGGCCATTACTAAGGGATAATGAATGTGCGTCTATCGTTTGTACTTTTGCATGTGTGTCAGTAAATTTATGAAGAGCTATTCTTAATCTGCGTGTGTGTGTGTGTGTGTGTCTGAAATTTCAAACAGAATTACCACTCTTGCACACCACAATAGAAAAATTACTCGATTAGCGCCCTCAAGCGCCACAGTTCATCGTCAGATCGGACCATCGGACCATCAGATCGGAAATTTCCGATCTGGCTGTTGGGCTTGAGGGCGCTAATCGGAGTAATTTTTCTATAGTGGTGAGCAACAGTGGGATTCTGTTTGTGATTGTGACCACTAACACAAATTTTTTAATTAAATGTCTTAAATTTGTAGGTGTACCTACCTTCCTTCTATCACCGACACTCTTCAGAGTAGTCTTTACCTTCCCGATTCCAGTCTCCGAGACTTTTGAGGGATGATTAAAATAAGATTGAAAAACGACGAAAACTTTACACGAAATCCCTGAAATAATTTTTGTTAACTCTTTAATACGTGTCCACTGGAAGTTAAGCAGCAACTCATAACATGTGAAGATAAAAAACAAAAGGTTTTTTAAAACACACAAACACTTGGTAAGTTTTACAGTTTATTCTTAACCGCTGACAATCGTTTCACCATATTAAGCTATTCTCAAGGAGCTGCTAAGAATAACTGATTACAACAACAACAAAGAATGTGTAGGGCGTTGAACATGTGTGTAAGGATGTGGAGACGGATATGTGTGGTGTGTATGTTGGAGTGGGTGGAGGAGCTAGTACAAGGAAGGGAGCTACAGGGATAATTCATCGGACAATGTGGGCGTGCTCTGAAGCATCGCATTTCTGAACATAACAATGTATATACGAACATTTTATACGAACGTATAAAAAAATGCGACAGCTACAAATACTTAGGAATAAACTTTAATGAAGAAGGAACGGATCATGTTGAAATAAAGTCAACAATAAACAAAGCAAAACTAATAATTAGATCACTGAAGGGTTTCTATGGGTTTCTATTAAGCACAGAAATTGAAAAAGAAAGGAAGAAAAGAATATACGATAGTATAATTAGAAGCACTTTGATGTACTGATCCGAATCGTGGAGAATAAAGGAACAGGTAAAAAGAAAGAAGTTACAGAAATGGATGCTTTGAGACGAGCTGCTAGAACTTCAAGGCTAGAGCGAATACAAAATGAAACGATCAAAGAAGAAATGGGCGTACAAAAGACAATAGTCGACTGCATTGAAGAAAAACAGCTAATCTTGGAACGGACACGTACAAAGAATGGGACAAGACCGACTACCAAAGAAAACAATGAGATGGATACCTAGAGAGCACAGACAGAAATGAAGGCCCAAAAAACAAGGATAGAAGGCACAAGAAGATCAATGAACGAAAGAAGATCAATGAACGAAAGAGGACTAAACGATGAAAACTGCAACGACATACAACAATGGCATCGGACAACGTCGTAGGACGTTTTCATCCCGAAAAAAAAGAAAGTGATTTTAAATAATGATACAGCCAATACAGGTTTTACAGATCATTGCCTCAAATACAATCACTTAATAAACATAAAAAACATAAAGCTACTGCACAACATACAAAAGTTAAAAAAAAATTGATTTATTAGAAACTTTAGAAATTACAAAAATTAAAAGTAGCAATTAAAAGTAACAAAAATTTAACCAAAGAACAAAGTGAATTATTTTTATCTCATTTATTATAAGCTCTTATTTAATTTAGTTAATTTTTAGATTTTTCATTCCTATTATACTTAGTTTTTACAGTCACATGACCTCCCCTGCACTAGCTCCTCCACCCCCTCCAACATACACACCCCACACACATGTCCATACCTTTAACACATGTTCACCACTCTGTAACTCATTTTTGTATTTAGTTGTTCTTAGCAGCTCTCTGAGAATAGGCTAATGGGCTGAAACAATTGTCAGATGTTCAGAATAATCTGGAAAACTTACCAAGTGTTTGTGAGTTTATAAAATATTTGTAGCAATACGTTTCACAAAGTGCCCAACGAGTATTCAGTCAATTTCGTGAAGATAAAAATAAATAAATAAATTATAAAAATAATGTAAATTAAAATAACTGAGATTTTCATTAGCAGAATGAAAAAAGTGTTGAAATTATTATGTCAAAATGACGATAGACAAAATATCAGTTATTATAATTCAAATTTGAAAATATCAGAAAATATAAATACCTTATTCTTTCATACAAAACGTTCCAGTATAAAATGATTAGTCATTTCACTGGAATGTAATTTTGTGATCATGTGATGAAAACTGGAAAACAACATTCGATTTATGTCAATGTCGAAATCTGTAAATTTGTAAAATGCATTTTGCCAATAAAACGATTTCGATTCAAACGCAATATTAAAATGTGTGTTGATGTTTACCAGAGTAGAACATGTGGTCACTGTTGCGATAGTTAATGCGTGTGTATACAGGCTCACCGCCACGCAGTCTGACCTTTGCTTCAACTTATTGTCTAAGCAGATGAAGCCTCGGACTTCCTGAATTATTTTCCTGCATTTTATGAGAGGTAGTCTCTTAAGTCATAGTGCTAAAGTTTGTACAGTAAGATTGCAATCTAATAATCGTGTAGCAGTTCCAAGGCCTGCAAATGAAGGTTTTATTTAAACGATCTCTTGTATTCTGTGTTTCCAACAGTTACAATAATCTTCTAAACTTTATTAATGATTTAAATAATTTTTACTTTCTAGAAATATGTGAGAATTCGGTTGTTGTCTTTAAAAAATATCAAGGTTTTTAGGTAGAATTTTAGAAAAATTTGTATGCCTATTAGTAGTTTTCCGTTAAGTGATAATTATAATTAATTAACATAAATTTGATAACAATGCTTACAATTATAATTTAATTTTCTCAAGGTTTTATATGTAAACGAAGGATGAGTGTATTGTGTTACTTTAATTTACTGCGTTAAGGAATTTTAATTCAATATTATTTAATTCATTATAAATAAGTAATTATAAAATTATACTTTAATATTATTCACAATATTGATTGAAGATTCGTGGGGCACTTAGTGAAACATATTACCACAAAGGTTTTATAAAACACACAAACACTTGGTAGTTTTACTGTTTATTCTTGACCTCTGACAATTGTTATTATTCTCCATGACTCTTAGGCTATAATTAAACTATAAAGTTTTACCTTAATCCGTCTATGTGATCGCTTAACTTTTCTTCTTTTCTTCTAACGCGTTTCGGATTGTTAATCCATCATCAGAGGTTAAAATAATTCGTCGGTTAAGACTTCGTTAAACATTAAAAGTTGCGTAAATGACATTTAAAAATTACACTAAAAGAACATTTAAAAATATAGTCCACAAACACAGCGACGTAGCGGATGCGAGTGCGCACTCAATACAGGTCAGCTACGTACTGCACAGTTTATTGGAGTTTTCATGTTATCTATTGATGTGTTGGGGTATGTATTCTATGGTTATGTTATCTATAATCTTATCGTATAGTGTATGGGATTTAAATGCCAATTGTTCGTTTAATATATTATTGGGATTATTTCTGAAGGCTCGGTAAATTTCGAACTCTTCTACCGCATCCATATATCGTCCCTTTCTGCAAATGTGTAAGGGTTTGCAATTTGTCTCAAAATTTGTATAATTATGATTTAATGTGACGAGATGTTTAGCGTAGTTTGATTTATTTATATTTGAAATGCTCGTGGGTAAGTGTTCTTTATATCTTTCGAAAAAGGTCCTGCCAGTCTGACCAATGTAATGCATGTTGCAGTCATCACATATCATTTTATATACACCCGTTCCTTTTTCAATCTATTCTCAAAGAGCTGCTAAGAACAACTGAATACAAGGAATGTGTAGGGTGGTGAACATGTGTTAAGGGTGTGTATACGGACATGTGTGTGGAGTGTGTGTGTTGGAGGGGGGGTGGAGGAGCTAGTAAAGGGAAAGTCAAGTGACTGAAAACTAAATATAAGTAAGTAAGTAAGGAATGCAAATTCTAAAAATTAACTAAACTAAATAACGCCTTTTAATACAGGAAATGCAAAGAATTCTGTCTGTTCGTTTGTTAAGTAGCAAAAGTAGAAGTAACAAAAATTTAATTTAAAATTTCACAAAAATTCACTATATATCGATACCGACTATCGCATAATCGAAAATTAGTTTGCGTACGGTTATTGGAAAAATACTTGATTTGATACGTCCAAATAAACTTACCCACACTCATTTTCGATATTTCGATTATGCGATTATTGGCATCGATATGTAGTGAATGTCGCATTTAATTTTCAATGAAAGAATTTGTTAAAACTAATGTGTGTATGTTATAAAATAATTTTTTCGCGATTGCAAACGTTTTCCTGTGTCATATGTTAAATTAAAAATGTTTCTAGCACTAATATAACACTGATGAGTGCCGGGCCTCTTACGCCAAAAGTTAACGTGTAAATTGGAATTACACATAAAAATTAATACGCCTTTATTGTAATACTCGCTTTTTTTCTGGAAACCACGTAAAAAAAAAAAACAACTCGAAGTAAGGCTGGGTGGACCGGAGGCCAACCATTGCATGTTGCTATACATGCCTTCATTTTTTGTTGACAGAACTCGTTTTCCACTAGTACTCGATTTTTAACTAATACTCGGCGTTTAAACAGACCACAGAAAAAGCAACCAATTCGAAGTAAGGCGAGGCGATCCAAGGACCACCCCTTGCCTATTACTATATAACTCCCTTTTGTGGCAAAACTCGTTTACCATTAATAGTCGTTGTATCACTAATACTCTGTTTTGTGCAGATAACTGGAAAAGAAACCAACTCGAAGTAAGGCAAGATGCTACGCACGTTTCCAAATTTTTGTGTTTCACACAAAATTCGCTTGGAGAATATTCACACAAGAATATTTACCACCCAACGAATAACAAATATTGTTTTTTTTTTGTTTTAATATTACTATTAAGAAATGACTGTATTTTTCACTTTACATTTTCTGTTATTGTTTTTGTTAAAAACATTACCCTGTTTATTTTAAATATTACTCTGTTATAAGAGTTATATGTTGCAACAGAACAGTGCAGTAAAGTCACATTATACATTTTATGACGTTAATAGACATGTAGACATGTTAATTTTTTTTTTTATTTATTTATTTATTTATTTTTTTTTAAGCTATAAGTTATGAAATAAGAAATGGGTAGTTATGTGCTATGTATCAAAATGCCCATACATTTATTATCTTTCAAGTCTAGTGCAATTTTAATACGCGAGTGCGCGTGTTATTCGTATTTTTCTGAATAACTTTTATATTAATTAACACTCCGGAATGAAAATTGAACAGCATATGCGTCATAATTAGCGCTACATTTCTTACATGTCAAACGCCCAAAACATACAATTTTACTATAAGGTCTTTAACTAAATTCACTTTTCTATAATCACGTTATCTGCAAGAAAGTCATAAAATTTTTAGATAACATCTTTAGAGGCTTCTGGAAACTTTAGCTTAGTCTTATATGATCTGAACCTAATCTTTGTGAACATCTATCACATGTTGCTAATTTCAGATAATCAAGAACTCCAATTGTCATTTGGGTCTATCTCTGGTCTAATGCAGTTTGCTTCTAAAACTCGTCCCTTGAAGACGTACTCCCTGCTCGAGTGTTTCGAGTCAGAACACGTTCTTCTGTAATGTGACGCCTGTCCGAGATATTAGCTACAAGTCTTCTGTATGCTGTACCAAGCGTTAATAGAAGCAACGAACTAAATCTGCCAAGATCATTGATCAGTGCTAACCCACGTTATTGCAAGATCTCCGCATAGGCCAGTAGTATTCAGCGGAATACTCCAATGTTAACGAGTAAACACTTTAAGATATCTGGAAGGTGCAAGTCTAACACACTATATCTTTGTTATGAATTAGCCTTCATTCCTGAACCTATGATTTATCAATATAAACAATAATGGGCAGATGAATGGCGTGGACAACGAATCATCGACGCCAGCGGTCAACGTATTAGCGTAGCAGCCCTTTACTGATCAACAGGATAAGGAATTCCTCAAACAAGTGACATTAAACAAGTTGTTCAAGACGAACATTTAATTTGTACATAAAAGACATATTAGTTCAGTAAATAATTTTCTGTTTTAAAAAGAAAGTAACAGACAAGATTTAAATTTGTTTTTAATTTAATAAATTGTCCTACATCCAGATAATAGAAACTGTTGCGTATTGTTATTACTATTACCTATATATCCATTAATTAATTTATTAATACACATTAAACGTCATGTTATTTTTTCTACCATGGCTTTAATTTCTTTGGTAAAAAAAATAAAAAAACATTATTACCTAACCACACAAACCATAACATTACGTACTTTTACTTTACATTAAGAAAGATAATAATTTACAATTAGTACACTTCTTCTTTTTCTTCTTCATCATATCGTAGTAGCCTATATCTATACAATCGCATAATCGAAATATCGGAAAGATAGTACGGGTGCGGACATTGAGAGTTTACCCTGCATTTTAACATGATAATGTTTTTAGGCTGGGGGTCATTCCACAAAAATGTAACGTCATCGAAAAATGTAACGCTTCCACACTTTCGATTCCTCACAGTCTAGAAATCTTCGGTCTCTGTCGTTTTAACATGATAATGTTTGTTATATAGTAAATATATTTGTTATATAGTAAATATTTGTATTATATAGTAAATGTTAAAAACATTATCATGCTTCGATGTTTCGGTTTCGTCGAAATTCTTTCTTTTGTATTAGGTAAGTATATATTTTTCCAAGGGGATACGAGTTCGATTCAAACGCAGTATAAAAGTCAGATGATATTTAGACAGCTGGCCATGTGGTCACTGTTCTGTTTGTTAATGTGTTCGTTTGCCGGTCCCACACCCCCTCGCCGTCTAACCTTGAACCGCGCGAAGGCAGCCGACGGCCTGAATGATATTTTTCTCTTCAAGTGTTTCAGACACACACATAATGTTTATAAACGTTCTTTGTAAATATTTGTTTGCTCGCTCGTTTTATTTTGATTCCGCAACCGAGCCATATGCTTTGGTTATCAACAAAACCTCGCGTAAGCTCTTGTTAATGTGCACATCACTGCGCCTAATAAACAAGTAGGCCTATGCATATTTTACATTTAAACAAGCATTATGAATTTAATAAAACTGTTAAAAATTGTATAATTATTTATATAATATTCCGGTAAAAATTTTTGTATAATTCAAACAAACACAACTATAATTTCATGTGTTTGACCGTTCACACGCGCGCGCACACACATTAACATACTTATGCGAATACAGTGAAGACTCGATTTTACTGTCCGCAGCGTCGAAGCCAGTCTGCAAAATACAGGGTCAAAACTTTATTATGTATTAAGATATTTAAGAATTTGTTTAAGATATAATTTAATTAAAAAGACTAGTTGAGCAATTAGCCATGTGTTTATAAACGTTTTCTATAAATTGTCCTCAGGCTTTCACGGCCGATGTCAGTTGTATGATCAAAGTTATCCGGGCTGTTTGGCCGTGGTCCTTGGTTTATTTCCAAACCAAACGTTTCGGCAGCTCCAGTGGCTGCCATCGTCAGTGGAATAATACATATCCTAAACGTAGGTTGTTCACGTCAGCCCCGTTTTTTTACCTGTACGTGGGATTTGGTTGAATTTATAAGTACAGGTAGCATGGCGGGACATCTTCAGCCTATACCACAGTACTGTGGGCCTGACGTGAACAGCCTAGGTTTAGGATTTTTATTATTCCACTGATGATGGCAGCCATTGGAGCTGCCGAAACGTTTAGTTTGGAAATAAACCATGGACCACGGCCATACAGCCCGGATAATTTTACAAGTTTTCTATAAATATTTATTCGTTACTTTTATTTTGATTCCACGACCGGAATAATTTTAATTTAATTATATTTAAAAAGCATATAAGTTTATTGTAAACTGTGTTGTTCGAATTTTTGAGAAAATAGCAGCACAAGAGGTAGGTCAGGTAACAGGTAGTACTTTGCCAATCCCGGGTTGTGAAGATGATGATGTTGATTAAACTCGAATGATATATTTATGTATTTTTACATCGTAATTAACCAACTCGTTTTATATTTAATTAAACAAAACATATAAATATTTTCCTGGTTTCTGTGTATTGATTGTGCCAAGTGGGAACTGATTTAACGCTTACTACAGCATTCGTAGTGGATGTTTGGTGCAAAAATAAGGAAACGCAGCAATAAACTGCACAGCGTATAAACATGTCTAAACACGTTATTCTGTAATTTATTACTCTGTTAAGCGAGATACGAGTTGCAAACACGCAAGATGCTTAATGGTTGCATTTACAGTGGTATTAATCCTCTCATGTAATCTGATAACGTGATATTGTCATGTGGTTTCGTTTTAACATAATACATGTACATAACAAACGCGACGATTGATCAAATAAAAACGAGGCTCTGTAAACTAGCACAAGATACTTTATTAGTAATGTTGGCAACAGTGAGGAGTGGACAGCCGAGACGTGTACAGCGCTACGCACTTGTTTCTGATGCCATTTGTTTGATTACTGTCACGACAAATGCTGCAGGAGATGCGTGTGTTCGTTGCGCCCAGCGTGTAATAATTAAATATTTAATATGTGTAAACGTTACACCAGTTGAAATTTTGCGCACATTGCTTGCATAATTCGGCAAAGTTACATTGTTGAAGGCTAAAGTGTACAGATGGTACACTTTTTTTTTTGATAAGACCAAAAGGAATTTTCTAACTTCAGTCACGCATGTCGTCCCAGAAGCAGCAATATAGCGCAGAAAGTTTCGCAAGTTCAAAACAAGGCCAACTGGTGTAAGCAATGGGGAAGAATGCAGTAAGATCGCCTTCCCAAACTTGCCTTCAATTATAAACTCTCTGGGTATGGATAGTGTGGGGCGTCCGGCGACGAGATGGTTTCCGGAACAGGCATTGCAGCATAATCCGTGAAGTGAAGATGATGGTGATGATGTCTGAACACTGTTTTTCTCAAATACTCTACGAATAGTTTTATAAATCTTACAAGTACCCGTTAACTCAAAAATGTTAGGTTCTTTATTTTAAGTGTTACTGTGTTATGACCATTGTATATACATAATAAACGTTATGTTTTCCTCAACCATGGCTTTTATTTATTTCAGCAGTAAACTAAAAAACAAAAACCGTTGACACCTAACCTCAAAAATGAAAATAATACGTATTTTCGCTTTGCATTAAGAAATAGGGCAATTTACAATTAGTACAATTCTTGTATTCCAAATCGTAATATATCGATACAATCGCATATTAAAAACATCGAAAATGTACTGCAAGAACGGATAAAGGTACAGTTCCGATGCCGCTAAATACCATTGTTTATTTACTTGTCATTATTTTAATTAATTCTGGTCTCCATGGTGATGTTGACATCTCTATACGCGTCAACAAAACGGCATAATTAAAAGAGCCTAAATCGTGCAAACGGAGCAAAACATCGAATTCCAAGTTAGACAGTATTTTGTCAAAGGTTACCTTGCAAAATTTGGTAGCAATTGGTTAACGGCGTGGATTTGTATTAAATACAAAGAAGTCCTCAGACTTTGAGTTTTATATAGGCCTATATATTGATATTCTTTTTGTTTTGAAGTTTTATTTATTTTATAGTTTACTGCATTTATGTATGCTATTGACTCTAGCATTGAGTCTAATCAATTTTTTTAAGAAAGTCTGTCGGCTTTCCTGCGAAAGCGACAAACTTTCCTGCGCATGCCATTCTCACACACAACTGTATGCTACTCTGTGGCAGCTACTCTGTAAATTATGTACGTATGATGTCTGTTTTGTATACGAACATACACACAAACACACACGCGCACACAATATGTAAGTTTCTGATGACAACAGAGTAAGTGTGCGCTAATGAGTTTGTGTTTTGTTTGTCTGCGCAGTTACGACAAAGTCAGTGTAGATGAGGCGGGCCGCGGCTTCGCTACCCAGAAACTTGACTAACAAGTGATCAAGTGACGCTCGAGTAACTTCTGATTGGGCCGCTATGTTCCTGCAACACCACACTAACAGGTAAGACGAGAGAATCAGCTGCTTAGAAACAATATGTTACAAGTCTGTAGGCATTGCCTAGTAATCGTCAATGTCTGTTTAAGAAATTACATGTTAATTCAAAAATTACTGCTACAATTTTACGTAACGTGCAAGGCTGGTACTGCCTATGTTCTTAATGATAACGTTTGCCATTTTTTCTCGGCTGTCCGTACATTCAGTGTCTTCACATTTTTCTAAGTGTTTGTTGATACTTTCGCAATGCCAGCTAGAGCAGTTTGAAGCGGTTTTTAGATATATTCATTCGTATTAAAAAAAATTCCCCGACACCGAGTTTTACATGCCTCAAATTAAAAAAAAAAACTTTCTAATCAGTTAACTATACATAACAGTATACAGTAACAGTATACGTAACAGTGATTCGGATCACAAATTATTATTGATAAAAATTAAAAAATTGTACCTGATAGCCTAAACTAGTTTTCGTTCCGCTAGAGCTTCGTCAGAGTGTGTCGCTAGGATCACTGTCCGTTCCGTTTTTGGTGACGGCGTCGTCGATCAATAGATCGTTGTGTGTGTGTGTTTGTGGTGTAATATGTTGAAACAGTATGTGTGATTTAATATTATCGTGATATGTGTGATATCTGATTAGAAGCAGCCTTCAGATGTATTTTAACATTGAAGAATCTGACGAACATTTGAAGCAAATCCGTCCAGCAGTTGTAAAAAAACGTTTTTTGTATACTTATAAAAACATAATTTTCTAAAGGACGCAATTTAATATATATGACATGCTGTATAAATTAAATATTTTATTTATTCACTGTTAATAAATTTGACTCCCAAAAGAGTGGTTAGTTTTAACAAACGACAATTGAAGTTTCCGTACGTTTTTCCTTTTTTAAACATTACTTGATCTTTATTTAAAACTATTACAAAACAGTAGCATGTACTAGCCCAAAGACTGACAAAAACACGGCTTATTTTGTAAACATTATATTTAAAAATTAATAGACAAGTTGAAGAGAAAGACCAGTTCTATGATGATGGTATTGCTCTAATGTCAAAGAATAAGGAAAAACTTCAGAATGCGGTAACCAAATTGGTAAGTAATATTAGAGGCAAAGGACAAAAGCAAACAATGGTCATATTGAAGAGGAGCCCTGAATTTTACCGGGAATTTAGTGATTTGGTCAGGGAATTTTATCATTTGCTCAGTGATGGATAATTGTTTCGTTCAGAAGATTGTTCTATTTAATTTTTACATCAGTTTAATCGTTGACTCTGGCGAAGAAGTTCATTTCTTAGCTCTCCTGATACGAAGACGTTGCTGTCGTAGAGAACGTCGATTCTGGGTGTCAGATGACGTGAGAACGGTTGATAGTTGGTCTGTTTTATACATTTTGATCTGACAGCGGACAATGAGAAGTATCTTAATTATTTTAGTTTGTAACAAAACACGGTAAATGGGTTTCTTAATTTACTAGAATCTTACACCCAGAAGAAAAACACAAACATTAGATAAAGTATATCTTCTAAAGAGAGAGGTCTGCAATCATTTTAACGTGAGTTATAATATTAATTAATTCATATTGTATTATGAAGCGGCGTACGCAATCGACCTTCAACATTATATAGTAGTCTACAAATATGATTTATAAATCGCATTAAGAAATCATAAATACACAGAAACGATGCGGCGCTTTGCGTTCAGGGGTCATCGTTTTTATATGACAATTGTTTTGTACAATACACAGAAGCAAACAGTTTTACTCATGGGAGGTGTAAATATACAGTGTGTAGCAGCGGCGTCGTGCTCCTGGGACTCAACGTTCAGAACACAACTGCGACTCACACCAACGAATTGTTTTATTCGTCCAAAATATATGAAGACAGGACTTAATATCTTCTACCTGTCTTAATATAAAACTTTGTATGTGAACAATAGGCCTATTATAATTTATTTTTTGCAGGTCATTAATAAAGTTGACCAGCCGTCTATTTAAGAAGTTATGAAGAGATATCTCAAGAAGTATTTCTAGTTCCAACTTTGTCGTGTTTACTTGGTGAACTACAATTTGTTATGTTCCGGACGAGACCTTTCAGTTTTTCCACCAGCTTCAAGACCTAAACCACGACCCTTTTCTTTAACTTGATCGAAAATTGTATGTGCCTTACTAATGGCTATATCTATAATCTACATAACATTTCATTAAACACTATTATTTTCTTTGTTTGGTATCCCATATATGTAATCTATCCTTTATATTTCTTTTCGACTTTTTACTTCCATGTTCCTTAAGGAAATGGAAGTATGGTGATGGCAAAAAAATCGTGTTCGAGATTATTGCAGATTCTGATTGTACTACACTCAAAACATGAAAAAAAGTCATTTTTCGAAAAGTGTCTGTGTGTGTGTCTGTGTGTCTGTCTCTCTGTCTGTGTGTCTATAGATTTTTTTTTATGGGAAACGATAACAGCCATAAATTCAAACAGAATCAAATAATTTTTTGCATACAGTCCTGATTTTTAGAGTACTCAAGACCTGTTGGTTTTGGTGAAGATCGGTTAACGGAAGAGGGTAGTTTACCAGCAACATTTTATGTTTTAACAAGGGTAATTTTTTATGACGAACGATAACTGCTGTACATTAAAACAGAATCAACTACTCTTCTGTATACCTTTTTGAATTGTAGAGATCTCAAGACCTATTGTTTTTGGTGAAGATCGGTTAAGGGAAAGGGGTAGTTTATCAGCAACGTTTTATGTTTTAAAACGGGTAATTTTTTTATGACGAACGATAACTGCCGAAAACTGAAAGAGAATCAAATAATTTTGTGCACACTTTCCTGATTTGTAGAGAACTCAAGGTCTGTTGATTTTGGTGAAGATCGGTTAAGGGAAAGGGGTAGTTTACCAGCAACATTTTATGTTGTAACAAGAGAACTGTTTCCATGACGAACGATAACTGCCGCACATTCAAACAGAATCAAATATTTTTTTGCATGCATCCCTGTATTGTAGAGGACTGAAGGTCTATTGATTTTGGAGAAGATCGGTTAAGAGAAAGGAGTAGTTTACGTGAAATATTTTATGATTTAACAGGAGTAAAGTACTTAATTTTTATAAATAAAGTATACTGATGAGAAGCTCATAATTATCCACTGTAGAAATGTAGATGAAATAGCTATAAATGAAGAGGTTGGTGAACGGGGTGGGGTAATTTTCTATTATTAAAAATTATAGTTGAAGGTGGAGGGGAGAATTTTTTATATGTGTACTACGTTATCGGCAACAAAGAAGTAGTTTTTTGTTAAAATTGCTTCCCGGGCTGTTTAGCCGTAGTCCAATGTTTTCTGCAAAACCAGACTTTTCGGCCATCGATTGCCATCATCAGTGAAAATCGAGTGCGAAAACGTGAGGTGGTATACGTTAGTGACCACAGTACTGTGGTTAATGCTGAAGCAATAAGTAGAAAGACGTAGTATCTATGGAAATATTTCATTTCGAATATGATTTTAAATATAAATCTTAGAACATGGAAGTCATGTATGGTTCTCCATACCGATGTTTTCTTTTTCTACTCTCCGATCACTACTAATCTTTTCCCAACATTGTCTATCAGCATGGTCTTATAATGGTTATTTTTAGTTATGTCCTTGATTCCTTTATTTCTGCATCGTTTTTATTTTTTTATTGAATCGTGTGCATTCTTTTTATTATTCCAGGAATTATTCATTTCTCTGTAACAAAAAGATTTTAATGCGGCCATTTTTAGGATTTGAAAATAGTGGAAACACTGAAAGGCCTTGGCCGGAACGTGATAAATAGCAGTTCAGCAAGTAAACACGTCAAAGGTGGGATTACAGAGACTGCTAATTAAAATAACAAGATGAACAAATATTTATATGTTTTGTGAGACAGGCTTGCGTCAATTTACGCTTCCATCACATCTTCTAGAAATCAGTATTTCCTTCCGGCCGCAGAGTCCACATTTTCTTTCATAAAATAAATCAGATATAAATTGCCTATATATACATATTATGTACCCGTATATTTCTTCAATTTATTACCCATATTTCATTTTGTCTTTAACAGATACTTTACTATCTCTCTTTATCCCTCGTAAACATTGATATTCACCGAGCCTGGAGTATACGCACATAAACAATCCAGTGCGTATACACAGACAAGAGCGCACAGAATGCTGCTATAAATAAGGCAGTGGCAGAGTAATGCCACGCCGCGCCATCCGCTACAGGTGCACATGATAGCACTAAACTGTTGGCCGTGATGTTGTGACCCCATACACGTTGCGCTGTGCTGACATGCGCTTACATATTCATTATCCTCTATGGAACACTCACCACATGACAGGTCTGAAATATTTATGTGTATGTATGTGACTTATTTACACTTTCTTTATTGGTAGTCAATGGTCATCTGAAAAGTTTAAACAATAAAGGAAACAGGTTAACAGGTATTTGAGTATGTAGGGGAATAATTCAAGAGAATTGTTTAGAAAAACCTGCTAGAAGAAAGGATTCATAAAATGGAAAGACCATATGGTATAACTAAAGATATTTACAAAAGAAAGTGTATATCTAAAAATTTGAAGATGAGATATTACAGTACAGTAGTGAGGCCAGAATGCCTATATGCAAATGAATGTCTAGCATTGAGTTATAATTTAGACAAACTAGAAATATTGGAAAGACGAATTATTAGGAAAATATTAGGCCCACGAAAAACTTCAGAGGTTGGAAATTAAGGAGTAATGATGAAATATATCAAAGTATAGAAAATATAACAGAAACAATGAGAAAAAGAAGACTTATTATTTTATGGACATTTATATAGAATGGACGACAATAGGTCAACAAAGCAGATCTTCAAATATCTGTGGGTAAAGAAGTCAACATCAAGTTGGATTAAAGAAGTCTAAAAGGATTTAGAAAAAAATAACATAAACGCAGAAGAAGCAACTGAAAGAAACGTTTTTCGGGAAAAGTGTTAAAAATAGAAGGAGTCCAGTGTAGGAGAGAGGAAAACGCAAGATAAAAGTGGACTGATGACAGGAAAAAGAGACATCGTAAAAAGATGAAAGAATATTGGAGAAAAAGAAAAGAACAAAGAATAAAGAATAGAAATTGCATGTGGTCCTCAGTTGGCCGATTAAAAAAAAGCAAACAGGTAAAGATAAAACATAATGGCTATATGCAAACAGAAATAGAATGTTGGAGACAAATCCAAGACAAAACGAAACTGTGTTAAACGTATTTTGAATGTGTCGTATTGCAGTGACGAGTATAGTAGGATGACGTCACCGCACTGCATTCTTTGCTCTGTAACAAAGCTGCTGCGACAGTAATACACTATGATACAAATTTGTACATGTACATGAATTGGAGACATCACCTTCCGGCGAAGATCCGGGTTCATTTATAACATATTTAACAGAAGAACTATGTAATTCGGACGTCTTAGATAATCGACATCATTTCGCTACAGTTTGATTATAATTATCGTTGCTACTTATCTTACTGAAGTGGCTCGTTGTATTATTTCACAGTTTTAAATTCTCTTCACCAAAAGTATATAAAATGTTTAACTGACTTTTGTTTATTTATATCGTTATTTCTTACTAATATTATCTTCAATTTTTTATTAATACGGACATATATATTGACATAATAATTGACAGCCTGTCAAGATAGACTTAACAACATCCCACTAGCTGAAAAAGACTACAAAGACGAACTAAACACGATACAATATCTAGCAGAATCCAACGGATTAGACAGAATAATAGTCAATAAACTCCTACACAAAACAAAAAACAAATAACAGACAAAGACAGAAAACAACAAATTCATAAGAACAACCAAACTGAAAAAATATCCTACAAATTTAAAAAAGCAAGATACAGAATTTGCATACAAAACTACTAACAAAACAGAGCACACACCATCAAAACACACACACAAAGCACAAAACAAATTCGATCTACCTGGTGTTTACAAACTAAATTGCTCAGCTTGCAACAAATTTTACATAGGCTAGATAGGACGTACCTTCAAACAAATATACATTGAACACACAAAGGCACTACACTCCACTACAGAATCCACCTCTGCAAACCACCTCATTGAAGCAAACCACAAATAAGAAAACATCGACAATAACATGGACATTCTACACGTACACACAAAAGGCCGAAAACTAGACACTCTAGAACAAATGAAAATATACAAACACACGAAAACTCATAAAAAAGACATCCTAAACGAACAGACACAATTCAAATCACACGCATTATTTGAACATATCACACCCCACACACACAATATCGGTCTTTCAAAAGTCGATACCGTCGCCAACAACAAGACGTACAGTGCTCCCAGCGGCAGCCTTTGAAGAAGCTTTTTAAAAGCGACAACCGGTTCGGGCTATAAGGTAAAACGTTTACGTTTTTACCCATAAAAAACTTTGTGTTCCGAGTCGGTAGTGAAATAATTATATTTAGCTAAGTAACGGACACGTCATGGACAACGAACTCCAAGAATAGTTACAATATTTTAACTTAAATGAAAGACAAAAGATTACAAACAACGATGGAAAGAACACTTCGAAAGAATGTCAGATTCCAAAGAAGTCTGTAAATACAAAAATATAGGAAATCGATGTATGGATAGACCCAGAAAGAGGTGGTGGCTGGAGGATTTCTGAAGGCGGAACAGGCAGCACCTTGCCTGTGCCGTTCTGTAAAGGTGATGATCATGAAGTGGGATAACAGAAGAAGGAGAAACCGTTTTAGAGGCCAAACGCCTCGCCCCAGGAAGAACCGTGTATCGGAAGTGGGTGAAGGGCCCCGGAAATTAAACGGTAAAAGCGGATGCTAAGGCAAATGAAGAAGAAAAATAAAAAGAAACACGTGACGAAGAAAAGGAAAAGAAGAAAAACTTGTGATAAAAAATTAAAAATAAATATGTATCTATATTGTATGGAAAGAGAGATGAAAGGTTACACTATCAAAACAAATGTAGGGAAAGGAATAAATAAGGATAAAAATAACTCTGTGTGCAAAATGACGTATTCTCATTGAATAACTAATTCGAAATTTCACCTTGGTGGAGGGTCGAAATCACGACCCAGATATATTTAGATACATTGTTTACGTAACGCAGCCAGTAATGATATTATTTTGCCTTCAGCTGTCCAAATGTTGTAATATATTTTCATCAGTTTCCTTTCACACCACGGTAAATACAGATTCCGGAATTCGGTAAAAAAATGTAAATATATGTAAGTTTTTTTATCTATTCCAAGATTTGTTTCTTTACGTTTGGTAACGAATTTGTAACGCGCGCGCGTGCTGGCGGATGCATTGTGTAATGCCTCACTCAGAACCGTAGAAAATTGTACAAAAGACTTTTAGGTGAACAGGTGAGTGATTATGAAGTTTATTCGTCTTTAAAGTGTAGACATATGGCTATATTTATTTAGCGGCTCCAGTGTCGCTAAGAATCATCATTGTCGCTAAATAACATCATCATCATTATTTTCATTTTCTACGTCCACATCCGGGTCATCGTCATAACTATTGTTATCATCACTAGCGCCACTATTGGCTTTTTTTATATGCTCTACTTAAATCTTGTTTTAAATCTTTAGAGGTATAAATTAGTATTACAAGCCGTAGTCGAGTAAATAAATTTTACTAAACAAGAGTGTGTCACTATATTCTGTTACGCAAGGATTTACCTCTAAGACTGATAAAACTTCTGTTTTTAAAATAAAATAATTTCCCTTCAAATTGTATAGACAGGTTTACTAAAGGCGTCGATCTAGTGAAAGAAAAAGAAACGGGATTTATCATTAATTCGACCTGCCTGTAGCAGCAAAGTATAAAAAGACATTGCAAGAGTATAAAACATTTTCTAGTTTAGAGAATTTGCCTACAGCGAGATTTTTACCTTACTTGCGAATTGTAATAATGGCCGTGGGTTCAATTGACTACTACTTGATATTTTTGTAATAAAAATGTTAGTATTAAGCAATAGCGTAGCGATAATAGCCAGTACACTCTGCGCCTTCTACTTAAAATTCATGAAATTAGATACTGATTATACAAAGATGTCATCTTTACGAGGTCTATACAGGGTGATTCACGAAGTAATGCAGATACTTTAGGAGCTCATTCTACATGTAAAAATAAAGAAAAAAGTTCATATACATATAGGTCTGCAAACGCTTCGTTAGCGAGTTATGGCTAGTCAAATATTTTACCCTGATTTCAGCTCCTCTGGTCATATTAGGCCGTACTGAAGTCCTAGGAACCCAAATTAAGGGACAAACTTGATGGTTTTATATAGGTTTTGACCTTAAAAATTGAATAAATTAAGTCCCAGAACTGTAACTTCAATAGTTTTGGGAAAACTGGTGAAAAACGCAACCAATCGTAGTCGAAAAACACTATTTTACGATTATGGGGATTTTAATCAAAGAACTATTAGTGGGGCATTTCGTATGTTACGGGAAACAGGTTCACTTCCTAGCATTCATATCCCGTATGACCGTCCTCTCCAACATGATACTAATGTTGATGAAAACATTATTGTTACTGTTCAACGTAGGCCGGGTGTCAGTACAAGACGTCTTTCTAAGCGATTCAGAGTTTCACAATCTAAAGTATGGAGGACACTTAATCATAACAACCTTTATCCTTACCATAAACAAAAAGTACAAAATCTTCATCCAGGAGACCCTGCCCTTCGCTTGGAGTTCTGCAATTGGTTAAATACTCATCGGCAACTCTACAAATACATTTTATTTACCGATGAGTCACAGTTCAGTCGTGATGGCATAAACAACTTACGAAACGGACAGTCATGGGCAGAAGTGAATCCTCATACAACAGTGGAACATAACTTTCAACAGCGATTTTGCTTTAATGTGTAGTGTGGGATTATTCATAATCAGTTGATTGGACCGTTTATTTTCCAAGAGCGCTTAACAGGTGAGGCGTACTTACAGTTTCTTCAAGAACAATTGCCGACACTGCTTGAAGACGTTCCTCTTGCAACACGACGCCGGATGTACTTCCAGCACGACGCGACGGCGCGCCTCCACATTTCTCTCGTGCTGTTTCCACCTATTTAATTCAGCAATTCCCCTCTACGATTTTTTGAGTTTTTCACCAGTTTTCCCCAAAACTATTGAAGTTACAGTTCTGGGACTTATTTTATTCAATTTTTCCGGTCACAAACTATATGAAACCATCAAGTTTGTCCGTTAATTTGGGTTCCTAGAATTTCAGTACTGCCTAATATGACCAGAGGAGCTGGAATCAGGGTAAAATATTTGGCTAGCCATAGCTCGCTAACGAAGCGTTTGCGGACCTATATGTATATGAACGTTTTTCTTTATTTTTACATGTAGAATGAGCTCCTAAAGTCTCTGCATATCTTCGTGAATCACCCTGTATATGAGTATGTTGGTGTGAATACTTGTGCGCCTACATAAACCTTCAATAATACAATATTGCTACACGAATTACGTAACGCTCTCGAACAGTCGGCAGGTGCAGTTACGTAAGTCGGCAGGTGCAGTTACGTAAGTCGGCAGGTGCAGTTACGTAAGTCGGCAGGTGCAGTTACGTAAACGTTGTACCCGTTTCTCGGCTAGTCGAGTAGGTGCAGTGTCTGTGTCAAGGTCGTGCACGCAAGAAGCTTCGAGACTGTTCGAGTACGCGTATTTGTAACTACGCAGATTATACTGGCACCCCAAAATAAAACAAAAAATGAATGGAAAATTATTCTGGAACATTTGAAGGCTATACGCGTATATAAACCACAGCGACCGTCTTTTAAGACGGGTAGGGGAGAGCGGGGTATCTCCGATCCCCTAAGGGAGAAATTCGATAAAAAATTGAAGAATTGGCTAAAAGTTAAAAACAAATGAAAAAATTGTTGATATAACATAGCAGATTATTAGTTATACACTGTAAGCGTTAAAGTTGAAAGGGGCTTTTCTTATTGCGTAAAAAGTAAAAAATGTGCTTTGATCGGTAGTCCCCCACCTACGGGGTAATGATGATCAGTTGATTTCCTATGCAAATTAAATGGGAAAAAATAAAAACCTAAAAAAAAATTGTCAACGTAAAAAGCAAATGATATATTGATAAAAGATACATTAGAATGTTACTTATATCTACAAATGGTCCTTACGACATTCTAAGTATAAAAATAAATTTTAAAAATTAGGTTTTTTTTAGTTCATAAGCCAGTGTACTATATCCCATGTATTTTATATGGGAAATAATGCAATTTAATTTTTGTGTGTATATTTTCTCCATATAGGCCTACTAAAAATCTTTCCTATAATACACATTATAATAGTTTCTCATTCAAAAGACACTAATATTGACAATCTTTGACTCCGAGGGTAACTTTTAAATTGAGATACGCCATAATAAAAAAAATTTATTAATCAGTACAAAACTCAAAAAAACCCTAGCGACGCCACGGAAAGTATCACGAACATAGAAGGGCAACGCATTAGTATTTAATAGTACTTAACTCAGTATGGTGTTGTACAGTTGTAACTCAGTACAGTTGATAGTCATTCCCCCACTCACCTGATCGGTGCTACCCCACCGCGTATACTACTGAGTTTTATAACCTGAGACTGCAGTAAGTTAGTTTAAAACCGTAAATAACGAATTCAAGTAATACTGAAAACGTTAACACTACATCTGTACAATTAAATAATTCAAAATTTAAGTGCAAATATCATTACGTTGCTTTAAAGATGTGAAGAAATAAGTCTAAAACACACTTCTGTAATTCACTGTAAGTACAATGGCGGAAATGGTTGCGGTCGTTTCTAATTAGTTCACTGTGCAACTGGCTAGAGTTCAGCATTCAACAGATATTGCTACAGCGTACTATACTCTCGTTACCGACCTGATCGGGGCTACCCGCTGATCGGTGCTACCCCACTACCCCCTACACCTGGCCATTAGTTACACCTGGCGTTATTGTAGAGTGCGGATTAGTAGAAAGTGATTACTGTGTTAGAATAAGACGATCTAATAGTTGACATTAATATTGCATAAACACAAATTTAATTTGAATTATTGTATAAGAATTAATTTCAAATTCTTGATTTCAAATTTTTTTATTTGTGATTAATTAAAGCTGGTAACTAGTGACTTCATTGGTGTCTGTATTTTTTTTATTTATTTATAAGGTCGCTGCAATAGCATCGGTCACTATCGACCACAAAAATTATAAAAACCATTTTGTAAATCTTACAGATTCTCATACAGTTGCAATAACATATATTAAACTAGAAGGTGCTTGGTGAAGACAAACGTTACAACAAAATACACAGGAACTGGTACAATTTAAAAACTCCATTAAATATTTGTTTAAATAATGCAAAATAAAATGAAAAATGTTGCCCCACACAGCATAAACATTATAAATGCACATCATGCAGACATTGTGACGGCAGCGGTATGCGGTCTGCTCTCCGGTACCAGCGGTGGACACAGCGAGCCAATCCGGCATCAGCATTCGGGAGCGAGTCAATCAGCGATCCCGGTTAGTTAATAAAACCCGGGCCGGCAAATACACTCGCATACAATATAACTAACAAACAATACTCTATGTGCCTCCACCTTCTCAACGGCCCGGTCAGCTGGCGTACGTCTCCCCTAAAATCCCTTAGCCACACGGCTGAAGGGAGCTAGTCTCCAAAACAGCCCGAGTCCGACCATATTGGTTGGTCAAAAAAAAAAAAAAAAAAAATTTGAGCACTCTTCATCGCTACGCCATCGGACGCACTTCATCTCCTCTCCTCTCTCGGACGACATCGACGCGGAGTCAGCCGGAAGGAACGGCCGAAGAATAGTAACCGGCGTTCTTGCGTCTTCGCCCTCCAGGTCCGAGCCAGCGATGGATTTCGCTGGGCCGGCAGTCGACTCTACAACCGATGGCGACAGAAGAGAAGGACTGCAGTACGCCACGAACAGCGGGCGCAGCCGCCGAAAAACAGCGCGGCACGACAACATCAGCTTTCTCGCCACCAGGTCCTTTTTAGGGCCACCAAAAACACTAGAGTGTACGATTGGCACCATTTGTCATGCGGCAAGCCTTTTGTCCGGTGACAAGATATAACATAATTATAAATATAACACGTAATAACATATGCAACGACAAATAATATATAACAATAAATGTAACAACAAGTTACATAATAATAAATATATATAATAAATAAAACAGTAAAAAAAATCTCGGCCATATATCAATCCATTAACTTAATTGTTCCAGAAATTACGCAATTTTTAATGGCCTTATAATTATCATAGTCCGTACTTATATTTTTGCTAACAAGTGAATCTCCTTCATGAGGAGAAGTATACAGGCGGCTGGAGAGTCTTGTCATTTAAACTTCTTCTAACATCTGAAGGGATATTAAATTTGATTCGCAGATGTTGAAGAGCAGGACACTCTGAAACGAGATGGAAAGCTGACAAAACCGTGCAACAGTGATTACATCTAGCAGGAGGCTCACTAGTGAAGATGTTCTTCTGACTGTTAGCAGCGAGTGGCCGATGCGGAGTCTTGTTATAATCACTGGTGTCTATTTTGTTTCCACTGTTAAATACGACGATCCGTGATACCGTCGTAACGATACATTATTTATACAAAAAAGAGTTACTTTTATTGACATTTTCAACAAGCGAACAGTGTGTGTGTGTGTGTGTGTGTGCGTGCGCGCGCGCACGTAGAGCAGAGTAATAAGCAAATCTGATGAAATAAAACAGTTAAGGACTCACGGCCGGTGTCGGTCATCATCAACCGTGGCTCTACAACGCTGGTTGGGTCTTGGTCTGCTCCAAGAATCGATTCCATTCCTCTCTGTTGCTCGGCCTGGCTTTCCAGTTTCTTATGTTCAGTTTTCCGAGGTCCTACTCTATCTGGTCATTGAATCTATTTCGGGGTCTTCCCCTTTTCTTTTTATACTACCCATTGGTTTCTGGTAGAAAATATGTTTCGTAGGCTGTCCTTCCTCCATTCTCTCTATGTGTCCAACCCACCTTAGCCTGTGTATTTTAATTATCCTGACAATGTCCGGCTCTTTGTAAAGATGGTATAGTTCATAATTATAGCGCCTGCGCCACATTCCATTTTCTTGTATTCCTCTAAATATTGTTCTTAGAATCCGTCTTTCACAGCAACCTAGAGAGGTCTCGCTTTTTTTTTTTGTCATTGTCCAGGATTCTGATGCATATGTCAGCAATGACCTGATAAGTGTTTTGTAGATTTTGTATTTGGTGCTTCTTGAGATGAAGCTAAATGTCAGCTGGTTTTTAAATCCATAGTATGGTTTATTTGCGAGATATATTCTTCTTCTTATTTCAGTGTTTGCGAGCCGGCACACTTCTTAGTAGGCGAGCCGGCACAGTGGTAGCGTCTCTGACTCACAATCAGAGCGTTGCTGTGCTGGCGATGTGGTGAGATCGAGACAAATAATACGTACGTCTTCTCTGGCATATCCGGGCCAGATAAGTAACAAGGGCACACAATATACTACGCACATAAACAACACTCTTCCCCCCCCAACCACACGGCTTGCCCCCGGGAGTGGGTTAAATGTTGGCTAATATCTCTCTGGCTGGGGTGGGGCGTGAGTTCTATCACGGCCGGAGGACGCAACAGGTCTATGATCTAATGCCTGAAAGTGAAGATGATGATGATATTTCAGTGTTGATGTCCACGGCCGGTGTCTGTAGAATTACAATTTGTGTGGCCATTAGGCCGTAGTCCAAAGTCTTCGTGTGGGATACCAGATACCTTGGCTGTAGTGGAGCGGAAACCACTCGTAGAACAAACCAGTTTCCGGTCCACTAATGATGGTTGTCTTCTGGTACGTACAGCCGAAGCGTCTCAAATTAAAATTTTCTTCTCGAATGGCTGTTAAAGAGCATAGCCATGTTTTAATTCATCAATGCATTTTTATGCAGTTGTGTTCCACTTTACTTGCATTTAATATTAAAAATTTTCACTTTCTGAACATCTGACATCTGCAATAACACAAGTTACTTTTTTTTAGATGACATAGCCAGTAGAACAGGCTTAAGAATTTTGCAGAAAAAACAAATTTCTCACAAAGATTAAAAATGCGCCAAAATTGTTGCTAACAAATATTGGTCGAATAGAGAGGGTTCGAAAATTTAAGTATCTAGGAGAAATAGTTCAAGAGAATTGTTTAGAAAAATCTGCTATAGAAGAAAGGATTCATAAAATGGAAAGAGCATTTGGTATAACTAAAGATATTTATAATAAAAGTGCATATCTAAAAATGCTAAAATAATGCACTACAGTACAATAGTGAAGCCAGAATGGCTATATGCAAGTGAATGTCTAGCATTGAATTAGAAATATTGGAAAGATGAATAAACTTATTTGGAAAATATTAGGCCCACGAAAAATTTCAGAAGGTTGGAAATTTAGAAGTAATGGTGAAATATAATAGAGTATAGAAAATATAACAGAAACAATGAGACAAAGAAGACTATTATTTTTGGACATTTATATAGAATGGACGACAATAGATTAACAAAGCAGATCTTCAAATATCTGTGGGGGATGAAGTCAACATCAAGTTGGATTAAAGAAGTCCAAAAGAATTTAGAAAAAAATAATATAAACGCAGAAGCAATCGAAACAGCAGTTTTTCGGGCAAAAGTGTTAAAAATGGAAGGAGTCCAGGTAGGAGAGAGAAAAGCACATGTTCAAAGTGCACTGAAGGCAGGAAGAAGAGGCACAGTGAAAAGATGAAAGAATATCGAAGAAAAAGAAAAGAACAAAGAATAAAGGATTGAAATTGGCATGTGATCCTTTGACGGCCGATACGAAAAAAAATGCACGTTTATTGTTTACTTGAATGTTTATCAGACGCCATGCCAGATGACTTGTGTAATGTTAATGGTAATAGTTAGTGAATATGTACTAATGTTAATGGTTTATTGCTCAGGTGTATGTTTGTAATAATTACGTTTTTCTTTTCATATATATTTTCGGTAACTTATTTTGGATCCAAAAGGTTCGGGAACGCCGTTCCGGCACGTTCTCTCTGAAATCAAGCCCTGGATACAGTTCTTAGTTTTCTCGTGTGAACTGAATTTGTGTCGTAACAGTTTGATAACGTGCGATGTAATAAAGATGAAAACATTGTTGAGTGCGTCGTATGTCCTAACCATTTTATCTGTACAGCTCTGGTAGCAGTAAAGACTAAAGGAATTAGGCGACGCATTATCTATCAACTGATTATCACCTATAAGTAGACATATAATTTATATGATTTCATAGTCGCAAATTTTAAACTCGTTTAAACTTTGCATAATGACATTCTAATGCATCAATGTGATATGTTAATACAATCCTCTACCCCTATAAGATTTAATTCATCGCCGCAAAACGCCGGTTATCAGACTCTGTACATATAACAGACGATCTTAATAATACAATATTCCGAAGGATTCAGTTCTGCGTAAGATAACCGACGCCGAAGATAAGAAGTACTGCAGAACAAAACAGGTATCTGATTTCCCTTAACAGATCTGCTGTTGTTGTTTTGGAATAAATCAAATACAACGAAGTTACGTAAACAAACTCTGGGGGTGGAAGTTTCTAAACAAACGAGCAAACCCCTAAAATAATAATCAAACAATGCGTTGTTCTTCGTGCTCGTGAAACATTATCTTCGGGGCACGACATAATGACATCGCCCTGATAACTGGCAATAAGCAAGAGATAATAATACGCATTTGTTTTGTTTTGTTGTTTTGTGAACGCTATCTTGTTTAGTTCCTTTGACTCGTGTCTAAATTCATTTCTATTTCAATAATACTCAAATAGGTGCGACTACGGGACTAACGTATAAAGTTATATTAGCATGAAGACAGAGATATATTTAAATTCAAAGAGAGAGATTTTCCGTAAATAACACGTCTTATAAAGGCGTATACAGATTATACAATCTGTAAGTTGGGTTTTTCCTTTATCACATTATACGTTACACCTGATCTATTTGATATCAACACTTAAGAGAAAGATAGAACAGAATATTAGGTCTACGTTTAGTCAAGAAGAGGTATCAGTCTGCAAAATAATTTAAAATAGGCTCCAACGTCCAATTATGAAAATAAAAATAAAATACACGTGTTATACACGGTGTTAATACATAAAAATATATTCTTGCGAAAAATAAAATAATATTTTTCACTATTAAAAGTAATTACACAAGAATAGCGTGATAAGATATAAAAGTAATATATACATATGTGTGCGTGTGTGTATATTGTAACATTACATTTGGAACAACTTAATATCGTACTTGATTTAATGAAGACTTTGGATAAGAAGCTGAACAAGAAGAACAATATCTTCCAAGATGATAGTGAAGAGGAACGACTAACCATTTTAGACTGACTAGTAAGACAACTGACCGTACCCAAATTAATGATTTAGGCAAAGTGATGCAAAATACATTCAACCCCGATTATGACATGAACTTTCAATAATGACAAAATAAATAATTATAAAGACAGACGGCTTATGAACCAGTACTATAAAGAAACAAATGGTTTCATTCAATGTATCATAATATCAAGACAATCAAAATACAAATTGAGGGATAATAGGCCCAAATATGTAATACTATGTAAAAAGAAATATTAGTAAATGATTAATTTAAATGATGTAATGAAAATATAACACACCTTATTATAGATACATGAACCATACAACTAATTGTAACAAATAGTGATCGTAAGATTGTCCAGAAAACAACATATAATAACTTGTTCACAATAACATTTTTATAACAAGAGTGAAGTTCTTTTAATGAAAAATAAATATAAAAACAAAACCATTATTAAATGAATAAATAATCCCCAAATAAGAATACAAGGTAAAAACCTATAAAAACCAATAAGTATGTTTATAAATACAAACTATTAAGTGTTCAGTGAAAAGAGTAAACGATAAACATAGTGACAAGTAATGTGAACCATAACATAGACAGTTTTAGAATAATTAACGAATTAACTGAGAGAAGACTAATTAATTAGTGCATAATGTATTTTATAAAAATATGCATGTTATTATGTTTTATCACGTTGTTTTATTATCATGGTATTTATGTTGTTTTTTGTATGTAGCAAGTGAAGCAGTTGTTTTAAGAGAATATCAATTAACTGATGTTAATTTCATTTTTATGTTAACAAATATATCACCATAGAACTGGTGTTAAACAGTGATCAATTTATTTGCAAAGCAAAGTAGACTATAAAAAGATGTTACTGCTAAGTGTCAAACAATTGTATAGTTTAAGTAAAAAACAGTTTATTTGTTCAAAGGTTCAGTAGAATCATAGCCATGTGGGCATGAATTTAAACTAATAGAATAGTATATCCTTTTGTTTTGTTAAGATAATGTTATATGTTAAACAGTTTTTATGGTTGTTAAAAGTTAATTTAACTGTTAAAGGTTTTAAACATGGTGATGAAAATAACACCAGTACATAGGCCAGATAAAACCAACTTTTGTAAATTTTAGATAATAATGTTAGGGATTTTGTAAAACAAATGTGGAAGGATAAATAGATTTATAGTTAATAGTGTACACAACGAATCTAGAAACAAAATAATACATCTCAAGTTATTTAAGAAAAATTCAAATAACAAAATTGTAACATCTGTAGTTCTTTTAAGTAAAAGTAGGCATGTTTAGTGTCTATATGTCACAAATGTAAAGATCAAAATAATGCTGCCAATAGTTTTAAATTCCCAATCAGTACAGAAAAGTTATATTAATTTAAAGGTTTTGAACAAATTTAGATTTTGAAATAATGAAAGTATATGACAATGTATATCCGAATCAACCAACCAGATTCCAAGTTTACCCTTAGCAACCAGAAATTTCGGATAAATAAAATGAGACTTCTTTAACAACGGTCATAGCGTACAGACGAGTTTGTAAAACGTCTAACATAATTAAGAATAAACTGTGAAAACACGTTACAGACATATTGATACAGATAGAGATACATAACACGAACTTTTTACACCAAGTGAAGAACATCCAGTATACGAAATAGAAGACCCAAGAACCAGGGAGAAGGATTGAAGCAGACGTGGGCCCTATCTTCGACCACGAACCATACAAAGAAGAGGATTTGGTGACTTTGACATCTTATTATATTGTGTATCAACACCCACTTTTGAATACACGACTTTTTAATTATTAATCAACTAAAACTACAGACACCATATCACACCAACACTAAGAACACTCACTAATAACACGATTTGAGATTGACACCTTTTCAAACACCACAAAACCTTTGATTTAGATAATAATTATTAAACACCTAAACTGGACATAACCTATCATAACTAGTAATCACTATACGACTGCCTGTGTGCACATTACACTCTAACTTTGTAATATCCTTTAACTGTAAAACTTGTATTTTGATTTATAGAATAATATTTTGTTTAAATGTAATCCACGGACCAGATACGCCCTGAGATACTTTATTTTTAATAGAAACATTAACCAAAGCATTCTTTTGGTCTGACTAAATATTGAATATTTACTGCTACTGTACCAACTGGTAAAAAGAAGACGTATAATTTGCGCCACAATTGTGATTATCATAATCAAGTTTAAGAAACAATTAACCAGTGTTTTTCTGAATAAAGGATTTCTATAAGGATATATGTTTGATGTTATATTTGCGTCGTTATTATTGCTGTTCCATTTAGGAAATAAGTTCACAGAGTACAGCGTACACCACGACGGTTGGCAACGGTGATTGACGTCACGGAAACGGTACGTATAGTGGGAGCAAGCGGCAAATTACAAAACCATTCGCCGTTCAACATAACGTATTAATAATTACAGATTGACGACTCCAGTGCGAGTTAGTCGCTACATTATTTATTCGTTACAAATTGACACTTCCAACGGGCGGTGTATGTAATTTAAGTGCACACAACATAACACAAAATAACGCATTATTTACGTGTTAATAAGACTGTAACCCTATAATATTTAATTGGTTACAAATTGGCGCATAACAACGTGGAGCTTGGTCAAACCACGAAACCTACAATAAATTTTATTGATCAATCCATCTATAATTATAATTCGTTACAATATATATAATTTTTTTTATATATATATAATATGTTGTATATATATATATATACATATCGTAACATAACAAGATTACACCTCAGAATAAAGACAAGTAAATCATCAAAGTTCGTTGTGAGTTATGCCTAAACGCAATCTTTTTAGAAATAAAATACAAAGAAGAATAGAATAAACTTGACAAAGAAAGAAATGAAAACAAAATATACTATTTAAAGATAAATAATAATATCAAGGAGTAAAAAGTAATAAAAACCAAAAGGGAAATATTAAAATAAAAAATACTAGGGAAATAGGGAATGAAAATTTAGGAATTAAATAATTTAATTACAGTGACAAGACAATAACTGACGATGACCATCATACCCAGAAGAGAAGATCAAAGAATAATAAAAATGGAAATAGTTATTAGTAAACATAAGTATAGTGCATAAATGTTAACATATAATGCATAAGTATTATGCATAAACATAGTAAGTAAGTGAAAAGACATTGATTATAGCATTAGACGATTAAACTAGAGGGAGGTCTGCGAACCTCAAACAGTTATTTTGTGCAAGAACTACAAAATATACGTGACATCAGAATTACTAAAAGATTAGTATTAAGCTTTAATTATAAAAGTTAAGTGGATTAATAACATAAAATAATGAAAAGAACAGTGATAAACGTTATAAACCAATGTAGAATAATAGTGTATTAGGAAATGGACCTAGTTATACTATACACAGTGAATAAAACATATAAAATTATATAAACCTACTATAGTTAATATAAAAAGGTGTTATAGTTAATATTACCTCGTGTATCCGGGTACACTGGTGCTCCTCCTTGCAACTTCAATGTTTTTTAAAACACTACGCGTTTCGGGAATCATGGTCCCATCATCAGGTTGGTGAAAACAAGGATCACTCACATGGAGTACGTCAACTTAATAAAATACAAATAAGAACTTTCACTCGCACATCATTCCAGAACACAAAGTCATAGTACCGCGTGTATACAATTACACCACTACACGATGCGCATCGTATCGGAACTCGCAAGCGACTAACCGTTACGCGTCGCACTATATCTACCTTTATCTATGTGTTGTTCCAAAACGCGTATGGCCGTGTCATACAGTCCGTTGGACTTAAAAAAAAGCTTGTCGTTCAAGAGCTGATTACCTTGGGTTTTTGAGGCCGTATAAATTTCAAATTCTTCCAGCGCGTCCATAAGCCTGCCCTTTTTACGGAAATGCATCGGCTTGAAGCTACTTTGAAAACTCGAGTAATTATGGTTCTGGTTGACTATATGCAAGGCAAAGTTTGATTTTATCTTCTGGATATCACCTCTAGGGAGATGTTCTCTGTACCTATCCAGCAATTTCCTGCCCGTTTGTCCAACATAAAAATTGTCGCAGTCCTCGCATTCTATTTTATAAATACCAGAACAGTTTTTTACTAGTCTTTTGGTCACTGGTCTCAAGGCGTTCAAACTACAATTACTCGTTTTGAAAGAAACTGCGAAACCGTGTTTTTTAAAAACGTTCTTAATAGTATTAGGCAAAAGATTTGTAAATTCCGTTGGTATATATTTGGTGTCACTGTTGTGTGTTTTGTTTATGCTTCTATTTTTATATATGTTCCTCCTCTGCCTCGCTACTATTTTGTCTATAACTGTACTACTGTAACCGTTGGCCACCGCGATGTACTTTATCGTATTAAGCTCATCGATGTAGTCTTCCGCCTGTAACGGAATTTTTAGTAATCTGTTAACGAACGAGTTGAATGATGCCATTTTTTTGTGGAAATGGATGAAATGAAGAAGCGTGAATAGTAATATCTGTGGCGGTTGGCTTCCTATAGACGTTGAACCTAAACAAATTAATTATTTTCCGCACAGTTATGTCCAGAAAATTTAGGCTACTGTTATTTTCCATCTCCAACGTGAACTTTATTTTTGGGTGTATAGTATTTATGTATTTACTCAAGGTATCTATTTGTCTATGCGTGCCATTAATAACAAGGAATGTGTCATCCACATACCGAGTGTATGAGATGATATTTTTGTAAAGCTTGTTTTTATGCGATAATATGTATTCATTTTCAAAATAGTTAAGATAAAGATCGGCCAAGAAACCACTAAGTGGCGATCCCATTGCAAGGCCATCGTCCTGCGCAAAAAATCGGTTATCAAAGGTGAAATAATTCTGGCCTAATATTATTCTTAGGAACGCGATAAGTTCACGAATTTTTTGCGGATCTAAAGTGCCTGAATCCTCCAGGTTTTTCTGTAAAAAATCAATCGTTTGGGGCACAGGGACATTAGTGTAAAGGTTCGTAACGTCAAAGGACACCAACTTATATTGTGGTAATACTACTAACGATTTCACTCTGTCCACAAACTCAATACTATTTCTGACTCTGTGGTTAATGTCTATTTTAATATTACTTTTCAAGATCTGTAAAAGTTTCTTAGCTACCTTATACCCAGGTGCTGTGGTAAAATTAACCACCGGACGTATGGGCATATTCTCTTTGTGTATTTTTGGAACGCCGTTAAGTGCGGGAGCTTGGGCGTGTATTGGTTTCAGCAGACGCATAGTGCGTGTATCAAATACGCATGTTGATCTATTAATATTGTTGATATCTCTAACGTAGTTTGTAGTGGGGTCTCTTGTCAAAGTACGTATGTTATTGTCGTGAATAAACTCATAAACTTTCTGTTTGTATTCGTCTTGATTTAGGATTACAATCGTATTGCCTTTATCAGCTTTAGTTATGATAGCATTAATGTTCTCGAGTTTTTGCTTAATATTGCGTACAGTTTTTGTATCCCTGCGATATTTGTAGTCAGGTCGACGCTTTTCACTTTTTAACATACGGTTCAGTTTGTTATTAATGAACACGCGAGCCTCGTTTTGTTTATCTTGATCATTTAGTATAAAATGTGTGTTTATTGTATGTGTAACTACGGTCCGTTTGGTACTGTTTTCTTTTTAATTTTTCAAACTTTATTTTTTGAACGTTTACGATCTTACGTATGATATTACGAATTTGCGTCTCAATACGTGACAAGACTTCATGAACAACAACCGGGTGAATTTTATTAAGAATTTCCAAGTGTGCATGATACAGTTCGCTGTTTAATTTGATCTTTTTGGAATGAAGATGTTAAATTTCTTCTTTCATCCACACTTTATGAGCCAATTTTTGGGCGACAGAAGCCGATGAAGATGTGTTCTTAATGTTAACTCTAACGTAGTTAGGCGTTATATCCATGTATAAGCATTTCTTATTAAATCTGATGTCGAGACTAGCTTTTATTAGTTTGACTTTTATACTTTTGTATTTATAAACCAACATTGCCTGAGTAGCATCAATATACATATTGTGTTGTGGTCTCCAAGTTGCATATAACTAATTATAGTTAATATTATCTCGTGTATCCGGGTACACTGGTGCTCCTCCTTGCAACTTCAATGTTTTTTAAAAACTATGCGTTTCGGGACTCATGGTCCCATCATCAGGATGGTAAAAACAAGAATCATTCACATGGAGTACGTCAACTTAATAAAATACAAATAAGAACTTTCACTCGCACATCATTCCAGAACACAAAGTCATAGTAACGCGTGTATACAATTACACCACTACACGATGCGCATCGTATCGGAACTCGCAAGCGACTAACCGTTACGCGTCGCACTATATCTACCTTTATCTATGTGTTGTTCCAAAACGCGTATAGCCGTGTCATACAGTCCGTTGGACTTAAAAAAAAGCTTGTCGTTGAAGAGCTGATTACCTTGGGTTTTTGAGGCCCTATAAATTTCAAATTCTTCCAGCGCGTCCATAAGCCTGCACTTTTTACAGAAATGTAACAGCTTGAAGCTACTTTGAAAACTCGAGTAATTATGGTGCTGGTTGACTATATGCAAGGCAAAGTTTGATTTTATCTTCTGGATATCACCTCTAGGGAGATGTTCTCTGTACCTATCCAGAAATTTCCTGCCCGTTTGTCCAACATAAGAATGTATGTTTGTATTTTGAACGCCTTGAGACCAGTGGCCAACAGACTAGTAGAAAACTGTTCTGGTATTTATAAAATAGAATGCGAGGACTGCGACAATTTGTATGTTGGACAAACGGGCAGGAAATTGCTTGATAGGTACAGAGAACATCTCCCTAGAGGTGATATCCAGAAGATAAAATCAAACTTTGCCTTGCATATAGTCAACCTGAACCATAATTACTTGAGTTTTCAAAGTAGCTTCAAGCCATTGCATTTCTGTAAAAAGAGCAGGCTTATAGACGCGCTGGAAGAATTTGAAATTTGTAAGGCCTCAAAAACCCAAGGTAATCAGCTCTTGAACAACAAGCTTTCTTTTAAGTCCATCGGACTGTATGACACGGCCATACGCGTGTAGGAACAACACATAGATAAAGGTAGATATAGTGCGACGCGTAACGGTTAGTCGCTTGCAAGTTCCGATACGATGCGCATCGTGTAGTGGTGTAATTGTATACACGCGGTACTATGACTTTGTGTTCTGGAATGATGTGCGAGTGAAAGTTCTTATTTGTATTTTATTAAGTTGACGTACTCCATGTGAATGATTCTTGTTTTTACCAACCTGATGATGGGACCATGAGTCCCGAAACGCGTAGTTTTTAAAAAACATTGAAGTTGCAAGGAGGAGCACCAGTGTACCCGGATACACGAGGTAATATTAACTATAATTAGTTATATGCAACTTGGAGACCGCAACACAATATGTATAAAAGGGTGTAATGATTAATAACAGTGAAATCTTACGTTACAAACTAATAATATACATTAGTGAGGAAGAAAAAATAAGATTCACCTGAATCATGTTAATTATAAAATATAAAACCGAACCTGTGACCCATAAATAATCCATCCAAGAGCTGTGCAGAATGAATCGGTATTTTGAAAAAAGACATTGTTTTGTTGAAGAATATTCTACAAGAAGCCAGAACGCTTTAATTTAATGCTGGACTTTTATAGAAAATAATTGAAGATATAAAACGAAATGATGAAGAAAAAGTGTGGAAATAACGGGGAGACTAATGTTTAATATGAATACAATGAAAACTTGTAGGCTAGAGCTAGAAGATAAATGCCAAGCAATAATTCGTAAATGAAACTACAAGATTGGTGAGATTGTTCCATAATGTTAAGACACTTGAACAAACATTACTTCATTTAAAGAGTAAGTTACAGTGAAACACTCCAATATAAACATTATAATTATGAATTTTATTTGTTCACTATAATTATTGTTATTAATAGTTCCTATTTAAGGTGTTCTTTTGTATGATCCAAAGGACCCATGAATCAACATACATACACAACACTAAATTACTAAACCTTGTTCATAAGTATTATGTTTTATTTTATGTATGACTTGTACGGTACATTGACTTTATTTTTTACATTAACCCTGAGAAAAAGAGAGATCATGTTATCAAACCGAAAGGAGCTACAACCTAAGAAAGTGACATTGAATGTTAATAGAATTAAATATATGTCAAAGAAAAAGAAATAATAAATTTTATTGAAGTTCAGTCAAGATAGAAAAAGAGTTTGATTCTTTATTTTAACATAGCATTACATTGGAGAAGGGTAAGAGTAGGATTTAAGATTCACACATATAAAAGAGTCTAGTTATAAAATATATATATATATTTGCAGCATATCAAAATAAATATTGCATATAAGGTATAATGATAATATAAACACAGGGTCTATATTTGGAGGTAGGAAATTTATTATCTAACAAAATTTATACTTTTGTCTTATTAAGTTTTCCAGCATACAATTATTTATTTCATTATTTCGTTTTTTAATAAAGATTATACTGATTATTTTTTTTACAACTGTTAGTTTACTTGGGTGTCGAATTCCACAACTAACGTCGATGTCCGTATATCAGCTTGTAGATGATCCGCTGCCCGTTGACCTGGGCGTAGCTGACACTGTCGTTTCACACACACGCCACCGTTATCAATCTGTTATTGTTTATTAATTAATCTCAGGGTTTTCATATACGGTTAATTAAATAGATCTGTGTATTATGCTTACACAATCCAGACTCTTCAAATGTTCGCGCGTCAATCCGTAATACCCGATGGATATTGCTGTCCTAAGCGGAAAAATCTTGAACTTACACGAAAATCACTAATATTAGTCTATTTAAATCTTGTTATAAATTGATTTCTGCAATTCTAGATAACGTATACGAGAAAATCGTAACGTATGCCTACGTTCTACATCACTAATAGAATTGACACGTAGTGACACGAAAAACTCGCGACAGTCAGTACGACCTTCTACGACGAGACCTCAAAGCGAAATGACCGAAGTGTTCTTCGCAGACGATCGACTCGAATAATTTTTATAACTTCTGATTGGTTGAAATCTTACATACGTCATAGATTTTCATCATGATAGACTGACTTCAAGTTAAAACTATGTCCAATTCTGCAAAGGCCTGCCTGGATTTAATCTATATTTCTTTATTACCCTCTTGCAGATAGCGAGTTAAAAGAAGAATTAGTTTCATAAAAAAACGTATTAAAACTATAGTTCTGCAGTATTGAATATATGAAAAACGTAGCCTTCAATACGGCGCATACTCTGTCCAAGTTTCCTGAAGAAACGTTAATTATAATAATGAAGTTACTCAATAAAATGTGAATCACACCGCACTCGCGCACTATCATTGGCCTGGACATGATAGAGCATACAATTATGGGTATTTTGAAATAACTCATTTTTTTACCCATATTTTAATTCAAACTAACATATAATTTACAAGAAATGAATAAAATCAATTTACAACTTGTCTATGTTCGCCAGAGAATGTGTTAAAACACTTATATCCCCGTATTGAAGCCTTTCCTTGCACGGGTTCTGTTTCAATATATATAATTTTCATTTACATATATGTGTGTGTGTATATATATTATTTTGTAATTTTTGCCAGAAGAATATAAAATTGTTAAATATGAAACCACTTCACCATCACTTCACTGGGACAAAATAAAAACGATAATTCTAACCAAAGTGTCGCGAAAGAGTCTGTTTACCTACTTCATTTAAATTACATTTAGCGTCGTTAAAATGTGATTCAACTGTACCCGGGCCTTCGTCGAAAAGTGATATTCTCAAATCAGCTACAGGTGGAATATCGATGATAGTGTTTATTCGTTGTTCCAAACAAATACGTTTTCGAAAGAATTCTTCAAAGGCCCAACATTTCTTCGAGCCCGTGAATATCGTGTGCCAAAACATTGTAAATGAACAAACAGCTCAAGACAACGTAAACATGATAACCAACAGAGAACGATCACGAGTGTTTATAATGTGACAGAGATTAGCGAGTGAAGGTCACGACAATTAAATCTCTTACATGTGAGCAAAAAAAAGAAGAATTTTAATTAGATTCTGTGAATTACAAAGCACGAATAATTGTTTGAGGAATTTTAATCTAACTTCACACTTAAAATATGCGTTGGATTAGAATGATAAATAAATGAATAATAGTACTAAAAGGTAATAATAAATAATAAAGAAAAAAGATCTAAACTCACAACTCGTGATAATTACAGGAGGCCTCACAAGACACAAGCACCCATTAGATGTATCCATTAACAAACTGTTGAAAGTTTTAATACTTTAAAAATGGACAAAATAGATAAGTGCACCAAATTATGAACGTGGGCCAACATAGAGATTGAAGAGGTTGACAGTTCTGCAAATTTATGAATGGGTAAAATCATCAAGGCAATTAGTAAAACAAGAAATTTTGGTAAAATCCTTCAAGAAATGTGGTGCCAGCAATTTACTAGATGGTATTAAAGATTTGTGTTATTTGAAGACAGTGAAAGTTCAGAGTACAGAACTAAAAGAGAAAGTGAAAAAATGAAATGTAATTTTCTTTATAAATTAGCTAATAAAACTGTGTGATGAATAAGAAGAACATATATTTCCCTGAATTTTCATCATAGAAAACAAGAGTGCATTTTGTGGTCTGCAAAATATGGTAATCTTTTAATAATACCTAATATTCAATTTACAAATCTAACTAGTGATTGATGTGCATTATTTGTAATTGGTGAACATTACTGGCAATATTAAATGAATGATAAAAGCCATATGAAAAACCAAACCTACATAATTACAACTATAAGAACACATTTGAATGATAATTACATAATAAAAATATACAACAAAAAGCTTAAATTTTTATATATATAATATAATATACAAATTCTGTATCACTAAAGCACGTACGAAATGAAAAATTTACGAGAAATAAGCGATACTAAAAAAGAATGCGGAAGGGATACACATGTATACACAGAAATGTGTTTAGCCTGACATATGGTGAGCGTTCCATAGAGTATAATAAATATGTATGCGCATGTCAGCACAACAGCGCAACGTGTATGGGGTCACAACACCACGGCCATCAGTTTAGTGCCATCATGTGCACTTGTAACGGATGGCGCGGCATTACTCTGCCACTGCCTTATTTATAGCGGCATTCTGTGCGCTGTTGTCCGTGCGTGCTTACTGGATTGTTTATGTGCGTATACGCCAGACGCGGTGAGTAACAATGTTTATCAGGAAGAGTATAGAGGTCTGGTACCGATAAATTGAAATATGAGTAATAAAAACGTAGAAATATATGCGTACGTAACATGTAACTATAGGCAGTTTTTTCTGATTTATTTACTGAAACAAACCGTACTCCGTGCAGATAAAAGCAATTTTGACGTCTGACATCCGCTGAAAGCGTATATTGACGCCGGTTCGGTTAGAAAACCGCAAATTTCCCCTAATACATTCCGTAGTTTGCTTCTTTTTCTTTTCCGTTTTGCTTCTTCTTCTTCTTCTTCTTCTTCTTCTTCTAATACATTCAAAATTTTCTTCTCTTTTTCCTTATTAATCACTTATGCACATTCTTTTCATTTTTGAAGTGAAACTTCTTTTGGCACTGTAGGAAAAATTTTCGTTACGCGTTATGCGTTATATGCATGAAACTTCTTTGGGCACGGTAGGAAAAATGTTCCTTACGCGTTACGCGTTATGCGTTATATGCATGAAACTTCTTTGGGCATGGTAGGAACAATGTTCGTTACGCGTTACGCGTTATGCGTTATATGCATGCATGTGTGTGTATATGTGTTTAGTAGTATACCAAAATGAGGAAATGTACAGTTATATATATAATTATTCTTACGAATATTTTAAGCATGTCGTGGTGCGCACCAGCGATATCGCGTGTGTCTCATGTTTGGGGATTTTATGTGTATTTTTTATGTTTATATTATATTTATTGTTATGTGTAAAATTGTATATAAAGTGTTTTTAATAATTTATTGATCGATGAACTTCACCAAGGGATATGCCTGATGATGGGGCATACGTCCCGAAACGCGTAGAATTAAATGTAGAGTAAAGGCCACCAGACGGACAAGAAAAAGGTAAAACTATTTTACTAAGAATATATTAAGTTAACGATATGTAAAAAATAATCTACCTAGTCCTACATAATTTAATGACATACTTATATGTTAAAAATTGTTTATGAATACGATCGGCGTCATTCTCAGTCATTATTATACGTTGCTTTATCACGTGTGACGAGTATTGAAGGATTACATATTACGATACAGAACAACGAGAAGATATTCTACCATGGCCGAAGATGATCATCATCAACAATTGATTTGCAAGAGGAATTTAAACGAATTTCACTAAACAAACTAGAAACTATAAATAAATATTTAGTTAATTTCATCAATAACAGAAAAGGTTTATCAATATTCACTTTTAATTGCCAAAGTCTTACAGCTCATGCTGTTGATCTAAAAGATATAGTTGTGAAAAATTCAAATGTCATAGTTTTATCAGAAACTTGGCTAGCCAATGAAGATGACGTACCTATCTGTTCTTAATTTCAACTGCATTGTGAAATATAAACGACCAAATACTAGAGCGGGAGGTGTCGGGATATTCCAAAATTCTGACGATATTATTAACATTATAACTCCATCCATGGATTTTTCCGTTACTCAATCTGATGTCTATGGTTCAATGGCATCTACAGTTGGCGATTTGTGTATGGCTGAATGTAAAATGGAAAATTGGCAAAAAGTTGTGATTGTAGCAGTGTATATTTCACCTAATAAAACATTAGATGATATTATTGATTTTCTCCATCGTTCATTATTATCGCATACATCACAAGGTGCCGCCATACTTCGTAAAGATTATTATAAAATACCCATGATTTTAAGTGGAGATTTCAATGTCAATTTTGCATTAGACAAATCTAAAACACTGGTTGAATTTTTAAAAGATAATTTAAACCTGTCTATACAAAAAGATAAAAAAATATCTACGACAAAATCGGATACGACATTCAGCCATTCACAAGGTTTCTGGATAATATTGAATGTAAAACATACATTTCTTATTTTAGTTACCATAAGCCTTTGGTTACAAAAGTGTATGATGAAATATCACTAAATATTAACGAAATAGATTAATAATAATAATAATAATAATAATAATTTTTGTAAATGTATATAATAAAATATTTGTAATTTACTAAAAATGAAAATTTTTCTTATACTGATACCTCTTCCATCCTATTAAATTTTAAGTATACAGTTAATAATAATAATAATAATAATGGATAAACAAAAAATAATGGATATAACCCAAAGAAGTTTCACTTCTTCCGCGTGTACACACTTACTGATACACGCACCCAAACTTTTTTGTTTATTATTATTATTTTCCACTAAAGACTAGATAATATTGTCCTTATCTTTTTTACTTCCATGTTCCGTAAGGAAATGGAAGTACGGTAATCGCGAAAATTAATTGTGTTCGATATAAGAGCTGATTCTGATTCTACTACCCTCAAAACATGAAGAAAAGTCATTTTCCGAAAAGTGCCCGAAAAGAGTAAAGTATTTAATTTTGATAAAAATGAAGTATCCTGAAAAGAAAGTCATAATAATCCACTGTAGAAAGGTAAATGAAATAGCTATAAATGAAAACTGTAGTTGAAGGGGATGGAGTAATTTTCTAGAAATGAAAATGATAGTTGAAGGGGATGGGGATAATTTTTTATATGTGTACTAAATTATAGGCAACAAAGGAGTAGTTTGTCGTTAAAATTCCTTCCCAGACTGTTAAACCGTGGTCCAATGTTTTCTGCAAAACCAGACGTTTCAGCAATGCCATCGACTACCATCATCAGTGGAAATCGAGTTGGCTAACGTGAGGTGGTATACGTTAGTGACCACAGTACTATGTTAACGCTGAAGAAAATAGTAGTTTCTATAGACATATTTCATTTTGAAAATGATTTTAAATATAATTAGTACATGGAAGTCGTGTATAGGTCTCCATACCGATATTTTTAATTGTTTATCTTCTTTCAGTATGTTATTTTAATTTAAGCTGGCCTACTGTAGTAGACACTAGAGACCGTCATGACCTAGCTTAATTAAATCGATCATAGAACTGCAGTTTTGTTCTAGTTGTGTCCTTCTGTAAAAAGCCTAAGTGTTCGGCTTGATTAATAACCCGCAAATAATTTTAGTATTTTTAATGTGCAAAGTTGTCATGTAGAATAATTCCTTACTTTATGCCTTTTTTTTGCACGTGTAAAACTATTCATTTACGTAAATTATAGAGCATGTTATGTTCTGAATGCTGGGTCTCAGCAGCGTGACGCCACTACTACATACCTGTGCGCTTTTTTACATTTCTCATAAAAAAAATGAGGAATGTCTCTGTGAATTATACAAAACGCTTTTACTATAAAATGTTGTGCGCGGAACGCTAGACGCCGCTTAATACTTATATATTGATTCATTTTTTTATGTGACTTATAAACAATATTTATACACTAAAAATTTAAGTCTCCATTGAATAACGGCGCTTCATATTAGAGTAGAGTATAGCAGAATACCGTTATTAAGTGTACCTTTTTATAGTATCAAGTTAATATTTTTGATTGATTTTAATTAATTTTAAAACAATAAGTAAGAATAGAAACTCGTATCCAGAATAACACTATTCTCTTTGTAAAAATAACTTCATCCATCATCTTTACGTATTAAACCAAGGATGGTTTGTTCCGGTCTCCAATAGACAATGATTAGAGCTGGTCACTCCAGCGCTTCCTCCGACACCTCTCCGTCCCCTCGGCTTTTAGTTCCAGAATTGTATATTGATGCAGCAGTTATCCATTCGGCAAAGATGATTACACAAATTCAGACGATACTGGGCGATCCTGTCGAGTATACTCAGAATATTCAGTTCCTGCCGTATGTCTGTGTTTATTCTATGATCATGGAGAATATACCTTGCCACGTGCCTGAAAAATCTCATTTCAGTCGCTTGGATGTGACTGGCCTGGCCTTTCGTTAAAGTCCCATAAAGAAGTGTGGGAAAAGCCACCACGTTATAAAAATAACTTTCCTTGTTAAAAAAAAATAGTGACATAGTGATATAGTGATATTTAGTTAAAAAAAAATACTTTATATAGCTGCTCACACTGAAAAGTTGTGCAATTTTATACCCTCATATACTTAACTCCCTTTTGAATAATACTGTTGCGACGGTCTGACTGATCGTGATATGGTACAGTGGAGAACAAAATACAAAATCACCATATTTAGGTAATCACAAATACAGTTTATAATCAACTCGTACAATAATCCAATTTGAATTTGTCCACACGCAATAATAATTTCAACTAAAAAGAATTCCGCACTAATTATAACACTTCGCTACAATACTTCTACAAACACTCGGTCCGCGCTAAGGAAAATCGCTCACGTAACTGATTCACAAAGCCAGCCTCTGTCCCTTAAATACGTAGCGCACGTGTTACAGAATCTTTCCTTCCTTACTCAATTGCTGACGCTAATGCGTATTTGAAGTGTGCTCTTCAAGAATATGGAAGATACTTGCACGCGGCTTTGACTGAGGCAACATCTGCCACAGTTCGTGGGTGGGGGGACGGGTGGAGAATGTTCTATCCTGTTCGATAGGGTTATCGTTACAATACTTTGTAAATTTTAAATTCCTTTGCGTCAAGTATTGCTAGATGCCTCTTATAAAAATTATTTAGATCAAATAAACGAAAATTTCATTTTATAAATATATATATAATATATAATGAATATATAAATATAGGAAATTGGAAGTAAAACGCTTTTTGAAATTCATTTGAATGAAGCCATAGAGGGAGAAATGTTGTAATATGGCATATGGATTCGATACAACGCTCTTGACGTTACTAATTGCTGACTATCACGCTATACTGGCTGAGGATAAGATAGATATACGTTATATGCTTAGCAAGCTTGCAGAAGAATAAATGAAATAGGGTCTCTAAATATCCAAAACAAAGTACTTGGTCGTAGGTGGCCAAAACCTAAATTTAGGAACAACAGTTAAAAGAGCTACGACTAACTTCAAGTCTATTAATATTAATATTTTGTAATAATGCTTGGCAACGTCTTTGATTGATTAATTAAACTGGCCTCTAAATTACGTGGAATTTCTAGGTGGAACATAGGGTATCGACGAAATTTCTCCAGCGTGTTCTGTCCATTGCCATGGCCTTCACCTCCCTCTATGTCTTGTTGACACCAGCCAACTCCCCCTTTCCATAGTCCTCTTCCAGGTGTTCCTCGGTCTTCCACGTCTGCGGCTACCTTGCGGATTCCAATTCTTTGCCTCAGGGTATGACTGATCCACCTCCATTTTCTTCTCTTCATCTGTAGTTGGATGGGACTCTGACATGTGGCCAACCATAGATCTCTTTTAGAGATGACCTTGTGCCACCAAATTCTGATTATGTACCTCAGACAACGGGTTGTGAAAGTCTGTAACCTTGTGGTGATGTCCTTTGTCACTTTCCAGGTCTCACATCCATACAGCAACACCGATTTGACATTTGAGTCAAATATTCTGAGTTTTGTCTTCCTGCGTATATGGGGTGATCTCCATACTGGTCGTAACTGTGAAAATGCTCCTTTTGCTTTATTTATACGACTTATCTATACCTAAGAGCACCTCCATTCTGACTAACCATGCTACCCAGATAGCAAAATTCATCTACCCTTTCTATAAATTTCCCGTCTAGTATCAAATCAGAATTATTTCTATGGTTAATACGCATTTTCTTGGTCTTTTTGTTATTTATCTTTAAGCCAACTTGTTTGGCTTCTATTTTCAGATCGTTCAATTTCATTTCCATATCTCATACGCTTTCTGCAAGAAGGCACAGGTCATCCGCACAATCCAGTTATTCCAAACGACTATTTAAGCCCCACTGAATCCCCCGTTTTCTATTTGTTGCCTCTCGCAACATGCTGTCCAATTCTATGATAAACAAGATAGGGGACAGAAGTCATCCCAGTCTTACTCCCGAGTTTGACAACGTCTTTAGTATTAAATAATAACGTCTCATAATGGTAGCACTCAAGAAATAAAATCAGGACTGGAGAAAGCAAAAGAAAGATAATTGAATTAACCTACTACGGACTACCCGAATTACAAAGCGTAATAAGATTAAGATGTGTAGAGCATAGGCGTATATAAAGGAGAATTGTGAGAGATTAACAAAAGAAATAAATACATTATCAGAGCTATGGAGAATGGATTGTTGCTGTCTATTCTGTGGCAAAATAGATTGGTTAGAATTAAGAATATAGATATAAGACCGGAAATGGGGATTGGCGTAGATCTAACAGAAAGAGTACAAGGGTTAGTTGAAAAGTTCGCGGAGCGATATCTATTTCTCAGTGGTAGAACTAAAATCTTTTGTGTGCTTCAAGACATATATTTCGCGTGAACGCCTCTTAATTTTCAGACATATCTGTTAAATTATTCACTTTTTACCAGCTGTTTTAATTTTCCTCCGAAAATCGTGTTATAAAGTTTACCAAACATCGACTTGTGATGAATTCTCTGTTAAAAACGTTTTAACGCCAATGAAAAATCAAAACGAAATTGTAAATGTGTTAGGAGATGCTGCGCCTTCAGAAACAACGGTAAGTGTGACACACTCGATTTTAAACGTGGGCGTACAAGCACTGAAGACGATCCCACCAGTGGACGTTCAAAAAGTACAAAAAAAAAATGACATTATTGGAAAATTTTTATAGGGTGTTGAAAGATCGCAGATTGAGGAGTGGATGACGTTGCTGAAATCATAGACATCTCATATGAGCGTGTGCATCATACTTTAACTCAAGGACTTGGTGTGAAAAAGCGTTGTGCAAGATGGTTGCCACGTCTGGAGTGGTTGCATTCTTTGTGCGTCCAGTGCAGGCGGGGATGATCATCTTCAATTCTCGTACGACCACGTTCAAACTCAAGTGCCTATTTACAAACCGTTGGTTTTGAAGTCGCAGCATGTCCTGACACATTTACAAATTCCTTCTGAATTTCCGTTGGCGGTAACAATTTTTAACAAAGAATCACACCACGATGTTTGATTTTGTCCTTTTTTCAAAACACGCATGACACGTCAATTTTAAACAGCTTATAAACAATTAATAAATTCAGAGATAGATTTGGAAATTAACAGGAGTTCACATAAAATACAAATCTTGCAGCATACGAAGAATTTTAGTTTTACCGCTAAGCTACAGATGTCGCTCTGCGAACTTTTCAACTGACTCTCGTAGAGGCGAAAATGTAAAACTGGTTAGAACACCTAAAGCGTATGTCAAAGTAGTGATGGCCGAAGATATTATAGGAATAAACACCACCCAATAGAATGAAAAAGAAACGTCTACCACGTTCGTGGAGAAAAGATGATGAAGGCATCATGATGAGTGCATTATTGTGAAGACTGCCTGAGTTATTGTTTGTCCTTGGATAGACTAATTTGCTTTGTTTCAGGCAACACAGTGATTTAAGTAAGTTTAACGAAGACTTAAGTATGGATTGTTGTAATCTGTACAGATAATGGGTGTCCCATAATGTACGCAATATTTGAATTACGCGCCACTGTCGTCTTGTTAGGTTGGTAGCACTGCAACTGTTGTATTGTTGTTGCCGTTTATTCGCCATTAGTCGTCATGGAGCGTTACACGAAAGAACAGCGCGTTGTTATTGTGAAAACACATTATAAGAACGGTGAATGTTATGCGGAAACCGTTCGTAAATTGCGTGGAACTTTGGACGACGAAAAGCACCTAATCTGTCAACTGTGCAGAGATTGATTAAGAAATTCGAAGAAACAGCTTCGTTATTAGACGTTAAATCGTCTGGACGTCCTCGCGCTACCCGTTCTAGTGAAAACGTCCCGGTAGTGAGAGATAGTGTCGATGTGAGTCCAGGGAAATCAATTCGTCGTCGATCACAAGAACTGGCCATTCCAAGAAGCACAATGCAGCGAATTCTAAAAAACGATCTTCATCTGAATACTTACAAAACCCAACTAACACAAGAACTCAAACCGTGTGATCATTTGAAGCGCCGAGAATTCATCAGTTGGATATTGGGTAAACGTGAAACGGACGGTGATTTTTCCCACAAAATCATCTTTAGCGATGAGGCACACTTCCACCTCAACGGGTTCGTAAATAAACAAAATATTCGGCTTTGGGGTACAGAGAACCCTCGTATCATTCACGAGAAGCCTTTGCATACACAAAGAGCAATTGTTTGGTGCGGGTTTTGGGCTGGTGGCGTGATTGGGCCGCATTTCTTTGAGAATGAGGCTGGAGATCCAGTAACAGTGACTGGCGAACGTTACCGGAACATGATAATGGAGTTTTTGTGGCCTCAACTGGAAGGTATGGAATTCGAAGATATGTGGTTTCAGCAGGACGGCGCAACCAGTCATACTGCCCGCGAAACAATTGCTTTGTTATCTGAAATGTTTCCTGCACGTGTTATTTCACGCAACGGCGATCAAAACTGGCCACCGAGGTCTTGTGATTTAACACCATGCGACTCCTTCCTTTGGGAATATGTGAAATCACGCGCTTATGTCCACAATCCACGAACAATTTTTCAACTCAAGGAACAGATTCAACGAGTCATTGGTGAGATTGAGCCGGAATTGTGGAAGAAGGTCATCGAAAATTTTGATCGACGGACAACAGTGTGCCAGCAGAGTCGCGGGGGACATTTGTCTGATATTGTGTTCCACATTTAACCGCAGTAAGTGTACTTTGTATTAACATTAAAACATCTGATATTTTTCAATGAATAAAAGTTTTTACAACATTATTAAATCTTGCGTACTTTATGGGACACCCTTTACAATTCTAATACTTTGCAGAGACGGGAAAACCTAAAACTTTCCCTACCTTGTTTCGACACATAACCTACCAACACCAAGTTTGTATTACACATAACCTACATCTCATAACGTACCTCTACATAAAACGCTATACGTAGAGAACGGCAGGCGTGTCAGTTGTAGCCGTTATTGGTTTTCCATCAAACACCGTATCAACAATAAATCGTTGCAACCCCTCTGCGCTGTCCATCTACGAAGATGTTTTTTACCTCTACTACTCTCGTCTTCATCATATAGTTTTCATGTCTGACGTCAGACCTACGTTAGATTAGATCTAGAAAGCTTGAAATAAAGTACAGTGTGTTTTGTGTAACACAGAGAATAGCGTGGTTCAGTGTTCGGTACCGTGACGTCTCAGTACAAGTCCAGCAAGTTTGTTTCGGCCTCACATCCTGTTTACACGCGACTGACACTTCTTTCTTTTGCTATCTTCCTTTTTTTCTACATTGCTACAGTTTCTCTACTGAAAAATCTCACAAAAAAATATGTGGTTTTATATTAATACAGAATTATTTCTTTCTGAGTTTTGAGTCTTGTTCGTTTGCCATGGCCATTTTTGTAAACTTTTTTTCAATTTGTCGCTAGCTTCCGTTCGTTATTATAACGTCGCGTTTTTCCGAACATGTTAATCCGACACTATAATACTTTAAACAGTTCGTGCACTTGTTATTGTACTATTTTAGTTATAGTATTGTAATAGGTAAAATTACTGAGTTGAGTATTAATATAAAAAGACACTGGACATGAATTCCCAAACATAACACTAATAAAACACATACCACACAAAGGCACCGTAATGAACATTTGGGAAAATTTACAAATATACAAACATAAAACACAAAACAAACTAATACCTGAACAAATACAAATCAATACAAAACATGACACAACTTTCAAAGCACTCAACATTGAAAATACACAAAATACTAATACATACACCACAATCACACACAATAAAACCAATTTAAAGTACCAGAATCCAACAGGAAGCCACAATAAAAACCAACCAACACACATGTACCAACCAATACACGTACCAACCAATTCCCGTTTTCTGAGAAGCTGTGAGGCGCTGGAATGTGATTTGTTTAGACAGTATTGAAACATTCCTTATACATAGATTGATATGCAGTGGTTTTAAAATATTCAGTAGAAAAAATATTACCTTTTCTATAAACCTCTGATTTACAAAATAAAAATTTACATTTTATTTTGATTTTAATAATCTATTCAAATGGAGTCAACCATTTGTAGACATACAGTATATCACAGAACACTGTGAAATATGTGGTGAAACTTTCACAGAGATGCGCGTGATAAACTCACATCCTTTTTACACGCAACGAACTTCCTTTTATCATCTTGCGTTTGTTCACATTGCCACGGTTTCACTACTAAAAATTTCACTAAAAAGAGTTGACGTTTTATTGTAACAGATTATTGCTACGTTGAGGTAAAAGCTAAAATACATTTATAAGTGATACTTCACACGCTTTGATTATATGCAACGCTCGGGTTTTTCAGACAAATTTGTGACACTTGCTCGGAGTGACATTTGCTCTGAGACCGAATGTAGTGCCATTTACTCGGCGAAACAACGGTTCTAGGAAATTCATAATGATTCCAGGAAGTGTAGAACGGTATTAAGCAGTTACATGTGCACAGAAGCCAACGATGAGTTTTAAAAACGGTTACGTGGTCAACCTGTCTGCACAAACCCAATGATATGTCCTTTATTTCATCTAACAGTTGATTAAAAAAAATAACGTTCATAATTTCCACTTTCAACTAATCATTTGAAAACAACTTATACTCTATTTGCAGTTCTTTTAGTTAGCCTGATCAGATTTTCTACGCATAAATCCCAGATATTTTTATGTTGTTATAGACATTACTAATTATATTAATTACAACTTATTTGTGTCGACGTTTCGACAATGCTTATTGTCAACATCGGGATCTGTGTATGAATACAAAAGAAATGTCAAACACAACAGAACAATTATTTGAGTGAACGTGTTTGTGTATGTGTGTGTGTGTGTGTGTGTGTGCACGTGTGCGTGAGCATGTGTGTATCACTTTATATGTAAACGAGATGAGATAGTTTGTTTTACATCATCAAATGTTTCCTTTAAAAGCAACGAGACAATTATGATTTCACAGAACTTAATTTATGCAATTTAAATTACTCATAATGTAATGGTACTTTTAATTAATTATAAAAGCAGTAATCGACAATTAAATATTAGAATTGGTACACAAAACGTTTATACATGTACCAACCAACATATTGCATAGTAAAACGTAGCTAAATACAGATTATAAGGATGTTCAATTATGTAATTATTAAAAGTTATTTTTATCATGTTTCACTACTACTGGTATTAAAAACACCGTCATTAATTTATAAACTTCTAAATTACACATTAACTGTACAACCTTATGAACTAAGATCAGAGAATTTACATAATATTACAAACACAAGTATACCATTAATTATATTTATTGCATCATATTATATTATAATTATATAATCGACTTATATAATTACATCATAGTATATTATAATTATATATTCTACTTATATAATTATAACTAAACTTGACGAACTAACTAAACTAGTTTCCGGGAAATACAAAAGACTACCACTCTCTGCAAACGGTACACTGCAGCTAAATATCGCCTTAAAAAATTATAATAAATAATTCAAACAAAAATCTAAAACCGATCTTTCTCACTCTACATTCTTAACACGCACACCTAGAAGATAATTTAGCAGTATATGCACGTTTGTCAAAAATTCAGAATCCCCTTTTTGGTCTAGTAAGATTTGAACTTTAATTAAATAAATTAATTAAATAGAACTGGAAGAATGAAGTATTCAAATAATTGTTTATTTGGTATACAACTGTGTTCTGCTTGCGTGTTTCATCATCTCATTCTACGAGTCACGTACATTCCGAACAAGTGTCAATACGAGTAAATGTCACCCCGAGCAAGTGTTCCAAACCCCTTTCAGACACGTATTTCAGGCGTTTTTTGGTTTATTCTATCGGAATCCGGTTTGCGCAATGCATAGAAGGTCAGACATTTGTCTGACAATTTCCTGAGCGTTCCACAGTGCCTGCAACGAGTAGACGATTTTTCTCGGCGCGTCATTCGGAATGTGACAGATTTTTTCTCGAATCTCAGCAGGCTATAAATAAGCATCCAGCCGGGCCAGCCAAGTTTAGTTTTGGGACCTGGCAATATTAGAGTGCGTTTTGAAGTGACTGTCGCTGTGGCTTGTAGTTTATTGGAAAGTGATTATTCTGTTACTTAGTGCAAAACTATAATTGACTCTCCAAATGACTGGAACATCCTCGCATGCTCTGGCGTATGTTCCTTCAGCGTATCAGCAGTTACGCTAGCGAATACGGTGCGTCAGTAAGTAACTCATTTATTTGGACTTTTAAAAAATGCAAAAGGTACTAAAAGGTTGTAGGAAGGGCTACACGTATCTGCACTTAAATGTTTCAGTCCAGTGATATGCTGAGCATTCCATAGAGCAGCGATTCTCACCCTTCTTAGCTCCGCGACCCCCCAAATAGTAAATATAAATAAAATTAATATTTCGCGACCCCCCACCCAAAGGAATAATACCAGTAAGCCTTACTATTACTAATTGAATTTTGACTGTAATTATAAATGTAAAAAATTATTTAATATTATATAATCACATTGCACTAATTTTATACATTAAGTAAGAAAATACCGACAGTATAAAAAATGTAATACGACTATTCCTATTATTTTATTTCGCTGCGTTTATAGCGACGGGTATGAACATGCATGTATGACGTGTACATACATGAGCAATTTACAAGTTCCAACTTGATGTATTGTACACATCAAGTTGGAACCAGTATAAAAGAGGCGCTTGCGATTGCACAACTTCAGTTAAGTTTCGAATGCGAAGCGTGCGTCTGGTGCTTTTATTTTAGTGTGCGGTCAACCGTGAAACTGAATTGTTATTTTGTAATTTCTTATGCGAAGTGGATAAATTTGTGAAAAAACGAAGTGAGCCATCTACATCCAGTGAATCGGTTGGTAAAAAGACAAGGTTGTACAATGACAGTTATTTAAATTATGGTTTTACCTCATTGGATGGGAAGCCACAGTACGTTGTTTGCTTTCAAGTTCTCTCCGATGAAAGCATGAAGCTATCAAAATTAGTTCGACATTTGGAAAGTAAACATCCGGCTCATAAAAACAAACTGTTGGAATTTTTCGAAAGAAAATTACATACCTTGAGAAATCAACAAAATTCGATTTGTAAGTCTAGCCATACTGATAAAAGTGTACTTGAAGCATCTTATCTCGTAGCATTAAGAGTAGCTAACATGTCCAAACCCCATACAATCGCCGAAAACCTCATATTTCCTGCTGCGATTGATATGGTCAGTGTTTTAATAGGCGTGGAAGAAGCAAAAAAATTGAAAAAAATTCCGCTTTCTAACGACACAATATCAAGGTGAATCGATGACATGGCTGCCGATGTTCGCGATCAGATAATTCTGCAAGTGAGTTCAAGTGAATTTTTTAGTATTCAATTTGATGAATCAACAGATGTAGCAAACATGTCTCAGTTCTTATGTTTTGTGAGGTATGAATGTGATAGGGACACATCAATCAAAGAAAATATGTTGTTTTGCAAAACAGTACCGGGTCATGCAACAGGACAATGTCTTTTGATGTTTTTTATGAAGCTACTAGAAAATATGCTAACATAGATTGGACAAAATGTATTGCAGTATGTAGTGATGGTGCAAAGGCGATAACAGGAAAGAACATTTATATTTAATATATAAATATTAAAAGATCGTCTTATACCAAGGGCGGAATGGACGCACTGCTTCCTTCACAGACATGCTCTTGTCGCAAAAAACATGCCGGAAAATCTCAATCAAATTCTTTGTGGAGCTATAAAAATGGTTAATTTTATTAAAAGCCGACCGTTACAGAACAGGCTGTTTGCTAAACTATTCGATGAAATGGGCGAAAATAAAAAATCTATTCTTTTCCATACAGAAGTTAGATGGTTATCGCGAGGGAAAGTGTTAACCCGGGTATTGGAATTGTGAGATGAATTAATAATATTTATCCAGGATAAACAAACGCCATTTTCATTGTTTTTACAGAATAATGAGTGTATGTTGTTGTTGGTTTACTTAGCTGATGTATTTTCGCATTTAAACGACTTGAATGTGAATTTACAAGGACGTGATAAAAACATTTTATTAATGACAGACAAAGTTCATGCTTTCATTAAGAAGCTTGATATCTGGATTATTCGCCTTCAAAGCAAAAATTTGGATATGTTCCCACTCACTTCGGATTATATTAAGAAAAATTTGAATGAACAAGACACTATTATTCGCCACAGTTTGGATTGCATGAAGATGCATTTGCGTGAGCTAAAAACTCAGTTGACGGAGTATTTCCCGGAAGATAAAAATGATTTCTCGAAGAGATGGGTACTGAATCCGTTTAGTGAAATCGTTGTTGCCGCTGCTAAGTTACCAGTTGAGATTCACGACCAGCTTATCGAAATGTCTGACGACAAAACGCTACAACTGCAATTTACCTCTGAAGATTTAAATACGTTTTGGCTTGCTCGTCGAAATGAATATGGAAATTTCGTTACAGAAGCATTGAAAATATTAATCCCTTTCGCCACGTCTTATCTCTGTGAAAAGGGTTTTTCGTCTATGGTTGCGCTAAAAACTAAATACAGGAATCGTCTTTTATCACTCGAAAACAATTTGCTTTTGTGTGTTTCTAACGTAGATCCACGTATGGAGAAACTTTTAAATGAAAAACAAATGCAACCATCACATTAATTTCTTTTCTTTACATGTGTACTTATTGTAAGTAAAATGTTTATAATAAACGATTTTTTCTCATAAAATGATTTCATTATTGTTTAGGCTATTTCGCGACCCCCCTTTAATATAACCGCGACCCCCTTGGGAGTCGCGACTCCCAGGTTGAGAAACGATGCCATAGAGTATCATAATTGTGTAAGCGCATGTCAGCACAGCGCAACGTGTATGGGGTCACAACGCCACGGCCACCAATTTAGTGATATCAGGTAGGCCTACACCTGTGGCGGATGATACGGCATTACTCTGCTACTTACTTATTTATAGCGGCATTCTGTGCGCTCCTGTCCGTGCGTACGCACTGGATTGTTTATGTGCGTATACGCCAGGTGTGGTGGCTATCAGAGTTTATGAGGGAAGAAGTATCGTATCTGTTATCGACGCAGTGAAATATACCCTGACGTATACGGGTACATAATTTGTAAATATAGACAGATATTCATATTTATTTGCAGAAACAAAACTTTGTACTCTGCGGCTAGAGGAAAATATTGATTCATGAAAAACGCGATTAAAGCTTATATTGCCCTCCAGCGTGCTTTAAAAACTTTAAAATTCCCATTAATGTATCTCGTAGTGTTTTTTCTTTTTCTTTCCCATTCAGGGATTACATACAATCGTCATTTCCTGTCCTTTGGCTGTATCTATTTTTTATTAAACTTTAGCATCTTTTTGAAAATGATTATAATTAATATTGCATTCAGTACAATCAAAATATTTTTGTTTCTGCTAGCTTTGTTCTGGTTATACATCCAATAAAAATTCCGAGGTTTTGGTTTTAATAATAACCACAAATAACATAATATCTTTAACAACCAAAGCTGTCATGTTAAGGTATGTAGACATACTGTCTTCATACTCTTTGCACGAGTAAAACTATTCGTTAATGTGAATTACAGAATGGTGTTTTCTGAATGTTGATTCTTAGAAGCGCGATGTCATAACTGCATACCTTTGTGCTTATTTACTATTAACGTAAGTACAATTGTTTGCTTCTGTGAACTGTACAGCATTCTTGTTTTGTAAAACATTCAACCTCGAACGAAAGGCGCCGGTTCATACCTCTATGTATATGCGTAACCAGTGGTTGATTTCTAAAATTATAGGTGCTGGAACGCATCAATTCAAAAGTTGTACATACACAAATATATTTATATTTTATATTACCGTATAAGTTTACATCAGGTTATTACAAAAGAGGTCTACATTTTTGAAGAATTATAAAATATGTAACGTACATATAAATTTATATCTAAAAAGTTAATAAAAATTTACTGATATTTCTAAAGAGCTTCATGGTCAGGTTAGCCGCACGACCATTGAAAACATGTCACTCATGATGGCGTCATCATGGAGCCTCAATCAAACGCTAAGTGATGGTTTCGGTGGTTCGGACATTTTAAAAATGTTTTCATAGTATCATGACTGTGTCGCCATATTGTTTGTTTCTTGACCTTTCCTTACTCTTTGTGTTCAAATGCTGTATTTTGGGATCCAAGAGGTTCCGGTACGCCGTTCCGGCGCGTTCCACCTGAAATCAAGCCCTGTGCGTAGGATTTTCTTTATGTGATTGTAAACTATCTTTTGTGCTATGAGAATCTGAGTCTCGAGTGACTGACCCCACTTTATATTATAGTAGAGTGTAGTACATTGCTTTTATCAAAATTGTACCTCTTTTACAAAGAATTTTGTCATATTTATATTTCTACTTATCTTATTTAATTCTAACTACAAGGTATAGGCAAAAACTTCATTTTCAGAATTAAAAGTACTCTACGTGTAAAAATGGGTTTCTTGTTAAAAAAAATTATTTTATAGCTGTTGCCTTTAGCTGACCAGTAAACAGTTGTACTCTGTCAGCTTATGTTTTGGAAACTTTAAATAACATTGCGTCTGTTATTTTAAATATTATAAGAATTATTTAGTTCGTGTAAATAAATATTTTTTAACATTAATATTATGAATTGAATGGTTAATATGCTATTTTATGAATATTATGACTATTTACTATGAAGGAACTCCCAAAATTGTGAGTTGTTTAAGCAGAGTTCTACAATTTGTCCGTCTATTTACATATTTTAACCATTTTAAAGTATCAAACCTATTCGTTATTTTTAACAAGTAATATAATATTGTTATTACTATTACGTAATGCTCTCGATGAGTCGATTCCGTCCTTCCGCCAGTTTCTTGGCTAGCCGATCAGGTTCAGTGTCTGTGTCAAAGCTGGGCAGTCAGGTATCCTCTATACTGTCGAGTTATAAATGTTCGAGTGCTTGTTAACCACGCAAATTGTGCTGGCACACCGCCAAAATAATGGAACATTATTGTAGAGCATCTGCATGCTATATACAGGATGTCCCGGGAGGAGAGGAAAATAATTTGAGAAATGGTTCTACAGTGTAAAAGAAGAAAAAAGGTTCATATAAACATATGTCCGGAAACGCTTTGTAAGCGAGTTACGTCTAGCGAAGATTTCGCCCGGGATTCGGTAAATGAGGACTTTCTGAAATTCTGGGAAGGTAAATTAAGGGGCGAATTCTGTTGTTTCTTATGGTTTTTGACCTGAAAAATCGAATAAAACAGTTCGCAGAACTGTATCTCCCATAACTTTTATAATATCCGACGTAAAACAGAAAAATCTTTGCCTAAAAACGTGTTGTATTGTTTTTAACCGAAATTGGAATTTTTTGTTGATTTTTATTTACTTTATTTACACCATTTTTCTCAGAATTAAATTCTTTACAAATTTTGTTTTTAACTTTTATGCATTTATTAAAAAAACGTGTTTTTATGTTAGAAGTACAATAACTTTGTTAAATGATTAATAAATGAATAAAAGTTAAAAACAAAACTTGTAAAGAATTTAATTCTGAGAAAAATGGTGCAATTAAAGACAATAAAAATAAAAAAAAATTACAATTTTGGTTAAAAACAATACAATACGTTTTTAGGCAAAGATTTTTTGTTTATGTCAGATATCATGAACGTTATGGGATATACAGTTCCGCGACCTGTTTTATTCGATTTGTCAGGTCAAAAACCATAAGAAACTACAGAATTTGCCCCTTAATTTACCTTCCCAGAATTTGAGAAAGTCCTCATTTACTGAAACCCGGGCGAAATCTTTCGCTAGCCGTAACTCGCTTATAAAGCGTTTCCGGACATATGTTTATATGAACTTATTTTCTTCTTTTACACTATAGAACCATTTCTCAAATTATTTCCCTCTCCTTCCGGGACACCCTGTATAAACAACAGCGGTTGGCTTAGTTAGTTACATCTGGCGAGATTGTAGAGTGCGGGCAAAGTGATTGTTGTGGTAAGTGATTACTGTATTATAATTTTTTGGAGCTTTTAATAGTTGACATTATTATTGCTTGTGGACAAATTTAACTCGAATTACTATACAAGAGTATCTTGCTGATTTCAAATTGTTATTTGTGGCTCATTAAAGTTGCTAAATTAGTGATTTCATTGGTGTCTGTATTTTGTTTCCACTGTACCATACGAAGACAGGTGAGACCTGTGTAACGATAACCTCACACAACAAAGAGAAAGCCAAATTGTATAAAAGAGTAATTTATCTCTATTCGTTTACAATTTTTTAATTACATATAGTAAAACATTTTTATGTTCTTCAAAACCAGGGTCGCAGGCTTGTGACAACGCTCCCTATTTTCTACGTTTGAAACATGTTAAGCGCATTCTCTAGTATTTAAATGTAATTCGGCCATATATTGTGAACTGTGGTCACCTAACGATGAAAAAACCATTAAACTCCATCGTACCCACCTTCAGGGACTATTTTTTCTACACGCTAGAACTCAACAGGATTTATAAGAGTTATACACTTCACACCATCATAGGGCTTACAGTTATTTATTTTTTTTTTTTTTATAATCCTCAGTGTACTAGAAAGCAAACACGAATTACAAAGAGTCAATTACAGCCTGGTGGTAAAGTGAGTTTTAGGCCATAACAAGATTGAATTAAACATACAAAGGTATAAAAATCGCCACTTTAAAACAATGTACGCAGCACATATTATATAAGTTCAACATCGTTTTAGATTGCACCGTTGTTTTAAACGTTTTTTATTATTCATTACGAATACTCTAATGTTAAATGTAACACTTTTTGATTGAGTTGCAAAATTCACAGCTTCCTGCACTTAATTCATCATCGTTTTCCTGTTTCTTGAAAAACATATTCGATCGATACGAATACGTGGCCCCTTCATTTTATTCTCTTATGATATATCCGTTTGTCCTTTTGTCTTTTTTCAATGAGATTTTAATCTAAGATTTTAATGATTTTTCTTAAATTTCCTGTTTATTTATATTGCCGTTACTAACGTACATTTGGATTCTTTCAAAAAGGTTTTAATCGAATATTTTAATGATTTTCTTGAATTACGTCTTGGTCCTCTAAATTGCTGTTACCATAAGAGCCTATTCTTTTTGTTGCTATGTCGTAATCTATCTTCATTGGGACTTGTTGAGTTTTGATATTCTGCAACATCATAAAAGTACACACATTTTCCTGGGACGTATTTACAAGGGGACGAAGGGGACCGCCCCCCAGAGGGTCAAAAAGAAGTTGACTAGGTTATTGTTAATCTCTTATTTTTTAGGCTGTTTCATTAATCTTTTCAGCTGTTAAATATAGTAGTAAATCTTTTTCAAATATAAAAACACGTTTATAACAGCATTTGCATACACGTTTGGAATATGAAATATAGAAAAATTAATTGAGTCAACAAGTATCTTGTAAGCAAGTTTCAATAATGTGAATTTTTATTGTGTTATTAGAGTTTACTTTAATTTGATTGATTTTAGTATGTTATCACACGATTTTTTGTTACTTTGATCATAGTAATATTGATTAGTCTTTCGTTTTTTTCCTTATGTATGAAGTCGACTAGGCGAGACCCCTCCCAAGGCCAAATTCTATATACGCCACTTCTGTAAACTGCTCATGACATTGTTTTTTCTTTCAACTATCATTACTCGTATCAGTTCTGTAAGTACATGTTTCTCATTAGACGCATCTGTAGAACGATTCACAGATACCTAACAAAAAACACGGAACGATACCCCAATGAAATGTTATAAAACTGTGGCTGTCCCCACATTCCTGTATGCTAGTGAGGCATGGACTCTTGGTAAAAGGAACGTGCAGAGGATTCAGGCAGCCGAAATTAAATTTATAAGAATAACGGAAGGTTGTTCTCTCCCTGATCGGAAAATGAACGAGGATATTAGACACCAGTTAAACACTGTATCGTTGCACTAAAAGATTGAAGACCACAGAAGAGTATGGTGTGGACACTTGAACCGCATGCCTGATATCCGTCTACCCGTAGCTGCTATCACCCTAATGGGAAGAGAGATGTTGGTAAATGGAGGAGATGGATTCCGGAACAGGTGTATGGCCCAATCCTTGGAGTGGTGATGATGATGAACTAGCATCACTCCTAGTATTCTACGTAAATTCTCTACTTGATGTTTTTTTTTCTAACCACTTATGGGATATACGAATTTCCTTTATATTGTTTCAGTTGACATGATCTATTTTTAAAACGCGATCCTGACGTTAAGCGAGGTCTTTGGTATGAAATTTTTCATCGGTGTAGACAAATTTCCAATACGCTGTAAAGACGGAAAAGCCTAAAACTTTAGCCACCTTGTTTCAACATAGTAAGTTTGTATTACACACAACGTAAATTTTATGACGTGGCTATACAAAGCACTGTATGATGGGCGCCGTTACTTGTAGCGTATCGGTTTCCGATCAAATGCTTATCAACAATAAATCATCGCAACCTCTCTTTACTGTCCATTTACAAAGATGTTATTTATCTCTACTGTCGTTGTCATCGTACAGTTTTCATGTTTGACGTCAACCATACTTCAAGTTATATCTATAGAAAGCTTAAAATAAAGTATATGAGCTTTGACCAAGAAGGTACGTAAAATTTTGCAATTTCCACCGCTGCAAGTGTTTGATTAAGTAAATGTTTTTTTTTTTGTGATGTTGGTACACATGTTAGTGACAATCTCTAAACTTTTAACCGTACTTGATGCATATGATACAGCTAATTAAGTAAGTCGTCCTTAGGTGTATTAGGCGATTTTTTGTCATTGTACAATGCAAGATTGAAGAACTTGGATTCAATTTTGTCTAAACTGGTTTTGTCCTGGGAAACTGTTCAGAAGGCTTCTGGCAAGACTACTGTGCGTGAACAAGCGGTTTACATGCTTTCATGACTGCTGTAAATGAGTTGAAGATCGTTTTGTTTTCCACGAAATTTCATCGCTAGGCGCAGTGGTAAATAAAGAGTATATTTTAGACGTTTTACGGCATTTGTATGAAGCTATTTGCAGAAGAAGCCAGATTTACGGAAGAATAATTTATGAAAATTGCAGCCCGATAATGCGCCTGGACGCACGTCATTCTTTGTTATGAATTTTGCCAGGATAGACAAAAGAAAACGTTATAATGATGACACGACAACTGCCGTATTCACCAGAGGTATCCCAACGCGATGTTTCCTCCTCCGAATAGTGATAATTTCCACGGAAGGATATCGTTCCGCAACCGTTGAAGACGTAAAACGAAAATCGCTAAGCGAGTTCAAGGCTGTACCAAAAAGTGCATTCTTGAAATATTTTATTTTGAAGACTGCAAAATGGCTGGTTTTAATTGTGTTACATTCGACTAAGACTACTCTGAAGGTGCAGTATAAGTGTTGATCAATGAAGACATAATTTTTAAAATAAACAAGAACTCAATGAACTTTTTGATCAAACCTCGTATTTTTGTTAAGTACCGTGACGCCTCAGTACAAGTTTGTTTCACTCTCACTTCCTGCTTACACGCGACTGACACTTCCTCTTCCCATTTTCCTTTTTATCTACATTGCTATGATTTCTCTACCGAAAAATCTCACAAAAAAAAGTGATATTATTTAAAATTCTCATATAAATGTGATATTATTTTATATTACGACAGAATGGTTTCCTTTCAGTTTCGACTGCGGCAATTTTTAATTTCTACAGCTCAAACGTATTCAAGTTGCAATGTTTTAGTTGTTCGTTTGCCATTGCCATTTTTGTAAACTGTTTTCCATTTGTCTCTAGCTTCCGCTTGTTATTACAAATTACTTTTTAACCATCTGTTCTTCTGAATGCAGTCACACTTGTATTACGCAAATTCCACTAAATTGAACTGCTCAATAATAGGAATCGAGTTTTGAAGAACACTCTGTAATACTGTAAACAGTTCTTGATTTTCTTATTGTATTATCATCATCTTCACTTTCAGGCATTAGGTCATAGACCTGTTGCGCCCTGCGGCCGTGATAGAACTCACGCCCCACCCCAGCCAGAGAGATATTAGCCAACCTATAACCCACGCCCGGGGCAAGCCCTGTGGGGGGGGGAGATGGTTGTTTTATGTGTGTAGTATATTGTGTGCCCTTGTAACTTATCTGGCCCGCGTATGCCAGAGAAGACGTACGTATTATTTGTCCGCGTACGTGCGGGTGGACGAACAAATCGAGCCGTGACCTTGACTCGATCTCACCTCATCGGCAGCACAGCAACGCTCTGATTGTGAGTCAGAGACGCTACCACTGTGCCGGCTCGCCTACCTTATTGTATTATTGTAGTTATATTATTGTAATAGGTACTCCTATGAAAAGCTTTCCAAATCCAGAATGTTAAGCAAGCAGCTTAAGCTGAGCATATACAAAAGTCTTATACGACCGGCAGTAACATATGGATGCGAAGGCTGGACATTAACCAGCACAGACGAGCAACGTCTAAGAATATATTTGAAAGAAAAGTCTTGCGAAAAATCTTCAGTCCTCTACATACTGAAGATGGCTATTGGAGGTTCGAATGAACCGTGAACTGGACCAACTGATTCAGGGTGCCGACATTGTCCGGTTTACTAAAAGTAGGAGGCTTGAATGGCTGGGCCACGTAAGGCGAATGGATCACAGAAGAATGGCTAAGAGAATTGCAGATTGGAGACCGGAAGGAAGAAAACTTAAAGGCAGACCCAGAAAGAGGTGGTTCGATGAAGCGGAGGATGATTTGAGATGTATGAATGTGAGGGGATGGAGACGGATGTGTAATGAGAGAGCGGAATGGAAGAATGCCGTTGAGGAGCAGGCTAACACCCACGCTAGGTTGTAACGCCAGGAAAAGGAAAGGAAGGAGTATTGTAATAGGTAAAATTACTGAGTCGATTGATAATATAAAAAAAAATGTAAACTAAAGAACGATCAATTCTATTTAAAATAAGTTCATACGGTACTAATAGTTGTACACCTAGTATTATACAGGTACGTTGAGATGAAAATAAAAAAGTGCCTACATGATTCTGTATTGCCCAAAATGCCTCTAGTGCAATTAAAAAAAGGTTTTGAATCTAATAGATTTATAAAAACGTATGTCGTAAATATTTTTAATCTCAGGAGAGGTTATTATATGTTGGCATTTTCATCCTGTTAGGCATTTTCATCCTGTTAGGCATTTTCATCCTGTTAGTAGCGAATTCTAACTGTAGTGGATCGTGAAACAAGGAAGATCCTTCTCTCCAGAGATGAAACAATAAACTAGTTTTCCCGATCACTGGAGTTTCACGAGTTTCACCTGGGTGGGAGGGGATGACGTTAGCTTCTTGAGGGTGGGGATAAGACATGCTTATGGCGGGAAATGAAAGTAGTTTAAAAATTGGATTCCATATTTTTCTCTGCATAAATGAGAAATTTTCATTCTTTCCATATAATTTTATAAATGGATTTATAAAATTTGTTGGTCTCAAAGGTTTTGAGTAAATCGATGTGAATTATGTTGCAAATAATTACGTTATTTACCAAATGTTGAGCGACTGTCATTGTTATGAAAAATAACTTAACTTTATTAATTTGCAAGAATTGTAGTTTCCTATATTTATAAAATATTATTTACAAGATATATTGTAACTCGTGAAACTAGCTTAGGAACAGAACTATGTTAAGTGATTATAAAATTTCCATGATATTTTTAATAGCTCTGGAGGTGGGGATTCATCCTCCTGTTCGCTCCCGCCGTAGCTACGCCATTTGTCCCGAGGTAACGGGGCCGCGATCGTTGGTCTAATCGTCCGCATGATTGTAGGATGATTTAGAGAAGAAATTAGAGTGTCGTGCTCCCTAAAACTCGACGCTGAATTGCAGAATGGTCAGTAGAAGAAGTAGAAGAAGTAGAAGAAGAAGAAGAAGAAGAAGAAGAAGAAGAAGAAGAAGAAGAAGAAGAAGAAGAAGAAGAAGAAGAAGAAGAAGAAGAAATAATTTTTACCTAATTTAACATAAATGTCTAAATGTCGCTTTACCAGCAGACTACGAGCGACTGAACGTAATTCGTATTTACTATCCAGCTCAATGAGGTAAGGTAAAGAAAGGAATGGTATTGTAGTGGCAGTGATTGCCGTATATTACTTCTGTGGAGATCATGCGTGTAGTAGTAAGTAGTGTCTCGAGGTGGCGGTGATAAACCTTATTGCTAGCTTCGTCGTTCGGTGTCCGCATTTCAGAATATACGATCGAAACACAACGTCTGTGTGTATTCTCGACAATGCGCTCCACACGTTCGATACGTTCAGAGATGATATAAAGCGGCGTCCCACGCTCGGGACGTAGTATTTTTAATATAAGTAAATATAAGTTAAATTTAGTATACTTAAAATAGAAAAACGTGAACCATACTTTAATCGTAATTCAGAAAAAAATAAAAATTTTGTTTATTCTAAAATAAAGATAGAGACAAAATGTTTTCGCACTCTACACTTCATCTTACTTATTTGCTTGTTAAGAATAATCTTAACTAGTAAATTCCTAGAGCTGCAGAAATCTCTCAGTATTTTGAACAAAATATATTTGTTATTAGATAAATTGAAATGGTAAATAATGTTTAATGTGATTAATGTTTAATGAATAAAGTAACTAATAATACAATAAATAGTAAAAACTCGCACCGGTTTTAGTTGAATCTATAGGCATGATGCGTTAACGACAAACAATTCAGTCCTAGCATTTAAAGTTACTTATCTTTCTATAGATATCTATAGGCATATTACTTTCCACAAATATTTATAACTTATAGTAATATTGCTACGACGGTCTCAAGTACAGTGGAAAACAAAATACAAGACACCAATGAAGTCACTAATAATCAGCTTTAGTTAATCACAAATAAAAATTTGTAATCAAGTCGTACAATAATTCCATTTATATTTGTCCACACGCAATAATAATGCCAACTATAAAGAATTCCGCACTAATTGTAACACCATAACACTTCACACAATACTTCGATTCGCACTAAGGAAATCGCTCGCTGTCAACTGATTCACAAAGCCAGCCTCTGCCCTTATGTACGTAGCGCAAGTGTTCTATAAAATTTTCCATCCTCGCTGTGGTTTGTCAGCTAATGCGTATTTCAAGTATTCTCCAGACTACTCTGTAACGTACTTGAGCGCGGCCTCGACTGAGGTAACACCTGTACGGTTAGCGGGGGGGGGGGGGAGACAGGTGGAGAACGCTCTCTGCTGTTCTAGGCGGTTCCATTCATTTCATTATGTAAAGTTGTATTTCACTGCACTGTGCAACAGTACAGTAAACAATACACTGTACTGTAAACAATACATTTTCAGTTGGGTTTAAAACATTTTAATCGAATTCTAGGGATGCAATTTTACAATTTTTAAAAACGTTTTATGTGTCCTTTGGGTTTTGCAATCCTAAAATTATATTTTTTACTTATATTTAGTAATATATTGTAACGTGATGTTTCACTCAACATAAAGTTTGTCATAAAAATGAAGTACAAAACAGAACTAAAGTAATAAAATTGTGTTATGAAATAGATGTATTCACAAGTAAATTTAAAATCATTATAAATTAAAATAAGCAACTAAAATATCAAACATGTATAGAATGAAATTGATAACAATAATTCCAGTAAACTGCTTAAGAAATCATGAACAGAATAGGTAAAAACCTATAATGCAGAGCCTAGCTGGATAACCAGTAACTGGAAAGATGGCAACATAACCTAAATAAAATGTAAAATAAAAAACTATAAACCTGGATTCAGTATAATATATACTGTACGTATAGATTCAGTTATATCTGAGTGTAACCGATAGACACTTAGACAATTCAAATAGAGATCATTATGTTATAAATGGGTTACAAAAGTTTTATTTTTGTATAATTATGTTGTAATGTGTGGTAGGAATAAAAGGCTAATATTGAATGTTAAAGGAATGATAAAGATGTAAAGAAGAATGTGATGTAAATAATTTAGTAGTAGAAAGTGTGCCAAATAAACTGACTGCTAGCTAATGAAATAAGAAAGAACTATTGTTGGTTATGGACAAGATAATAATGTAATTAGTAAGAGATAAATGTTACACAAACCTGCATCTACTTGGTAGATAAAAAGAGAAGTATTAGGTATAAAAATGGTAATAGACAATGTCCAATATAAAAAGAAATAGTATATGTTATTAGATTAAACATGAGTAATATTAAATGTTTGTAATGTACTAATAAGAATGTAATTAACAAGATGTTTACTTGGACAAAAGAAAAACCTACATCCACTGTAGAAGGTAGACAGGGACATTATTATTTATAAATGTTGTATTAGATCATGAAATGTCCAGTAATAAATAATATGGTCTATAGTAAATAAAGAATACATGTCAACTTGTATTAGAATTAAGCAATCTTATTGTAAGAAACAAAGAATAGTCCAATGTACACAAGACATTCTTAGGCATATTATTGTACAAGCCAAGTAAGGTCCATAATTATAATTACTAGTATTAAAATGCTTGTTAGTAACATAAAATTATATATACAACCAAGAAAAGTAATAATCCAACAAAAAAGATAACTTTTAAACATAATATATTAGCTATATTTAATATTACCTTGTGTATCCAGGTACACTGGTGCTCCTCCTTGCAACTTCAATGTTTCAAAGAACCATTCCTTGCGTAGTTTTTAAAGAAACACTGAAGTTGCAAGGAGGAGCACCAGTGTACCTGGATACACAAGGTAATATTAAATATAGTTAGTTATATGCAACTTGGAGACCACAATACAATATGTATAATATATTAGCATAAGCCAAAAGCTAAAATTGTTCATTTTTAGAATTACTGTATAGAAACATATCTTGTGATATCTTAAAATGATCAGAAGAAACAAAGCAATTCAATGGTAATAATATCTTTACAATTGTACTTATCATAAGGAAATTATGTTAAATTTAAGAATTTTTAGTAATTTTGATCTCAGAAAAGTGACACCTTCCACGACAATGAGTTAGATATCGACCAATGGGAATTTTTCACTTTTGTGTGTATGAACCGAAAGACTGACACCGTCAGGACCCAAAAACTGACGCTAAGCAAGGAGTGTAGTGTGAGAATTCATCGAGTAAAGAACGTCTCCTCCGCGATAGAGATAGCCGCGAAGTTAACATCAGAATCGAACCTCGGCTAGTTTATGTGAAACGTAAACATCGAAACATAACCAAAAAAGTGTCGTGAGAGTTTATACTAGCAAAAAAGAGTTAAAGTGAATAAATAATTTAACAGTGAATAATAAAGTGTGTTTAAAAGGAAAAGGAAAGTGTAGTGTGCATACTTAAAATTAAAACGACTTATAACGAATTATCATAATACAACTATAACACTTTGTGTACACTTGAACTATTTATTCCACTACCACTAAACAAAAACACTATCAGTATTATAATTTTTCACGTTTAAACCATTATTTCTTTGTTTTTAATGTTTAAAGCTGTATAACCTATTGAATAGGTTAACCTCAAAGTCGACATCGTTCGTCACATACGAACTAATTGTTATTCTAGATCTAAGATATTGTTCTGTTCTATTGTAGTCACTCTAATATTGTGAGGTTTTGTACTTCGCAAAAGACATTTTCGTATTTAATTATTGTATTCAAAAGAACCCGAGTTAATATTTAAATAACGTAAAAAATCTGTAGACTAGGCTTGAATCCGGAGATGATATTGCCAACTACTGAGCTAAAAAATTTTAACCATCCTGGACAATTGTTTAAAAGGAAAAGGATGTTATTTTATTTTAAAAGGAAAAGAAACAAATATAAAAAGGAATAAAAGAAATTGAAGAGGATTAATTGTGTATGGAATTAATTTAATTACTTAACATTTTTTCTTCAGTTTCGAAATATTAGTGTTTTAATGAACATTCGAAGAATAAGTTGGTAGTACCTATTGCCCAGGTACCATGTGCGATTTCAATTAAAGCAGGTAAGTGAATCCAATCAGCATAAAGGGAGGTATGAAAAGAAATTAGAGAATTTTAATTAATTAAAGCATTAAATATATTAATTCATGAAAAAGCAACCTCAAAACTGGAACCCTATAGGTACAAATCAACAGGTAAAGGTACAACTCTAACCACCACTCAAGTCGAATACTCAACTCAGTTATCATTTAACCATTTTTTTATTAATTTGAAAGTTTAATTGTTTATCAGAAACACAAGCATCATAATTTTTATATATTATATTACAAATTGGCGCAAACCATATGAAGCATAAATAAGAACATTTTTTTGAAAAAATATCAACGCAACCAAAATACACCTTTTGTATAAGACTTACAGGAAGTCAGAGCTTATTATTTTTATTTGTAAATACGTTACAAATTGGCATCCACAACGTGGGGCGTTTAACCAACAAATACAACAACAACAACCTACTGAAAAAGAGATATTGCAAGCTCTTACTCTTATTATTTATATTTTTAAATACGTTACAAATGGGCGCAAACCACGTGAGGCCTAAATAAGAAAATTACATTTTTTATAATATCAACACAACGAGTAATCATTATAAGACTTAACACCACCAGTCTTACTATTCAACATATTCTTATTTGTAAGTACGTTACAATATTTAGATTTTTGTAAAAATTCTCAATTATTTGATTCTCAACATGTGCTTTTCAACATTAATTATTTTGAATGGCACATTAAGGCAGATCGATTTATTTAAAAACTTTTAAAATAACATAAATAAAAATATCCAGTTTACTCTTGAAACAGAAGTTAATAATAAGTTTTTGAATTTAATAATTATTCGACAAATTTGGATGTTCTGAAATTCTAAATTCATAGCAACCGACAGCTACCGATACAACAATACATGCCGACTCCCACCACCCCTTTTCACAAAAAATGGCGGCCTATAGCAGTTTCATTCACAGATTAATAACAGTCCCTCTTGACGATAATGACTTCCACAAAAAGTTAAATTCTATAAAATACATCGCTGTTGCCAATGGTTATAAAACTTCTACCATTGACCGGCTACTGAGAAAACACAAAAATAAGAAACCCATACTCCGAGCAGACTTTAACACACGAAAAATTTTCGTAACCACCAATTACACAAATTTATGCCAAATTCTATACTAAAAAATAATAAATTTACTGTATCATTTAAAACTAATAATACGATAACATACAAGTAAACTAATAATAAAACTCGTAATTTACTAAAATTACTCAGGCTAAATAAAACGCACACCTTTGGAAGACAAAATAGGTATATTGATGGGTAACGACTGTGATTGCTTTAATATTGGACAGACGTTTCCTAAAACGTTTCCGCGAACATATACATAAGCAATTAAGGAATTACAACCATAATAACATGAAATCTAATTTTGCTCAACATTTGATTTCATACAATCATAATCATACAAACTTCAACTCCAATTTGATACCGTTACACATTTGTGAAAAGACGTTCATGAATGCCTTGACAGATTTTGAAATTTATAGAGCATACATGAAAGTAAACAGTCGCGATTCTGTGTTGAATGATCAGTTGAACTTTAGATCCAATCAGTTTTACGGTACAGCCTTAAACCTGCTTGCTCGGATGAGGACCAACGTCCTTGCAGTAGTAAATTGAGCTTGAGTGGCTGCGCACCTAACACCGCGCACAACCACATGCTGAGTTGGATTCTAGTTAGTGACGATCTCAGAAGAGTGATGTAATTTATTTGAAGATACTAAACGCGTAGTACCAAAATCTACTTGAAATAACACGGCGGGTTATGCTAATTCAATACAAGTGGCTTGGATACCAAACCGAACATGTATGTTAATACTTTTAATATCGTTTATTCCATGATTACAGATATTAATAACTCAAATATAATATCAAGCATAAAGTGAAAATGGGGAAAACAGAAAACCTAGCTTGCACAAGAGCAAGTAAGACGAAAGCCTGTGTAATATGGTTGTATATAAGTCGTATTGTTTACGTACTCTCTCTCTCTCTCTCTCTCTCTCTCTCTCCCCCTCTTTCTCTCTCTCTCTCTCTCTCTCCCTCTCTCTCTCTCTCTCTCCCTCCCTCCCAACGTGCGTCTCACTGTGTTTATCCTAATGTAACTTTTACTTATATATATTAATTTTGTAGTCTCACCTCTTTGGTGCTATTGAAATTGAAAACGAATTTTGATTCGACTCAAAGAACCTCTGCAATATAGGATTTACAAAGCAGTGAAACAAAGGCTAATATAATATTATCTTCGCTTATTATCAGTATCAGGACTACGTCATTATGCTCTATCCCCTGAAGATAATATTTCACGCGCGAAAAACATCGCTTTGTTTATTTCACAAGTTCGCTTGCTTGTTGAAAAGTTACACGTCAGAGTTGGTTTCCGAAATAACTTCGCTGGATTTGTTTTTTTTTTCAAAACAACAGATTTGTTAAGAGAATTCGGTTACTTGTTTTGTTCTGAAACACTTCTTATGTTTGCTTTAAATTTTTGAAATAAGAACTGAACGCTTGCGGAAACGTCCAATGGGTACCGAGAGTCATTAAAATGCACGGTGCTATCGTATTAATAAGCTGGTTAGGTGATTAGAAACGCGTATAAGCAGAGTAAACGTCCATGGTAAACACTAGAATGATGCAAATGTAGAGAACTGCAGAAATAGGATTATGATAGCAGTAAGAACGCGGGAGAGGAAAACATATTAATAAATTCTGAAACAAATTACGTAAAATATATGATATCATTATTATAACAAGTCGGGCTGTTAGGACGCGGCCTCACGGTGGTAAAACCAGACGTTTCGCCCTCACCACCTTCTTCAGTGTAAAAACGTTTTTAACAGTTGTTCACCAAGTAACTCCAGTACTGATGCACAAACCGTGTAGTTGTGCCTCATAGTTTGTGCCTCACTACTGAAATTATTTGGCGCACAACTAACAAAACCTTGTTTCCATTGAGGATGGCCTCTGATAGTTCTGCCAAAACGTCTGGTTTTACTGAAATGAGACCACGGCTGAAAATCTCGGCTTACACTCGTTCTAATAACATAGACGCGGCCGTGAAAGCCTTGGAAAAAATACATGATGTCAGTTCAGGGCGCAAACGTTAAACATTACTGAGGTTGGGCCCATGGCCGTTTGACGCCTAGACAAATCGGAGCTCCGTAAGTGGGCAAGTTGCTTTCCGGTTATCTGGAAACGTTCCCTTGAACCAGTTTCAAGTCTGACCCATCAGACATTAAACACAAGGTCTGGAAGTGGTCAGAACTTGTGGCTACATGAAAAGATTTCACGTGTTATTGAAGGCTGCCAGATTAGAGACTAAAGAACGAAATTAGGCAACGTCGAAATTCCTTCGCAAGGTGGAGAGAGAGAGATGGCCTGTTTGATACTGTAACGTCGGTGAAAATTTCACAGTTGGAACACGCAAAGAATGACTGGGGAGAATGGTATCGCAATAATCATGATATTGATCCCCGAGGGGCTTGTATGCAACTTCGCGATTTCAGTTCTCTGTAAAGCTGAAGGATAATTATTCTGAACACTATGTTTACACTGCGGTTAAAATGATATTTATTTCAAACACCTGTTAATTTTGAAATCTATACATCAATTTATTCATCGTTTGTCAGCAACAGTACACATGTATAGGGTAGTGTTCATTGCACAATTAATTAAGGTAATTAATATAATTTAAATCAATAATCCATATTGTTTGTAATAATAATAAAGCTTTCAATCTGAACTGTAAAGTGAACAACAAATTTGCATGCTTAGACAGGTGGGTCACGCCACTCAGCTGTGTCTGTGTGTACACGTGTATCTTACGTGTGTGTGTGTGAGACCAGTTGGTTCCTGTCAAGCGTCACCCCTAAATAAACGCTATTAATTATATGAATTATTTCAATGGTGATAAGTGTAGATGAAATATCACAAAACGAAATACCCCACAGTGTGTATAATATAAAGACGCACGTGTGTATGAAAGATGGTGCGAAAATAATAAAAAGTGCGAATACAGTGAAAATAAACATAAATAAAACCCATAATAATTAAGATAACGAGAAACGGTTTAAACACATTTGTATACAAAAAAATTACCGACCAGATGAATATCGGGTAATTTGCAAAACACTTCGCATGTTGCGAAGACAAGTGAAAAAAGTGTATGAATAATCGTGTTTGTAAAAGGACGCCACGACAAACCTAGTCCTGCAGAGAATTGTCGAAACATGAATTTTGCGCCCTAGACTATAAATACGCGAGGCACATCAGCCTTGTTCTCTTTCTCGTTCAACTACAGATGCAGCCGGAGGCTCTGCCCGGCGACTTCAACTCTTTCTCGTTCAACTACAGTGGCAGCCAAAGGCTCTGCCCAACGACTTCAACTCTTGTTCGACTACAGCGACACCCGGAGGCGATGCTTGACAACATCATCTCTTTCAGGACACCGCCGTTGGAGCCAGAGACGATTACGGAGGACGAGGGACCAGCACACTACATGGCATAAATTCCAGACGTAGAGGACGAGTCATCGGACTTCGGAGAGGACCCGGAGGACGAGGAAAGGATCCAGAACTTCACGACTACACAGGATTCACCAACAAAGGACTCAGGACCAGGAGAGGGTACGCTGAGGAACCACTACAATTGAGGTGAAAGAAAGCCATGTATTCCTCATAACAAAAGACTTAATCAGAGGCAGATAAACATTGTCAAAAAAAGACAATAACTTCTAAAAGTGTAATTTGTAACTTGTAAATATAAATGTCTTGTATAGTAATTATAGCATAATTTTTGAATTATTAATTTATTGAAAATATTTAATTTTAAATTGTACAGTAATTATGAAAGCATAATTTTTAAATTAATAATTTATGGAAAATATTTAAATTTAAATTGTTGAAGTATGAAAGCATAATGCTTGGATTAATAAGTTATTGAAATTATTTAGAAAGAATAGAAAGTTATTATTGCTTATGCAATAACAATAAGATTTATTTTTTTAAAAGAAAGATTTCAGAGTATAATAAATTACTCATAATAATACTGAGTAAGTCGAGATCAATATTATTAATAATCCAATGTGTTTATAATTATAAGAGTATTTTATGTTTGTATGGAAAAACATTAACAGTACACGCGATATTACGTGTATATAATCAATAAGTATGGGTACTACGAATACCCATACACATGCGAAAATAATGAAATTTTAATTCGAAATTTATTTTGAAATTTCAATTAATAAATATTGTAATTATTTTAAACAATTTTACGTTGTTGATATTATTACGATTACACCCATTGAAAATTTGTAACGTTATAAATATTTGTGCTACTCAACAGGGAGCTCATCAACGATAGATACAACAGATACAAATAACGTTATATGTATGTAATGTAAGTATTACGCGTGTTTAGAAAAGCCGACAAAATCAAACATCGTGTTGTAATGAAATTGTTTTACAAGAAGGTCTAGTGTCAATGAAATTTCACAACCAAATCTTAAACGTGTTAGAAGAATCTGCGCGCCTTCAAAACCAATGGTTTGTAAGTGAACACTCGAGTTTGAACGTGATAGTACACTGATGATGATCACCTCGGTTGGATGGACGCACCAAAAACTATGAGAATTCCAGGTATCATTAAAAAAATAATTAACACGGTGTTTCATGTACGGTGATTATGAGTTCTTAAGATTGCAGACATCTCATATAGGCGTGTGTGTATCATATTTTAAGTCAAGAAGTAGGTGTAAACATTTTCTACAATGTGAATACCGCATTTGGAGTTTGTGGACAGAGAAAGATGGGTAGAGTATGAGAGAGAGAGAGAGAGAGAGAGAGAGAGAGAGAGAGAGAGAGAGAGAGAGAGGAACACAAACTAAAGTTTTAATTCACAGTTTACTCGTGTGACAGAAGTTAATAATATGATAAACTCTTTGGATTTAACCATTATTCGACAAATTTGGATGTTCTGAAATTCAAAATTGATAAGAAACCGACAGCTACCGATACAACAATACATGCTGACTCCGATCACCAGTTTTCACAAAAAATAGAGGGCCTATAACAGTTTCATTTACTTTTATTAGCAGTCGCTCTTGACGATAATGACTCCCACGAAGAGTTAAATACTATAAAGTACATCGCTGTTGCCAAAGTTATAAGACTTCTACCATTGACCGGCTAATTAGAAAACATAAAAATAAGAAACCCATAGCCCAAATAGACTTTAACACCCGAAAGAGTTTCATAACCACCAATTACATAAATTTTATATCAACCATTTTATCGTCTATACTAAATAATAATAAATTTACTGTATCATTTAAAACTAATAGTCAATTACTAAAATTACTAAGGCCAAATGAACTCGCACCTTTTTGGAAGAGAAAAACAGGTATATATAAACTTATGTATAATGACTGTGATTGATTTTATATTGGACAGACGATGGGGAGTTTCATAAAATGTTTCCCCAAACATATCTACTTTTACTTGACATTTGATTTCATACAATCATAATTATACAAACTTCAACTCCAATTTGATACCGTGTTAAACATTTGTGAAAAATAGCCGTTTCATGAATGCCTTGGAAGAATTTGAAATTTATGGAGCATACACCAATGTAAACAGTGGCGATTCTGTGTTGAATGATCAGTTGATTTTTAGATCCAATCAGCTGTACGACACAGTCTTGAACCTGCTTGCTCGGATAAGAACCATCGTCCGTGCAGTAGTAAATTGAGTTTGAGTGAACATTAAACGTTGCAGGTAAACTACCCCTTCCCCTTAACCGTACTTCACCAAAATCAACAGGCCTTGAGTTCTCTACAACTCAGGCACATATGCAAAAAAAAAAATTATTTTTTTTGAATTTGCGGCAGTTATCGTTCGCCGTAGAAAAAATTCCACACACACACACACACACACACACACACACACACACACACACACACACACACACACACACACACACACACACACACACACACACATTTCGGAAAATGACATTTCTTCATGTTTTGAGGATTGTGCAATATGAATCAGCCCTTATCCCCAACACGATTTTTTATGGAACATGGAAGTAAAATGTATGTTAAAATTTTAATATCGTCTATTTCAAGATTGTAGATATTAATAACTCAAATAAAAAGTACATAAAGTGACAAAGGAGAAAACATAATGCTAGATTGCACAAGAGCAAGTGAGACGAAAGCCTGTGTAATATGGTCGTATACAAGTCTCTCCCTCCCCTCTCACTGTCTTTCCCTCTTTCTCTCTCAATGTGCGTCTCACTGTGTTTATCCTAATATAACTTTATACATTAATTTTGTAGTCTCACCTCTTTGAGTGCTATTGAAATCGAAAATGAACTTAAATTCGACTCAAAGAATCTCTACAATATAGGATTTACAAAGCAGCGAAACAAAGCGTTATATATAATATTATCTTCGCTTATTATCAGTACCAGCACTACGTCATTATGCTTAATCTCCCTGAAGATAATATTTCACGCCCGATGAACATCGCTTCGTTTATTTCAGAAGTTCGCCTTGCTTGTTGAAAAGTTACATGTCAGAGTTTGTTTACGAAATACCTTCACTGGATTTGGTTTGTTTCAAAACAACAGATTCGTTAAGGGAATTCGGTTACTTGTTTTGTTCTGAGACACTTCTTACGTTTGCTTTACATTTTTGTAGAACTGAACGCTTACGGGAACGTTGAATGGGTAGTCTACGGAAGTCGTTAAAATAGTGTTATCTGTGCATAGTGTTGTCTTCTTTGTTAACTGTTTTGATAATAATTTAAAAAATCCTGAAATTCGTAGTGACCGTCAATCAATGAATTTTTCAGTGATGAGTTTGTGAGGATCGGTCAAAAATATAACACAAATTTTAACTTATTTGTGTCGACGTTTTGACAATGTTTAATTTTAGACACATATTCGATTAGTTTTAAACTCAGTACAGTGGTCATCTGCGTTTTGCATAATTTACACTTAGGTGACAAAAAAAGAGCATATAATTGTGTTATACTTAAGTATTGATGCTCGAGTGTGTGTGTGTGTGTGTTTATGTTTGTTGTGCAAGCGTGTGTGTGAATACACGTCTGCGTGTTAGATTGAGGGTATATATCTGTTTAAGATTGCGATTGAGAGAGCGCCCGAGTGTGTAATGAGAGTGTGAGAAGGTGTTGTATGAGTCTAGAAAGAGACAAAAACAGAGAGAGAGAGAGGGAGAGAGGGAGAGAGAGAAAGACAGATAATGTGAGAGAGGGAGAGAGAGTGAAAGAGCATGAGTGAGAGATATTATGACTACCGACATATACATTAACTACATGAGACTCTGGTACTCTGTACCAATTTCTAGGTAAATAACATTGTACAATAATGTAAATGTTAAGTAGTAACCATTTTCATATAATAAATCTGTTATCTATAATGTTGTGTTGTAATAGTTTGTAACTCTTCAATGTATGCTGTTAAATCTGTACTGTTATCTTGTACAAAATTCTCTAATTTATGTGAGGATCACAGTGGTAATAGAAATGGTGAGTGCTTTCCACAGAAAGAGACAAGTGAGAGAGAGAGAGAGAAGGTTGGAAGAGTGAGAGACAGTGTGTGAGAGAGAAAGAGAGTGAGAGGGAGGGAGAGAGGGAGGGAGAGAGGGAGGGAGAGAGGGAGTGAGAAAGAGAGCAAGAGAGAGAGTTAGTGGGAGGGATAGAGAGTGAGAGAGCGATTTCAAGTTAGAGTGAGAGGTTGTGAGAACGAGAGGAAGAGGGAGTATGGGTGAGAGAGAGTGTGTGTGATTGTGGACATATACATAAATTTACAACATTCTATAGTACTCTGGACTATAATTTTCAACAATATGATTACAATTATTATCCAAGTGTACTTGTTAGATAAATTTATCATAAACGTGTGTTTGTAACATTATGTCAGCTATCTGATGTAAGGTCGTAAATTTCTACAGTTATTGTGTAATTTATATGTTTCTAAATTAATGATTGTTTTTAATACCAGTAGTGAGTGAAACATGTTAAAAATAACTTTTAATAATTATATAGGTGAACATTCCTTTATCTGTTTTTAGTTATAATATATTTTACTATGCTATATGTTCACTTGGTATATGTATAAACGTTTTCTGTACCAATCTAATATCTATTTTGTTGATTAGTTTTGTTAGATTTGTTTTGATTAGATTTGTTAATATCTATTTTTTTATAATTAATAAAAAATATCATTACATATAGTAATTTAAATTATAATAGTGTATAAATTAAGTTCTGTGATATTATAATTTTCTCGTTTTCTTAAAGAAAACATTTGAAGATGTAAACAAACTATCTCAACTCCTTGACATATACAATTAAACATACATACGCACTCACACGCGTGTACGCACACGCAGTCACATCATTCCCGGGCTGTTCGGCCGTGGTCCATTGTTTCTTACAAAAACAGACGTTTCGACACTACCATCGACTGCCATCATCAGTGTAAAAGTTCGAGCTGTACTAACGTAAGGCGGTACACCGTGTCGTACACCACAGTAACGTGGTCTTTTAACACCTGATGATGTCAGTGATGACGAAAAGCTTAGTCGAACAATAAAAATTATAGCAGTTAGCAAATTCATAAAAGAAATAGTGAACACTATAGGGCCTAGTCATACTTATTGAGAAATGTGATGTGAACGTGTACCACCTTACTGCTCGAATTTTTACAGTGATGATGGCAGTCGATGGTACTGTCGAAAAGTCTGTTTTTGTGTGAAACGATGGACCACGGCCAAACAGCCCGGTAATGAATTGTAATAACATTGACTCCGGCCGTGTAAGCCTACGAAGTGTTTGATAAGCAGAATGTTTGGTAAACGTGAATGGTAAACAATAAAATGATGCAGATACAGAGAACTACACAAATAGGATTATGACAGCAGTAAGAATGCGAGAGAGGAAAACAAATTAATAAATAGTAAAACAAACTACGTAAATTTTATAATGTCATTATTAGAACAAGCGTTAGGCTGGGTGTTAGGACGTAGTCTCATGACAGTAAACCAGACGTTTCGGCCTAATCATCGGTGACCATCTTCAGTGGACAAAAGTTTTTGGGAGTTTTTCACCAAATAACTCTAGTACTGAGGCACAAACCGTGTAGTTGTGCCTCATTACTAAGGTTATTTAGCGAACAACTACAAAACAATGTTTTCATTGAAGATGGCCTGCGACGGTGAGCCCGAAACGTCTGGTTATACCGAAATACCTAAAAGTCCGGCATACACTCGTTCTAATAAAATTGACGCGGCCGTGAAAGCCTTAGGAAAAAAATATATGATGTCCGTTTAGAATTTAAATATTAAATGGAGGTGGTCAGAACTTGTGTCTATATGAGAAGATTTTAGATGTTATCAAAGGCTGCCGCATTGCAGACCAAATAACAAAAAAAGGCAACGTCAAAATTCCGTTGCAAGGTGGAGAGATGGCCTGTTTGATACTGCAAAATCGGTGAAAATTTCACAGTTGAAACACATAAAGAATGACTGGGGAGAATGGTATCGTAATAACCGCGATGAATATTTTAAGGCTACTATGTAATATTAAAAATAATCTTAAAAATCTTAAAAATAAACATTAAAAATCGTAAAAATAAAACAAAACACAGCACAAGGATTAAATTTTATAAGACAATTGCAATACCCACATTGATTTATGCGAATGAGGCGTGGATCACGGCAAAAAAGAAATGCGGCAAGTTTCAGCGTGATGAAATGCAGTTTCTTCAAAATACTTTAAATTATACATTGCAAGTTAGAATAAGGAATGAAGATATCAGAGCAGAGCTCGAAGTAAAGGGAATAAATGAAGTTATTTCAATTTACAGAACACAATGGTGGGATCGTCTGCAAAGGATGACAGTGCATCGGTTACCGAAAGCTTTACTGAATTATAAAGCCATAGGTAGAAGAGACGTGGGTTGTCCGAGGATGAAATGGGTGCCGGAACAGGTTTATAAAACCTAATGATTGAAGAAGAAGAAGAAGAAGAAGAAGAAGAAGAAGAAGAAGAAGAAGAGGAAGAGGAAGAGGAAGAGGAAGAGGAAGAGGAAGAGGAAGAGGAAGAGGAAGAGGAAGAAGAAGAGGAAGAAGAAGAGGAAGAAGAAGAAGAAGAAGAAGAAGAAGAAGAAGAAGAAGAAGAAGAAGAAGAAGAAGAAGAAGAAGAAGAAGAAGAAGAAACCGTAATCTTAATTCTATAAATTTCACAAAGAAAAATCAACTATACATAAACTGACGCCACAGTCATTATTACACGATTCACAGCTGAGACACGAATCCCCATAGGTATATTCTCTAAAAGAGAATACGTTTTTTACTGAAATTTTTTTTGTAAAATTTCTAGCTGCGGGCAGAACGAGTTAATGACATATTCAGTTTTTTTCTCTGAGGTTGGATAAAGCTGACATTTTAGTAAAGCGAGTCTTTAGTAAATCCGTCTTTACAGACTGAAGGGAAACTAATTTATAATAAAAACGAAGTTTTATTAGTATTAGAGGTAAATCTTTGCAAAAGAGAAAATAGTGGTTTAAGTTTGTCTGGTAAAATTTATTTACTCTAGCTTGCAGCTCATAACAATTTACTTGTATCTCTAAATATTAAAACACATTTCTACGGTGGGCAAACAAACATTACTGTATCGCTAAGTGATTACGTGACTCCTTGCACGTATACGGGCGCGGCAGAATAGCGTAACCCTCTGCATTGTTCGAGACGCCCTTTCCAGATGTTACTATCTTATTCTACCAGCATCCAGGCCCGGTGTCACTACAATGCTAGGCGGCGAATTGTAAATACTGGATTTCGAAGTGGCATAGTTCAATTTTTGACCAGCGATATTAGAATGATGTCAGAGTATTTGTTATTGTTACTTGCGTATTAGTGGAAAGTGATTATTGTGTTAACTGTTGCAAAAAGGTTATTAAGTGACATTTATTTTTGTGTGTTGGACAATTTAACTTTAATTATTGTATAAGATTGGTTTTTGTAGATTTCTAACTGTTGTTTGTGTCAAATTCAGTCGATCAATCGGCCGTGATTCTCCAACCCTTAGTGGGTCTTGGCCTGCCTAATCAAGAGTCGCTTCCATTTCTCCCTATTGCGTATCCTGTTTCCCAGGTTCTTATGCTCAGCTTTGCGAGGTCCTCCTCTATCTGGTTTTTTTAATCTAATTCGGGTTCTTCCCCTTTTTATACTACACATTGGTTTCAGGTAGAAAATATATTTCGTAGGCTGTCCTTCCTCCGTTCTCTCTACGTGTCCAACCCACTTTAGTCTGTATATTTTGATTATTTTGACAATGTCCGGCTCTTTGTAAAGATGGGTAACTACATAATTATAGCGCCTGCGCCACATTCTATTTTCTTGTACTCCTCTAAATATTGTTCTTAGAATACGTCTTTCACAGCAATCTAGAAGTATATCGCTATTTTTTGTCATTGTCCAGGTTTCTGAAGCATATATTAGCACTGGCCTGATAAGTGTTTAATTTTGCACTTCGTGCTTCTTGAGATAAAGGTGCTTTTGTAATCTATAATGGGTTTATTGTTGTATTAGGGGTCTCAAATATTTCTACTAGTAATTTTATACAAACCACTATGTTGTCTTTGGTATTGACGAGCGCTTTCGGCAGTCAAGCCATCTTCAGGTCATTTATCAACTACCTGAAATTTAGGTTGGTAAATGACCTGAAGATGGCTTGACTGCCGAAAGCGCTCGTCAATATCAAAGACAACATAGTGGTTTGTATAAAAGTACTAGTAGATATAATGGGTTTGTTTGTGTCAAATTAAAGTTTGTAATTAGTGACTTCATTGGAGTCACTAAGATTTTTTCAAAATTTTAATACATTTTTTGGTTTCCTAAAATTTTTAAATTTTTACACTTAACCACTATATTTAGACTGTGGTTAATTTTAACTCAATTCTGATATCCCATTTAGATATTTACAAATTTTGAAAAAAATTGTGTACACTTTTTGGACTCTGGTACACCAAAATTTTGAAATTTCGAAAACTGAAGACTGTATGCACATTGTAGTTAAACGTCTTCTTAATTACCCCACACGTTGGCATGTTGCCATGTTTCAAAATTGTGATCCCTTACATTTTTGTCTACATGCCTCCCTCTCTTTGCTGGTAAAGGTCTAAACAATAAAATGGTTCTGCAAGTGGTATGTATGGACATGTGTTCCAAGTTTTACGAAAATCAGTTAATACATTCAAAAGTTATCGTGAGATATCCAAAATAGACAGAGAGGTAGACAAAATCGAAACGGTCGAGATAAAGCTGAAACCTCGCATTGCTCGTTCCAAAAAGGCAGACAACATAGGAATGAAAAAGAACTCCTCTAGTCCTCACCGAATTTAATACTGTTCGATATGCAAAAGTGAAGAATAAGCCAATAGAGGCTTGATATAAAGATTACAGAGATTCATAAAAGTTAGAGAATATGAGTATATTGTTAAGACGGTCCCACTGATCGTTGTGTGGTACAGTGGAAAAAAAATACAAGACACCAATGAAGTTAATAATAATCAGCTTTAATTATCACAATTAATAATTTGTAATCAACAATGTAGTCTCTTATAGTAATTCAAGTAAAATTTCCGCACTAATTAGAACACTTCGCTACAATACTTCTACAAACACTATCTGCGCTAAAGAAATCGCCCACTGTAACTAATTTGACGAGCCGGGTGCTATGATTTTTTTATAGGTCAAGCACGCCTTCCTAGAAATTTTGTATTCTTCAACGTAATTGCTAGTGCACATTTCAAGTGTAGTCTTGAAGAATCCGGAACATACTTGTACGCGGCCTTGATTGAGACAACACCTGCCACACTATTCGGGTGGACGGGTGGAAGGACGCGCTTGGTTGTTCGAGATGTGAGAGACATAAATCAAAAGTGAAGCTCTGAGAAGGTTTTAGAATATTCATAGTTTTCTAGCTCAGAGCCTTCTACGTAATCGTTTGAGTTATGAGATGATATGTGACAGAATACGAAATAGTGACATAAGACGGTAGTGTCAAATAGAGGATGTAGTCAAATTGGTCAGAAGGCAAAAAAGAGAATGGAATGACCGTGTTATCTGGGCAAGCGACGATAGATTATTTTAAAAAGGGTCCGTCCGCGAGATTCTAGAAATCTGGGAAAACGCAATCCTGGCCGACCACAGAAGAAATGGACGGAGAACACGGAATCGTCTAGAAGCAAGCGAATCCCCTTGACGCATGTTGAGAAACAGGCTACTTAGCTTACATAAGAAAAGAAGAAGAAGAAGAAGAAGAAGAAGAAGAAGAAGAAGAAGAAGAAGAGGAAGAAGAAGAAGAAGAAGAAGAAGAAGAAGAAGAAGAAGAAGAAGAAGAAGAAGAAGAAGAAGAAGAAGAAGAAGAAGAAAGAAAGAAGATACGGTTGATAAAAGAAATATGTAAACAACACTGCTACGAGATGCCATGGAGACACTGTTATATGGCGTTCTAGAATATCGGGGGAATATGCCATTGGATAAATAAGATTGGATTTCAAAACTAATTTCACACTGAATTAAGATTGTGTCTAGAGTGTATTAACGTGTACCAAAGAAAACTGTATGGCTAATAAAACTGACCGAAAAAAATGTTATACTAAAGTAAACGCGAAAGGGACAGGTTTATATCGACCATAAATGTTTGCAACCTCTTATTCGGTGATCATTCCATAGAGTATATAAAATATGTAAGCGCATGTCAGCACAGCGCAGACCGTGTGGTGTCACAGCTCCATGGCCAATTCAGTGCTATCACGAACACGTGTGGCGGATAGCGCGGCGTTACTCTGCTACTGACTTATTTATAATGGCATTTGTGGGCTCCTGTCAGTGCCTATTCATTGGATTGTTTATGTGCGTATACTCCATTCAGGCTACATCAATGTTTATTAGGCAGAGAGGAGTACTGTACCGGTTGTCGGCAGAATGAGTTATTGGTACCAAATAGACAGTAACGTATTTGTGTATAATAAGTAAACATAGGCAGAAATATTTTTTCTATATGTTCTACGTAAATGAAAGAAGATTCTAGAAGTAAATAGAAATATGTAAACAACTTTGGAACGAGATCTGAACGCGTGAGTTGACAGTCTAGTGGACAACTCTATTCTCGTAACATTGGCAATATTACAAGAAATGCAAATGAAAACAATGCAATATGCAGTCAACTCAGTAAGCGCGTGTCAGGTTTTCCCATCGAAATTTTCAGACACATTCTTTCACCTAACTCTTTTAGGGCGTAAGAATACACAACCAACTCATTTCACAAGTAGCAATTAAAGTACTTGTAGAATAACATACTTGCAGTTTTCTTCTTCTTCTTCTTCTTCTTCTTCTTCTTCTTCTTCTTCTTCTTCTTCTTCTTCTTCTTCTTCTTCTTCTTCTTCTTCTTCTTCTTCTTCTTCTTCTTCTTCTTCTGCTTCTGCTTCTCCTGCTCCTGCTCCTCCTCCTCCTCCTCCTCCTCCTCCTCCTCCTCCTCCTCCTCCTCCTCCTCCTCCTCCTCCTCCTCCTCCTCCTCTTCTTCTTCTTCTTCTTCTTCTTCTTCTTCTCCTCCTTCTCCTTCTCCTTCTCCTTCTCCTTCTCCTTCTCCTTCTCCTTCTCCTCCTCCTCCTCCTCCTCCTCCTTTTTTTCTTCTTCTTCTTCTTCTTCTCCTCCTCCTCCACTTTATATATAGCCTAGGCTGCAACGACTGTTCCGGAAACCATCTTGTCCTAGGACTTCCTACCCTCTGCTGACCTCTGGTCTTGTTCAAGGCAATTTGTAAAAGTCGGTTTTGTTGCATTCATTCAAAACTATTGCGCCAATTGACTTTGTACTCTTTAAATTTAACTTTCCAAATAAAAAAATTTTCAGTTTTTATAATAACTTATATATTATAATTATTTATCCCGTCTGTTAGAGTGTAATCTTTAACAGCTCTAACAAGTCTTATTTCTGCGAAAGTAGTTCTTATAAAATGTTTTAATACTATGTAGAAGTCATTAATTATTAAAAAATTTTCAAATTGTGAATGTAACCGTAGAAACACTAACAGATTTGACTCCGAAGGTTTATGTTATCCTCAAATAATTGAAGGATACATTAGGATCTTAAAACCCAAACTAATTGTGACAGGAGTGGTTTACATTATCAAAATATTCGAGTCATTAGTTACATATTTGCAGGTAAACAATAAAAAATAAATTCGAAACCACTGTATCTTTTAAATATAAAACTCGAAAGTGTAAAAATTGCGTACAAATGAATTTTATTGACTAAGATAATTAGATTAACTTATTGTTACGACTGTCTACTGGTCGTCGTATGGTGCAGCGGAAAACAAAATACAAGACACCAATTAAGTTACTAATCACCAGCTTTAAGTATCACAATTAAACAGTTTGTAATTAACAAGAGAGTCTCTTACAAGAAATCAAAGAAAAATTGTTCACACACAATAAAAATGTCAACGAATATAAAACACAATTGTATCACAATTGTCCCGCACAATTATAAAGCACATAATACTTCGCCACAATACTTCGAACCGCACTGGAATATATCGCAACTGAAACTCTAAGCGGAAGGTATGGGCTATTTGTAGTCTGCAGGGTTCCATAAGATGCGTCTTTAAAAAACACGTGAAATTTCTAGAGAATACTTGAGCGCGGCCATGATAGAACACACAGCGTTTGTTTAGTCGAGAAGCTTCCAGAACGACACCATCGAACGGACGAGACGTTCCGCATTGCGTAATACTGCCTCGCATGTCAAGCGTCACGTACGCATTACAGCTGCGGGAAAAGCCGAGAAAAGAGTAGAACAACGTTCTCTAATGTACCAAAACTTTTCGCAGTGGCGTAACACTTTTTCAGTGTTACGTAACAGTATATTATAGAAAATTACTTGTATGTATTATATTAATATAGGCCTACTAGTGTTTGAAATAAAACGACCTACCTCTCTACTCCAAGTTATACACGTTTTTCACTACATTATTGGAATGTAGCTTCTTTTATACTATTGTGTGTCACAAAAACTCACCTGTAATTTTGTTTGTCACCGAGCACGTGAAACGGAAGTGACGTAAAACGAAGAGGAGGGAGAGCCAGAAGCTGAACAGCAATTTCCCTTACTTTCTTAGTATGTAGAAATATTAAAAAGAAGAAATAAATATCGGTACGGAGAACTATACATGACTTCCATGTCTAAGATTTATATTTACGATCATTGTCGAAACGAAATATTTCCATAGAAACTACTTCTTTCTTCAGCCTTAACACAGTACTGTGGTCACTACCATATACCACCTCACGTTAGCGCACTCGATTTTTACTGATGATGGCAGTCGTTGGCATTGCCGAAACGCTTGGTTTTGCAGAAAACATTGGACCACGGCCAAACGGCCCGGGAAGTAATTTTAACAACAAACTACTTCTTTGTTGCCGGTAATGTAGTACACGTATAAAAAATTGTCCCCTTCCCATTCACCTATCATTTTTATTTATAGAAAATTACCCACCCCCTTCAACTATCCTTTTCATTTATAGATACTTCATCTACCTTTCTACAGTGGATTATTATGACTTTCTTTTCAGGCTACTATATTTATCAAAATTAAGTAATTTACTCTTGTTAAAACATAAAACGTTGCCGGTAAACTACCCCTTCCCACTAACTGATCTTCACCAAAATCAATAGACCTTGAATGCTCTACAACTCAGCCACATATGCAAATAAATATTTCATTCTGTTAGAATTTACGGCAGTTATCATTTGTCATAGAAAAAACTCTACACATAGACAGACAGACAGACACACAGACACTTTTCGGAAGATGACTTTTCTTTATGTTTTTAGGGTAGTACAGTCAGAATCAGCCCTTATCTCGAACACGATTTTTTTCACATCACCATACTTCCATTTCCTTGTGGAACATGGAGCTAAACATGGAAAATGTTTAATAAATGCACGTCACATTGTAGCGTAATCATGTATTTCTCGGAGCAGTATAGAAACATGGATGTGTTTTTTAGAAACTGTATATATTGAGTTGAGATCCGTCGCAATAGGAGAAATGATGACAAAATTCAATCGCATATTTTTCGGTCGCGATTGTTGCTTCTGGCGTAACTCAATTTCAGCAGAGACGCCGTAAACAGGTATACATCAGCTTCTGGCTCAAAAATTTACTCTCTCTCTCGCTCTCTCTCTCTCTCTCTCACCTCTCTTTCTCCTCTCCCTCTCTCTTTCTCTCTCTCTCTCTCTCTCTCTCTCTCTCTCTCTCTCTCTCTCTCTCTCTCTCTCTCTCTCTCACACACACACACACATGTGCTCTCTGCCTCTGTACTTCTAATCCTCTTTGCTTTTCTCACTTCTGATTCTTAGGCCTGCTCATTTGCTAGCATTTTACTCCTTCTTTCTGCACAGTGTGATAATATCTTTTTTTTTATTACTGATCTAAGATTAGAAGCATTTGAGATGTGGGTTTGGCGAACAATGGAAAAAGTGAGGTGGGCTGATAAAGTAAAGAATGATGAAGTTTTAAGAAGAATAGGGGAAGAGAGAAGAATCCTGAAGGTAATAGAACATAGGAAAAGGAATTTGTTAGGTCATTGTTTAAAAAGAGACTGTAACTGCCATTGAGGGTGTCATAGAAGGAGGAAAAAGAAGTTGGCGTAGAAGATTGAAATTAATAGATACCAGTAAAATCAGAGGGTTTTACGATGAAACGAAGAGGCTGGCATGCAGTAGGACAGCTTGGAGAGCTTTTACCATTTGAGGACCTGCCTTAGGTCAGAACACCAAAAAATAATAATAATAATAATAATTAGTGATCTATAATGTTCTCAGCTTTGTTTCTGACAGGAGATGTTTGTTTATACTAAAACATATGATACCGGCACACAGGTATTCTATTATCCTCCATGATTTTCTCTTGAACTTTACAATCATACATACATCATGTTCTAAAAGAATTCTTAGGAATTTGTTTTCATTATCTTTCCAATTAGTTCATTCTTTATTACTAACTTGCATCTAAGTAGGCTTGGGTGACGCTGCATATTGTTACCACAGTCTAACTGATCGCCGTATGATACAGTGGAAACAAAATACAAGACACCAATAAAGTCACTAAAAACCAGCTTTAATTATCACAATTAACAGTTTGTAACAACAAATCATTCAACAAGATTATTCTCGTACAACAATTCAAGTTAATCTGTCCACACAAATAATAATAATGCCCGCACTACAATCACTTTTTACTAATACACCACTTGAAACGCACTGTGTAAATCGCCCGACAATAACTCGAACCTCACTGAAATAAATAGCCACTTAAACTGAAACTAAGCGTCGCTGAATTCTTATATTTATACCCCGCTGAGATTCCAGAATAAACCATAATACGCGTCAACGCTACACTAGAGCGTGATCGCTTGCGGCCTTGGACACAGCGCGCGCGGACCGGTGAAGTCTGGATCAGTCTCGGATACGGACGCGTGACAAGTGTCACGTAATTGTCCTTCATCTCAAAGTAGCAGCAATATTGTTACGCACACGCACATTATAGCCGGGCTCCGCTGGAATAGCCGAGAAACAATTAGAATGTTGTGTTATGACGTAGCAATATATTTTATTTATCTAGGAATATGGCAATTTAGGATGTTTAGTTGTAGTACAGTTACGAAAAAACAGACGTTATGTTAAAATTTAGTATTCACAGTACGTTTACAATTTCTTATAAGTACAAAACAAACTAAAGTATTAACTTGAACATTCTTAAAACAGCGGTTGATTAAAATTTTAAATTATAAATTCACGAAATATGTCTTACTAGCAAAATACCCGTGCTTCGCTACGGAGTTTCACGTTGTACGTAATTGTACAATTGTTGCTCGCTTAATAGTATAGGATTAGATAGATTGTACAAATTCTCAACCCTTAGTTTGTTTATTTACATTCATAGCAACAGCTATTTATTATTTATTTCGAGAAAATCGTTAGAGCCGTTTCCGAGAAAAAAACGACATACATTTATTAATTAATTGAACTTCGAAATTTTCTCGACTATAAGAACCTGCAAACAACGAAGTTTTTTTCAATTTAAAACAATGATTAAAAACTCAGGACTAAATGTATTCGGGGTTTCCAGTAAACTGAGATGTCAACCACTTCATTTACAAAGTATGCAATTCCCGCGATAAATTTCAGTATTTGGTTTCTCCCTCTTAGGAGTGAAAGTTTTTAAAACCGTTTCTTAGTGAGCACCTAAGACCTATGATGAAGCTATGTTCAAAGTTTCATTGATATCCATTCAGTGGTTTCAGAGATATCGTGATCAGTGAGTCAGTCAGTGGTATTTGGCTTATATAGATATCTATATCTAGCCGATTTACCCAGCGTTGCTCGGGTTCATAATTTATTCATAGGCTCATAGGCACCTATTCTTGTTCTAACGTTATGTTACTTCTACATTGTATAATCTTCCTTATATTGTTACGTTCGCATTCTCACCGGAGGAATACTCTGTAGCGCCCCTGTTTAAGAACATGTCATAAACTGTATTCTTATATCTGGAGAAGAATTCTGTTGCGCGTGATGCTCCTGCTCGATATCTAACTCTGGAAGAGGGCGAACAGCTAAATTAGTTTTCAATAAAATGTCTACAATACTTGCACGTGCTGCGTATTTAACTGTCGTTTTATAATTCATTGTGTTAATGTTGAAATAAGGCATTTGTTAAATTAGTGTCTCCTAAACTTATTCTAATAATACAATACCTCTACAGATTTCAGCTTATCAATTTTTAAATTCAAACTGAAGCAAGTGTATTTATATTGTCTGAACACTTTGATCAGAATACATTCGCTATCAAAACTTTGTTTTTTATACTCGCTTATAACTTACTTCGATCTTAATTTATCCACTTTTAAATTCAAACTGAAACAACTCTGAATTCACACACTATTAAGAAGTTTCTTAAGATGAATACACCACCTTTGATATCATAACCTATATCTTTATTTAGAAGAACCGTGGACTCTGGCCCGCCGTCTTTCGCGGGATCCGACCTAAGACTCCGTGGTTCCGTGGATGAACTCCGGGGAAGGCCCGTCGGACGACTCCCGCGCTATTTCCTACCCGGGAGACTTCCACCGATGCTATAGTAACCAGAATCTATTCTATTGGGTTACCATAGTAACCAGATCTAATAGTTTTTAAGACCCAAAGGACCCCCCAAAGGATCGTATCGAAAAAACACTTGTCCTATGTTGGTTCTCCCGTTGCGTAAAATATTTGTGCCAAGTTTGGTTGAAATCGGTCCAGTGGTTTAGGAGGAGATGTGGTAGACCCCAAAGGACCCCCCGAAGGATCGTATCGAAAAAACCTGCCCTAAGATTGGTTCTCCCGTTGAGTAAAATATTTGTGCCAAGTTTGGTTGAAATCGGTCCAGTGGTATAGGAGGAGATGTGGAAGACCCCAAAGGACCCCATCGAAGAAAACACCTATCCTATGTTGGTTCTCCCGTTGCGTAAAATATTTGTGCCAAGTTTGGTTGAAATCGGTCCAGTGGTTTAGGAGGAGATGTGGAAGACCCCAAAGAACCCCCCAAAGGACCCCATCGAAAAAAACACCTATCCTATGTTGGTTCTCCCGTCGCGTAAAATATTTGTGCCAAGTTTGGTTGAAATCGGTCCAGTGGTTTAGGAGGAGATGTGGAAGACCCCAAAGAACCCCCCAAAGGACCCCATCGAAAAAAACACCTATCCTATGTTGGTTCTCCCGTCGCGTAAAATATTTGTGCCAAGTTTGGTTGAAATCGGTATAGTGGTTTAGGAGGAGATGTGGAAGACCCCAAAAGAACCCCCCAAAGGACCCCATAGAAAAAAATACTTAGCCTATGTTGGTTCTCCCATCGCGTAAAATATTTGTGCCAAGTTTGGTTGAAATCGGTCCAGTGGTTTAGGAGGAGATGTGGAACATACATACAATGGGGGGGGGGGGGTTGCCCCTTAGGAGTGAAAGTTTTAAAACCGTTTCTTAGTGAGCACCTAAGACGTATGATGAAGCTATGTTCAAAGTTTCATTGATATCCATTCAGTAGTTTTTGCTCTACGTTGATTCTATGTCAGTCAGTCAGGCAAACTCCCCCCTTTTCCCCCTTTAAAGGTCGAATTTCCAAAAATCACTTCTAAGCGGATACCTACATCACATAAGGAACCTACATGCCAAATTTCAAGTTTCTAGGTGTTATAGTTTCGGAGATTTCGTGATGAATCAGTCAGTGAGTCAGTGGTATTTCTCTTTTATATATATAGATTGCATAAAAAACTGGCTCTTGTACTGGTAATTTAATGGTAGTTTGTTAATGGAATTTAGATAAATAGTAACGGAGTTGTTCATGTCTTTTATAAGAAAACACACCAAACAATCGATATGCTTCTACACGCAGGACATGCGGGGTTGTAGACAATAGGTGAAATCAAGCATATACTTAGGTAAGCAAGCCCTCAATTGAAATAAAACATTATTGTGGAGGCCACTAGACGTAAAGCTGACAAAGAGGATGGTGAAGTGTTTTGTCCGGAGTGTGCTCCTCTGAGGGACAGAAACTTGGAGATTGAGGAAAAAAGAGAAAGGGGGTTACAGGCCTTCGAGATTTAGACATGAAGATGGATGGAAATAATTGATTGAATCGATATAGTGGTGAACGAGTAGTTGACTGGAAGAATAGGAGGCAAAAGGAGCGTGTTGAATATTGGTACGACGGCGTCACGGATCGTCGTATTTTACAGTGGAAACAAAACAGACACCAACGAAGTCACTAGTTACCAGCTTTAGTTAGACACAGATAACAATATGAAGTCAACAATGTACTCTTATACAATAAGTCAAGTTAAATTAGTCCACACGCAATAATAGGGTCAACTATTAGAGTTCCGCACTAATTACAACAGAATAGTCAGTTTCCACTAATCCGCAAAAATCATTTGATCCGCACTCTACAATATCGCCAGGTGTAACTAACTTCTATGACGGCAGTATACCGCGCAGAAGTTTCAGAATAATTTTCCATTCTTTTGGAGGCGTGCCGGTATAATTTGAGAAGTTAACAGTGCTCGAACAGTCTGTAAGCTACTTGAATGCCCGACCTTGACCGAGCGCTTCACCTACTCGGCTAGCCGAGAAGTCGGCTCTCGAAAAGTCGAGAGCGTTACACGCAATTGTCATAGTAATATCATCAACTACTACTACTACTACTACTACTACTACTACTACTACTGCTACTACTACTACTACTAATACTCCACAGTGCTACAGCTCATGAAGAGTCCTGGCCTACAGAATGACGTGCCTCCACTCCTCTCTAACCTGTGCGACTCCTCGCCACCTTTGGCCCCCCAGTCTCCTCATGTCTTCATCTACATTATCCACCCATCTTCTTCTAGGATTCCCTCTTGCTCTTCTTCCTCCTGGTCCTCCAATGAATATTTTTTTCACTTTTTTTCCTCTGTCATTCTTTGTACGTGACCTGCCCACCTAATTCTCCCTTGTTTTATTACCGTGACGATTTCCTGTTCCTTGTATAGATGGTACAATTCGGCGTTTGTCCTCACACGCCACATTCCAGTGTCTAGTACACCTCCATATATCCTCCTCAGAATCTTTCTTTTCCATCTTCTGATCATACCTTCTTGGGCTGAGGTCATGGTCCTGGCTTCTGAAGCATATAATACTACTGGACGCAATACAATTTTTTAAATCTGGACCTTGGAGTTTCTAGAAATGCTTCTGGGCTCTAGGCCATCTGATTTTTTGACGTCAAGAGGGACCCAAGATATCTAAAACTATCCACCCTATCAAATGCTTTGCCATTGACTTTCATTTTTGAGACTGTTTCTTCTCCGACATTCTTCTTCATAGGAATATCATGAAGAGCAAGAAGAAAACTTGTTTGGGACACTATACGCGGCAAACACGAGATAGTCTAATGTAATGGAAAACACTAGAGGGGCTGGTACACGGAAAACATAATAGAGTACGGATGAATATCCAGACCATAGGCGATATACAGATGTATTATCAAGAAGTAAAGATACTAGCCCAAGATAGGTGAGAAAGGGGTGATCATACCCTGTAAGATCTGCTCTTGTCTAGAAAACACATGATGATTAATCACAAAAACACAGACAAAACCATGTTAGAAAACACATTACAAGACCATCAGCATAATTCTTTACCACATACTATCAAAATCTGATAACGTCTGTATACAGAACAGTGTAGTACGGTAGACGTCAATCAGTTGCAGCGTTATCGGTTTTCCATTAGATAAATGCCGTATCAACAATAAATCATCGCACCCCTTCCTTTCCACTTTCCACTTGTCCGTCAACCACAAAGAGGTTATTTATTTATCAGAGCTCACATTTTCATCGTATAGTTTTCATGTGTAGCGTCGAGTTTAGTTTACTTTATAAGTTAAGAGAGTAGGAAGTAAAATGGATTTTTTGTAGGAGGGAGGGGAATACGTCGCCACAATGTTTACCACCGTAATTCCTCTGTAGAAGACCAGTAAGTTTTGTTTTAGACTCACGTCCTGTTTCTACAGGATACAGTCACTCCTTTGCCAACTTCCTGTCGTCGGCGTCAAGAACAATCTTTAAAATAATATGAATTATGACACACACACACACATATATTGTTTATACGTTCTCATACTATTCTTGTTTAATTACTTTAAAAATAAATAAATAATATTTGTATTTACAAGAATAATTCTTTATATTTTGAGAAATATTTGCAGTGTTTCAAAATTTTTCATCTTCATATTGGAATCAACAGTCTCCTTAGTTCCAACTTTGTCGTGTTTAATTACCAGACTGCTACCTGTCCTGCTCCGGACGAGACCTTTTAGCCTCTCCACCATAATCAAGTCCTAAACCACGACCTAGAACTATTATTTACGAATGTACGTGTTGCCCAAAAATGATACTAGTAAAACAGCATTAAAAAAAAAATAATAAACTAACACTTAGATTATTACAACACGTTCTATAAAGATTGGGAAAAACTGAAACATACAAATTTTTGGACAATTACGTAATTGCATACAAAAACCCCAAACACTCACAAATACGGAATTTTGCATTCGATAAGCCAGGAGAATAAGTTAAAAATATTGTACCTGTATGAGCAGTAAAGATATTTGAAACACATTAGTAATACAGATTAAAGAATTCTAATTTATTACTTGTAGTGAATACATCATATTTTTTGTATCAAAAAGTAATATGATGGAAGTCGAAACTTATTTTTACGAAATTACGTGACGCTCTCGAAAAGTCGGCAGCTGTAGTTACGTAAGTCGGCAGGTGTAGTTACGTAAGTCGGAAGGTGTAGTTACGTGAAAGCTCTACACGTTTCTCGGGCAGGTGCGATGTCTGTGTCAAGGCCGCGCAGTCAAGTACCCTGTAGACTGTTCGAGTACTTGTAGCTACGCAAATTAGGCCTATGCTGGCACGCCGCCAAAAGAATGGAAACTAATTCTGGAACATCTGCAGGACGTATATAAACAACAGAGGCCGGCTTAGGAGTTTGTTACAACTGGCGAGATTGTAGAGTGCGGATCAAGTGATTGTGGAAAGTTATTACTGTGTTATAATTAGTGCGGAACCCTTAATCGTTGACATTATTATTGCGTGTGGACAAATCTAACTTGTTTTATTGTATGAGAGTACACACATGATATCATATTGCTATTTTTGACTAACTGAAGCTGGTATTGTTCATCTTGTTATTTGAATTAGGAGTCTCTGTGATTCCAACTTTGTCGTGTTTACTTGCTAAACTGCTGCTTGTCATGTTCCGGACGAGGCCTTTCAGAGTTTCCACCGTTTCCAAGTCCTAAACCACGACCTAGGTGGAATTAAAGCTGGTAATTAGCGACTTCATTAGTGTCAGCTACTTTGTTTCCACTGTGCAGTACGACGATCCGTGAGACCGTCATCACAATTTGTTTGATACGGGCCAGTACATGTGAAGTACACAAGGTTATTGCCATGGAACTAGAGTGAGAGACTTTTAGTCTTATCATGACAGCTAATGGATAGGCTTTGAAGAAAACAATTACTTGTAAAAACGTTTACAATGTTGCCGCGAATATAATTATATGATAAACTGTAAGAGAAACGTATTCCGATGAGGCGAGGTTAACACATTTAAAGTACGTATACATGAGTAGACGTGTCCCGCAGGGAAACTGTCTAACGCATATCACAGGAAATTTCTGTCAAATTATCACTCTACAAGGAGAGCGCATTACACTTGAGGACCGCTTGGGAAATGTGTCGTCGGCGTCGGCGTCGGTGGCGTCTCTGACCTGAAACGGAATTGGAATGAACCTGTTTAATAGCGCTCCGCACGATCGACACGTCCCAAAACTGTCGCCTCTCTCTGTCTTACACACACCCACCCACCCACACACACACACACACACACACACACACACACACACACACACACACACTGGCGTAACGCATCGCAATGAACGTGCTTTCTTTTTCAAGTGTGCTTTTTAATATGATCTAATATTAATAATTAAGGAACAACATAAATCTATAATAATCCTTTTTCAAAGTTGTCTTTGAAGAACAGCGTTCAGTGATGAGATTTCCGTTTTGTTATAGAATATACCCTTGAACATAGCCATGATGATGATGATATTACAAGAGATATCTAAACGATCTTTAATGTAGTGGTTTCTCGTTGCCTTCTACATCCTAATGTCGTTGACTAGTAACTAGTTCATTCGCCTTCGGGGCCGATTTCTCAACCCCAGGACAATGAGGTGCCCTACCGCTTGCCAGTTTATATTAAGGAATTGCCCTACCGCTTGCCATTCCAAAGAAAATTTGAATCTTTCGAAATTTGGCTTTACCGTAGAATACTGAGGATTTCATGGACAGCACATATAACTAATGTTGAAGTTCTTAGAAAGATAAAGAAAGAAAGGGAAGTTATTAACACAGTAAAGATAAGAAAGCTTCAGTATCTGGGACATCTCATGAGAAATGAACTGAAATTTTACTTATTGCAGTCCATACCACAGGGAAAAGTACTTTGAAAGAGAGGAGTTGGGCGACCGAAAATCTCATGGCTGAGAAATTTAAGGACCTTGTTTGGCATGAATACAACTGACTTATTCCGTGCAGAAAGTTAAAATAGTCTGAAATGATATCCAACATCCGAAACGGATAGGAACTATCAGAAGATTGAACAAAGCAATGGACATTACGAAAAATAGTGATCGGTGATGGCAGCTGGATTATCAGTCCAGTATTTTTTTTTTTTTTTTTTGATAAATGTCAATGCCCAATCGTGAACGATAAAGAAAACATGATACTGATGATACTCTTTTTGGATCCTTCTTCTTCAGGATACTGCTCATCCTTAATCTGTAAATTTAGCTCTTGTAAGTACTAAAAAATTAAGCTTGGCAATTCTTCTTTATCAGCTATTTATCAGCTATCAGTTATTTATAGATTGCGGACCTATCTATGTGATTTAAATTTTTGACATGTCAAATATTATTTTTTCTCATACCTACCGACGAAGACGTAGAAAGAAAAGGTTGAAAAGTTGATCAGATCTTAACACAACCAATATTTTGCATATTCGTTAAAACGTGATCTAATGAAATGCTGGAAGAAGTTTAAATTTGTAGCTGCAAATTATGTTCACTAATAGTAAAATTTTTCTATAAATAAGGTAATTCGTAAAAATATTAGGAAGACAAATTATTAGGAAAATATTAAGCCCACGAAAAACTTCATAAGTTTGGAAATTAAGAAGTAATGGTGAAATATATCAAAATATAGAGAAAATGTAACAGAAACAGTGGGAAAAAGAAGACTAGTATTTTTTTAGACATTTATATAGAATGGACGACAATAGGTTATATGTATGTGAGGAAAGAAGTCAACATCAAGTTGGATTAAAGAAGTCAGAAAGGATTTATAAAAAAAAATAATATACACGTAGAAGAAGTACTTGATAGAAATGTTTTTCGGGCAAAGAGTCCAGGGTAGGAGAGATAAAAATGCAGGTTCAAAGTTGACTGAAGACATGAAAAAGAGATATAGTGAAAAGGTGAAAGAATATTGGAGAAAAAGAAAAGAACAAGGAATAAAGAATTAACATTGGCATGTAGTCCTCACATGGCCGATACAAAGAAAAAGTAATTCGTCGTTGGCTTTTTCCTTTCCCTTCTACTTTGCACGTGGGACTACGCTATCCGACGTTCCTCGTATTATAGCTCCCATTTTGTCCTCTTGTAGAGTGCAACCTTCCGTCGCTGTAGTCACTCCGTCATTGTAAAGTAACCGAGTCTTTTCTACTTACATTGTTTCAGGCTGGCATTTGTATCATTCTTGAGCCACCTTACGTGTCTATAACGTGGGATAATCTGGTGGGTTCGGTTATTTCTGTTACATCAATGCCTACATTTGCTCTAGCCCTACTATCATCATTCCTAATTAACATGACAATATTTTTAGGCTGGGGGTCATTCCACAAAAATTTAACGTCATCAAAAAATGTAACGCTTCAACACTTTCGATTCCCCACAGTCTAGAAATCTTCGGTCTCTGTCGTTTTAACATGATAATGTTTGTTATATAGTAAATATATTTGTTATATAGTAAATATTTGTTATATGTACATTATACGTTTTAAAAGCCCAAAAACATTATCATGCTTCGAAATTTCGGTTTCGCGGAAATTTGTTTTTTTGTCTAACCTTGTCACTGCACAACTCCTTCGCCACTAATTATTTTCGATTATCGTACATAGCAATAAGATCGATTTAATTTCTGTACAATCGTTTCTCACGTGTTTGTGAGTGTTCTTATATCAAACCACTAAGTGCAATTGTCGAAACGCCACTCTACCATTGTCCATTAATTTCTTTTATCTCCTGCGCAATTTCTCATAATCATCATCATCATCATCATCATCATCATCATCTTCAAAGATTAAACCAAGGTTGGTTTCTTCCAGTCTCAAACAGTCAAAGATTAGAGCGGCTCACTCCATCGTTTCCTCGGACGTCCTACACCTCTCCGTCCCATCGGCTTATAGTTCCATAGTTGTTTTGCGATGCGGGAGTCATTAATTCGGCAAAGATGTTCTCACCAATTTAGTCGATACTGGGAAATCCTGTCGATTATAATCATAATATTCAGTTCCTGCCGTATATCTGTGTTTCATCTATGATCATGGAGAGTATACCCTGGAACATGCCAGAGAAATCTTATTTCAGCCGCTTGGATGCGACTGGCCCGCGCATTCGTTAAAGTCCAATTCTCAAACCCATTAAGAAGGTGGGAAAAGCCATCACCTTATAGAATTTTAGGCGTGTTCCTTTATTGCTGACTTAAGGGTTTGCCTTCATTTCTCCTTCAAATATTTTAATTTTTGCAATTGATGTCAATGTGACTTCAAGAGCATATGTTTAGAATCCTTTTAAATATTTGTTATGATTATCCAATATATAGAATCCTGTCCAACCGCAGGAAATATTTTTTCTTTATTTATTTCCATTTCTTTTCTTTAATTCCATTTCAGTCTTTCATTAATTTTGATAATTCCTCTATATAACTCCTGTAACCCTATTTCAACGCTACTATATAACAGTCAGTGACTTCTTTACCTGTAAGCCTACCTAACCCCTTATCTCTGTAATTTCTATCGTAATTTCAACCATATTGTAACTCCAGTTTTTCCTTACACATGGTTGCTTTCTTGGTTTCGTTTACACTAAATATACCCACAATGTTTTCAATTAATTCCAACATATTTTCTACTTAAATTTAAACATTGAATGTCCTCATTCACTATATTATTTGTTTAATCTTTAATTAATTTTCTTTAATTTATTTATTTCCTTATGAATTTATTCTCAAACTTGTGAATTGTTCTTGAATCTATATTTTTAATTTTTTCCGTATAACACATTATTATTTAATTTATCTTTATCACTTGCTTGTGTTGGTTTTGCGATTAGACTTTATTTCAAACGTTCTTTGCAATGTTATAACTTTTAGCCTAGGGTACCTCAACTTCTTTGTAATGACTAAGTTGTCTCCCCTAATGGTTTGCTTCATCCGGCAAAAGTAACCTGACTTTTTAATCGTTTCTTTTAGTTATTTATTGACTCACGTACAATTTGCTATTATCGATTAGTACGTAATGGGTGTAGCTGCACTTGACTATATCAGGTTGTTATCGATTGGTGCTATGTTTGACTTTGTTGTTTACAAACTATTTATTGATAGTGTGAACACACGTTTACCGAAAGTGAATCTTGAATATTTTCTAGCAAACATTAGTTCCTGTTTACTTACAGAAATAATAGAACTATGAAGGTACAGGACACAAAACTAGGGGTGTGCTAAACTAGTATTTGAAAATAACAGATACGAACGAAACCGTTAAAAAAAATAACTTTTACAAATACCTGTTATTACCTATTATCTGTTTTACAAATACCTATTAAACATATATCTGTATTACAAAATTTGTTATAATAAAGAAATTGACACTAAAAGTATTAACAGTGTTACTTTACACTATGACTTTATTAAGCTTACTGTTAAAAAAAAGAAACAAGAGAATTTGTAAGCCTATCTCCCTTTGGGAATACTAATTTAAGTTTTCACTGAGAGTAAACAAACTGACATAGATTTAATATTAAATTATTGATTCCATTTTGGTTAGACAAATCAGTTGCAAAACTCAGGCAACGTGTTATGTGCAGTGAGAAAAATTTACGTGAGATGTGTAGTAAAGTTAAAATCATCTCCGAAATCACATTAACAAAAAGTACTATATGGCCTATCAGCCACTCTGTAGGTTATAACACAATATAATTCGCTTTTTCAAAATTTACCAATTTGGTGACTAGTTTAATATATTAGATTATATACTGGTATAATATAATACTATACTATTATAATATAGTAGATTTGTTATTATGTCCTGTATTATATATCTGCATAACACACGAGAATAAATGTAAAATCAGTCTGAACTTTATTCATTTATTAAAAACAGCTTCGTCTCTTTGGTACAGAGATATTCTGAATCTCGCTGTTTTGCTTCGTTTTGTACTTACATGGCAATTGGCACATGCGCAGAATGAAGTATTCAGTACAAAAAAGTGTCTTTTTACTCGTGTACTCGTAATACTCGTTTACTTGTTTATTCGTTAGTTGCGTAGTGGGGTCCCGCGACTCGGGACCGCGAGGCCGCGAGTAATCGGAAAAGTTATTTCAACTTTTCAGTCACTGTTATATCCGTTCCACAAAAATATCATTCCAAAATACCTGTTACAGGTATATCGGCCCACCTCTACATGAAACAACCAACTATACTAATTTCCGTCGTTCCGTTGCCATTACGACGAGCAATTTTTCCTTACTAGAGTCTACCGGACGCTCTAAAAACAGGTGTTTCTGTACCGCTCCGATTTCGAATGTTATTAGAAGAAAAATCGTGTGGGCGCAAATATATTTGCTAATTATTATTAATTAACATGTCTTCAATTATATTTCAGATTTCTCCAACTGTCAATACAATCATACGATAAGTTCAGAATATGATAGTGTTAAGGCCGCACACAGATCGTCGAAGCAACAGTGGAAACAGAATAACTGACACCAATAAAACCAATAATTACAAACTTTATTGAGACAAAAACGACGGTTATAAATCAACAAAGCACTCATCAACATCATCACTTCATGGATAAGATTTCTCCTGTTCCGGCTTCACGAGTCCCGCCATCTTGTGATTGGCCTGCCTACAGGCCTTCTTCCTACCGGCTCATACACATAAGGCAACTTCGGAAAGCGGGTATTGTCCATTCTTTCTATATGTTGTTTCCAGCAATTTCTGTAACTCTGAAAAAGTTCATTTAGGGAAACTATGTCAAATTCTCTTCCAACATACTCGTTCTTTAAATGAGCTCCCTACGCAACTAACGAATAAACAAGTAAACGAGTACTACGAGTTTTAAGAGTATTAAGAGTATTACGAGTACACGAGTAAAAAGACACTTTTTTGTACTGAATACTTCATTCTGCGCATGTGCCAATTGCCATGTAAGTACAAAACGAAGCAAAACAGCGAGATTCAGAATATCTCTTTACCAAAGAGACGAAGCTGTTTTTAATAAATGAATAAAATTCAGACTCATGTTACATTTATTCTCGTGTGTTATGCAGATATATAATACAGGACATAATAACAAATCTACTATATTATACTAGTTTAGTATTATATTATACCAGTATATATCTAGTATATTAAACTAGTCACCAAATTGGTAAATTTTGGAAAAGCGAATTATATTGTGTTATAACCTACAGAGTGGCTGATAGGCCATATTGTACTTTTTGTTAATGTGATTTCGGAGATGATTTTAACTCTACTGCACATCTCAAGTAAATTTTTCTCACTGCACATAACACGTTGCCTGAGTTTTGCAACTGATTTGTCTAACCGAAATGGAATCAATAATTTAATATTAAATCTATGTCAGTTTGTTTAGTCTTAGTGAAGACTTAAATTAGTATTCCCGAAGGGAGATATTCTTACAAATTCTCTTGTTTCTTATTTTATTTAAACAGTAACAGCTTAATAAAGTCATAGTGTAAAGTAACACTGTTAATGCTTTTAGTGTCAATTTATTTATTGTAACAAATTTTGTAATACAGATATATGTTTAATAGGTATATAATAACAGGTATTTGTAAAAGTTATTTTTTTTTTTTTGAACGTTTCGTTCGTATCCCTTTACTGATCTCAAATAGCTCAATTTTGTAGCCTGTAGTTAGCACCAGTCCTTTTACCTTATAGTCCAGTTCACGCATCCATACGGCAGTGATGGTACTGCCATTTTGTTATAGAATTTAATACACTTCTCTTGTCTAGCTGTCCTTTTCAATGTCCTTCTCAGTATTCCACATATAGTTTGGAACATGTCTAGTTTATTGTTGAGATCATCACTACTTCTATAAGAAAGACTACAACCAAGGTAACGAATGTAGAGACCTGTTGTATGAGCTGGTTAACTTGATGCCAGAAGGGATCCCATCATTAAGCATTAAGCAGATCGTCAAGATATATATTAAACAATAGGGGGAACAAAGTGCACCATTAATTAATTAAAAGCCCTCGTAAGACCCTGCCGCCACTCAATACAACATATATATCTGTTCCATCGAATAAATTCTTCAATACGTCAATCAAATGTTGTGGGTATCCCTTTTTATTCAATACTTCCTAGAGTTCATGCCATTTTACCCTATTAAAAGTCTTCTCCATATCAATGACAAAGCACTTTTACAGAATAATTAAAGTTGAATTTGTACAGTATACACAATAATAAATGTCACCTTCTTACATTACTACACTAATTAATACAATGATCACTTTGCCACAATACTTCGATCCGCACTCGAATTTCGCCACGTTTAAAGCTGACTAGGCCGCCCCGAAATCCAATATTTATACTTCCGCCGCCTTGCAGTGTAGCAAGCTCGCGAGCCTGAATGCTGGCAGAGTAGTCGAATAAACGTCTAGAAGGGGCACAGACAATCTAGAAGAGCCCAGAACGGTACGGAACTCTGCCGCGCATATTAATCTTTAAAAGTATAGAACAGTCTCTCGCGCCAGAATTACGTACGCACTCAGCGATGTGGTACTATTTATTCATCAGCGTAAGAATATAGTAGGGTTCAGAATTTAATAAATAACATTGCTCCGGAAGAGTTACCAAGTGTTAGCTACCCTTAACTATTAACGTACACATTGATTTCAAAAAAAAAAGTTTCCTCAAGTTATTTTACTTATATGTTCCATAAGAAAATGGAAGTATGGTGATAACGAAAAAACCATGTTCGAGATAAGGGCTGATTCTGATTGTATTACCCTCAAAACATGAAGAAAATACATTTTCTGAAAAGTGTCTGTGTGTCTATCTGTGTGTCTGTGTGTAGCATGTTTTGTATAGCGAACGATAACTGCCGCAAATTCAAACAGAATCAAACAATTTTTTGCATATATAGCCGAGTTGTAGAGCACTCAAGACCTTTTGATTTTGGTGAAGATCGGTTAAGGGGAAGCGGTAGTTTACCTGCAACGTTTTATGAATTAACAAGAGTAAAGTACTTAATTTTGATAAATAAAGTATCCTGAAAGGAAGGTCATAATAATCTACTGTAGGAAGGTAGATGAAATATATAAAAATAAAAAGGGTAGTTGAATGGGGAGGGTAATTTTCTATAACGAAAATGGTAGTTGAAGGGTAGGCTATAATTTTTTATACGTGTACTACATTATCGGCAACAAAGAAGTAATTTGTCGTTGAAATTCCCTCCCGGCCTGTGTAGCCGTGGTCCAGTGCTTTCTGCAAAACCAGACGTCTCGGCAGTGCCATCGACTAGCATCATCAGTGAAAATTGAAAGTGACCACAGTACTATGGTTAAGGCTGAAGATAGAAGTAGTTTCTATGGTAATATTTCATTTCGTAAATGATTTTAAATATAAATTTTAAAACATGGAGGTCATGTATGGTTCTCCATATCGATATTTGCTAATATGAAGGCATTTTGAAGACGAAGCCATTGCTGTCATCATCATCATTGTCATCATCATCAGCATCATCGTCGTCGTCGTCACCGTTATCAAAATTACCAATCAACGTATATTGATTTTACAGTGTCCTCCGTCCTTTCTTTATTTATTCTTGATCTTCTCGGCGTTTCCGTTATTATTTCCAAATGGTCTGCGATTATGTTTTTCTTTAAATTTTCCTCTGTATGGTATCATTTCTTTCTTTAGAATGTCAATTCAACATTATTTAAGGAATTATATTTAAGGTTACGTGTTGGGTGTACGCACACAAAATAAATCACGTCTTCTACTTCTTGCATTCTGGTAATCAGTTTCATCCGTTTTGTATTTTCGAGAGGGGAAATTAGTTCTCTCATTTTTGTTAAAAACTTTAAATCTCTTTTATAATTTAGTAGACATACACCTTTGTTCACTTTGTAGAATTTTTGTTTCAGTTTCAAAAAAAAAAAAAAAAAAAAATAGAGATAAAGGATCAAAACCTATTAAGTTTTTACGAGACTCGTCCTAAAGTTTATCAGTTGCCACATGTCCGTTTATTCAAAAATTGTTCTTTTACTCTATGCTGAAGTCACCTCTGACGACTCAAGAATATTAACAATGTAACGGATACCTGTGACAGGTAGACAGGTCGACAGGAGTCCTGGCATCAGCAACTTTCTAGTTTCCAATTAAATTCATTATGCAGTTTGGGTTTATATAAAAATAAAGTTTATCAGATTTTTGCAAACAATCGTCTAACGTACGCATGAAAATTTATGCAAATGTGAAGTTTGCTTTAGGCCGAACACAATTTTTTCTTCAGTGAATTTTTCTACAGCTTCTACAACCACTTGCATTGAAGCCCAAAAAAAGCAACAACTTCAGATGTGGCAGCACAACGCTTTACCACCCCACTTTCTTGAGTGAAAGTATGATGCACACTCTTATATGAGATGCCTATGATTTCATCAAAGTCATCCACCCTTCAATCTGCGGTCTCCTGACGCCCTACGAAATTGTTTTAATAATCTCATATTTTGTTGCACTTTTTGCACGTCCACTGCTAAGATGGTCTTCAGTGCTTGTACGACCACGTTTAAACTGGAGTGTGCCCCCACTTACCGTTGTTTCTGAAGGAGCAGCATCTCCTAGCACATTTACAATCTCGTTTAGATTTTTCGTTTTTAACAGAGATTCATCACAGGTAAGATGTTTGATTTTGTGCATTCTAAAAACACGCCTGAGAGGAAATTTCAAACAGCTGGTAAAAAGTGAATGAATTGACACATATATCTGGAAATTAACAGGTGTTCACGCGAAATATGTGTCTTGCAGCACATGAAAGATTTTAGTTCTACCACTGAGCTATAGATGTCGCTCCGCGAACTTTTCAACTGACCCTCGTGTTTACAACGTAGTTTAAGGAAAACACGGTTTGGATGATATCTTTGAACTAACTCAAGAAAGTAGTTCAAATTAAGAGCTAAATGGAAAGAGAGGGCGTTCAGATAGTATGTGAAGATAGCTTTTAAGTCGAAAGTAGGGAAAAACGCAACAAACTTAACAGGGAACAAAAACTTTTGCGAAAACTAGAAATAGACCTACTTGTGTTAATAAGTGTATACGGGTTTTCGCTGTCAGAGGGCAAACGAATGCAATTTAATATAAAATGTTGTTGTGCAATATCTGTGCACACTGAGAACGCAGCAAGAGCAGTGTTTCCATTAGCAAGGAACGATCTCCAGGCCAACCGTTGTCACGCACTGAAATTGTATCAGCAAGCAAAGTACAGGTTTCCTTAAGCACTCACCGCAATTCCCGTCTCTTTGTCCCTCCCTCTCGCTCTCTCTCTCTCTCTCTCACACTTACATTCGATATTTTTTCCATCTGGCTTTCCTAGTTAGACTTGAACACTTTTCTGAAAAAAAACAAATTATCCATACCCAGTGTACGACTCTTGCTATTTCTTATATTCTGTACGTATTTTTTCTCTTTCTACTTTTGATTATTTTTCTTCCTTAAAAAAAGAGGAAAGTTTTCTCTTTTCCTTCGCGATTTAATTAAAAAATTTTCTTTATAAAAATTACAAACTTTGTACTTTTTGCTAACGTATAATTTTTATTAGAATTTTATTTGCATCGAAAAACTTATTAAATCAAAAATATGATTAATATCGATGCTTGAAGAAAACAGTTATATAATGTTATTACGTTTTATTGGTTTTAAGAAATTATAGAAAAAAAAATAAAAGTGACTCTAAGTATCAGAAATTAGTTAAATATACAAGGTGTGTTCAAAAACAGACAGAACTATTTGTGTAACACGTTCAGCTGCGCATAGAGCGAGCTGCACAATTAAGTGCTGCTAGCGACAGGTTTTGACGCCGGAATGCCGTTTTCTCCTTCCCGTCATGATTGTCAATCTTCGAGCTACACGCGCTGTCGTGGACACGCGTACACACCGTCTGGCGGATTTGTAATGAAGTGAGAATGAAGATCGTAACACAACGCGTGTGTATAAAATTTTGCAGCTAACTTCGTAAAATCTTTACAGAGCAATTTCCATTTCATTCCAAAGTTGTCATTACCATTTGAATTGGTACGCAGTTGCTGACCGATTTCAAAACGGGTCACTTTCTGATCGTCGACAACAAACGCAGTAAGAATTTTTCAGTGATGGGATACACTTTTGTATCAAAATTAAAATTTACGATCTTCTATGGATGCGCATTTCCTCAAAAAGTCTCGGCAGGTAAATGATTTTTACAATTACCAAATCACGAGCTCTCTTCCCATTATCTTCGACATCCCTTTGATCTGCACCGATCACTGTTTTTACCATATTTAAAATTTCTTAAAATAATCGTTTGGCTCGTACAGGCCTCCGCGTATGGTTTATTCAAAAACCGAAATGCGTCTGCAAAATTTTGACCTAGTTCTACCGCAAAATGTCAAACGCACACATTGTTATTCGAGCTATTTCTTAATCACTTTGTCACTAATCCGGCGGCACTCAATCTGATATAGCTCCAAGACTAAATGCTGATAGCGGAACAAAATAAATGGCAGTTTGTTGTCAAAAAATGTCGCTAGGCGCGCTTAAAGTCGCAGCGCGTTGTTTGTGTGGGTTGATACGGTATTCAAAAAGTTCGGTCTTTTTTTGAACACACCTCGTATAACATAATATGTAAGAAATCTGTAAGGCTTATTGTTCTCCTGGAGGGATGTACACAGCATGTCGTTGATCCCTCCCCAGCGATTACCAGCCACCACTAATATCCATGGCATCGTCCACTTCTAATTGGCGTACTACTTCCGTGTTTTCTCTAACACTATCGTTCCGAGATATTAGCGGTGTTCCTCTTTTCCGTCTATTTCGTTGCTGTCCATTAATCATCCGGTTTGGTCATCATTCGTCCTCCATTGTCATTATGCGGCTAAACCACTTCAGGCTTTTTTCAATAAATGCTGCTACGGTTTATGTTTACGTTCTTTTCTGATTTCCTAATTAAATATTTTTTTTTTAGAAAAACGGTATATTAAATAGAACCTAAAAAATTATATCACTAGTTAACATGATAATATTTTTAGGCTGGGAGTCATTCCACAAAATGCGTGATGCAAAATGTGTAACGTCATCGAAAAATGTAACGCTCCAGGCGATGTTAACTCTATATTTTTTCCACAATTTCGATTCCCCCACAGTCTAGAAATCTTCGGTCTCTGTCGTTTTTAACATGATAATGTTTATTATATAGTAAATATATTTGTTAGCCTATATAGTAAATATCTGTAATATAGTTATATAGAAAACGTGATAATGTTTTCCACAAAATGCGTGATGCAAAATGTGTAACGTCATCGAAAAATGTAGTTTATAGTGAGACTGCAGTTTATGCACATTATAAGTTTCAAAAGCCTAAAAACATTATCATGCTTCGATGTTTCGGTTTCGTCGAAATTCTTTGGTGGAATAAAGTCTCCTCTGTGGCACTATATTTATACGCCGCACAATTGAGTTCGGATAATACATCGTTCGGTTAATGGATGTTCGGATAATCGATGATCTACGGTATGCGTAACTTTCATATCGTACGTGTACAAGGAATCTGCTCAGTATCCACTATGTATTCGAAAGTAAGACCAACTTTTTTTTACAGTGCTTTGGGTATCCAAGAGGGTGGATGAAAATTGAAAGCATCTTAGGTTACAAATATTTTGGAATTTTCAAACCTGTCACATTTAGTTAATGAAGTCGGACTGCCTCCATCCGACGTATTTCTTCAGTCGATGTTTCGACCCCTAGAATCTGGGATCATCCTTAGAAGCTGTGAGTGGTGGTTAGTCTAACAAGGTCTTTCAACGGCACAGGAAATGTTGCGTGTAAATGTGCCTGTGTTGTAGTGCTCGATGAAAATTGAGGATGATAAAAATATTTTAGAAGGATAAAGTAGAAAACGTAAAATTCTTCAGACAAGTCTGTGAAAAAAAAACAAAATTTTAGAATGCCAGAAACAGACGAAGGACGAATTGGATAGCGCGTATGATGAGGCATAAAGCTAGATGGCGAAGAGTAGAAAGAAGGCCATGGATGTAGTTTACGCATGACGTTACATGGAGTGACGGAAGAATGTAGAAGTTACCAGGAGCTGAAGAAATTATCAGTGTACGTAATTAGGAATTAGGTGAAAAAGTTAGGCATATAAGATTACCTTTTAGATTGCGGAGAACCAAGATGTTTGTGGTAACAGGTTGCTGAAGACTGAACAGTGTACGAGGTAACACTATTAAAGTACCAAAGCACAAAAAGTCCTGGTACAATTAAATAAGAAAAGCTGTTGTGTAAAGAGAAAAAACTGATAGACTTAGATAGGACAACAGAAAAAGTTTCCTCAGATTGGAGGAAATTGGAAAACGTGGAAAAGAACCAGATAAAGTAGGACTCAAAAAACACAATCCGGTTTACTCGGTTCTCAAGAATTGACAAGGCATCCAAATTACATAAATGCAGTAAAATCACTAAAATTCTTAAATTTATTGTAAATATGGAATTTGTCACACACACGCGCGCATTGTGGTATATATATATATATATATTCAAACACTTATTGCTACAGTCTATTTCTTGATGTACATTATTTTAATATATTTAATATTTATAATAATTTTACATCAAGATGTTTTTTGCTAATTTGGAATATGTTTCGGGACGCTTTGTGTTCCCATTCTTAGCCTTTTTATTTTGCATCTTGTAAAGTATTTGTATGTTGGTTGGTTGTTGTTGTGGTTTTCTGTTGGTCTTTGGCACTTTAAATTTGTATTATTGTGTGTGATTATGGTGTACGTATATATTAGTATTTTGTTTATTTTCGATGTTGAGTGCTTTGAAAATTGTGTCATATTATTTTGTACTGATTTGTATTCGTTCAGGTATTAGCTTGTTTTGTGTTTTATGTTTGTATATTTATAAGTTTTCCCAAATGTTCATTATGGTTCCTTCGTTTGGTATGTGTTTTATTAGTGTCATGTTGGTTATGTCTGGGAATTCGTGTCCAGTTTTTATTGCATGTGTAGCCAAATTAGTTTTAGTATATATTTCTGGCTTTTTGTATGCGTTTAGATGTTCAAAATAACGTTTTATCAGTTGTTTTTGTTTGCCCTATGTAACATTCATTGGAATCTTGGCATTCAATTTTGTATATACCATTGGTTGTTAGCTTTGTTGTGTGGGTTACTTAGTTTTTGTAAATTATTTTTGCTAGATTTTTATGCTATTTTAATGACTGTGTTTTAAATAGTTTTGTTAGTTTTTTCATTTTATTATTTATGTATGTGAATGTGGCCCATTTTTATTGTTGGTATTATTTATGTGTTGTTAATTTTGATTAAATCTTAATTGTTCAGTTTTTATTTTATATTTGATTTTCTTTTCTATTTTGTTTACAGTTTTTTATTGTATCAATTTTCATAAGCAATTTGGTATATTATAATTTCATTCTTTGTCGGTTTCTTGTTTGTTTGGGGTATTTTGTACATTCTATTAAATAGTGAATAGAATGCTGCCATTTTATGTTGTGGTGGGTGGTCAGAATGGTTAGGTCTAATGTTGTTAGTGGAAGTCGGTTTTCTGTATATTGCATATTGTAGGTGGTTGTTGTTTCTTGTGATGCTTATGTCTAAATAGCTGATTTTGTTGGGTTTTTCTTTTTCTTCTGTGAATCGTATTTTTGGATGTATGTTATTGATTTGTTTTAATATGTTATCTGCATTTGTATTTTTGTTAATTAATACATATAGCCCATCATCTACATATCTTATCCATATGCCATTTGGATCAAATGAATTTATAATATTTTGTATTTTGGTGTCTATGTGTTGTAAGAATATTTCTGCTAATAATATAGTAGACATTGTTATTCCGTGTGGAGAAATTTAATTTGAATTATTGTAAGAGTATAATCTTGTTGAATAACTTGTTGATTACAAACTGTTAATTGTGATAATTAATGCTGGTTTTATCGACTTCATTGGTATCTTGTACTTTGTTTTCCACTATACCATACGGCGATCAGTGAGTAACAATAATAAAGCAATGAAAACACACATAACAACCTTGCATATCTAGGAGAAAGTCTAACTTCACACTGCAATCATGCGCCACCGCCCTTCAGTCGCTATTCTCAAATAGCCAGCAATTAACTGTTTAAATTATTGTGTCGTCTGGTGTGTGAGAACATTTATTTATAGAGTTTAAAGTAACTATAATGTCTGAACCGGAAAGCATCAAGTTACAGATGAAAATCAACACAGTTGTACATCATACGAATCGAATTAACCCTGTAACATTAGCCTATAAGTGGCGGTCCGTTTATTAGTATATTATGTACAATTGAACGGGCGTGCGCACACACACACACAAGCAAGTTCATTACAGCTGTCACCGCTTCTCCCATCCTAGTCTAAATCTGTTTTTATCGTTTTATTCATGTTTTCGTTATTGCAGTATTAACTTCGTTCGTCCCTAATCTTGTTCGCTTTCCTCTATTTTTACTTTGTAGTCGTCGTCGTCGTCATCGTCGTCGTCGTCGTCGTCGTCATCGTCGTCATCCCTTACGGCTTAGGCTAGTACCCTGTTCCATTCTCAGTGGAAGTCATCCAACCATCGCTTACGGGGTCTTTCCACATTTTTCTTACCACTTGGATGACAGTCAACGACTCTTCTTGAAAATCTAGTTTTGAATCCATTCTCTCTACGTGTAACAGCCACTTCTTTTTGTACCGCGAGATTGTCTCATTTACACTTTCAGCTATGCCTAGCTTCATTCTAATATGATAATTTCTGACAAAATCTCTCCTGGTACATAACAACCCTTTACAGCCCCCAAGAACCTCATTTCCGCGCCTTGTATTCTAGATATATCTTTGGCCTTTCTAATCCAAGTCTGACAACCATACAGTAGTTGAGGTATGGGCATTATATTATAATATTTCAGTTGCGTCTGTTTAGTTGTTTTCTTCTTTAAATATTTAATGATACAGCCAGAAAGCGACTGTAAGAGACTCATTTTTGCTTTCAACTTCCTTATCATCTTGGTATGTGATGCTACAACCTAGATACTTGAAATATGACACCCGTTTGTTCTAATATGCTTTGCCCCAGAAAAAGCCATAATTCTTGTTTTGGATAAGGAAATGTTTGTTATGTCAGTAAGATAAAACAACGACCTTTGGAGGTCACTTACATTCTGTTCATCTTCATCAATTTCATCACAAGATCGTCTGCGTACATTAAAATATTTAAACCGTACTATACATTATATATATATATATATATATATATATAATATACTTACATTGGCTTAAGTGACACGTACAGACGAAATGGTGAGACATGAAACGGTTCGGGCAGATCGTAGTGGGGGGGGTTAAGGAAGGCAATGCAGGAAGTGGGGTGTGAGGTGACTAACTATGACATACAACTGTATGACTCACCAACCATTAGGTGTTTTGAATACAAAATCATTTCAGGGAAAACAACCCGTCAAAATTACGCATGTGCATTGAGATCTTCTGTCACTGGGCATCCAGATACTCGGTTCGTGTCTAATTATTTTAGCTGTAGTTTGACTTGTAAATGCTCCTCACAGGAAAGCGTACTGTATACGATTCATGATAGTTACCCCGTAACGGTACTTTATTTTGTTCCAAACAGTGGAACACACACCTTTGTAAACCGTTTACCTGGGCTTACCTGGGCAGGATATTTTTTAAGTTAAAATCCTGCGACGTAATAGATAAAGAAGTCCTACAAACATACGTTTGCAAGATAACAGGATAAGAAAACAATATGGGACCCGAAATATGGATAATAAAAGAACAGGTAAAAAAAAAAGTTAGAAGCTGCAGAAATGCATGCTCTGAGACGACCTGCTAGAACTTCAAGGGTATAGCGAATACGAAATGAAACGATTAAAGAAGAAAAGGGCGTACAAAAGACAATCATCGACTGTATTGAACAGAAACAACTAATCTGGTACGGACACGTACAAAGAATGGAACAAGACCGACTACCAAAGAAAACGATGAAATGGATACCTAGAGAGCACAGAAAGAAAAGAAGACCCAAGAAACATGAATAGAGGGCGTAAGAAGGTCAATGAGTGATAGAGAACTAAACGACGAAGACTGCGGCGACAGACAACAATAGAGATTATGCATCGGACAACGTCGTAGGACGTTTTGTCCGCGAACCGTATAGGAGATATCTTTGAAACGAAATACCAATACGGACAGAAATAACAGTTTTGTTTCAGCGATAAGCGGGAGCTCTTATACGAGGGTCATTCAATAAGTAAACAGACAAACAGTTGTAGAAAAGAAATTAATTATAGCAGCTGATTGAAACTTTCAGGAGTGTTACCTGGCAACGTCGTTGCGAGTTTTGATCAGCTGTTCAATAATATATTGCATAAACATAACCGATACAGTTTAATTTACGATGGCGTGTCCTCTTGAGGACAGTATTTTCGAAGAACAGCGTTCTGTTATAAGATTTTTGGATTTGGAACCACTATAACCACTAACTTGTATTCACTATTTTGAACCTGAGTCAAAGCGACAACGCATGGACTGGAAGCATCCCAGTTCACCCGCCAAAAAGAAATTCAAAACCCAGCCATCGGCTGGTAAGGTGATGTTAACCACCTTTTCGAGCTCCTAAGGCCCAATTTTCTGTGATTACCTACAAGACCAGCGTACGATCAACAGTCAGTACTATTCTGACATGATTGTGAACAAAGGTAAGCCTGCATTGAAGAAGAAATGTCCGGGATGGCAGAGGAAAGGTGTGATTCTTCTTCACGATAATGCCCGCCCACACACGGCAAAACTGACTCTCGACACAATAAAAAAAGTAGGTTGGGAGATCCTGCCTCATCCCCCTTATAGCCCTGACCTTGCCCCATCCGACTTTTTCTTGTTCGGCCCAATAAAGGAGACTTTGCGTGGTGTCAAGTTCAACAGCAATGAAGAAGTGAAGGAAAAAGTCCAAAACTGGCTTCGACATCAAGTTAAAGAATTATTTGGTGAGGGAATAAAAAAGCTTGTAAAGAGATGGAACAAGTGGATAGACGTTGGTGGAGATTATGTTGAAAAGTAAAAAAAAAATTGTATTGATTGAATAAAAAGTTTTTGCTCTACAGCTGTTTGTTTGTTTACTTATTGAATGCCCTTCGTATAATGACGATTATGATGAAGTTGCATCATTAAAAGTTCCCGTTACTCTGCTTATACTTTACGAATTATCAATGTTGGTTTTCTGTTACCACGGTATTAACTGGGATTCTCCAAACGTGAAAATTTAATTCGTTTGGTCAACTTCTAGTCTGAGGAGAAGTCCTTCAGTCCCTCAGGAATATTTCAGTTGTTTGTACGAGACAAGTCTGAAAAGTTTTTCTTTTTTCTGTACACAAAAAACTTTATACTTTTCTTCTGTTTTGCGTTCAAGTTAACTTCGTCATTCAGTCTGTCGGTTGGGAATTTTCTTTAACTGACAGTGAGATAAGGACCCGGTTTCAGAGAAAACTCTAACTTGGTGATTACATTAACTTCCTCTTTTAACGCAAGTTTTGAGCCCTAGTTTTACAGTCGCTCACACGTGTTCTCTCTCCCCTCTTCTCTTGCCAACAGCAGTGTGACTGCGCGTTTATTATTCTAGTTTACTTATCTAGAACACACTTTATGCTCCTCTCTGTATTATCAATGTTCATTATGGTAAAAATATTAGCAATGTTTCACAAATTATAAATATATAACTACTGTCTCGGATTACTAATTTTTAATATAGATCATTAAACTTTCACTTGTGAAACTTACTTTGTTTCCTCCCGTACGCGTTTCGGCGTGATGTGCGCCTTCATCAGCGGTGTGAGACAGACTGCCAATAACTTGTAACGGTTTTATTTGGTAGGTTGAGTGGGGTGTGTGGTGGAAGGGGATTGGCGCGGGGATCCGAGGAAACAAAGTAAGTTTCACAAGTGAAAGTTTAATAATCTATATTAATTTAGTGCTGTGAAAAAAAGAAGATGAACTATCAAAACAACTACTAATTTTTTATTGGTAAAAATTTAAACCGTTTACCTTGTAGCCTGAACTAGTTTTCGCTTATTACAAGCTTCATCAGAGGCTGCTACTAGTAGCGGTATCTGTCTTGTTCTTGGTGACGGCGCCGCCGTTCGAAAGATCGAGGTTGTGTGTCTGGTGTGTGTTATCTAGCACCCGACTAGTAGGCCTACAGTATTCAAAATCCTTACAAAAATTATATAATCTAATTCGGTTGGTTAACTCAGTTGAAAAGAGCTCACTTTATGTTTCTGTTCGTCCGGCAGTACTGAGAGTTAGACTCAAGGTCGAGTCAACCCAAACACCGGCTGTTGGGGCAAATCGACCAACAGTGTAGCTGAGATAGGCTGACGTAAGTCAGGGCTAACGGCGTATCTATACGTGAATACATAAAACAACGCCCTCTGACTCCAGTCCAGCTGAGTGCAATGCCCTCATTCCGCTTGGTTAAATGTAGAGTAATTCTGTGTGGCGGTGGTATGTTCGTCAGCTGTAACTGTAAGCTGTATGTTCGTCAATAAGCCATGAGACTAAAGGTTGAGGCAAGAAGACGACGACGACGACGACGATGATGATGATGATGATGACGACTATTGTTGTTATTGTTATTATTACTATTGTGCTTCCTAAATTTTTTTTTAATAAAGTAACAATTGTAGAACATTTATACAATACACGCTAAACATTCCAATCAGTTGGATTTGTGTTAAAATTCCCTTTAGTCTGCCACCGGGATACATTTTTAAAATTTTTCAAATTTTTAATCCCGTTTTTGGGGTCTGAGGTCAAAACATTTTGAAGTTTCCAAAAACTATACACTATATGTAGAATTTTGTTAAAATTTTCTGTAATTTGATGTCCTACTAGGAATTTGCAATATTATTAAACTTTTGCCCCAAACGTTTATAAAATTTATCAAACTTTTTGGGCTCTGCCACTAAAAATGTTCTAAATTTAACACTACATCCAGAAATTAGTTATACGGCTTTTTAGTTTCATACGCCACTTAAATATTTGTGATTTTATGAAACTTTTCACCTACGTTTAGGCCCCAGACGTCCAAACATTTTTTAATTTAAAAATGCACCCAAAATTCATATTTTGGTTAAACGTCCCTTTAATTTGATACTCAATATGGACATTGCGATTTAAAAAAAAATTACCTTTCACATTTTGCCTCCCTTTCTTCTAAAATTTGAGAAAATAATGTCCTATCAATCTAAAAACAATAGTTTTCTGTATGGAAAAGTATGGATTTTACGCAAGGTTTTTCGAAAATCTGTTGTCACGTTCAAAATTTATTTTGAGACATACCCGAAAAAGACAGATAGATAGAGAGACAGACAGACAGTTAAAACTGACAACTTTATTCAACTGATGATGATCCTTATGATGACGATCATGATGAAAAGTTGATGATAACGACGACGCTAAGATAATTCCACTTTTACATCCACTGTATTCAAGGTATTAGAGTAATGTTGTTTGTAGACTAGTTGTTTTAAAGGAATTAGTAACCTTTCAAATCACTCAATCGTTACGGAAAAAACGACAAAATAACAGTATATACGTACAGATAATCTGAAAGAAATAAAAGTCGCGGACAAGGGCCTAATTTTTAGATTTTAAAATATGACTTTTGTTTAAATACAAACAATCAGGTTTAACGTTTTTGTATTTTACATCCTACGACAACCCATGAATAAATAAATCAAATAGTCATTAAGTTCTGCCTTTCCCTAGAAGGTCCTTACGTGATAGACCTGTTTCTGACTTCTGGTTCTGGTGTACGCCAGCCTATCATATTTTCCTCTAATCTCAGTTAAGTTCACCGTTTACTTCTTGCTTTTCTTTCTCACGTTACTCATCATTCTCTTAAGTGTTTCTTTCAGTTCTTTCAGCAGACAGTATGCCCCAGCAACAAAATGCTCCAGCCACATTATCAAACTTCTTTCAACACTCTTCAGCTTCGGTTTTTCCTCAAGAATTCTCTGCCAGATCCTCTTCCTCTCCATTCCTTACTTTACCCTCCCACCTTAATTTTCCATCCTTCATTTGGTGTTTATTTTCCTAAATTGTCGGTGTTCGCCTTCCTCAAAGGTAGTACCCTACCAATTTTGTACCCATGTTGTCGTTATCGCAGCCAGTAAAATCATTTAATTTAGCGACCAATATAATTTGTTGTACGATTTGTATTATATATTTGTATAATATAAGGGTTCTATTATAATACCAGTATGACTTTCTGTGAATATTTAGTAAAAATTATGTACTGGTTGCTGGCTTTGAGGCGAGCCAATCAGACACAAGTGTGATGTGATTGGCTATCATGTTCCTCGAGCCGTCTGAAGTTATAAGTATGACTGCGTTAGATGGGTGACTTGTCATACCTCTTAGTCTTGTTATCACTTTTCTTAAATTATTATATTCTTCTGATCTTCTGAACATCATATGACTTATTATGAGCGTGCTCACACACACGCACGCACACCCGCGCGCGCGTATATACAGCATATACATGTGCAATACGATTTTTTATTGCAATTTGTATAATGATATTTAACAATATACTCATTGCTTTCTGTAATTTCTCAAGTCAATAAGCTGTAAACGTTGTAACGAAACAAAATGTTACAAAATAATAGTGAATAATAATGAAATCCGATCCAGAGAAGAAACAAGAAATAATAATTGAAAGCAAATTAAAGGAAAACTGTTTGGTTTGACTTATATAATATTATCCAGAAACCCAGAAATAACCCAGTAGAATAGGGCAGTAAACAGAAAAAAGTTAAATAAATAAACCTAGTAGGCCTAATCAACTTACCCTGAATAATAATCCAAACCCAATAAAGAGTACCTAATCCATATAATAAAAATGTATTGATTATAATCATATAGGCCTATAATCAAGGAAAGGAAAAGGGACACAAACCTTTAAAGTAATGAGTGTGATCATAAGAAATAGCGACACAGACTACCGTTAAACAGTGTAATTATTTTTGATGGAAGTGTTTTGTTATTATTAGACAGAATTTTAGTTTATCATACAGACAATAGTTTAGCAGTATAAATAAACTAAAACTGTCAAAAACAATTATTATTATTAAAAGTTTTGTTATATGTTATAAGATTTTATGTCACCAGTTAATTTATGTAAATATATTTATCTCAGGTAGTCAAAGTAGAAATTACAATAAATCATAACAAATTGTTCTACCACATATCATAGAAATTCAAATTAATAAGGTTTTACAGTTATAAACTGAGGCATGTTTAGTATCAAATTGTTTATAATTATCTAATTAATAATTGTATAAACATTGCATATATAATTAGAGTATAATAATAAAATTATCTATTAAAGGTAATTTATAAAATATAATGTAGGTAATGGGTGTTGATCCTATAACATTTAAACTGTACATAAATGACCAATCAAAATTTAAGAAATTTGTATGAGTTAGGTAACTAAAAGAAAGAAGAAATAACACTTAATTGTTAATTGTGATGGAAAGCAGTTGAATAGTGCGTGTCTAGAGGTAATTAAAAATATATAAAAATAGATAACCCGTTTGTGAAAGAAGATCTGAAGGACCATCATCGAAGATAATAATCCTTCCACTACAATTTTCATGAACAAATAATACACACAATCAAGAAAAATATTCAGAATAGACCAGGAACCCTTCAGCAATATCGTCTAGATGTGTAAAGTATAATTTGACAATATTTTTTTTCAACAAGAAACAACCACTAGACAATATAACAATTTACACTAACACTAATCACTAGTCAACATTTTAAAGTGCAACCAAATTCAATATATAAGCTAACAGTGATTACAAGGAAAACATTTATTGTCCACATTAATAAACTACATTATTTTCTGAGACGGACAAATTGAATATCGTCAAAACTTGTATGTAACTTAATATATAATTTGTGTAAATTTTTAGATTATAAGTAATATATTGTTTGTAAAGGTACTCTCTATTATTAATCAACATGCAAAGGAACTTTTCGTAGCAGCCACAAGAATTCCCACGAAATATATTAAAATTATTTTAATTATAAATCCTGAGATAAATATCGACCCTGTGACAACCTTATGTATCGAATGGAATTTTCCAATAATTTGAATTTATGTTACACAGATTAAATCATTATGTTATTAAATCATATCCATGAGTTATTATTCCATTAAGATAGTATTATAACGTCTATCGTAATGTACGAGAAATATAAGAAATATTCTCGGATTATTTCAAAACACGTTTTTGATTTAATGAATTAAATCGTCTTGTCTTAGTTAATTACAAGTTGTCTTGTTCCAATTTCCTTAATAAACTTTATATGTAAACAAAGCCAATCGTTTTAATTTTCTCTGAAGAAAACTTTATAAATTGAGTCACAGAAGATTTTAAATAATAGAAGAGAGCAAAAGTCTTGCTTTTACAATCAACAAAAATGTGTACTGTAAATGTATGCTGCTGATGAGAAGGAGAACTCGCCTTTCGTTTGTATAGATGTTTTTTGTAGCCAAGAGTTGAAATCTTAACTAGGAACGCTAGACAGAGGAAATATTGAACATCGTAGAGCGAGAGGGGGGGAGATTGCTGAGTGCAATTTACGTAAACCTGTACTTTGCTGATACAATTTCAGTGCGTGACAACGGTTGGCCGGGAGACCGCTCCTTGTGCTAATGGAAACACATCTTTTGTTGTGTTCGTACTGTCTGCAGATATTGTAAACTACTTTATATTAAATTGCATTCGTTTGCTCTCTGACGGTGCAAACGTTACATAGATAAGACAAAGTCGTCTCAAACGTGTACTGTATGCAAATAAATAATAAATATGATGTTTTACCGATGTTAGATGGTGCCTAGCTTTCTGTATGCAATATACTTTAACACTTCTTTTATTGGCATATATTTTGTATTTCATTCTAAAAACAATATTTGGAGGAGTACAAGAAAATGGAATGTGGCGCGGGCCTATAATTATGAACTGTATCATATTTACAAAGGTATCGGACATTGTCAGGATAATAAAAATATACAGGCTAAGATGAGTTGGGCACACAGAGAGAATGGAAGAAGAGCCTACGAAACATATTTTCTACGAGAAACCAATGGGTAGTAAAACAAGGAAAGACCCTGAAATAGATTCAAAGATCAGATAGAGAAGGAGCTCAGAAAGCTGAACATAAGAAACTGGAAAGACAGGGCACGAAATAGGGAAGAATGGAGTCGACGTTTGGAGCAGGCCAAGACCCACCAAAGTCTGATGATGATGATGATATTATGTGTTTTACTTTAACAACAAAGTGTAATCATTAGAGAGAAACACCATTTTTTTTCAAGCGTAAAAGAAAAAATAACAGTAGCCTATACTTGGTCACCCAATGCGCCATTAAAACTGGTTCACCACCCTGACGGAGGGAATGATTGCTGAACGTAATGGGAGTGAATGGCAGAAACAAAAGTATATAGATGAAATGAAAAGTAGAAGAAAGTATGCAGTGATTAATTAAGAGACTATCTTCGGAAGGGAACAAATTGCAAGCCCACCAATCTCTGGGTTGAGGAGGAAAAGTAGAAGAGAAATGAATGTTCTTCGTGGTGAGGTTCTCTTCAGGAAGAAGCCATTAACTAGAAATGGTCGTCGTCGTCGTCGTCCTTTACGGCTTAGGCTAGTAGCCTGTTCCAGTCTCAAACCATCGCTTAATGGAAGTCATCTTTCCACACTTTTCTTTCACCTTGGATGATAGTCGAGGGTCTTGAAAATCTAGTTGGATCCATTCTCTCTAGGTGCAACCGCCACTCCGTTTTCCACCGGAAGATTAGAATCGTTATTTTAGCTTTTAGCTCATTTAAGCTCTCAGCTATGCCTAGCTCCGTTTTAATGTGATCATTTCTGATAAAATCTCTCTTGGTACAACCCTTTACAGTCCTCGAAAACCTCATTCCTGCTCCTTGTATTGTAAATATATATGTGGCCTTTCATAACTTTCAACCTAGATATATCCTTGGTTGGGGTCTAACAATTACATTGTGATATTTCAGTTGTGTCTCTTTCCTTGTTTTCTTCTGTAAGTGTTTAATGATACAGCCACAAAGCGACTGAAAGAGACTAATTTTGCTTTCAACCTGTTTATCATCTTGGTATGTGATGCTTGAAATCTGGCACCTGTTCTATTGGCGATTGTACCGGGAGATTTTCTCATTTAAGCTTTTCAGCTATGCCTAGCTCCATTCTAATATAATCATGTTTGATAAGATCTCTCCTGATACAACCCTTTACAGGCCTCAAGAACCTCATTTCCGCTCCTTGTATTCTAGATATATCTTTGATCTTTCTAATCCAAGTCTCACTACCATACAGTAGTTGAGGTACGGCCATTGCATTACAATATTTCAATAGCGTCTATTTCCTTGATTTCTTATTTAAATGTTTAATGATACAGCCACAAAGCGACTGGAAGAGGCTAATTTTGCTTTCAACCACCTTGTCATCTTGGTATGTGATGCTGCACCCTAGATACTTGAAATCTGTCACCTGTTCTATTGGCGAGTCCTGTATGACAATCTTTGTTATAATATGATTTGCCCCAGAAAAAGCCATAACTTTTGTTTCGGATAAGGAAATAGATTGATTGTAATCTGCGAAAATATCAGTAAGATAAAACAACGACCTTTGGGGGTCATTTTCATTCTCTTGGATGATCACAAGATCGTCTACATAGATTAAAATATTTAAATAATAATTTCCCCAAGTGTAATACTAGAAAAGATGTGAGACAGAAATATCTGTATCATTCTGTCTGTTTATTGCACGGGCTCAGAGGCTTAGTTAAGGACAAAATTCTAGTTTGAATAAAAAAAATTACAAATGGAAAATGAGTAGGTACGATGAAGTTCACAGATAATATAACAGTCATTTCTGAGAGTAGAGGTGGGCCAACATACCAATAACAGGTAGTTTGGAACGATACTTTTGTGGAACGGATATAGCAGTTACTGAAAAGTTGAAATACATGTTCCGATTACTCGTGGCCTTGCGGTTCCGAATCGCGGGAGCTCTCTACACAATAACGAGTAAACAGGTACACAAGTAACAACAAGTAAACGAGTATTAGGAGTATTACGACTACAAAGCCATTTTTTTGTGGCGAATACTTCATTCTGGTATGTGCCGATTGATATAGCCTACAAGTAGGAAACGAACCAAAGAGCGAGGTTCAGTATATCTCTATGCCAAAGAGTGAAGCTGTTTTTAATAAATGAAAAAAGTGTATACTGATGTTACATTTATTTTCGTGTGTTATTTAGATATATATAATACAGATTACAATAACAAATTATAGGCCTATACCATACTAGTCCCAATTTGGTAAATTTTGTAAAAGTGAATTTTATTGTGTTATAACTTATAACCTACAGAGTGGCTGATAGGCAATATAGTACCTTTCGTTAACATGATTTCTGAGATAATTTTAACTTCACTGCGAATCTCGCGTAAATGTTTTTTACATTCATTGTTGTGCTATTACGTGCACTCTAAATTTAATTTCCAGAGTTTCACAACTGATTTGTCTAACCAAAATGGAATCAATAATTTAATATTAAATCCATGTCAGTTTGTTTACTCCTACTGAAAACTTAAATTAGTATTCCCAATGGGAGATAGGCCTATAAATTCTCTTGTCTCATATTTTCTTTTAAACAGTAACAGCTTAATACAGTCACAGTGTAAAGTAACACTGTTAATACTTTTAGTTTCAATTTATTTCCTGTAACAAATTATATAATACAGGTATATCTATAATAAGTATATAATAACAGGTATTTTTACGGTATTTGAACGGTATCGTTCGTACCTGTTATTTTCAAATACTAGTTTAGCACACCTCTATCTGAGAGTGAAACATCCCTAATATTTTTAACAAAATAAACCGCCGTCATTAACATAGTTATCACCGTAGTCAACAACATCATCCCCTACGTTGTTAAAATTCATTCTCCGGCCGTTTGGCCGTGGTCCATTGTTTCTTTGTACCAAAACATACGTTTCGAAAGTACCGTCGACTGCCGTCATCAGTGTAAAAATTAATGCTTTACTAACGTAGGGTGGTACACGTTAGAGACCACAATATAGATGATGATAGTAAAACTGTACTGATGAAGGAGTTTATTGAGACAAAAACTAAACCCAAACCGCAAAACAAACAACAGACAAAGACAGACAAATTCATAACACTAACACATATCAACAACCACACTGACAAAATAGCAAACAAATTTATAAAAGCAGGATACAGAACCACAAACAAAACAGAACACACACAAAGAACAAAAGAAATTTGGTTTACCTGGTGTAAGGTATACAAAATAAACTTCACAGGATGCACAAATTCTACATAGGCCAGACAGGACGTAGCTTCAAACAGAGATACATTGAACACACAAAGACACTACACTCCACCACCGAATCCACCTTTGCAAACCACGTCATTGAAGCAAACCAGGCAACACACAAACATAAACATTAACATGGATATTCTACACGTACACACAAAATGCCGAAAACTAGACACTTTGGACAACTAGAAATATACAAACACACAAAAAACGTCATAATAACATCCTAAACAAACAGATAGAATTCAGATCATACACACTGTTCAAATATATCACACAAAACACACACAACATTGATATTTCGAACGATGGCGCCGTCACCAAAAACAGGACAGACAGCGCTCCTAGCTGAACCCTCTGACGAAGCTTATAATAAGCGAAAACCAGTCAGTTCAGGTTACAAGGTAAAAGTTTAACATTTTTACCAATAAAAAAAATAGTGTTTCCAGTCAATAGTTATATATTTATAATTAACTAGCAGAATACCCGTGCTTCGCTACGGAGTTTCACGTTGTACGTAAAGAAAATGTTAGTTTAATTAATAAAGTTCCATTAAAGTAGGCGTCTTAAAAATAAATAGCTGTTGCCCACAACTTCGTTCGCGTGGTCTTCAATTTAATGCGATAATATATTTAGAACAGAATCTATTCTATTGGGTTGTCATAGTAACCAGATCTAATAGTTTTTAAGACCGCAAAGGACCCCCCAGAGGATCGTATCGAAAAAACACCTGTCCTATGTTGGTTCTCCCGTTGCGTAAAATATTTGTGCCAAGTTTGGTTGAAATCGGTCCAATGGTTTAGGTGGAGATGTGGAAGACCCCAAAAGACCCCCCAAAGGATCGTATCGAAAAAAAAACACTTGTCCTATGTTGGTTTTCCCTTTGCGTAAAATATTTGTGCCAAGTTTGGTTGAAATCGGTCCAGTGGTTTAGGAGGCGATGTGGAAGACCCCAAATAACCCCCAAAAGGACTCGATCGAAAAAACACCTATCCTATGTTGGTTCTCCCGTTGCGTAAAATATTTGTGCCAAGTTTGGTTGAAATCGGTCCAATGGTTTAGGTGGAGACGTGGAAGACCCCAAATGACCCCCAAAAGGACCCCATCGAAAAAACACCTATCCTATGTTGGTTCTCCCGTTGCGTAAAATAGTTGTGCCAAGTTTGGTTGAAATCGGTCCTGTGGTTTAGGAGGAGATGTGGAAGACCCCAAAGAACCCCCCAAAGGACCCTATCGAAAAAATACAGAAACCTTCGCGGGCGTGCGCACAACAACTCACCGAAGTTTCATCGCAATCGGATGAATGGTATAGGAAATCCTACGGGACTAACAAAGAAACATTCATTTTTATATAATTAATATATATGGGCATCCATTAAAAAGGATCCGTTAAAATATCTCAAAAAATATCTGTGTGCGCGCGCGCACGTGCGTACAGATAAAATCTTTTATTCAAAACAGTTAAATATATAGTCTTTGTCCCACGGGACACGTTATACTTACACTAAATACTACCTAATATTGTATCTTGCTTCATACATACGGTTCTGTGCATCTTAGAGTGTAGCACTCACACTCAATTGTGCTAATGGTTCATTCGAGGAAGGAATATAATCCATTTTGTACAGCACTTACGCGCTACTGCCAATAATCTTATTCTTGTTCATATGTAACTCATCTCATGTTATCGGATTAGCGACAAGTTCCGGCATACTGGGTGCATATCGCCCTCGGTAACGTAGTGTAAATTCCATTAAAGTTTCAGAACATGAAAACAAGCGGACTATTCTAAGTTGGCCACAGGAAATCTTAACTTCATATTCCTTGGGGTTGTCGGAGGAATGTGGGGCCTTTGTCATCGCTGACTGCCTTCTTAATTCAGGCATCCTTCCTGGCATATACTTCACCAACCTAAACTCTGTTCTCTACATTGTGTGTGTTAGACAAATACTAGAACTGTGAAAAACAACAGCCTGGTAACTGATAGGAAAGGTAACGGAAACTGCTAAACTGCATATTTATAAGGCAGTATTGTATAAAGTGCAACTAATAGTTCAGTATTATAGAAAATTAAACAATGAATAAATTACATACGACATAGGATATTACATACATAGTAAGTTATATATTATGATAGGAATTACGACATTGATGTTAAGTTGCGTAAGTTCCAGACGATTTGTGTGACAATCAACCGTCTTTTTGGAAACAAAGTACGTCGGGATACAAAGTCGAAGTTGTACAGTGTTATGGCAGAGTCCATGCATTGTCCTACGGGTGTGAATTATGGACAATAACCAAGAAAGAAAACCGTAGAATATAGGACTCAGAAATGGCTTTCTTAAGAGGTGCTAATAGGTGTTCTAAATTTGGCCGTATAAAGAATGAGGCCGGAAGAGAAGAGTTACAATTTTTCAACTTGATTGATAAATTAAAAGATTACAAGCAACGTTAGAAAGAACAATTGGAAATAATTTCACATTCCAGACTAGGTGAAAAAAAAGTCTGGAAATACAAACCTATAGGACACAGGTACGTGGGTAAACCCAGCAAGAGATGGCTGCAGGATCTTCAAAGGAGGAACAGGCAGCCAGCACCTTGCCTATGCCATGGTGTGAAGTTGTATCTTCTTCTTCTTCTTCTTCTTCTTCTTCTTCTTCTTCTTCTTCTTCTTCTTCTTCTTCTTCTTCTTCTTCTTCTTCTTCTTCTTCTTCTTCTTCTTCTTCTTCTTCTTCTTCTTCTTCTTCTTCTTCTTCTCCTCCTCCTCCTCCTCCTCCTCCTCCTCCTTCTTCAGGTATTAGGTTACATAAACCTGTTTCGGCACCCATCTCATCCTAAGACGACCCACGGCTCTTCTACCAGTGGCTTTATAGTTCAGTACCGCTTTCGGCAATCGATTCTGTGTCATCCTTTGCAGACGATCCCACCATTGTCTTCTGTAAATTGCAATAATTTTCCAGTCCTTACTCCGAGGCTGATCTGGATGCTACAAGTATTTTACAATTTTACATGAACATGTGTCTTGCCTGTTGCACAACCCCCACCTACCAAGAGGACCAGAGACTCTTCTGTCAGGGTTGCCATACCTTAGCCGAAAGGTATTCGCAGGAGATTCGCCCTCACCCTTCTCTTTCAGTGATAGGATTTGGTGGCTTTGTATAAGTTATTCTCATGCTGAAAATTTCTTAATATTTCCAGTGCTCGCCTATCGGCATCAGTGAGCACTCTAAGATCCTAAGCCGCCCATAATTAAGAAATCAGAATTGAGAAAGGAAGACACCCTAGCCCATCAGAAAAGCGTCGATGTCAGAAAAGAACAACAGGCAGTCAAGAGAGCTAGACAGAAAAGACGAAAGGAAGGGATCTCACCCAAGGCAAGTTGAAGCAAAGTGAGAATCCAGCTAGGGCACATCGGGATTGGCAAACCCGTATCTACAAGATGTGTACCCCTAAAAAATGTAAAGTTGATGATGATGATAAAATATATTACACTAATAAAAAGTCGCTCGGCACCAGGGGCGGATCCAAAAGTTAATGTCGGGAGGGGCAAATCGGTTTGTTTTGTAAACATAAGTCATAAAACACAATTTATTGTCTGCCTGTACATATTAAATCATGTGTAAGCGTAAACTTTATTAACTTTTATGACATATATTACTTTTCTTTATTACCTAATACAAGTGTTACACAAAGAGTGTAATATATGTTTGCTCTTCATAGTGTTACTCTTCAGTAAATTCGCACTCATTTTGTAGATCGCGGTAATAGCTTAATTGGTTATTACCTTCAAACCTATTTTTATGAAAATTAAAGTATGACATACTTAATAGCTATAGAATGGGATGAAATGAATCATAATAACTTCTATTTAATAAAAGAAAAACTATCCTTTTTTATAACAGTATTATATTAAAATTTTACGCACATGAAATTACTATTAAATGGAGTTTGAACGTATTTTTAAAAAATAATAAAAATCAAATCCACTGACCGCCGCTTAATGTGATCACAGTTACTGGTACCGATTTATTCCTATGCCGTTTAATGCATTTAATATTCTTACCACTTGTTAGAATTAGCCACTTAATAGAATCAAAGTCATTGGTGGCTACTGTATATGTGTATAAAATGCATTTAAATATATTTTAACATTATACGATATCACGCATAAAATAAAGTTAGGGTAACCTGGGGTAAAGGTGCGCAAATTCTACGTTATGGATATTTTCCAAGTCAATTTGAAATATTTATTAAGAAAAAAAATTCTACGCTATACTTACGTCTATGCTTTACATTATGATGAATAAAAAGTCTGGCCAGAAGCACACAGTAATTAATGAAAAAAAATATTTCAGCGTAATGCAAATGCGTACTTTTGCCCCGTGGTTGGGGCAAAAGTGCGCATACCTTGTAACGTTCTGAAGCAAATAGAGCGAGTTTAATTTGGTATTGTAGGATTTACATAGAACATCTGTAACAATTATTTTAATAATATATGTTTATTAAAAGAAGAAATTGATATCATGATATGATAACAGTAAGATATTATCATAAATTGGATATTTATTAACGTTTAATAACAATTGAAAAATGTTATGAACAACAAACATTAAAAAATAGTAAATATAAAAAAAATAACGTTAAAAACATTTTACAAATCTTCAACACAACAGTTAAGGCTAATGCTAAAGACAGTAGTCACAGATAAAATCTCCTTGTTCATTAGAACAATTTTAATCGTTTTCTAAGGGAGGATTCTTTTAAATGCAATTTAGTAGCTGCCTGCCTACGTGAAAAGCCTTCACTTATCAGATTCCTAGCTTTTTCTAATAATTCTTCGGTGATAGGAGTAGCGTCGGTTTTCCGTTTGTATGTTCTAAAACAGAAAAGAAAAACGACGAGGCTATAGTGATAAGTACCAACAGGGGGCAAAGGTACGCACGCGCACCTTTGCCCCAGAACGCCACGTTTGTTTGTCGATACTGCCCACGCCTTATTATAGGTTAACTGAGAAGTATAAACTGTTCTAATTACACACAAAAATACGGGTATTATCATAACATATTTGAAGGATCTTGAACGTTTCAGAGCACTATTTTTTTTTAATCAGACTTAACATCTAGAGTTGAAGAGATTAAAAGTAATTTTTGCCTCATTTTGAAGCAAAGCAATGACGAAGTGTAACGTAACTATGCACAAGGACACACCACAATGGCAGCTTACTGCTGTAGTAGCAGAGCTGCCAACATGCAAGCGATAGATGAAAGAACCCTAATTCGTACCTTTGCCCCATGCGTACTTTTACCCCAGGTTACCCTACAGTGTCTTTATTTGTGTAAACAGGAATTTGGTTAGTTGGTTGCCAACCTACTAAAAATTTACTATGTGTAAATAGGGCCACTGTTTACCAAATAAGATTCTCGGGGGGGGGGGGGGATTGCCCCCACTCTGGATCCGCCCCTGCTCGGCACTTTGTAGAATATCATATTAATACTTGAATGTATAATTAACACTTAATATACTTCTACAGATACTTTTATTTTCTTGACAATTGTTTCACCATTTATGTCAGATGAAAGGTTAGATTTGAACTGAGAGATTTAAAATATATTGCTACGACAGCACAGAACAATCTACGCGTTTATCGAATGTGCCAGAGAGATCCAGAATGTAAGCGTGTGGTGTACGTGCTACTAGACGCATTTTGCGAGAATTTTCTCGACTGCGCCAGGCTTCGCTCGGGCGCTCGGACTGTGTCAAGGCCGTAGTAATTACGTAGTTCACGAGAGATAAGACGCAGTTTGGAAGCTTCTGGTGTGTGAGCGTGACTATAAATACATCGGGTAGCGGCCTTAGTTTTCAGTTCCATGCGAGATTTTGGATAGTGCGGTTCGAGAGTATTAGTGCGATATATTTCCAGAGCGGTTTGGGTTATTACTGTGTACGTGCAAGTAGTTAGTAGTGAAGTGTTGCGTTTTATATTCGGACGGTATAATTGTAATACAACTGAGTTTTAATATTTGTGGACATTTTATTGCGTGTGTACAATTTTCATTTGATTTGTTGTAGAGACTGTGTTGTTAATTACGAACTGTTTTACTGTAACAATTAAAGGTGTGATTAGTGACTTAATTGGTGTCTTGTACTTATTTTGTTTCCACTGTACCTACGACGATCGAGTAGACCGTCGTAACAGTGGTGTCAGAACTGGGATAGAACGGTTAACAGTGGAAACATTGGACGCTTTGTACAAGACGAGTGTGATTCGTAATTAATTAAAATGGATACCAGTCAGATGATAGAAGCATTCCGAGCAATGCTACAGCAAAGTCAGAAACAAGAAAAAGAAGAACGAAGACAGGAAAGAGAAGAAGCAGAAAAACGACAAGACGAAAAACGTAATCGTGAAAATAAAATACCAGAGGGACGAAAAAAAGAATTTAGCCGTCAAGCAGACGACGTTAAGACGTTCGTACAAGAGGATACCACTGCAAAATTTGTCCTGTTACAAGGTGAGCTGAACAAACAAGTTGACAGAATATCTGAAATAGAAAAATCGGTGTCAACTATGAAAACAAGTATGTCAAGCTTAGAAGATTCAAAATATCAGAGAAATCAAAGAACGCTATTAACTGAAGTAGGGTCAGTTTTTGCAAAGGCCCGTCGTTTAATGGAAGCACCCACTGGGCAACTTATTATCGCCAATTTGAAGTTGCCGCTCCCTTAAATAACTGGACGGAAGAAGAGAAAGGACTCTCACTCATTCTTGCGTTAAAAGGACCTGCCGCAGATGTAATACACAAAGTACCATCTAACAGTCAGAACGTCTATGCCGAATTAACTAAAGCTCTGGAATTACGGTACGGTGACCAGCATTTGTGCGAAGTGTACCGTGAACAACTTAAAGCGAGGCGACAGCGTTCAGGGGAGAGTCTACAAGAGTTTGAAGCGAATATCGACCGACTGACGAGATTGGGTTATCCCGAAGAATCGGAGGACTTCCGGAAGTAGATTTCTCTCATTATGTTTATTGACGGTATCAGAGATAGTCAGTTACAACAAGTGTTAAGAATGGCTCGGCATGATAATAAATCAGACGCTCTTGTTCATGCTCTCCGTTTTGAAGCTGCCAAGTCGGCGACCTACATTAATGAAAATATGCCATCACGTTGTAGCCAAACGGATCCAATACCACAGTATCCTTTGAGCGGGCGGCATAAAGAGACGATTCAGAAACAACAGTTTAAGAAGTCAGCAGCACCACAACGATCTTTCGAACCAAAGGACAAAAACAGAAGACCGAAGTGTTACAACTGTGGGAAACGTGGTCATCTACAGGTAGACTGTTGGGAGAAGAAAATACCGAGAGAAGGGAGTGATCGCAACAATTGGAGAAGTAAAGCCTCAGAACAGCACACAGTTTCCACGCTACATAAGATTAGTGGAAACCTGATCGTTAATGGATTTGCGGAAGGTAAACGAAGATCATTTACAGTTGACACGGGCGCTACAGTGTCCATTGTGCGCCCTGACTTGGTCAGCAACCGCCAGCCTCTAATTAGCTCTTGTACAATACAGACTGTGACTGGAAGCCCCGTCAAGGTGCTAGGAAAGGTAGACGTACGTGTACGCCTGGGTCTTCTCGAGTTTAACCACCAAATGCTCGTTGCAGACATTGCGATGAAGTGATTCTTGGCACGGACATTACGAATGCCTACGGATTCGTTGTGGACTTAAGAGAGAATGTCCTGAAGGTTGGCCAAGAGAAGATAAAGCTTTGCATGGCTAAAATGACAGGGTCTACCAACCATTCGATTAAGCGAGTGGCATTAGTCGAAGAAAAAGTCAACAGGTCTGGTCAAGAAGAACCCTCCCTATTGCAAGCGGAAATGGAGGAAGAACTAGCAGAGGAAATACAAATAAGTGCAACGACAAAAGAAGTGATTGGAAAGCCAACTATGGGTGTCGAGACAAAACTCTTGCTTGTTCCTGAGCTGATAGAAGCGCCCGAGGGCAAAGTGGCTGAAGATGAGGTTACGGAAGAGGTTGTTAACGAGAACCAAGCAAACTTGGATCAGCCAGTGGTGTCCAGATCATCAGTACACGACACAACCGGCATGACTCCAACAAATTTGGTGTTTGGGCGGGAGATTCGTCTTCCTGGGGACTTAATGTTCGGATCACCTGAGACTCAGTCCCAAGAGTCAAAGAACTATTCCTCACAATTAGAAAACCAACTGCGAGAAATGACTCGCTTGGTAAGAGGACGGCTGAAGATTGCCAGTGATAAAATGAAAACTCGGTATGACATTCGCAGCAATAGTGTGGGTTTCCAAGAAGGAGATCAGGTCTGGTTGTTCAATCCAAAGCGCCGTCGTGGTCGCTAACCTAAGCTTCAGTCTAACTGGGAAGGACCTTACACTGTAAAAAAAAGAATTAACGATGTTGTTTATCGGATTCAACAGGAAGGACAGCGAAAGTTCAAGGTCGTCCACCTAGATCGCCTGGCTAAATACAAATTTAGAGACGCTTTGCCAGTTCGGGACGAACAGGCTTAAGGAGGGGGCAGTGCTACGACAGCACAGAACAATCTACGCGTTTATCGAATGTGCCAGAGAGATCCAGAATGTAAGCGTGTGGTGTACGTGCTACTAGACGCATTTTGCGAGAATTTTCTCGACTGCGCCAGGCTTCGCTCGGGCGCTCGGACTGTGTCAAGGCCGTAGTAATTACGTAGTTCACGAGAGATAAGACGCAGTTTGGAAGCTTCTGGTGTGTGAGCGTGACTATAAATACATCGGGTAGCGGCCTTAGTTTTCAGTTCCATGCGAGATTTTGGATAGTGCGGTTCGAGAGTATTAGTGCGATATATTTCCAGAGCGGTTTGGGTTATTACTGTGTACGTGCAAGTAGTTAGTAGTGAAGTGTTGCGTTTTATATTCGGACGGTATAATTGTAATACAACTGAGTTTTAATATTTGTGGACATTTTATTGCGTGTGTACAATTTTCATTTGATTTGTTGTAGAGACTGTGTTGTTAATTACAAACTGTTTTACTGTAACAATTAAAGGTGTGATTAGTAACTTAATTGGTGTCTTGTACTTATTTTGTTTCGACTGTACCTACGACGATCGAGTAGACCGTCGTAACAATATATTAGGCGGGGGAGACTTGGTGGTAGTCTATGATCAAGGCGATAATAGGTAAGCCCAGGTAAATGGTTTAACAAAGGCGTGCATTCCACTGTTTGGAACAAAATAAAGCACCGTTATTGGGTAACTATTATGAATCGTATACAATACGCTTTTGTGTGAGCATCATTTACAAGTCAAACTGCAGCTAAGATTATTAGACACGAAACGAGTATCTGGGTGCGCAGTGTCAAAAGATCTCATTGGACATGCGTAACTTTTACGCAAAATCACACAGTGCCTTACTTTATCATTAATGACTTCCACGTTCCTTAAGGAAATGGAAGTATGGTCATGGCAAAAAAAATCGTTTTCGAGATTATTGCAGATTCTGATTGTACTACACTCAAAACATGAAAAAAAGTCATTTTTCGAAAAGTGTGTGTGTGTGTCTGTGTGTAGAATTTTTCTATGGCAAACGATAACAGCCGCAAATTCAAACAGAATCGAATAATTTTTTGTATACAGCCATGAATTGCAGAAGACTCAAGGCCTATTGTTTTTGGTGAAGATCGGTTAAGGTAAAGGGGTAGTTTACCTGCAACATTTTACGTTTTAACAAGAGTAAAGTGCATCATTTTGATAAATAAAGTATCCTGAAAAGAAGGTCATAATAATCCACTGTAGAAAGGTAGATGAAACATCTATAAATGAAAAGGGTAGTTGAAGGAGGAGGGGGTAATTTTTTTTATAAATTAAAATGGTAGTTGATGATGGAGGAGGTAAATTTTTATAAGTTTTATATGTGTACTACGTTATTAACAACAAAGAAGTCGTTTCTATGGAAACATTTCATTTAACTTTAACAAAATTCTATATTTTTTCATTTTAATTTAAATCATGTATGAGAGAAAATATATCGTTCGTGGCAGACAAGCATATCTCAATTATGTAATGTTTACGTTTCCATTTTATTATTATGATTACCGAAATAAAAAGACAGGCAAGACACACACACACACACACACACACACACACACACACACACACACACACACACACAAAATTCGCGTTATTTCTGGTCTCACTCATGTTTATTTTCTTACATTTGCACGCTTTTTAAATGGATAGTGCCGAAACCCACACCAACATAGCGCGTGCAAGCCGAAAAAGTGTCCAGCGTGGATAGCGATTTGCTTCCTGTGGATCGCTGGGCAGTGTAACTGCACGTGTTTACAGAGGAACGGTTCATAGACAGACTTTTCGTCTTTAGGGAATGAACCCTCTGCAAGATGCTCAGGGTCCATGAGTGATTTCGGAGCGCTTCGGAGGAGGGATGATTATCTGCGTAGTTCGGTTTCTTTATAAGAATAAAGTAAGCCTAGCTACTTTGTATGGATAAAGTGACTGAAAATAACATTATATTAACGACTACCCCATAATAACAAAAATATATATAAATAGTGAAATTAGTTTGAGGGTGGGCGATATTTTTTTAGAAATTACCGAACCGAATTCAAGTAAATTATTTTAAACATACATCTTACAACATGGAAGTCATGTATAGTTCTCCATACCGATTTTTTTATGTATGTTTTTATTTTATATACGTCTTCCTCTTTTTCTTCTGAAATAACATTTTTGAAGGAAAGGCGTTGGGGGAAAACCCAAGAGAACGACCAAGAGCACCGTTCTTCAAGGACATGGGAAAGGAGACGAACCTCCTATCGGACTGCGATTGAAAGAAACAATGATGGAGAGAGAGACGTGGTTAACTCGACAAGGCATGGCCTTTAGATAATGATGATGATGATTCAAGGACTAGGTTGTAAAACCTGTTCCGGCACCCATCTCACGCTCCGATAACCAGGGTTGTATTGCCACATTTTCCATTCATTACACTGAAGCTGCTTTGTGTACTCTAAGTATCTAATAGTTTTATGTATACAAGATACTGACCTGCTGCGCAACCATTTGGACTAGAGAAATTCTTGTTTATAAATTCTATAATAATTTCTTTTGAAATTATTATATACCGTTATATACCGGTTTGTATATTACAACGTCAACAAGTTGTATGTGATGATGGGTGTAATCGTAATAGTAATAACACTATGTAATTTGGTTTAAAATTGTTTAAATATTTATTAAACAAAAATTCTTATTTTGGTTGCGAATTAAAATATCATTATTATTTGCTTGTGTGTGTGTGTAGCCATAGCACACGTCTAATTATTACATATAAGTGTATAACTTCTCGCTGGACGCGGTTCTTTTAAAAGCTTTACGTTCGTACGCCAAATATACAATTATTTAAATTTATGTTATAATTATTAAATATAAATGCTGGGCGCCAGAGATAATTAGGAATCTCAGGGTTTGTTGTTTATAACAACTCTTATGTTCAGATGCTAAATAAACAGTACTATATTTATCACTTGTATACATTTAAATAATATAACATATAATATCATTATCATTACATCTTGGCAGATTAACTAACTTCTCAATTGATATTAAAATTCTTTATCTCTTTCTAATTGTCACAAGAGATTTATGAACACATTGAATATCATTTATCATTTATGAGAGCTGAGTTAGTCCATTGACTATTCTATAAAATTTATGAGATTAATTAAAACATTGAATATTATTATAATCTATAAGAGATTAATTAACACATTGAATATTATTATAATCTATAAGAGATTAATTAACACATTGAATATTATTTATAACATTGCAAATTTACTCTTGGAACTAGAAATCTCCTTCATTCTCATCATAAATTAACTTTAATCAGCGACATAACTTAAAATCTAACATATCATAAATATCGAACTATCATTCAAATTTGTATTAAATATTTAAACTTTGTACTCTGATTCTATGTCGTAAGATATAAAATACGCTTCAGCATCTGAACACTTCATGGGTACTTTTAGAATGAAACGGGTGAAACTTAGGTAGACAACTATACTACATGAAATTATTTGTTTAGAACATTTTAATTTGATACGATTACTTAAGTTTGATTATCCATTCCTCCGCCCTGCTCGTTCCACACTTTACACCTCACAACACAATTGATCTTACTCTGCTTTTATTCACACGCTATCGCGATACCCATTCATCTCCACGCCCTCCGAAACTTTAACTTTCTCATACGGCCGCGCACATGATAAATAATACTGCTTCGCTCTTGATGCCGCGCACAGGATAAATAATACTGCTTCGCTCTTGATGCCGCGCACAGGGTAAATAATACTGCTTCGCTCTTGATGCGGCGCACAGGATAAATAATACTGCTTCACTCTTGATGCCGCGCACAGGATAAATAATACTGTTTGACTTTTCTTGACTTCCTCCTAACTACTAACTTTACTTCTTCATGACGATAACTAACTGGTTTGTCTACTGACCGAATACTGATTGACTAAATGAATACGTTACAGACTGTCTTAGATTGCTTAATGATTGTTTAAGACATAACTTCTAACTCTCTCTAACAACAACTAGTAAAACTGCCACTAACAAACTTCCACGGACTGATCGCTTGCTAACTGGTAACTGCCTCCTCTAAGTTCCTTCACGAGTTACTTTTATAGTTTCACATAGGCTTCCCATACTGCCGCTACTCTTAAGATTACCATCATTGGCCAAAATTCAAACGTGTTGCCGGTAAGTTTGAAATTATCACTCGAAATAACTTCGCGCGCAGAGGTGACGCTATCTCTGATTGGAGAACTCTTATAAACGCGCACATCTTGCCGCCAGAACGTTACCTCGTTAAAAAGAGAAATTTGTTTTATAAAACCACCCCCGTTATGACGTATCACTCTTTGTATTTTGAAGGCCGAAAACACCCTCTTTCTAACGGTACTTCATATTTTTTGTTGTTGTGTGCAAACAAAGCGTTTTATATATTTACGACTTAAAAAGTTGTACATACAATACAATTTTACACTGGGTCGGCGCCAATGTGTCGCCTCGCCAATACACACCTCTCACTTATATAACGACTACTAGGTATAATTCTCATCTGTATGTCTACTTACTAACATTACTAAGATTAATATTAATAACCTACATCAGAATATCCTACCGATATAATTATGTTTTACAACACAACTGGCTGTAACCGGTAGTGTTACGTTACAAGTGACACTCTCGTATTACACATAGACATAATATACAATCTTATACACATTTATAATTATCTAATATTGCTCTAGGTTTACTTTTTAGTGTGATAATGTTTAGATTATATAATTATTATCTAATGATCTAATCTCTTTTGATTTTACTGCATATGCATTGCTTTGCTTTCTAATAAAAATTTACTAATTACTTTTATAAATTTAAATATCAAAATTATAGATTCAAAAGTATAGCTTCAAAGTTATTGATTCAAAGTTATAGTTAAACATTCTTAAACATTACTCTAATTATTATACAAAGAATATTTACATTTAGCAAAAATTATTAATTCATATTTGAATTAGATTGTCTCTCTTTTTTTACATTGTTAATTATTGTCTTTGTGTGAGTCTCTGGTTTACAAGTACATGGTTGTTTGTCACCTTATTGTCGTGGTAAATCGGCAGCGTATCCTCTTCGGTCCTAGGTCCTTGATGCTGGATGCTCCTTTGTCATCGTGTAGTCCTGAAGTCCTTGATCCTCGTCTTTCGTCCGCCGGATTCTCGTACGCTGGATTCTACTGCATGTACTTGGCTGCACCCTCGTCTTCCGTCATGGCCTCAGGTTGCAGGTGCTCTCACGAAAATGATGAGTAGTCGTGAAGCCCATGGCTGCTGCTGTGGTTGAGATACAAACGTTGTTGTCTCTGGGCAGAGCCTCCGGCTGCCAAGATGATTGAACGAGAAAGAGAATGAAGTTAGCGCGTCTCGTGTATTTATACCCAGAGCGCTAAAATAATGTTTCAACAATATTCTGCATGTCAGAGTCTGTCGAAGGCGTCACTTCTCACACTCGATTCTTGTCACACTTAATTCGCCTGTCTTCGCGAAATGTGAAGGCTTTTGTACATTACCCTATATTCATTCTGTCAGTAATTTTTATGTGTTCACCATGTATACACCGTTTTTCTTTATCTTAATTAACATAAGTTTTATTTATTTTTATTTACCTGTAATTACACTTTTTATCCTTTTTACACTATTTTTGATACACATGTGCGTCTTACTTTTATACACACTTTGGTGTATTTGGTTTTGTGATATTATGCACACAATCTTTACAAAATAAATAAATTCATATAATTAACAGCGTTCCTTGAGGGTGACGCTTTTCAGGAATTGACAGGTTTCACTCACACATGTAACATACACGTGTACACACAGACACAGCAAAATGGCGTGATCAACTTGTCTCGACATGAAAGTTTGGTCTTTCCTTATACAGTTCACATTGAAAGCTGAATTATTATTGCTAACAATATGAATTATTCATTTACTTTAATTAATTATTTTAATTACTTTGTGCAATGCACAGTACCCTATACATTTGTACTGTTGCAGTATATTTCTGTATGTTAGATTTGTATGACACAGGTCTATTATTAATTAGTTAATTAATTAGCTAAATGTGTCTGCTAAAAAATCAATACCTTCCAACAGAGCAAGGTCCCTCAGTACAAGTTCCACTTTAGAAACTATGGCACGTACATGGAAACAAAAATCCGAATTAAAACAAATATAGTGAAGTCATAACCCAAACTGCAACAAGTTTTGCATCGAATTTTTCATTTAAATTCTCGAGATGTGTTATGTCACACGAAAACGACGGTGACTGAAACAAAGATTACCAAAATGTAGAAGTATCTGCAGGATGATTCACAGAAGCCTAAAAATATTAAAAGAAGTAAAGGTGCGTGTATAAAATTTTATAAACAGTAGCTGCTCCAACGTGCCTGAATTAAAGTTAGACACGGACCTTTGTAAAACCATGAGACATAAGAATTCAAGTTGGCCAAATAAAATGTTTAAAAAAGTACAGAAGGATGTATTGTCAAGAGGACTAAATGCATACCAAATGTGGTCCAGATTCGAGAAAGTTCATTTCCGAACTCCCGAAAACCTCCTTAAAGCGGATCTGGGAAATCAACTAACTACACCCACGTGATATTTTCTGGAAGAACAACATGAGTATGAAATTTGGTCCCGATCTGACAAACTTTATTTCTATCCTCTCGAAACGCCCTTAAAACGAATCCCGGAGGGCTGCTGACCATAACCCCGAGTAATCTTCTCGGAACCAACATGTACCAAATTTAAAATCGGAAAACGTATGGAGTTATAACAGTTTTCAAAACCGAATCTGCACAGAAGAAGATTTGGAACAACAGAAGGTTCCAGACACTTTACTAATATTCAAAATAACTGATTATTAGTAACAACCTTGAGTTATCAGCCTGAAGATGTTAGTAGTCACCAAGTAGAAGATAGGTTTAGGTCACCAAGGTCAGATAAACACAAATCCTTGGAGTAAAGATATTGTTAATTCATGACCTGCATTTATAGCACATATTGCAAAATTAGATTTACAATTGTTTGGCCTTATGCACGAATTTGAATGTTTAAATTATCGTCTTTAATATATTTTACTTCCATGTTCCATAAGAAAATGGAAGTATGGTTGTGGCAAAAAAAAATCGTTTTCGAGATAAGGGCTGATTCTGGTTGTACTATCCTCAAAACGTGAAGAAAAGTCATTTTCCGAAAAGTGTGTGTGTGTGTGTAGAATTGTTTCTATGGCGAACGATAACTACCGCAAATTCAAACAGAATCAAATAATTTTTGGCATGTGTGCCCCAGTTGTAGTGGACTCAAGGCCTGTTGATTTTGGCTAAGATCTGTTAAGGGGTAGTTTACCTGCAATGTTTTACGTTTTAACAAAAGTAAAGTACTTAATTTTGATAAATAAAGTCTCCTGAAAATAAGGTCATAATAATCCATTGTAGAAAGGTAGACGAAATATCTATAAATTAAAAAGGTACCGGTAGTTAATAGGAAAGGTGGTTATTTTTTCAAATTTGGTATTGATTTATTGAGTTTGACGAAATTAAATAAAAATCTTTTAACATTTTTTCCAAACAATGGTAACTGTTAAAAAATAATAATCTTGTTTTCAGGCAATGAAAATATAATTTTTCTATTTTAATTTAAATCGCTTATGCCTGAAGATCTGTGACCACGGATCAGCAGGCCAGACCACATAATTATATAATCATCTGCGTAGTTCAGTTTTTTTATAAGAATAAAGTACCTAATTTTTATAAATAAATTGACTCGAAAGTAACATTATATTAAACGACTACCCCATAATAACAGAAATATCTATAAATAGTGAAAATAGTTTGAAGGTGGGAAATGTTTTTTAGAAATTATGGAACCTAATTCAAGTAAATGATTTTAAATATAAAATCATGGAAGTCATGTATGGTTCTCCAGACCGATATTTTATACTTTAAATCAACTAAAAAATATGCAGTTGTGTATAAAATAATATCTGAACTTAACAGAATAGTGATACATGTTTCTTCGTGTAATTTCTTCATTCTTCTTCTTACGAGAAAGGATTGTTCGTCAAAAGAGGAAATTGAGGAAAATAAAATAACTAAACTTCCCACACGACTGTAGAACTGTCCTGGACTGACGATTAGGGGTGGGCCGATATACCTATAACAGGTATTTCGGAACAATTATTTTTTTTAAACGGATATAACAGTCACTGAAAAGTTATATTCCCATTCCGATTACCCGCGGAACCCCCTCCTCAACTAACAAATAAACGAGTACTTCGAGTATAAAGTCACAGTTATTGGTGCTGAATACTTGATTTTGTGCACGTGCCGATTGCGATACAAGTACGAAACGAAGCAAAACAGCGAGGTTCAGAATATCTCTATGCCAAAGAGACGAAGCTGTTTTTAATAAATGAAAAAAATTCATATGTTACATTTATTCTCGTGTGTTATGAAAAAACATAATACAGATAATAATAAAAAATTATATATTATACTAGTCACCAAGTTAATAAATTTTGAAAAAGCGAATTATATTGTGTTATAATCTACAGAGTGGCTGATAGACCATATATACTTTTTGTTAATGTGATTTCGGAGATGATTTTAACTTCACTGCGCATCTCACGTACATTTTTTTGACATTATTTGTTGTGCTATTACGTGCACTCTAAATTTCATTACTTGAGTTTTGCAACTTATTTGTCTAACAAAAATGGAATCACTAATTTAATATTAAATTTATGTTAGTTAGTTTACGTTTAGTGAAAACTGAAATTAGTATTCGCGAATACTAATAATAATAGGCCTATAAATTCGCTTGATTCTTATTTTCTTTTAAACAGTAACAGCTTAATAAAGTCACAGTGTAAAGTAACACTGTTAACACTTTTAGTTTCAATTTATTTTTTATAACAAATTGTATAATTATCTTGATGATTCATCCTCTTCGTTCACTTTTTTAATAAATAATACTAACAAAGACACAGACACATACAGCAAAACAGGGGTTTACAAATTAAATTGTAATGATTGTCACCAATTCTACATCGGCCAGACGGGAAGATCTTTTTCCTCCAGATTTTCAGAACATTTAAAAGCCCTCACCACAAATTACATACATTCCACATTTGCCACACATTTACAAAACGAAAACCACAGTTACACAAACATAGAACACAACATGGAAATACTACACTACTTACCTAAAAGTAGAAAACTAAACACAGCTGAACAATTCGAAATATGCAGATATCACGCACTACAACCAAACAACATATTAAATAAACAATTACATTATAAATCACATATACTATTCGATACACTGATCCAAACACACAATTTGAACCTCAGCGCCAATTCCCTCCCACCATCAACCCCCACCACACACACCTATAGTCCGTAACCGTTATTCTGTAAAATGACATTCTGTATTTACTCCCACTGAGGAAGAGGCACATCACCTTGAAACGTATGGGAAAGTGATAACCAAAGTAAGTTCAAATTGTATAATAGAGATGTATGTATAATAGGTATATAATAATACGTATTTGTATGTGTTATTTTTTTGGAACGGTTTCGTCCGTACCTGTTATTTTCAAATGCTAGTTTAGCGCACCCCTACAGTGCCGATGGTTTATTCTCGCTGCGCATTTGCCACACGTTGTTTGTGCGCTCTAGGTGGCAGTGGCAGTTTACATCTGGTTTGTATCGCTGTTTGTTTGCGTGCGTCCGCCGTCTTCAGACCGTTGCTTGTGTTTACAACATTTCTAACAGTAGATTTCCACGTAGATGCTCCCCACTGATTTGCATACTGTACTGTTTGATGCTGTGTTACAAAACTATTTCGTACTACAAGTTGCGAAACGAGCAAGTACAAAATAAAATCTCTTATAGTATAATATATGAATATAAAGTACGCCAAAAATTTCTTTGTGTTACTATTTAATAAAAGTAATCACGGTTTATTATGATTATAATTATTATGATGATTATTATTATTTTATTAATTCGAACACTGTTTGCTACAGTCTATTTCTTGACGCATATATAGTTTATTTAATACGAGGGCTATTTTTTTGTCAACCTCCGGTGAGTTGGCAAACCTGTTTCTGTCGTCATAGCAACAATCCGATTGTTGATTAATGTTTTTGAGGCTTTGCTCTAACCTATAACCACTAGTTTTATAGTTATTTTGTCTATAACTGTGGTGACGGCGGTTTAATTATGGCAACTACAAATTGAAATTGCCTCCAAGTGTGAGACTCGGTCTGTTATTAGATTTCTTCAAACTGAAGGTCATAGTGCTGCACAAATTCATCGAAGTTTGTGTAATGTGTATGAAGAAAAAGTGGTGAATGATGATTCAGTTCGGGAATGGTGTCGAAAATTTAAAGCAAGGCGAATTGATGTTTATGATGAAGGAGGGCAAGGAAGAAAGTCCGTGGCTACTGATGATGTTGTTGAAAGGGTACACAGGTTCGAGAGCGCCGTCGTTTCACAATTACTGAACTTTCGCTGATTTTCCTGAAATTTCTAGGTCTGCTCTTTATGATATTCTTACTCAGAAGCTTCGGTATAGGAAACTATGTGCTCAGTGGGTTCCCAAACAACTCACAGATGTCCACAAGACTCGAATAATGGCCAGATTACGTACCAAGCACCAATTGCCCAGACTGGGCACCAAGTGATTACCATTTGTTCACTGACTTGAAAAAGTGGTTAGGTGATCAGCGTTTTGACTCCAATGATGAGTTTAAAGTTCAGTGTAGCAGATTGGCTGACTACTCAGGAGCGAACATTCTACAACATGGGCATAGAAACGTTGGTGCCTCGCTATGATAAGTGCCTGAACAATTGTGGTGACTATGTAGAAAAGTAGTTTACATATATATATGAAACTTTTGTATATAATAAAATTATTGATGTCATTCATGTGTCTGTTTATTGGTCTATCGGAGGTTGAAAAACAAATAGCCCTCGTATTTATAATTTCTTTACCTCTATTTCTATTCTACTTGTATCCTGTCAGGTATTGACGTGTTTATGGACCCATCATTATTTATTATCACAATTATTATTCTTTTTTTGTTGCAATTGTTATTGTTGTACTTGTTGCATGTTCTCAGGTAAAACAGAAGAGATAGCGAAGAAGGAAAGAAGTCCTGTGGGAAAAAATTTGAGAACTACTGGATGCAAAAGAATGTGAGTTTAGACACAAAAAGAATTAAGACATCTACAGGAATAAAGACAGCAAAATAATGTCAGGGGACAGTAAGGAACAGAAGAGTTAGACCACATAAGATAATGAACAACATCAGGCTTACAAAACTTGGATTTTCAACCAGGTTCACAAGAATAAGAATGACAACCATTGGGTACAAGCGATGAAGAAGGCGTAACAGAGATGAGGATCGCACAGAATATGATACTGGATAGGACGACTTTTAGAGAACTGGCACAAAACCTAGGAGTATCCAGTAGAATAACGTCTGGACAGAAGAGAGGAAGGTTAGGGGAAAAGACAGAATGAAGAGTCGTTGGAAGGCAAGTAAAGAAGTAGGAAGTAAAAGTAGAAACGAATGCACAGGGTTATTTTACTAGTTATTGAACGGCTGAAAGACATAATAATAGAATATAATTTATTTAATGTTTATAATTTCTTTACGTCAAGATATGTTTTCCTTTATTCGGAACATGTTTCGGGAATGCTATTGTTCTCATCTAATTTTGTATCTTGTTGAGTACTTGTGTTTCGGTTGGTTGTTGCTATGGTTTCCTGTTGGTTTTTGGTATTTTAAATTGATATTATTGTGCGTGATTGTGGTGTATATATTAGTTTTTTGAGTATTTTTAATGTCCGAGTATTTTCAAAAAACTAAGATTTACTACTTTTAACTTTTTGCAGACCTAAAACATTGGTACCGCTGAAAGAAAATGTTGTCAAAAGACAGAAATCGTGCCAAGTAAAGGCGCATGAAAGATATGCTTAATAATTTATGAAAAAAAAATGTATTCACGGCTTAGCGTACAAACGACCCTAATAAATGATCAGACTTCTGCTTAGAAATAAGACATTGAATAAAACACAGACTTTGACGGGCTCTTTGAAAGTGAAAATGAAAGAGTCAGAGAAAACTGAACTGTCCGCCAGTGAACAGAGATTAAAGTACGTGTGAAAGAGAAATTGCCTACCTGTCAAATTCTCGCCTTCCCTAAATGTGTTCTTTCCAATGTAAAGGACTCTTTGTAAGATGAATGTAAGCTCGAGAAAATTACAGAGAACAAGGTGTTACCTTTAGAACGAGAAACCTGTCCTTGGCCTCTTACAAAGGGGATATTATATTTTGCTGATACGCACGCGGTAAGCATGAACATGAACACAACGTTTGAAACATTAGCTCAGAATATCAGCAGTGCTACGTCAAGGATAAGAACAGTACTCAACAATAATTGATTGCGGAACGAATATGCTGCACCACTCCTTTATTTAAAATTAGTCTACTACATGATTTCAGTACTCATGCGATTAAAAATAAACATCGATATGGAGAACCATACATGACTTCCATGTTCTAAGATTTACATTTAACATCATTTACTTAAATTCGGATCGATAATTTCTAACAAGTTTGGTGTGTTCCTTTTAAATCGAGTTTTATGTTTGACAAATTGAAATGAAACATTTCCATAGAAACTATTTCTTTGTTGCCGATAACGCAGTATAAAAAATTATCCCCTTCTACTTCAACTATCATTTTTATTTAAAGAAAATTACCCTCCCCCTTCAACTACCCTTTGGATTTACAGATATTATTTCATCTACCTTTCTACAGTGTATTATTATGGTCTTCTTTTCAGGATACTTTATTTATCAAAATTAAGTACTTTACTCTTGTTAAAACGTAAAAAATTGAAGGTAAACTACCCCTTCCCTTAACTGATCTTCACCAAAATCAATAGGGCTTGAGTCTTCTACAGCTTGGGCACATATGCAAAATTTGATTCTATTTGAATTTGGGGCAGTTATCGTATGCCATTGAAAAATTTCTACACACAGACAGACATGGAGGTAAAAATTAAGAAGAAAATGTCCTAATTTTGATGTAGATACTTGATTGTACGCTAAATAAATTTGGTGTGTTTATAACAACAGCAATGTAGACGAGATTCAAACATTACAAAACCCAGTCTTGTAAACAACTGTGGATGTGCTATGGCATTGTAAGAGGGAACTTTTACCCAGCTCCTCAGTCATTAAGAGGGTGGTAGATTTAACGTTGAAAAGTAACTCTCCTTGTCTGCTTAGAAGATTTTGACATGATAATGTCTTATGGCTGGGGGTCATTTGAAAATTTCTGTAACGCATCACGCTGCATGACGTCATCATTTACCAGCCGGGAATCGTTAACTAAAACCGCGACCGCTAACGTGCTAACGTCCGTCGCAGATTAAAGACCTAACAAGCAAACAACACTGCATAGCTGTAGATAGGTATGTAACCAATCAGTCAATCAGTAACCATAATAATGTTGCGTTTAGCTGACGGCTGAAAGACATAATCATGCTCTTAAGCTTTTACCATTTGGTAAACGGTACTTTACATTTTTTAAATTATGAATTTGCTCTAAATTTAATAGTAGATAATAATATTATTTTCTGTTAGACAGAAAAACAGAATATTATGAATAATAATAAGTTATTTTAGTATTAACTTCTTATACCTAATTTCTACCAATTTTTTATTACACATGACTTGCGAGATTGTAGAGTGCGGATCAAGTGATTGTTGCGGATTAGTGGATTATTGTGTTAATTAGTGCGGTATTGTAATAACGTGACATTATTATTGCGTGTGGACAAATGTAACTTGAATTATTGTATGAGAGTACCTTGTTGAATTCAAATTGTTATTTGTGACTAATCGAAGTTTTAATTAGTGACGTTATTAGTGTCTATATTTTGTCTGAATCCGTCAGACCGTCGTTATAGTATTATAAACGAATTAACCCAGAAAAAAATTATACTTTTAAGAACATTAACAAATGGGCGACTTTCACTTCCATAAACAACGCTATAAACAAAATTCCAAAGTTATCATAAATATAGAGATAAAATATATGAAATAAAACAAACAGAAAATAAATCATAGTACCAACAATGATAGTTCTAATCAATGATAATGTTTATTTGTAAACAACTGAATACAAAGATTTTATCTACAAAAAATTGAATTGAATTATAAAGATTTTAATAAACTTTATGTTGATCAGACAAAATAGCAAATTAAAAAAAAAAGATACTTTGAACACTTAAATGCATATAGGAAACCGACAAATTATAAATCTAATAGAAACGCTTGCTTTGAGTAAATATAGAATATGAATTCCCTGTGTCCGTCAGTAAAACAAGAACGTTACATGTGTATGTGTGTGTGGAGGGCACGCGGGCATGTTCAGTCGTGCTTGTTTAAAATAGCCAATGCATAAGGGATATGCTTTTGTTATTCGCTACAGACGCTGTACCGACGTTTTCTGTGCAGTTCGGTCTTGGGGTTGTGTTCATACTCACAAACGTACAGGGATTCCACCAGAATGTTTATATTCGCTGCCGTCTATATTTCACTCCGCTTTCCGTTCTGGCGTTCCACAGCCACTTATATTTCAATAGCCCACTACTACCAACACAAAATGCGTACCGTGAGTCAGTAGTTTAGCGAACGAATATACGTTGCACGGCCTCTGTTATTTATTGCAAGAATACGGCGAGTGGAAATATTTTCTGCCATAACCCTACTTTAACGTTCGTTTTGCATGTAAGAGTTCGTGTCTACCAATTTCAAATATAAAATTTATTTGTACCTGCAGATGTAACATTATTATATTAGGCTAAAACGTAACACTATAATGATATTTCCAATTTCATAATTTTAGTTTTGTATTGTGATATTATACATAATAATATACTGCAATATTTTCCTTGTACGACGAAAGCCTTTATCAAATTAGAGAAAGCTGCAACAAGAATGCATCTGCAGATCAATCAGGGGAAAACAAATTATAAGCCAGTGACAAGAAAATACTGTTGTATGGGCCCTAAAAATTAGAAATAGGATCTTATAATTTCGAGATAGTACATAGCTTTACCTACCTCGGGTCAAAAGTTGGCTGTAAAAATAATATTAGTGCGGAAATCCAGAAGCGTATTTTGTCAGCAAATAGGTGTGTACAGGGCCTCACAAAAAATCTAAAGTCTCAGTTAATGCAAAGGAAGACCACGGTGTTGATGTATAAGGTTCTACTGCCCCCAGTACTGACTTGTGCATCAGAGACTTGGACGCTGCCTAGATCAGATGGGAGGCAACTAAATGCATTTGAAAGGAGGATCCTCAGGCAAATTTTTGGTCCAGTGGAAGGGGGGGAGCTTAAAGAAAAAGATATAATTTAGATCTTTATAATTTGTATGATGAACCCGATGTCCTCACCTTTATTAAATTAAAAATATTGGAATGGGCTGGACACATTGTACGTGCTTGTGAAAGCAGACTTGTTGGGAAGATGTTTGATACAATGCCAGAGGGTAGTTGGAAGGAAAAAACTGAGATGGACGAAACTACCTTTTTATCTGTTCTTACCCGGTCAATTGCGGTTCGCTTGGTGGTAACTAATCGAATCTGTGGCAACTAGTAGAAACGTTCCTATTCGAAACTTACGTGCGGTTTCAGTTCTGTAACTTTTTCATTTATGCGGGTAGGTACTTTTGTGACGTAAGGTTGGATTGGGTTAAGTCAGGTTAGGTTAGTCTAGGAATTAATAGAATTTTAATGGTAATGGAGCTTATTGGACGATATTTCCGATATCAATTGGCCGAGTCGCAATTGACCGGTTTCAATTTCCACCTCAGTCGCAACCGACCGGGTTTTATACGATTGCGTCGCAACTGACCGTGGTCCATATTTACGCCTCCCTCCGAGTTTGTTGCCAAACTGTTAGCTGCTGTGTTTCGTGCTGAACGAGAACTTTCGGTGGCTTTAACATTATCAACTATAAAACAACATCCAGGCGTCCACGTATTGCATCATAGACAACCTTCTCGGAACCCTTTAGTCGTAATAAAGCTTTACTTAAGCATTTCCTCATTTTCCTTGTTGGGGCTTAAATGGAAATGCTTAAGTAAAGTTTTATTATAACTAAAGGATTCCGACAAGGTTGTCTATGATGCGATACGTGAACGCCTGGATGTTGTTTTATAGTTGATAATGGTAGTGACACCGAAAGTTCTCGTTCAGCACAAAACACAGCAGCTAAGAGTTTGGCAACAAACTCGGAGGAAGGCGTAAATATGGACCACGGTCAATTTACGCATCCCTCCGAGTATGGCCTATATTTTCGCCTCCCTCCGAGATTGTTGCCGAACTGTTAGCTGCTGTGTTTTGTGCTGAACGAGAATTTTCGGGTGTCACTACCACTATTATCAACCATAAAACAACGTCCATGCGTCCAGGTACTTATTAAACTGCATCACAGACAACCTTGTCAGAACCCTTTAGTTGTAGTGATGGTATATTTAAAAAGCACTTCCTCATTTTCCTTGTTAATGTTAACAAAAAGTAAATAAATAAGTTATTCAGTGTTGCAACAATTTGTTCTTTTACTTAAGTTTCAAACAACTCAAAATAGAGTGTTTTTCCTGTATCGTAAGAAAGCTGCAAAACAATACGACTATTTTACGTTATTGTGGGTGTATTATGAGACGCTTTCTACATTATTTATAAGGAGGATATAATGAGTTTCCTTTCTTACTGTTTATCATTCAATCTACAACAGAGTTTGAATTGTTAACACAGTTTTTGCAACAACTGCGTTTTGTTCTACGGAAACTAGTTAGAGCGAGTTTAACACGAGTTTTGTTTATCTTTCTGTTTGGAGTAAAAACAATAGTAATCAGCTTGTCTCGCTTTCCCGTGTTCCTCTGTCTATATTTTACTACATGAATTGAAATTAAAGAGAAATTATGCACTTTTGTTTCTATAATAAAAGGGAGAAAACAAATAATGTAGCTGGAAAAAGGAAAGGACGTGACAATTCGTCTTGTGTGTTGTCATGATCAGTAATGTGCTTAGTCTACTATGTGTGTATAACACTGCTTTCCCATTTACTAAGAGTCTAGATATATACTAAGGGTACATTATCTGGGACCCCTTTACCTAAAATTTAAAGTGAATTATTTACTCTAGTAATTTATGGACGCATATACAATCCTCTTCTTCCTTTCTTTTCTCCTTGTTCATCTACTTCTTCTTTTTTCTTCTTTTACGTTTCATTTTCATTCCACTTTCCAGTCGTCTTTGTAATATCTATGCTAGTTGTCTCCAGATGTCGCCGCCTCTCGCATGGTGGTCTCTAACTACCTTTATATTTTCAGTCTAATTCCGATAAGTCCTTTATTCGTTATTTCAGCATTAACTTCATTCCTCCATCAACTGTGTAATATTCCACATTTTCTATTTTGCTCCACTGTCAACTTTCATAATGGAATAGTTCAGCTCTTCTTCTTCTTCTTCTTCTTCTTCTTCTTCTTCTTCTTCTTCTTCTTCTTCTTCTTCTTCTTCTTCTTCTTCTTCTTCTTCTTCTTCTTCTTCTTCTTCTTTTTCTTCTTCTTCTTCTCAGTTAAACTTTTTGTTTGCCTCACGTGGTGAGCAAACAAACGGATTGTCCTTTGATTTGAAATAAAATATATAGAAAGTCCGTGGAATGCTAGAAGAACTAACTGTACTGGCGGAACTAAGCGACAGAGATGAGTTCAACACGAAAATAATACCGAATTATGGAATATTTCGGACACATCGTAAGAAACACTGGCTGTGGATAATTTAATGTTTCAGAGTAAAATGAAGGGGGCTAAAAGAAGACAAAGATCGACTGCACGATTGACCAATCGTAATAACAAAATTAACGAGCCCGTCTCTGGCGCAGTGCAGTAGGGAGGATTGCGGAACAATCGTTAAAATTAAGGCAGAATTTTAATTTGGTAGGGAAACAGTTGAAACATTTCAGTTTTCGAAGGGAAACTCGTAGCATGCCGCAACGCTGCCGCTTTCTGTATCAAAACTTTTTCACTTTTCTTGTTTGCATTAGACAGGTAACGTTACACTTTTGACGTGGCAGTAAATTGAGGTTTCCGCCAAAAACTGACAGACAGACAGGTACTGCAGGTAAGCATGACTTCACCAACTGATCCAGCCTATAATTTCATTAAAGTCATGGTAAAACTACGGTTTCTGAGTAGGAATTTTTCCGGTAACAGAGCAGCTGATCAGCTTTTTATTTTTCCCACAAGCGAGGAGGGTATACAGTATAAATTTCCGCAATGCATATATAATATCGTAGGCGCACACTGCGGATTGTTACGTGAATATTGTTTACCCGTGTGTGCGCGCGCGCGCGTTACACCAACCTCGTATATCGATAAATGTGTGGTGTGGAGAACCACCGATAAGCGAACCTTGGATAAACCTGATTGGTTGCATTATTGACTGAGCGCAAAGCATCTAATATCATAGGGACAGCAGTAATAACCAAGTCAGTTCAGATAATAGCTTATCTGCTGATGATACAGTCATAATTGTGCAACGGCTATGGCAAGCACGAACGCCGCATTTAATAAGGTTGCACAGGAAGCCAACACAAAAAATATGGCTGGAAATCAACGATAAGAAGACAGAGATAAGAGGGGAAAGATTACGAAGGTAGGAAAACTAAAAGTGGGGACATTCGAGTTTGAATAGGTAGACAAATTTAGGAATTTAGGCCTACTAGTTGATAGAAGCGATTATATACCAGAGCGCTCAAACGACGACTTCTGGTCGTGCATATAATCATTTTTGTATATAACTAATTACGTATTTACAAAAAAATTACGTACACATATTGTTTACGAAAATGTGTGCGGGTGGTAGGGCAAGTGGGGGTATGAAGAAATTGTTTATTGTTATTTCCGATCTGACGATGAGCTGTGAAGCTTGAAAGCGCTAAACGGAATAATGTTTCTATAGTGGTGTGCAACAGTGATAATTCTGTTTGTGATTATAACCACGAACACAATTTTCTTAATTAAATTATCATTAAATCTGCATGTTATTTATATTGTGATGTCGTTATTAATCACCGAATATACTTTCAGGTACGTTTACATCCTTAACGTCTCTTTGAATGCTTTAACGCTGAACTTAAAAATATCAAGGATACAGCTGGTGTTGAAGTTAAGCAAGAGCACAGTCATCAGCTGCAGTAATTCCGGTAACGTAAGTAAAGCTTCTTATGTATGTAAAAATCATACTCATAATATAATTATTATAAGAGTAGAGTTTTAAAACCCACATCATCTCCTTTCACAAGTAGTCTTGAATCTGAGGATTGCTGCTGATAAATTTTAGGATGTAATATCTAATACTAATGTGATATAAATTCATACGATTCAATAAAGAAAACCTTACTCAAATCATCTTATTCAATTAAATGTTGCACCCGTCATTTGCTTCTACTTCCTGAATGTCAATATTACATTATCTTAACATGTAAATAACAACTCGTTTTAACTTACGGAGATACGTTTTGTGACATTTGTTAATACATCAGTACCAGATGCCAGATGGGTGCAGATGGGTGGTACTGGTCCAGATACCAGGTGCCTCCCTAGAGCAGGTGGTGGGGATAGCAATGTTTTTCAATTAGTTTTGTAGTGTTCAAATGGTGTTTTGGGTTAGAAAGATGGTTTAGCCCTTAAAATTAGCCGGACTCCGTTTATGCAATGTTTATGTATTTTCAATTCTTGTGGTGTGTTTAGATTTTTTTTTTTGATTTGGTCCATAATACGTGGGACTGTATTTGAAAATTAGTTACGTTGGTGTCTGTGAACGTTTTGTTGTTTTTAATCTTCTTTTTCCTCTGGCTATACATCCCTCTATGAGATTTGGCCACCTCAACAATCCTATTCCCCTTTGTTCTTAGCAATAATCTTCCATCCTCTGATCCCCAACGCTTGCAGGTCCTCCTCAACACACTCCAAGCCGTTTTGTTTTTAATACGACTTGCAAAACTTGAATTTGGGTGTACAGGTCTAGTCAAACTTACGTTTCTCAATCCGCCTTGTGACTCCTCTTTTATAGGCTATTGAAAATGCGTTTCGAAGCATATCTCCATCACCAGATCTTAAAACATTCCTCACTAAACAAAAGGTTCAGAATTTAAGATCCCTCATCATCCACCACTCACCAAATAAAGAAGTCACAAGGTGGATTAAAAAAAAGAGGTTAGTTTTTCTATTCATACAATTGACTTGGATACCACTAAAAACATGCGTACACTTTTAGTATCTCTAATATGTTCAGAATAACGCGTGTGGAATGCTCAGTCTGCTTGCTCAATATAGAACATGTGATAGTCATTGCAAACGAGTTTTGAGGACACCAGAGAGAGAGTATTTGTTCACCAAATATTTTCATCAACAGTCTTAGTCATATAGTTGCCATAAATGAGACTGACACGAGAAATCTCTAAGTAATCGTTTCCTTCGCGCATGTAGCGTCGTGCGCCTACGTTTGTATTAAAGCGATAAAGTACGCAATGAAGGAAACGTCGATATCACAGCAGCAGTAACAAGCCCCATCACACGCGCACACACTGAGTTTTCATGAGCTTACCCAGTTAGAAGGAACGCACAATAAGAAATAATGTTATGGATCTGGGTTTTGATGTCAGCTTTTGTGGCGCACACACGATTCGAGCTAAGGCTACAAATATGGATTCATTGCAGATTTTTATATTTATCGGCGGCTATAACCTTTCCTCCGTGCCTATTTTGTAACACAGTTTTACACCTAAAACAAGATCGAGTCTTTAAATGAAAAAGAAACATAATTAAATATTAAACACATTAAATATTTACGAGATCATAAATTTAAAAATTGAATATTTAACAATCTCTTTTAAAGTTTAATAGCTATTCATTTTTTTCCATGTCTACTTTGTAACTCAGTTTTACACTTAAAACAAGATCGACCCTTTAAATGAAAAAAAAACATAATTAAGTACTAAACACATTAAATAATTACGAGATCATAAATTTAAAAATTCAATATTTAACAATCTCTTTTAAAGGTTAATACCTATTCATTTTCTTCCATGTCTACTTTGTAACTAAGTTTTACACTTAAAACAAGATCGACTTTTAAATTAAAAAGAAAAACATAATTAAGTATTAAACAGATTAAATAATTATGAGATAATAAGTTTAAAAATTCAATATTTAACAACCTTTTTTAAAGGTTAATAGCTACTGATTATTTATACTTAATTTCAAAAACAAACTTTAGTAGTCATTCTTCTTTCCGGCCTAGACATCGTTCACCTTGTTACGGCTGCAATAATGCTTCCACAGCTTTCTCGGTGTTCTAAACCTCTTCTCTTCCAGTGTGTAAGTCATTGATCATCTAGGTAATCCGTCTCTCTGAGACATTATCACGGTGATCCTTCCAGCGTTATTTCTTATTTCTCCAGTTCACAACCTCTATCCCACTTTATTACCTGTAATTCTCCAGGTTCTTCCTAACTTTAGTTAATTCTTAATAGCATCCTTTCTTAATCTTTCTCTCAAAAACAGCCGCAATTACTTTCAGTTAAGCACATTCTATCCTGCTTGTACAACACTCGCTTACAGCAATACCGGAACTGCTACGTGTTTTATAGAACTTTTTTCTATTAACTTTTTCTGTTATATAGACAACCCTATCAATTTCGTTCTTAAATTTCCTATTAACATACCACAAACCAACTGACGTTTATGTATCTTCTTCATTACATTTCTACCGCTAACGATGTGAATTTCCCAATTTAGGTGATTAAAACGGCTGACATGTGTTAAATTGTTTTTTCAATATTTGGAGTGTTTGATCGACTTGATTACCGTATTCTAAATGTCATGACTTTGTTTACGTACAGTAATTTTTATATTATATAAATTTTTAATGTTTGATATTTTTTCCATATACCCTTGAGATATGAAAAACACTTGTGATTTCAAAAACACAAAAATCATGGCACGAACTAACTAAAAGAAAATCAGAGAATACAGGGAAGCCATCGAGATTTACCGGATGTGGGAGGCAGCGGTTAACGACAGAAATGAAGACACTAAATTAGCGACAACTTGGAAATACCAAACTGACAGCTCACAAATTAACAAACAACATATGGCCACAACACACTCACCCCTACGGTCTAATCCTCTCACGGCAAAACAAAAATTACAAGGGAAACAAGATATAAAACGCGCGCCGTAGTTAAATCAACATCAGTACACCTTGAAAATGTTCCGGGATTACGGAACGAAACGTCGTCAATATAAACATCACATACATGGATGTACCCAAAAACCTACTACAAAAGATATTCACCGTAAAAGCCTTCCCACGAGCATATATATTATGCACTGCTGTAAAAATGAACAACAGTACATAAGAATAAATAAGTATTTCAGAAAAATCAAAGGTTTAAATTTAATAATACTTTGAACAGATTGTAAAATTATAAACAAAAACAAATTAATTATTCATAATAAACGTAGAGGTAATCTCAAGTATTGGAACTGTATGATACAGCACAGAATGAAGAAAATATATATTGACAATTATTATAATAAAATTAAAATAAACATTAAAATCAAAACTGAAGGGTAATAATATTATAATATAATAGATACAAATTAGAATGAATAATGTAAAAGTCAGATAAATGTATTTAATAATAATTAGTAAAATTATACATTTTTTAAGAGTAATATTATGAAAATATGTGACAAATTTAGTGAGATATCATTAAGGCCAGCTTAATTTGTTATAATTGAATTGTTTTTGAATGTAAAAAAATTTGTTTAATATAATTTTATTTTCAATATGATAAACATCAGAGAGAGAGCCTGTAATATTTAAATGAGTCTAATTTTAATACTAATAGAATACACATCTCAATGAGAGTTAAAGTAACTCAAATATTGTAATCTATCTTGGATCAATAGGCCAAAGAAATATAATTTACTTTGAATTTGTAACGAAGTGTATAAAATATTGGAATTAAAAGAAGTTTAAAAAAGAATACTACTATATTAAAGGTTTAATGTAAATTAGTCACCGTACCATCATCAAAAAGGAATTTATGATTAATTGATGTGATAATATTAAATTGGAATAAAAACAAAATCGATTGAAGGCTCATAATCCTATTCACACACACGAAGTAAAATTATTAACATAATTAAGATACGTAACACACGAAACTCTACGAAAACATAAATAATAAGAACAATAAATAATTAACACTCAAATCCACAAAGAAGAGAATAAAAAAATAAACGATTTTACTAGTAAACATTGGAACAAAATTTATGAAAAAGGCAAGACTGTTCAGAGCGACGTCTATGCTGGTGACCAATTGTAAATGAACTACAAGAGTCCGAGACTTGAACCCGTTGCAGTTTTGAAGAGCGGAGATTTAAACGATTCGCATGCCCACGGTATATTATCTTAAAATTATTTCTTCAAATTTTGTTAACTAGAGTTATTTGGTACTATTTAAAGAAATTAATTAATCATTCCCAATATTAAAAAATAAATAGAAATATTAGTAGTCTACCCTGAGATAAAGTTTTCATGATCATATATTTAACACAAACAACACTCCAAATATTATACCTATACTAAAATAAATAGACAACGTGTACTGATCGCCCAAATAAAAGGGCAATTAACATAGCATGCACAAATAAACAGTACTATATACATATATATATATATAACGAAATAATATATATATATATATAAAATGAAATGTGCTTAAAATATTAATTACTCTGCAAGTAAAATTATTATTGTATTTATCTCCTGACGCACGTTTCACTGATCACATCAGTATCATAAGAGAAATATAAAAACAACTGGATTGATTCAACTTCAATGTAAAAAAAAAACTAATAATCAAATTTAATATAAAAGAAATGATCAATTTAATTTAACTCAGCGATTGTTTTAATGTTTATTTACTCAATCAGCTGTTTTGTCGGTTATATTGAAAACAATTTTTTTTTAATATTTAATTTCTTTTTATAAATTTACGTTTTGTTCTTACTTGAGTTTGTTCTTTAATTAGTAAAGAAAATAGTAAGTAAATAGTAAAAAGTAAATAGTAAATTAATTAGTTATTACGTTAATAAATATTAAGATTTTACCCAATATTGATTTTTTTACTTTTCTTGTATGTTTTTAATTAATTTTTAATTATATATTATAACGGTAAGAACCTCTCTTAATGTTCTAATGTTATATTTTAATGAGCGTGTAATCGTAATAAATAACACTAGAAAGTTTTATTAAAATTCATGTAATTTTTTATTAACAATTTCTTATTTGGTTTTCGGTTTTAAACTCATTATTATTTTTACTTGCTTTTACGTGCGATTTGAACTTTTATATTACAAATAATTCTCTTATCTATCTTACGATTCCAAATTATCATAATTTTTATGTGCTTATTACGCATAATTCTTAATACTACCTTACACACAAACATGTTGTATAATGCTTTAATATAATACATTATTATCAATATTTCTACTGCTCTCAGCTAGCTCAATTATTATTTTATTTAATCTTTTAATTATCTAGTTCTTTTTTTTTGTATAACTACTAAATTCTCTTCATAACTGCATCTGCGTTATTTACTGTTACTTCCTCTAACGAGGTTATCATTTATTATTAATAATTATAGATTTTGAATTTACTGTTACTGCTAACTTTTATTGTTTAACAGTCTTCTCATATTATGGTACTTAATGTACAAACACAACACATTTACCATTACACAGTTATTTGAATCATCTTAGAATCTAATTGTCTATTGTTTTTCTCTTCTCTTTGATATTTAAAGTCTTTTGATTTCAAAGTCAGTTTCTTGTAAATACATGGTTATTTGTCACCTTGTTATTTGTGTGGTGCATCTGAAGCGTGTCCTCTTCGTCCTGGATACGAATGACCCTTATTGTCGTGGAAGTCCTGGAGTCGGTAGTCTTGGAGTCTTGTAGTCCCTCGTCACTGGATTCTTGTATTCTGCTTCATTGGATGCTCGTACTCTGGATCACTGGATTCTCGTACTATGCTGCATTAGCTGCTCGTACTCTGGATCACTGGATTCTCGAACTATGCTGCATTAGCTGCTCTGGCTCTGCTGCATTAGCTGCTCGTACTCTGCTGCATTGGCTGCTCGTACTCTGGATCACTGGATTCTCGTACTATGCTGCATTAGCTGCTCGTACTCTGGATCACTGGATTCTCGTACTATGCTGCATTAGCTGCTCTGGCTCTGCTGCATTAGCTGCTCGTACTCTGCTGCATTGGCTGCTCTGGCTGTCGATCAACTCTAGACTCTCTAGTAGTCGGACATAGTCTCCGGCTGCTACGATGGTCTGACGAGTAAGAGAGCGATGATTGCGCGTCCTCGTATTTATACCCAAGGCGCCGAAATCATGTCTCAACAATATTCTGCCTGTTCGCAATTGTCGAGCGCGTCACTTTTAATCCCGCTTTCTAATGACTCTTCATTTGCTCGTCTTCGCGAATTGCGAAGTCTTTGACACATTATACGATATTCCTTCGATCGGTAATTTTTAGGCGTTCATCATGCACAAAACCGTTCCTCTTTATCTTAATTACTCTAATTACTGTTAAATTTTAACTTCTTATCATTTCACTTTTTCTTCGTTTTGCACTATTTTTTATCTATGTGTTTGTGTTATTTTAACGCACATTTTGGTGTCTTCAGTTTTTCACTACTATGCACACAAGCCTAGGAATTAATTAAATACAATTAGTTTATATCGTTATCGAAAGAGTGGCGCCTTTCATGAATGAACCGGTCGTCACACACACACACACACACACACACACACACACACACTTACTTGTGTACACACATGCAGGGAGCAGCTGCTTTGCTCCCTGTCCTAAAACGCAAGTCAGGTGTTTCCATTACAATTTGTATTGCAGTCTGAATGATTATTATTATTCAAATGCCTTATTTATATCTTCTAATTGCTTATTTAAAATACTCAATGCAATGCACAGTACTCAACATAATTGTACTGTTGCAATATATATATATATATATATATATATATATATATTGTGCTGTAATTATCTGTCTGTTTGGTAATTGTCCCTCTGTTTCGGCGATAATTGCGCGCTGTCTAATTATTTTAATGTGTGTATAATGTTTAATGTGTTGTTTGTATTAAATATGTGATCATGAAGACTCTATCTCAGGGTAGACAACTAATATTTCTATTTAGGTTATTTAATATTTTAAGTAATTAATTATTTTCTTTAGTCAGTGCCAAATAACTATAGTTAACAAAATTGTAATAAATAATATTGAGATAATATACCGTATGAATGCTAATCGTTTGAATCCCCGCTCTTCCAAACTGCGCCGGCTTCAATTCTCGTACTGTTGTAGTTCACTTACACTTTGTCAACAGCGTAGAGGTCGCTCCGAACAGTATTAACCTTGTTCATAAAATTCATTCCACTGTTTGCTAGTAAAATATATTATTTTATCCTCTTCTTTGTGCATTTAAATGTTAATTAATTCTAGGTATTATTATTCGTGTTTTAGTAGAATTTCGGGTGTTACGTATCTTAATTATGTTAATTATTTCACTTCGTGTGTGTGAATTGGATGACTAGGCTTCATGCAAATTTGTTTTTATTCTAATTTGGGATTACAACACCGATTAGTAGTAGATTACCTTTTGATGATGGTACTGTGAATAATTTACATTAAACCTTTAATAGCATTCCTCATTAAACTTCTTTTAATCATAATATTTTACAAACTCCGTTACTAATTCAGAATAGGTTAGATTTCTTTGGCCTATTGTCCCAAGATTCTTTACAAGATTAGTTCCTTTCCTTTTAAATTACTTTTACAGTTCTCAATTCTTCTTATTAATTTATAATTGGGGCATAGCTCTCTCTCTGATACGTGTGTAGTGTAACACTTATTTCCAGACTTATTTTAAATATTACAGGATCTCTCTCTGTGATGGGTATAAGATTAAATATGAAATTAGGCTTTCTTCTTTTATTATTTATACAAATTTAATTCTTCTTAATAAATTTTCAATATGTTACATAAACTCTCACTGAGATGTATATTCTATTAATACTAAAATTCGACTTAATCAAATTTTTTCTCATTTAAAAACAATCAAATTATAACACTTCACATTGCCCTTGATGATACATCGTTAAATTTGTCACATACTTTCATAATACTCCTCTTAAACATCTATATAATGTTACTAATTATTATTATTACATTTCTCTGACTTTTTACATTATTCATCTTAATTTGTCTCTATTATATTATAATATTATTAACATTTGGTTTTATTTTAATGTTTATCTACTTTTATTATAATATTATTATCATTAATAGTACAACATATATTTTCTTCACTCTGTGCTGTATCATACAATTCCAATACCTTAGATTACCTCTATGTTTATCATTAATGATTAACTAGATTTTTGTTTACAATTTCACTGTTTATCCAAAAATATTACTAAAATCCCTATGAGTTTTCTTAAATAACTATTTTATTTTTATGTACTGTTGTCCATTTTTACAGCAGTACATAATATATATGTGCAATCATTTAGGAGGGGGCGCGCTCTTGACATTTAAAAGAGAATGAAGACATACCAGTTGAAAAAGTCGGTGTGATCCATTTTTAATAGCTCCAGCTCCATATGGAGTCAATTTGGACTTATAAAGTATGGAGTCTCGCCTTGCAAAGTACTATATTGTCTTATATGCATTTCGTCTATTTATTGTATTACTTTTCCTTCTAGTAGGCCTACGCCCTTATAAAATGAGAACGCCTAGTGTCAATTTAGTTTCTGGTATCGATTAATCTGGATATCGCTACCGCGTTAACAATAATATGTTCTAGCCTTCGTAATGAAGCACACACATACACACAATCTGACACAGATAAATGGCATTTCTCGACGGTTAATTATAACGATAGGCTACTTCTCGACGAGCAGCCATTATGCAAATTGAACCACCGCTGTAAGAAACACGGACGCCACTCTGACAGCCGCCGTGCCGTATCCGGACTTTATTGGCGCAAATTAAATTACATAATTAACTTGTTATACATATGTTGTCTGTTTCACATAAATGCAAAACGAGTAATTGCTAATCCACCACTGTGCTCACTTCCAGTTTACGCTTCCTTATCCACGACTGTTAATGAAGTTTGTATAATCGAATTATCCATTGATCAGCTAGTTTAATATCATCCGGAAAATACGGTTTTGTAATCACAAAAGCTCGATGATTTTCTGTACTACTCGTTTGAATCATGTCCGCTACTCGTGTAATTAGCCTATAACAGTTTTCCCTGCAATTAGTCTTGTTGTTTTCTCGTTTCATTAACACTTCATCGAATGATGTTTGTTCGTTTGTCTACTAGTTTTCACGTGATCTGAAAATTGTTCGATGAAACAAAAAACATTCGGTGAATTTCCATTATGTAAAGTATAGGTCTATATTAAACAGTTTTTTTTTCGTATCGGCCATGTAACGACCACATGCCAATTTCAATTCTTTACCCTTTGTTCTTTCCTTATTAATATTAAACAGTTTTTTTTTGCAATAATTATCTCAATTTGCCTAAAACAATTGGTATTTGCTTAGTTATGTTTCAGTCAGCACGGATAAGATAACTAATTTACAGTAAGAGAATTGTTCTACAGATTTTCGACAGAACAAGATACATTCTTCCTTTTCCCCTAATGCAAGTCTTACGTCTAAGCCAGAACAAGCTTTCGTTCCACTTTTTCTCTGGATCGATTTGATCTTCTCTTATCTTCTGATTTCTTGTGTTATGAGATTCTCATTTTCTGTTTCTCCTTCATTTAATTGATCTGCTCATTCCATCCTTGTCTTTTCCTTATTACTAATTTCCTGTATTGTCCATTCTTTGGTTGCCCAATCCCCCAAATGTGGAACATCACTTTAAAATTCTTTAGTATGATTCCCCTACCGTCTAATATCCCAGACACCAGTCGAGTTTCCCTACACAGAGTAGTGGAAAAGCCCTACCGGCAGTCTCGTAAATACAAGGAATGCGACCAAAAATCCACTGCCAGCACTAATACACGCAGATTCCTTTACCCTAATCACAGCAAAACTGCTAACCAGACGGCGAGATAAGTAGCCCACAAATCATCTGTAAAAGCTAGAGATAGCTGAAATTTATATTTATTTTTTTTTATCCCTGCTGTACAATGTTTACACTTTTCCGGGACCAAAGATTACAAACGTGATTGCATTCTCATCTTCGACTGCTGCTTGTCCATCCAAAGATCTTCTTCAATTTCTCGTTCCCTCAATGTAGTCTGAATTTCTTCTATCCAGGTGATAGGTGGTCTTCCTCTTTTGCTTCTTCCTGGTGGGGTCCATTCCATAACTCTCCTTGGCAATCTTTCCTTGTCCATTCTTTTCGTGTGTCCATACCATTGTGATTTTTTGTTTGGATAAAATCAACAATTGAAGTGTTTACATTCATTCTGTTCTTCATTTCTAATTTTCTCACGTCTGGATACTCTTAACGACCGTCTCCAAAAGTCCATCTCTGCTATCATTAATTTTGTTCTTCTGGGTATATTAGTAGTCAAAACTTCTGACCTGTAGGTAATGATACTTGTAACAACGGTTTTAAATATTTCGGTTTTAGTTTTTGCTCTATTTGCTTATCTCACAGGATTTCACTTAATGTACATATAGCCATCTTTCCCAAATTAATTCTGGATTGTATTTCTTTGTCTTGCTTCCCACTGACCATAATTTTTACCTCAAAATAGGCTACTTATATTACTCTGTATATGAAATCTTTCACAAATCTTCCTCCAATATCAAGTCTTGATTACAGTCACCAATTGCCATGTATTTCGTTGTATTCATATTTACTTTTAGTCACCATTTCCTGTATCAATTTTCTAGTCACGTACTCCAAGTCTTCAAAATCTTGAGCCAAAAGTAATTGATCATCAGCAAACTGTAATGATTAAACTGTATCACCATCAAATAAAATTTCCATTTTCCTGCACATTTTTTCCAAGTCCCTATTGCTTTCTTCGTATAAATTTTGAAAAGCGTGGGTGATAGACAACATCCTTGGCGTAAAAATTTGGTCATTTAAAGCCCTAATGCAAATTCCTTCCTATTTTTATTCTCGATATGGAATTGTTATAGAAATTTTGTATACCTTCCTTATGATAATGGGGTTGATATTAGTTGATCTTAAAGCTGTCCACAGATTGGCTAACGGTACATTGTCGTAGGCTTTTTTACACACGGCTATATACTTTTTTTTATTTTTATAAAATTGTTGTTTAACTTTTTACTCTAAGGATTACCTGGTCCAAATCATTGGGCCCTTAGCTAACGGTGGAACCAAATAACACTTGTCATCGGTGTGGCTGCAAAGAAGACTTCTAAACCTACCGCTGAGGTCTGGGTACCCTCAATTGGCCTGGACCTCTTGGCTTGGTCGCCTCAACTTTAAACATTTTCCACTGGCAAACCGGGTCTGATGGTGACCCGAATATAGTTGCAGGCGGCGGCTAGAACTCCGACTGTTAAACCTCCGTTTAAATCCCAAATCAGCTGACGTAGTGGGTCTGCCAAACCGCAGCTGCAAGTAGGAGTAAGGAGATTAGGAAGGGCAGGGCAGTTACACGCTGATCATTCCGGCTAAGCCGGTTGGGTCATTAGTAGCCTGCTAGGCCGGACGACCCTTAGCGCCCAATCGAGACAAAATATAACGCCTCGTACCAATCAGGAGGGGATCAATTAGGCATGTCCTTAGCATCAAAGTACCTTAGCCCTCAGAAGGGGTTAACTTGGACAAAGACTCGGGTTTGCGGCGTCCTGGTAGTCTCAGAGCACTCTTAAAGGCAGCCTCGTAACGAACGAAAACTGGTTCAGGCAGTGAGGTAAACATTTCTCTCTCTGTCTGTCTCTCTCCCTTCCTCTCTCTCTCGCTCTCTCTCTCCCTCTCTCTCTCCCTCTCTCTCTCTCTCACCCTCTCTCTCCTCTGTTACTACGGTCCCTGTAGAACCCTGGCCTGCAAAATGATTCTCCTCCCTTCTTCTATGTCCAGAAACTTACTCCTCCAAACTACCACTCGTATCTGCCTCAAGTCCCCTTCCACATCTTCACACCATCATCTCCCTCTCCTCTTATTCCCTCCGGCTTCATTTTCAGTGCCATTTTTGGGCCCCGATCACTTCTCATTCTCACCAACTGCCCCAACCATCTCAAACTTTGCGCTTTCAGTGCCGCAACTATATCCGCTTCTTCATAAAGGTCTCTTAGCTCACGATTCTTTCTTATCCTCCGCATCTCTTCGTCCCACACTGGTCCATAAATTCTTCTCAGAATTTTCCTCTCAAAAATACCAAGGTTTTAAATAAACATTTTTATCTAAAATAATAGTACTTCGTTTTCTTCTATCCTTGCCTATCGTCATATGCCGCATATCACTTATTTCTTTCGGCACCCATTCATAAAATTCAGATGCTTATATATTCTGGCGCAATGCTAAACCTATTCTATAATGCTACAATTCACTAACATTCTGGACCCTACAGGTTGCTTCGCTTTAAAACCATTATTTGTTTTTTCATCGTTGACATTTCCAGGCGTACTTTAAACATATTGTACGCATATACCACAGATTAAAACCCACGGTTTTACGTAGATTAAAAAAGCGGAGGGAAGAGAACAATTGCGTACTAAAAGTTTAATATTTTTATCTTTTGCTAACCCGCCCCTCGCTACTGTGTACATTTATTGGGGAGATTGAGCAAACAAACGGCAGACTCTCCTCATGGTCTGACCACTCTCCACTCTCGCTTCCCACTATCATTTAATAATGTGAATTGAAATCGAAAAGATCGTAAAAGTTAACTGCGCAACTCGACTAGTATGAAAGTACTGGATAAAAACAGGAGTTGTTGAAGGGTGTCGCAAAGCGGCCATGGCGTCGAGTATCTATGTGTACATTGTACAGGTAAATTTACGACAGCTATCATGAAGGCTGTGGCGTTTGTTTGACGACAACAGAACCGCGGTTTCCAAAGTAGACCGCATTAAGAAACAGTGACTCGTTAATTGAACCCATGACCCCGTCGGCGTAATAAAAACGTCTGCATTGCACGCGGGGACCGATAGACGTTTTTGTCATTTCCTTTGCTAATGGCATGCAAGGTGTAATAACCAAGAGTTTGTAACTGAGTCAATTAACTTTGTTTACTAAAGGTCGCTAAACTTTACCCTAAAGCATTTAAAGTGGCATTAGCAGCATTTAAAGTACAATATAAAAACGAAATTTCAAAAGAAAACTAAAACTGCATACGAATATGTAAAAAGCGGGCATGTACACATTTCTCAATTTTTTAAGAAGAATTTAATTTTAGAAGACGAACAAGAAATAATAAATTACAGTAGCTATAAATATCTAGGAACAGCAGTTACACATGATGGTAGTCTAGACAAAGCGATAAGAGACAGAAATAACTTGGGAAGAAATGAATAGCATTGCTGAAGAACTATTGTGGGACAAACAAATATCAAAACAAAATAAACATCGTATGTACAATGCAATTGTGAAACCAATTACGTCATACGGGTGTGAAATATGGCCAATAACACAAAGAACAGAAAAGTTATTGAAGGCTACTGAGATGGATTATTGGCGAACAGCGGCAAGGAGGTCAAAACTGGAAAAAGTAAGAAACTTCAGAATCCGGGAGATAATGGGGGATATATTTGTAATATATGGTAACCTATTGTAATCTATATTTGTAACCTTGGTGTTTACTTCTGCTTTAAAACTCTGTACTTCTCGCTCAGTCTGACTCCATCTTTCGTCAGCTTCTGTCATTTGTTGTTTGATTCTAGTTGTCTTTTCTTCTACTTTCTTGTTTATCGACACATTATTATCGTTTATCTTCTTGCTCAACTCTTCTTTCAACAACTTTATCTTTTCGTCTATCCTGTCCATATTTTTCTGATTAACCTCCCTTAGTTATTCTCTTAATAGTTGGTTATTCTCATCAATTTTCTTACTGGTTTCTTCCATTCTCTTATTGGTCTCTTCCAGTTTCTGGCTTATCTGACTTAATTCCTCATTCGACTGTTTATTGTCAGTTTTTATTTCCTCCATTTTCTCCTCTATCTTCTTAATATTTCCTCCGCCTTCTTACTATTTTCTTCCATTTTCTCCTCCATCTTCTTACTATTCTCCCTTAACTCTTCCTTCAATTGTTGGTTATCACTTTCCATCTTCTTACCCTTTTCTTCAATTTGGTTACTCAATTCTTCACTTGTCGATTTGAATTCTTTTTTTAAGGATTGGTTGTCCTCTTTCCTTTCCTTATTGGTTTCCTCCATTTTCTTACTCATGGATTTGTTATCCTCTCTCATTTCCATCATAAGCCTGAACATTTCTTGCATTGTCGCGTTCTCTGTTTATTTTGGTTTTCCCGGTTGTTCCTCTTCTTGTTGTGTGGGATGGTTCGGTTCCGCCGAAGGTAATATCATCTCCAAATCTTCCACTGGAGTCGCCTCCTTGTTCTCCATGTCTATCTCCTTTTCGGCTTCTGCCGCTCTTTTCCTTCACCGAGATTTCCTTCAAATAAACGTAACAGTAGATTAATTCCTCTTCTGTGATGCCGCTATTGGAATATCAACAAGTTATAGTGTTTAGTTTTAGTCCTCCACTGGATTTCGTTCGGTAATAGGTGTATAGTGTCGAATGGTTCTTTCCAATCAATTGCATGTTGTATGAGATTAAATTTATTATTCAATCGTGTCCATACGTAGTGACAGATAGATTTAGTGTTGTTTAATTTAGCTTTGTGGTTCCAATGACTGTTTTAATCGTATTCATTAATTTACTTTATATTCTTTATCCTTTTACAATTTCGTAATACATCTTAGTTCGAGTTGGTTAAAATTTCCATTTATTTGGCTTTTAAATATACTTTGACACGTCCGTTCTGCTTGGCGTTAAACAATCAACTAACTATATTTGTTTCTTTATATAGAAAATTCTGTAACATTTTGGTCTCATTTCTCATTGTTCATTATCAGCTGTTTTTCTAATTACCAAATAAATGAGATTTTTTATATTTTACTGGCTATAAATTATTTGTTTAGTACTTTTATGGAATTCTAATTACGTAACGATATTCTGCTGCGGTTATTTTATTTATATCCACCTTTCACAAAGTAGAGACACCGCCAATTATCTTATAGAAATTAATTTTGGATCGTTCTATAGAATGTCTCTTATAGAAGTTTCTGCCAATCGTCCCACAGATGAATCTAATTTTACTTAACATTTTCTCCACAATTTGAAGACCCCACGGAATATTATATACCAAGTACTGGAAATCCGGTCGCCTGCTGCGAACAGTAGTCGTCTACCACTACTGTCGACGTTCCTGTCCAGTATACTCATAATATTGTTACGACGGTCTCACGGATTGTTGTGTTCTTCTGTGGAAACGAAATACAGACACCAGTGAAGTCGCTAATTACGAACTTTAATTAGTCACAAATAACAATTTGAAGTCAACAAGGTACTCTGATACAATAATTGAAGTTAAATTTGTTCGCACGCAATAATAATGGTCAACAATTCGAGTTGCGCACGAAGTATACGACAGTAATCACTTTCAGCAACAACCACTGGATCCGCACTCTACAGTCTGGCCAGGTGTAACTAACTGAAAAGCCGGACGCTGTTCCTTATATAGATATCGCACATTTTCCAGAATAATTTTCCATCCTTTTGGCGGGGGGGCTTGAATACGACTGGCCTAGGATACGTTAAAGTAAAAATGTCAGACCCACCGAGAAGTCTAACGAGGAGGGCTTTCACTCGCAAAACGTGAAGGGAAATTCTACAAGGTAAAATTAGTAAAATTCAAAAAGATAAAATACAAGGAAATAAAAAGTAGGTATTTAAAAAAAAAAAAAAGTTACATTTAAATTTTGATTTTTCTTAATTAAGTAGTATAAATTTATGATACAAATGAACTCGGAAACACATTATATGAATAATTTAAAGTACGTCTGCACACAGTAAAATCATTATAATTTTCTGCACGATTCGTTTCAATAATATATAGGCTACTTTCAAAAACGGCGTAACATCAAACGATGTGGTTTTCACAGTATAAAAGGGAATATTTAGTATTTCATGCTGGCAACTCTGAAAGTAGCAACGGCTCGATGTATGTTTGAATTTGTGCGGGGAAAATAGTGTTTGGTCGTGAAATTGAGTTTTTGTTAGATCTCACTGATATATTTTTAACTTGTTTTTTGGAAAACCGTATTTTCCTACACTTGGGTACATACTGTACATGTCAGAAACTATGCTACGTAGGATATTTAAATTTTTAGGGCTAATGTAAACTACTCGTTCTAACTACTGAAGCAGAGTTGTAGAACTAGAGTGTGTGCTTTGGGTACTGTAAAAATAAATATTTATAAAGTTTCCTTGAAAAAATTTATAAAATTAAAATAAATACAGTAAAACCCTTTCGAACCTAACTAAAATGGGCGGAACTATTTCGGATTACTCATTTTTCGGATAATCCATGGAGCTGGTTTGTCTATGTTCACAGTTACAAACCGTAATTTTAACATGATAATGTTTTTAGGCTGGGGGTCGTTCCACAAAAATCGTCATCGAAAAACGTAACGCTTCCACACTTTCGATTCCCTACAGTCTAGAAATTTGATATGTAAACGCATCAAGACAGAAATAATCGCTGCTGACAAATGTTTTAGTGAGAATAAATTTGGTTTTACATGCTCTGTTTGTGATCGTCTGTGGTTTGGAAATGATTTACGTAATCCACCAAACGTAATCCACATTATACGTTTCAAAAGCCTAAAAACATTATCATGCTTCGATGTTTCGGTTGCGTCGAAATTCTTAGGTGCATAAATAGAGAGAGAGAGAGAGAGAGAGAGAGAGAGAGAGAGAGAGAGAGAGAGAGAGAGAGAGAGAGAGAGAGAGAGAGAGAGAGAGAGAGAGAGAGAGAGAGAGATTTCATTACATTATACTTTAATGAACAGTTACTTCACAGCGTTAGCGCGTTACAACGTCACGCCATCTCTTTAAAGTAAGGTATCTAGTGGTGTTGCTTGCTCAGCCTATTCCACGAAATGTAAACCTAACTATAAAAATAAAGCTGCTATGTAGAATCTGTCATGTATTAGGGAGACAATAAAATTAATTGATTAATAAAAATAAGAAATTATTCATACTTCCAAGGTTTCAAATCCGCCCTGTGCTATCACACGTTTTGTGTTTGTGTCGTGAACATCCTGGTCTGTGTCGTCTGCTTCAGGCTCTGATCTTATCACAGCTTCCACAACTTCTTGATCAGTGAATTCTAGTCCCACATCATCTGCCTCTAGCCATTCATTAATTTCACTTTCTTCTACTTCTTCACACCCTGGAAACTCTTTAGCCATTTCTACTAAGTTTTTGTAATTTCCTTCTTCTTCTTCTTCTTCTTCTTCTTCTTCTTCTTCTTCTTCTTCTTCTTCTTCTTCTTCTTCTTCTTCTTCTTCTTCTTCTTCTTCTTCTTCTTCTTCTTCTTCTTCTTCTTCTTCTTCATCTATCTTCTAGCATTTAATTTTTTTATTTGTTGGAATTTTTCTTCGATATCGTTTCTGTTAAACCGGGTTTTGGATAAACCGACTTCGGTTAAACAGGGTTTTACTGTACAATATTGTTATGATCACGAAAATTATGTACATCTGATTCAGTAGACATAATGTGCATACAGAAAACTAATTAAAAAAATTTCAAGATTCTATCTTATTCGATTTCAGAGAAAAATGTACCTAAATTTAGGCAATTTAACATCACCAGCATACGACCTGCCAACTCCCCTTAAATCAAACGAATTATTTGAAACAATAACCAGTCTTTTGTCGTAATGGATGACCCTCGTTCATATGTATATCGATAAGGAATCACAAAGCCGACAGAAAATCCGTGACTGATTCTAACTATATTATATTAAAACGAGATATGTTTGTCCCGCATCAACTCTATACCTGTACATATTAGAATGCGACGCAGAAATAAAACACACAGCTCCACAAAAACACATCTGCCTGGTTTCAATAATCTGCTAATATAAATATAAATTGAATTCTATGTATATGTCGTTTCGGCGTTTCAGTAAGCAGTAGCAATCCCAGCGTACCTCTGCCACCAACAAGAAGCGCACACTTGACTGAACATTTACCCAGCCGGTGTCTAAACTTGCTCTTTTGTATCGACAGTAGGTGTAGTGCACTTACATTAGAATTCGTAGAATCTAAGTGCAAGTGATACGGTCCTCCGCCCGCCCCTCTTTTACGAGCCAACCTGTTCTTGGAAGTTTAATTCCAGCAGTACGGGAAAAACCCTTTTAACATTGCGTTGCTTACAGAAGATTTTCGTTTGGAAACCTTGTGTAGGTAGTAGAGCTTAACGGGTGTGTGAATAACTTTTCATTTTTAAAGGAAAACCTTTCTGTTTCACTTAAGTATAAAAGTTTTCCACTCCTAATTTGACGTTCGTTCTTTTTTTTGGTTTGTTTCTGGAACACAAATAGATTTCATCTTGCACTACATTATTAATTTATTTAAAATGAATTAGCTCTCCTTGATTAACGTAGTAATTTACATAATAATACAACAACCAATGGAATATACAAAATTGGATGCCAAGATTGCAATAAATGTTACATAGGACAAACAAAAAACAACTGAAAAAACGTTATTTTGAACACCTAAACGCATACAAAAACCAAAAATATACACATCTAATTTGGCCACACATGCAATAAACACTGGACATGAATTCCCAGACATAACCAACATGACACTAATAAAACACATACCACACAGAGGCACCATAATGAACATTTGGGAAAATTTACAAATATACAAACATAAAACACAAAACCAACTAATATCTGAACAAATACAAAACATGACACAATTTTCAAAGCACTCAACATCGGAAATACCCAAATACTACTAATACATACACCACAATCACACACAATAATACCACTTTAAAATACCAGCGACCAACAAGAAACCAAAATAGCGTCCATCCAACACACAAATACTTCACCAGACGCAAGATTACGAAGGCTGAGGAACACCGGGGTTCTCGAAATATGTTCCTAATAAGGAAAGAAATATTTTGAGGTAATTCATTATAAAAATTAAATATATAATATATATATATATATATATATATATATATAATAACTTAACGGGTGTCTCTTCGTTAAACCTCTCTCCTTCTATTAGTGCCAATTTATTATGTATCTTATTTTAATATGTGTTATAATAATGTTAAGTATATCTCCTTTCCTCTCTATTTAATATAATTGTGTTATTGTGGGTGAAAATTATGTGTATAGGGTGTAATTCGAATTTTTCGCTCAAGCCTATTCTGTTTTGGAGAGAAGAGCAGAAATTTTTATTGTATTCTCCTCTCTTTAATACCTAAGCAGTCCGCGAATAGCGCTGTGGTTCCCAGACAACGGAAATTTGTAGGTTAACCCACCGCGTACGGTGATTATTGGTTACACTCTTTACTTATCTTATTTCTTGTTCACACTACACTAAATCTTATATAAATGAGAAGATATCGGGATTCTGAAATGATTCTTTATTAATATTTAATATTTCTTGTCCAACAAAGTTGTTTCTTTTACGTTAGATACAAAAGGCTATAAGTCAGAAGTAATCGATTATCGATCGGATTCAAGGTTTTATATTATTTTTAGTTATGATTTTATATTTCTTTAAATACAGGGCGTGAAGGTTCTTTCAACTGTTAGTAAGATCAGAAAATGCCTAAATAGGAATACAAGGTATTACAATATAGAGTTAAATTTTTATTAAATAATATTTAAAATAATTGTAGTTTACCGTCCGCTCGGCATCGTGACTCGATGAGGCCGTGTACAGATAACCCTTTCGTCTTGACAGCAACTGATCAGCATGCAGATATGTTTGCTCTCGTCCGCCTTCGTTCCAAGTTGAAAATAAAGTTTAATTCTTGGTCCTGGGATGATGCAGAAATACAGCTCCTTTTGTTCACCAATGTCCGAGTTTTGTGGTTACGTGCTTCGACGAAATTCGACTCCAACTACGTTTTTTCTATTCAATTGTGTAAACTGAAGTTCCAATATAATTTGGTGTTCATTTTCGTTTCGTTTACGTTATAGGATTATATCACTTTATGCAGGTAGTTATTTCTCTGGTTTTGTTAATTGATTAATTTAACATTTGTTCATTATCTGGAATTTTGCCATCAGAGTTCTTCCTTTATTTTTTGTTACTTTTGTGTATCGTTTTTATATTGTCCAATTATATAATATGGTTAAATGATAGTGGACCATATTATTGTGATTTATTATTCAGTTATTTAAATTTCTATGGACTTTGTATTTAAATTAATTCAAATCGTTTCTGATCGTCTTTTAACTAAACCGTCTTCGTTCATGTAAATTTATCCAATAATCAAATCAACAAATTCTATCTACTTTGTCGTCCCTAGCAACCATCTTTTTATTCTTATTCGATATTATGTTATATTATAATCATTTCATACAATGTTCTTCCACTCATCAAAATAATCCCTTTCTAAATTTCCATTATATCCGAATATAATTTTACTTACGGCTTGTTTACTAATTCTTATAAATTTTGCTGTCTTTTCCTCTTAGTCTGTTTATTTTACCAAATCTTATTTTTCTGTTACCAAACATTATCTATCGGTATCATTGCACTATGGCATTATAATAATTTATTTAATTTGAGTTTATTTATTTGTTATTATTAATTATTATTAACTTCTACTAACTCATTAGATTTTATTTAGTATTTGTTACTAATTTCTTTACCTAACCTTTCTGATCTGACTTACTATATAATGTTATTGGTTGTTAGGCCTATCATTATACCTTGATCTACTTCTGAATTTAACTTGTTACTATCTACAATATTATAGAATCTTTTATCTATTTATGACATGGTTGTATTAAACTCTTTTGTATCTCGTTAACAATTATAGCCCTTTTGGCCAAGTTTACAATTATAATCACCTTATTATCTAAGTACATGTATACAAATAATTAACTCTATAAAATCTAACAAAAGCTTTTTCATGACCTATGGATAACACATAAAATGAAATTAATTAGTAATCAATTACTGAGTTCAACAACAGCTCTACTATGGTAAATTGATAACACATAATATTTAATTACCTGGTATTCTATTAACAGAAAACTTTCACTTGCTAACACAAAATATAACATCACTATTATGATAACAATATAACATGATACAATTAATAACAAGTACTTTTGAGTAACTTAAGTCATACACCATTTACACATTCTCATCTACTTTAAAACATCAATTATTATGAAACAGTCAAAATTATTTTTTACATTATGTGTCAATGTCTGTTATTTACCTCTCACTGAACCTTGAGGTTTATTATTATTAACATTATTACTTGTTTATCTTTTTTACCTTGCATTCTTATTTTAATTAAACAATCATGGGTTGGGTTTCTGACCTTTTACAAGTGTGGAGAATTAATAAATTTTCTTGTCTATTCTAAATCTTATAATTTGATTTATGTAACGTCGAGGACCGTATTTCTGTTTCGTTACAATATATGTATATATATATATATATATATATATATGTATGTAAATTAGTGCAGAAAATAAGCAACGCATATATCGCATGTGCCACTGCGTTAATAAATTTGCAAGGCAGGCATTCATGTGTACATGAATTCGTGCAAAAGCACAAGTAATATTAATTATTCTGTAGGAAAAGTCACGTGTATATGTTTTAGGCTAATTGTTACTTTTGTTAATTTAGTTTTGTTATTTTGATAATAATCAATTTTTATACCATCTTAAGTTAGTACCAACGCAATTACACAAATTAAAAAATATGTTTATGCCAATTGCGTATATATGTGTATAGACCTACATATACGGATTGTTACGACGGTCTCACTGATCGTCGTATGGTACAGTGGAAAACAAAATACAAAACACCAATGAAATCACTAATAACCAGCTTTATTACAATTAATAATTTGTAATCAACAATATAGTCTCTTACAACAATTAAAGTAAAAATTGTCCACACGCAATAATAATGTCAACTGTAACCAATTCCACACTAATTTACACAACAATACTTCGCTACAATACTGCTACAAACACACGATCCGAGCTAAAGAAATCGCTCAAAACCACTGAACTGACAAGCCGGCTGATATGGGTTATTGTATTTATCGCAATCTTCCGCGAGCATCAGCAACTTCTCAATCGAGTTCGCCGTGCGAAGACGCACCCTGATTGAACGATACAATCGGGCCACTTCGACGAGGTCATATTCCTCGAGGAAGCATTTTACCTCGGCTAGAGCTGATGGGGATGTGGACGGCGAAGCAGAGGGGGCAGGATCGCTGCGGGCTGGATTCACTCGAGATGAGGTGTCTTTGGATGGGCGCTCGTTCCTTTCAGCTGCAGGACGGGGCTCTACTTTGGACTGCCGAGCAACCCCAGCACCGGAGCACTGTGTTGGCTTGTTCTTTGGTTTCTGGTCAGGGGAAGCGGGAGCAGCGTTTTTCTGTTTCTTCTGCTTCTGCTTCCTACTTTTAGGGGCGTAGCGAGCCTTGGGAGCGGGGGATTCAGACCTCTGCCAAGTGAGGTTCGCCGCAATTAATACAAAAGCGGCGCCCCTTAGTCGGGACCTTACAGTCTTTGGTCGGATGCGGTTTCCCGAACCTGACGCAGGCCACTGCGTTATGTCAACTGTCCGAGCAGTGCCCGAAGCGTTGGCAACGATGGCACTGAGGGACGTGGCTCGCCTCACGGCTCCTTTCTACTTTGATATTCAGACCGCAAAGACTGGTCAGTCCCAGCAGTCTGTCTGCCTGCTCCCCCTTCAGGATGATCACCCGGAGGAGGGGTAACTTGCGCCTGGGTCCGCTCACGGTATATAACCAAATACACTCTTTCACAGGGATGCCGAGTTGGCGGAGCTCGTCGGGGTTCGTGTCTTCGTCCAGGCCGCGAATGATTAGCCGGACGTGAGCTAAAGGTATCTCATTTGTAAAGGTATGAACTTGTAGTCCATTGGCCTGCAGGAATAAGTAAACGGCTCTGTACTTCTCGTCCGTCGCGCAGCAGACGCGAAGACTGTCTCTCCCGCGAAGAGACTTCTGCACGTCCGCCGAGAGGCGAACTCCGAGCCGGAGGCGTCGGGAAAAGTCAACGATGTTTTTGACGCCGTTGACGAACAAGGGCGGCTCCGAAGGGATGGAGCATCGAAAGGCTCCGAGTCTTCGGGGAGCGGAGTTTCCTCCGTTTTCCACTTTTCCTTTTTAGATGCCACAACTGTAATTTCAGACTCAGACGTGGGCTGGTACGCAGTAAACGTCTGGGCGGGAGTAACCCCAGTAACAGCGTTGGACTCGGTCGAAACCGATTGGCGGCCCTGAGAAGGACCGCTGCACGATCCGACCGAGTCAGGGACAGGGTCGGGGCGGACCAGTCCGCCGCCCGGCCGCAACGCGACGGTCGCCCATCGCGTCTTGGCAGAGATACTCGGGCCGAAGCCCTCCTACGGGAATTGTAAACCTGCTCAGCGCCGGTATTGGAGGCCGTACCACGCTGGGTGAAGCGACCGACCGCTATCGGCAGGGACCTAACTATTTAACCTACGAAGCTAAGCGAGCGGTGCCACCAAAAGCCGCGGAAAAACAGTAAAAAGGCTTACCTCGAAGTGGTCTCCCGACGTAATCCCAATTACAGGTCCACCGGTCCGGAGCGTCGCGAAAACCGGAGCACCACACAGCACTATACACTGGTTCACTGCACTTGCCGCTTTTTTGCTTCGGGAGGCACACTACACTGGTCGCACACCAACCGACACCAGACCGCGAACGGCTACTGCCGCCAAGAGACACGCGCACGAACACTACCGCGCACACAAGTCGAAGCAACCGATCCACAGTGTTGTCGTCTGCTGCCACGCGGCCCTAACAAGGAGCGTCGATGGCGGTCGCACGACCCAATAGATACGTGGCTGCAGCTTGCTTGGCTTCGCTCTTCACTTGTTACTGGACCGGCACTGCAAATGATCCAGTAGTTTTCAACACCTTCAGTCGATGATGACCTTACTGCCGGCGCAAGCTAGGGCGGGAGTTCCTACCGCCAACAACGTTCCACGAAAGAGTCCGCTACGTACGTCAATAGAGGGAAAATGGAGTGATGACTTCGCGCTGCCCGTATTTGGCAGACGCGTCCTAGTATGATCTTTAGTCTTCCCAATAATAAACAATACTACGCAAAGACAATGTTTCGCAACTTATTGAAGACGTTCAATAAAATTCGATGAGTGAGATCAACGCAATACCGAAAAGTGCATCCGAGAAATGTTTTGAAAAATTGAGAATACCGTTAGCATAATCATGTCATAACCGAGTGAGTCTACTTCGATGCGAGCAATCAAATTATAAATGAATCAAGCAATAGTTGAAACAAAAATGCAAAACTTTCAAATTAAACCTTGTGTATTTAATTTATGGTCTATGGACATCCTGTAGAACAAGTATCACATTTTTGCTATTTATAATCGGATGTCAGCTATCTAAAAGGACATGGTATAGAAAGAAAACTTCAGAGATTTGAATACATAGGGGGCACGATAAATAGCACGTTGGGAAATACAACGCGTAAGGAGACAAGATTGAAGTTATATAAAACCATGGTTGTCCCAATTCTGATGTACGGCAGGGAGACCTGGGTTCCTTCAAAGCTAGATAGATCAAAGATTCAGGCAGCTGAAATGCGCTTTCTGAGAAGAGTCAAGGACTGTACACGATTAGATAGAATAGGTAATGACGACGTCCGGAATGCGCTAAACATCTACAATTTGAATCATCGAATAGATGATTACAAACGGAAATGGCGGGAACACATCGACCGCATGGACAAATGTAGACTAACACAACAAATAAGATCTTATAAACCAACGGGCAAGCGTAACGTTGGAAGACCTTTTTCAAGATGGGACCAACTATGACATTGTGGAGACGGAACAGGCATTTCTGCCTATACCATGAAGTGTAGAAGAAGAAGAAGAAGAAGAAGATATTTAATTTAACGATATAAAAAAAATTATTTCGATGAAATAGCTGTAGTAGAATATGAATAAATAATAAAATTAGGCCAAAAGGACTATGGAAAGGGAAGTGAAGACAACATTAATTTTTACATTAAGTGGTGTTCGCAGCGCGGTACGTGTTATTTTGTGTACGTGTCACGTAATGAACCACATAACCTGATTAGTGTAATGCAGCAGCTACTACGGTAACTAACTAGAGAGTTAGTTATAACTATCTGATTGTTATTAGTCATTATACATATCAGCTGCTGATGAATTAATCACGACCGTCGCGAGACTTTGCAATTATCAATTAGCGCCTCCTGTTTGCTATGCAAATAACTACTGCTTTAACACAAGTCGTACACCGCGCGTGCTCGCGCGCGCACACACACACACACACACACACACAAACGTGTAGTTCCTATAATACCGTGCTGACACCGTGTAACACTCGACATAATTCCAGTTCGGTTTACAGAAACCTACGATGTCAATTTCGTATTTAAATCTCTATCCTTCTTGATCGTTCCCCGAGCCATTTTTAAAGTCGTCCTCCCTTATTATCTTTGTCTATGCCTCCTCTTTAACTTTACTTAGGCTGTTTGTTTCTGATATCACTTTTAATTCCGGAGAATTTCACTTTTCCGCGCTCTTATTATCGATTCGCTTTTTGACCTTCCCGCTGTCAGGCTCAAAATTTCGTTTGCCGTAGCTCTATGTAAAAAATAACTTTTCTGAGTTGTGTTTAAATTATGATCATAAATATTATTTTTTACCATCTTGCTAGCTATGGTTTTAATGAAACATCATCTCATGGTTTTCTCTGTTTTCTCGTTTATTTTTTTAGTAATTTTTATAGTATTTTTAGTAATTGTTACACTTTGAGTACGTTTTTTTATTCTTTTTTCAAATAGTTTTTGTTTGTGTACTTTGGTGTGACGGTCTTGTTTTCCTTAAAACTTTTCGAATTTCTTAATCCTCTTCCGTTCAGAACTATTGTTTTCTAAGCTTTCTTCTCCAAGACTGTATATTTCTAGTGCTGATTCTTTTAATGTCTATAACACAAGAATGTTTGCCCTAGAGGTTGGTCAAATGTGTTAAAACATTTTTTTGTTAATGCGTGAGTATTCATTTTGTCAAGTTTGTGAGAAATTCTACCTCATGTTTCCGGGTAGCGGACAAAAGTTTTCAATTCCCAGATACCAGTTTTTTTGTTTTATTTCTTCTATTCCCCTTTATTTTTATATCCAAGAACGTTACTGAGTATTTTTCTTTTTATTTCTACTTTTTCAGTTTCTCCTTTGTGAATTAAAACGTAACATTCTGTTGTGTAAAGGGATTCTCGTTTTTGTGTAATGTATTATATTGTTGTATTGTACTGTACAGTATTGTAATTGTTTTGTCGATACCGGTTGCTTTGTTTTAAGGATCTTTCGTTAATTTAAAAGATAATTCCGATTTCAAGGTCACGTATTAATTGTATGCTTCTGTAAACTATTGTGTTGCATTATTTTAACAAGGTCCCAAACATGTTTGCTATCATCATTATGTTATTATTATTATTACTATTATTATTATTTTTACTATTTATTTATTGTAGTTATGGTACATATTGTGGCATCTGTCCCGCTTAGACCACTATTTCAATCAAAACGAACCGGTAATTGGTAACTAAATACTTCATGATCAGTATTTGTATTTCGTGACGAATGTCTTGCTTCTTCTTCACCTCCTCGCAGTCCTAAGAACGTCTTTAGTTCAACCCTAATAACTTTATGTAAAGTTACTAACCTTACGTCTAATTCAATTATCAATAAATAAAAGAGCACATACATGACAATAATAACGGAGTATACATTAAACATTCTTTTTAATCTGAGGACCACATGCCAATTTCAATTCTTTATTCCTTGTTCATTTCTTTTTCTCCAATATATTTTAATCTACTCACTATCTTCTCTTCCTGTCTTCAGTCCACTTTGAACCTGCGTTTTTCTCTCCCCTACCATGGACTCCTTCCACTTTTAACATTTTTGCCCAAAAAAAATTGTCTTTCAGTTGCTTCTTCTGCGTTTATATTACTTTATTCTAAATCCTTTTTGACTTCTTTAATTTAACTTGATGTTAACTTCTTTTCGCACAGATATTTTAAGACCTGTTTTGTTAACTTGTTGTCGTCCATTCTACATAAATGTAAACATTCTCGTTTATTATTAGTTAAATTAAAATTAGTTATTATTTATTTATTTTATATTTATAATTAGTTTTAGTATAAAGGTAATAAAATAAGACATTTCTTAACTTTGAATCTCTTCTCCCTTCTTGCACGCCCCTTTGCCAAATTTTACTCACAATGGATCGCTTTCCTTTAAAACTAATCATAACTTTATTCACACACCAAACTGGTGTTTTTGTGATTGTGCGTATAAGTGTGCGACACACACACACAAACACATACGAGGAACGAAGTCAATTAATAAACGCACACAGTGAAACGAGTGTGTTTGCGACGACGATATTGTTATCACTGTGTAGAGGACTTTGCTCCCGTGGAACAGATGACGGGGTAAACCGGGAAACCGCTTGTCCAGCTGAATTTAATCTACTGCTTTGTTACTAGTCAGCAAACGTAGAGAGACTTAATGGATGGCCACTCTTGACGCGTCTGAACTCACATCTTCATTCAACGCTTCAATTAATTGGCAAACAACTTTGGAATTATATGTGTTATCTATCTGAAAATAATGGTACATATCTCTACATAAAACAAAGTAATAGCTTTTAGAGGGTAGTATCCAGTAAGGACAAATATGTCTTATGCAGACGACGTTATTCTAATAACGAAAAATGGAAATGACTTACAAAGGCTTGTGTATAATTTTGTCAAATCATGGCAGAAATATGGTGCTAGTCACTGATATCCTTAGTATATAAACGTTTTTTCCAACGGATGAGTTACTAGCCCATCGCCTCAACCTCCGACTTGGAGGACCAGGGACTCTTCTGTAGGGGTTACTATTCCTTAGCCGATTTGTTCCAGTTTTCAGGCACCGGAAACCCCCCTTTTACCCTCTTCCGTTAGCTACACAACGTAGACCCATTGTACGCCAATGGGTGTACAATAGCACCCATGTGGGTATAGTAAGCACCATACATCAATTAAACTCACTTTTATGGTCCACCATATTCGGGCTTCCGACAAAGATCAATATTTATAAGGCCATTGTTGAACCAATTACCACCTATGGGTCAGAATGTTGGACAATAAACGAAAAGAACCGCAGGAAGATTGAAGCTGTAGACATGGACTATCTTAGACGAGCTTCCAGAGTTTCCCGTCTGGAAATTGTAAGGAATGACGTAATAAGGGAAAGAAAAAATAGAAAAGAAACTGTAACAGAAGATATAAAACGTAAACAGCTTTCCTGGTATGGACACCTAATGAGAAAGAGTGAAGAAAGAATACCTGTGGGTGTGTTCAAATACAGACCTAGCAACAGAAGGAAAAGAGGCAGACGTAGATTAAAATGGATAGAAGGGATCGGAAGGAGTGTGGAAGAAAAGAATCTTAAGAACGAAGGTACACAGAATAAGTTGATATGGAAACTGCGATGCGGGATGCGGCAGTAGCTGTAAGATCCCCGAAAAAAAAAAAAAAAAAAAAAAAAAAAAGGGCAGAAATATAACATGAAGGTAGCGGAAAAGAAAATAAAGTCAATTACAATTTTACACGACACATTAAGTTGTAAGCTTGTGATAAATGACACAATAATATAACTACTAATGGCAGATAGACTACTTAGGAATAAGGCTTACAAGTAACAATAGGACAGATGAAGAAATAAAACATCATTTGATGAAAGCAAAAAGAATTTCTGGATGCGTGAGTAGCCTTATATGGAATAATAAATACGTCACACAAAAAGCAAAAACTAGAGTTTACAAAAGCACAATACGACCAACGCATCAAGCCAGGATTTACAGCAACAACTCAGAGAAAACGGCAAACTACATAAATGACTATATTACGGAGGGTACTAGGAAAGACAAGGTACGATAGGTTGCCAATCAATAGTGTAAGAGAAACGTATAATGTAACAGATATTACTTCTTGGATTGCGGAAAGAAGAAGGATGTGGAGTGAACACGTATCAAGAATGGATGACACAAGGCTAGTGAAAAAGGCAAGAGATAGCCAACCAAACACCAAGAGGAGCACCGGTCTGCCAAGGAAGAGGTGGAGTGACAGCAATTAGGACAGTTGTTGTAGAATAGGACAGAGTCTTAACAAGGAAGTTAAAGAAGAAGAAGAAGAAGAAGAAGAAGAAGAAGAAGAAGAAGAAGAAGAAGAAGAAGAAGAAGAAGAAGACTTATTGACAAGCCAGTTGCGCGTGTTGAAATAAGTCTTATAAATATGTGTAAATACGAAAGAAATTATATTGTTTGTAATTTAATAAAATTGAGTTTTCTTCATAATGTCAATCACTTAACATTTGATAAATAATATATTTATTTTTTCACGGCTCGATTTGCTCGTCTACCCGCACGTACGCGGACAAATAATACGTAAGTCTTCTCTGGCATACCCGGGCCAGATAAGTAACACGGGCACACAATATACTACACACATAAACAACACTCTTCCCCCCCGCACTGCTTGCCCCCGGGGGTGGGTTAAAGGTTTGCTAATATCTCTCTGGCTGGCGGGGGGCGTGAGTTCTATCACGGCCTGAGGCCGCAACAGGTCTATGACCTAATGCCTGAAAGTGAAGATGATGATAATAATATATTTATTTGAAGTATAAAAACAATTACGCACGAGTCATAAAACTAAGACAGAGCCTAATAATCTAGCCTTGTCATTTGAGCCTAGACAAACTAACCTTTAAAAGGTTCTCTGCGTCATGACCCCTGTAGTCTAATATCTCTATGGTTTGGACCATCGTCTTTGCACAGAAAAACTGGCAATTTATCAACTTGAATTCGGAAAAATAGAAAGAGTTTATTAGTAGAGTTTGCATAAAAAATAACGTACGAGTGGCGGCGATAAGTATCACAGTCGCAAGTAACTCGCAAATTAAAAGGGGTAGTCAAATGAAACAAATATGGAATAAAAGTACATTTTATTTGCTACAAACACTTACATGTATTTTTCCACATAGTCAACACTTACAGCAACACATTTCTCCCAACGGTGAACCAGTTGTCTCATCAAGTCAAAGAAGAATGCCGATGGTCTGTACTTGATTGACGACTTCACTGCGTCTTTCGTTTCATCATCTGTGGTCAAATGAATACCTTTAATAGCCTATCCCTCTTTAAATGCGGAAAAAAGTGAAAACCACAGGGCGCCAAATCTGGTGATTATGGAGGGTGTGGTTTATTTCACAGTTTGTGTGGCACCCATTAAATTTCTGTTTTAACGCGTACTATACGTTCTGAAAACATTCTTCGGACAACATCCCACTGAACTAAACAAATGCCTACAGTGGCAACAGAATAGCGAAGGCAAGACAGGTTGGCGTCATCGAAAATGATAAGCTGCAGTTGGTGAATTCTAATTGTGACAGCGCCGAGGTCACGTGGTCAAGACATCTGTCTGCCATTTTACCAACGGGACAGTATGATTGGCGCGTACAGTCAGTACTAGCGTTTTAAGGACATATTTATCACTTGAAAGGGATTCTCATTGTATACGCGCGTTATGAGTGCATAAGCTATACGTTGTAATATGCTTTTTCATTGTCATGATGACATGGAAATCCAGTAGTATAAGTCTAGTATTAAACAAGTTAAAATTAAAATCTGAAGAGTTAACTTTTTGTATTGCAGCCCGTTAATAACGGAAACCTTGAACAAGTGTTCATGGGCATAATATAGTCTCTAACCTCACACAATAACTTCAATTAAGTCCGCCTTTGACAGCCTTTTGCTCGCACAAAGGTATAGAAGGACTTTAATAGGTTAGGTTTTCTAATAACATTTGACCACCGTTGTGGACAACATCGAACAAAGTAACTTCTATTAAAGCTATCTTTTCTGTACGCAACCGTTTGTAGCTTAGTAGGGACAAACAGTTTACTACTGTTGTCGGTTCGTCGAACTAGAAAAGCCTGAGTTTACACGAGTCATCGTAAGAGTAAATACACAGTTTAAATTATCAGTCTACGTTTATGAAATTAGAGAACAGGTTACCATCAAGACGCTGTTAAAGCCGACTTAGATGTGTTGTTACAAAGACTGCTTGCTCAATTATCACAGTTTTTAATCGCTGAAACACGATGAGTAAAAATTGTGTTTCAATATTTAAAGAACAAATACGAGGAGGGTTTGAAAAGTTTCCGGTCTAATATGGAAAGGAGTCGGATAGATCAGTACAATTGGAGTATGTGATTAAGTGATTCTTTCATGTACTTCAGTTGCAATTTAAACACCGTGGTGTAGATACTCTTTCTATTGTTGTATATATTGTTGTATCGTGTGGTTGCTTCACGCGCATTGTTGATTCAGCCGATTTTGTGATCCGTTTGGTGACTTTGGATGAAACGTGATTCCGCCACTACGATCCAGAAATCAAACAGCAGTCAATGCAGTGCCGACAAACGGGTTCACCAAGGCACAGGAAATTTCGAAATCAGAAATCCGCTTGAAAATCGATGGTAATTGTGATTTGGATTGCCGAAGGAATCATCCACATCGACTGTATTCAGCGAGGGTTCACAGTGAATGCTAACTAGTACTGCGATGTTCTGGATAAATTTCATGTAACCGTCCGAAAAAGCTTCATATTTCTACAGGACAACGCTCCATGTCACAAGGCGCTATGTAGACATTGGATTAGCTAGGCTATGAAGTGATTGACCATCCCTCTTTTTCTCTGGACTTAGCTCCGTTGGCTTTTATCTGTTCCCAAAATTGAAAATTGACTTGAAAGGAACACATTTTGCAAATAATGATGCTGTCATCGACGCTGTTAACACATCAAAGTTTGTTCAACTCATCTGGTCCAAATAATTCTGAGTACTTTCCACAGAATAGGATTACTACCACACCACGTGACCTGGTTATTCAGTTTATTGATATTAAAAGCAGATTATCGTCCCAAATATCAGTCAAACGGGAGTGAAAACGATAAGATAATTGAAGTTTAAAAATGGTAGCAACGCGCTTAATCAAAGTGATAAATATATGAAGTTTTTTAGTCACATGTCAAACTCTTGAGGGTTTGAAACTCTGATTCCCCACACCACTGTCGCTACAAAATGACCGGATATCCATTTCAGGTGTCCTGTTAACCCATGTTTTTGATTCTGTGCACAGATTTCTGGATAAATATATACTGATATGAAGCAAATGAAGTGACGAAAATCACAAGAATGAATGGAACGATTTGGAGAACGTTGAGAAATAAATCTAGGGGGATTAAACCCAAATAATAATTTATAAAACAATGGCAATACCTACAGTACTGTATGGTTCTGAAACTTGGGACATAAGGAAAAAAGATGAACAGAAGATACAAACAGCAGAAATGAAATTTCTGAGACCATTTGAAAGATGTAATAGACGAGATCATGTAAGAAATAATGAGATAAGAAGTGATTTAGATATTTTTACAGTTAATGAAAGAATTTAAAGAATATAGAATAAAATAGATTCAACACATGAATAGAATGGAAGAAAGTAGGACCGAAGATGGCGAAAGATTACAACCCTTGAGGCAGAAGAAAAGTTGATAGACCTAAGAAAAGGTGAACTGTGGAATAGGAACAGGGCGCTAAAGCTTAAACCCGTTAAGAAGGTGATAATGATAATGATCATCATGATGATGATATGAAGTACTATAAACAACAATGGATAAATAAATGTGAGACGTTTATATCATATGTAAATGTAGGTATATGTGTGTGCCTGCTTGCGCTAATGAGACACACATTCACACGCAAGCGCGAGAGCGAGCAAACGCACACACACATAATAAAGAGAAATTCAGCTAACAAACGCATGCCAAATGACTGTGTTTAAGTTGTGTTTGCAACGGCAAGCCTTATCACAGTGTAGAGGGCTTTGCTCCCGTGGAACTGGGGATAGGGGATGAAACCACAAAACCGCTTGTCCAAGCAGAGATTAATCTATTGCTTCTGTAACTAGTTAGGAAAGTGGAGGCAACCTCCTTTACCACATCTGACGCGTGTAAACGTACTTCTTTATTTAACGGCTCAATTAGAGTATCATTGTAGTCATAACATAACAGTTTATTCATCATAATTATAAATAGATTGCAGTTTACATTCTATGTAAATTCGTTTACAGTATTTGACATTATACTAGTCCAATCGATTAGCAAATTGTTCATCATCAACCGTGGCTCTACAGCCCTTGGTGGGTCTCGGCCTGCTCTGAGGTGGGTCTCGGTGTCCATTCTTCCCTATCGCGTGCTTTGGCTTTCCAGTGTCTTATGTTTGAATCTACTTCGGGGTCTTCCCCTTGTTCTACTACCCGTTGGATTCTGCTAGAAAATATTTTTAGAAGCTGTCCTTCCTCATTCTCTCTGTGTGACCGACCCACCTTTGCCCTGTATATTTTGATTATCCTATCCGGTTCTTTGTAAAGATGGTATAGTTCATAATTGTAGCGCCTGCGTTACATTCCATTTTCTTGTACTCCTCTAAATATTGTTCTTAGAATCCGTTTTTCAAAGCAACCTAGAAACCTCTTGTTATTTTTTGTCATCGTCCAGTTTTCTGAAGCATATGTCAGCATTACTCTGATAAGTGTTTTGTAAATTTTGCATTTAGTGCTTCTTGAGATGAAGCTACATGCCGGAGCTTTTTTAATCAACAATGGAAAATTATTCTTGAACATCTGCGGGACCTATATAAGCAACAGGGGCCGGCAACACCTGGCGAGATTGTAGAGTACGGATCAAGTGACTGTGGAAAGTGATTCTCTCTTCTGATAGTTCCTATCCGTCTCGGATGTCGGATATCATACAGATTATTTTAACTTTCTGTACTGCTGCACGGAATAAGTCAGTTGTATACATGCCAAACCAGATCCTTAAATTCCTCAGCCGTGAGATTCTCGGTCGCCCAACTCCTTTCTTTCCAACTACTTTTCAATGTATTATGCACTGCAATAATAAGTAAAATCTCTGTTCATTTCTCATGAGATGTCCCAGAAACTGAAGCATTCTTATCTTCGCGGAAAGTGATTGCTGTGTTATAATTAGTGCGAAACTCTTAATAGTTGACATTAATATCGCTTGTGGTCAAATTTAACTTGAATCATTTTATGAGAGTAGCTTTTTGATTACACATTGTTATTTGTGACTAATTAAGCTGGTAATTAGTGACTTCATTGGCGTCTGTATTTTGTTTCCACTGTACAATATGACGATCCGTGAAACCGACGTAACAATATGTTCAAAGGATATCCATTGTTTAACTGTGCATTACCTGCTACAACAGACAAATTTTTAAACCACTGAATCGTGAGTACTATACAGAATGAATGTACATTTTTATTAGATGATAATTTTAGAACTAGATTTTTTTTAGATTATGAGTAGAACTAGCTCACATTTTTAACAAAGTATATTTATTATAAGGCAAATTTTATTATTATATATTTCTCGAATATTAGAAAAATAACAAAACCCTGAATATTCTGCTTTAGTTTATTATGATAACAATTATTTAAAGCAGGTTTTCTTACAATTTTCTTCATGACATTTTTTCTCCTGCCTTTTTTTTGGGGGGGAGGCGGTTCAATCTTAAAAAGTATAAGCGTCGTCGTTAGTAAAATTTTGGATTCGCATGCCAAATGTTACGAAATCGGTTAAGGAACTCAAAAGTTATTTTGAGGCACACCAAACTGACAGATATATAGACAGACACATAAAAACTTTTTTTTTCCATAATAAATTCATGTTTATATTTATATTTACCTAAGAAAATAAGAAACATTGACAACATCAAATCAAATTACACCCGACACCTGACTTCACACAATCATAATTACACAGATTTTAGTTCCAATTTAATACCGTTACATGTGTGTAAGAAGGGCCGTTTCATGAATGGCTTGGAGGAATTTGAAATTTACAGTGCATATGCAAACCCAAGGGGTCGCGATATCGTGTTAAATGACCACCTGAACTTTGTATCCAACCGATTGTACGATACCGCCTTGAGTCTGCTCGCTGAGGCTACGATAAGGTAGCAACCGCTCAGCGGCAGAATGAACTTGAACGGGTGCGCACCCAAATCCGCGTACGGTTCATATGCAAATTTTGACATTTTAACTTCTTAACGATCTCGCAAGAGTGATAGTTTTAACTTTTTAATATCTGATGATGGAGCATAAGCTCTGAAACGCGTCATAGACGAAGCACAAGAAATCACACGGCGGATAATTTAAGGTAAATAATTTATTAAAGATAAAAACTGTCAAGTAAAACTAACTTTGTCGAGCTTATTTGCTAAACTGCTAAATGTCATGTTCTGGACGAGGCCTTTCAGTGTTTCCACCATTTTCAAGTCCAAAACTACGGCTTTTAAGTGTTTAGGTGGAAACACTGAAATGCCTCGTCCAGGAAATGACGTTTAGCAGTCTAGCAAATAAGCACGACGAAGTTGCAGTGACAGAGACTGCTAATTCAAATAACAAGGTCAAGTACGTCACTTTTATACCAAGAGTCCATGTCTCACCAGCATACAGGAATGTGGGGCAACCACTGTTTTGTAAAATTTCATTCGGGAATCCTTCCATGTTTTCTTTTTCAGGTACCTATGAATCGTTCCACAGATGGTCTAAAATCCGTTATCTTACTATTCCAATCAATGTCAGTTCTATATGAGATATTACAACCCAGTTAATTAAAATGGCTAACCTGGTCCAAAATCTGATTATTCACGACTATCTAGTTATTATAGGAAAGTTTATAAAATTAAAATAAACATAAATATTTTTGTGGATATGGAAATTAAATAACTCTGTTTCAGTAGACATATAAAACACACGCAAAAAATATTCAAGGTCATATCTTATTCGACTTCAGAAAAAAATTTCTGGCGTAACTAAATTTGAGGCAATTTAAATTAGCAGCATAGGACCTACCGGTTCCCCTTAAACAAAATACGATGCTTCAATAATTCTTGAAGACACCGTACACAGAAAAATTTGTATTTAATCATGTGTTAATCATAAGTCTTTCCGCTAAAAGAAATATTTATTTTTCAGGTACCTATGAATCATTCCACAGATGCGTCTAAATTCCGTTAGCTTACTATCCCAATCAATATGGGTTCTATATGGGATAAGACAATGCAGGTAATTAAAAATGACTAACCTGATCTAAAATTTGATTATTCACGACTAACTTATTTCTTATATGGCACTTGGCGGATCCGCATGAATCTTGAACTTGATACATTAATAAACAGCGAAAACAGAGTAAAGTTTATTAAGTCATAGAGAATTAGATGGCTAGAACATATTTATAGAATAGAGAAGACCAGAAATACGAGAGCTATCGCAGAATTGAAACCCTTGGAGCTTAGGCCCAGAGAAAGACCGAGAAAGAGGTGGATGGAGTGTGTTGAGGAGGACCTGCGAACCATGGGGATCAGAGAATAGAAGATTGTTGCTGAGAACAGAAAGGAACGGTTACGGTTGTTGAAGAGGCCAAATCTCATAGAGGGATGTTGAGCCAGAGAAAGAAGAAGAAGAAGAAGAAGAAGAAGAAGAAGAAGAAGAAGAAGAAGAAGAACTTAGTCCTTATAGGATACTTGCGAAAATAATTTTATACGCTTTAATATTGGACATACTGGACCTAAATTGTAATGTGTTAATTTTCTATGCTGGGACACCCTTACAATGAGAGACTCAGACACGTGTTTACATACGATTTATAGTGTCTGCACTTACACAATAACATCAATTAACTGCAGCTTTAATAGCATTTCGTTTACACAAAGGCTGACAGTGTTAATAGGTCAGGTTTTCTAATCTCATGTGGTCACCGTTGTGGACAGTATTGGACAAAGCAATTTCCATTAAAATTGTCTTTTGTGCACGCGCTCGATGTTAGCTTAGCAGGGATAAAAGTGTTTTTGTTGAAACTATCGATTCATCGAACTAGAACACGGCGACAACGACGTGGTTATTCCTTATTGTATATAAAACATATAGAGTTTATATTAAAAAATTATGAGTTTAAAAATATATAAATTTTAAAATATTTGACAGTAGCAAATTAAAAAGAGTTTTTAATTATTTTATAGTTTATAAATGATTTTTATAATTCCACTTTCACTGATTTGCGGTTATCGGTTCGAGCGATAAGTTAACGTTGATTGTTAAGTTGCATCGGTCGGGACGATCTCGCGGGCCTGCTCCAGCTTTCACACCGGCCGTTGTCCTCCTAAGGTGGGATGTCGATCTCAGGGTTTCCTCGTGGGCGTTGTGTTCGTCCAAGTTGCTCCTGATTCACCCTCGTTGACAGCCATCTGTTGTTGAAGATCTCGAACGCCGTGCCTGCCTTCGGGGAACCAAATTCAGCCGCTCCCTCGACGATACATTCCTACTTTCCAGAGACTATGAAAGACTGTCTCATTAGAGACTCCATAACTCACGGCTCACACGTGCTTTTATATCTACGCACATGACGTCATATTTACATGATAGAAAGTTTTAGATCGTTCGCGAAAATCGATCATGTGTTGGTACACAGGGTCTTCCGGTTTCTTGACGTTTCCAAACCACGTGTTTTAAGTTCCACGTGTTTTTATGAGGAATTACTTTGTCAGTTGAATAAATACTGTTACATATATTTAATATTAAAATAATTAGTTATTAATAGTTATTCCAATTTTTACTATTTTTAAGTTAATAAAATGATTTATAGTGTGTCTGTTACCGTATTTTCCAGTGAATAATGCGCACTCCCATTTTATCGTCGTATTTAGCAGACAAATGTAATTCGTGTATAACACGCGTCCATATTTGAGATGGGAAATAATTGAATAAATATACATACAGAAAAATATGCATTTTTGAATATTAGACTGTGAAGAAAAAGCTGTTTATACAAAACAATGGAAAAAGTCCTTACCATGCCTATTTATTTGTAAACACAAAACAGAAATATTAAAATCGTTTAAAAAAAAAACAATATAAAATTTACACAAGTATAGTTATTGTTTAGTTTGTTATATTTTTCGTTTTTGACTAGCACATAGCATTTGCATTTATTAACATCTTAATCTGTTTCTGAAGAAAGGAATATTGAATTAATCTTCTCTTCTGTGTCTTCTCATGCACATTTGTTTGTCGTTCCTGTTGATCTGACGGGCAAAGATTTCGCACCTTTTACATCAATGCTCGTGGCCATTGGCATATCTCAAAAGACAAAACACTGGTCTTCATTCCCAGTTTGATACGAATCGAACTTGTTCGAATGCTTCGTTTGTATACTAAACCTGTGAAACTCAATAATTTTATTTTCGTACTCCGAGGCAAACATTGAGCCTATACTATCTCAGTAGTGATGGCAAAAGCCCCAATTTTGTAAAACCTCTACTAGGTGCTTTCCTAATTCTAGAAACTTGGCTTGTTTACTAAAGAATGAACGCCAATCACGAGTAGTAACACTCAATTTTCCTTTTTGTTTTCCCATTCTCAAACAGTAGAATGAGCTACATCAAATAAATGCGTTGCGGAGCGATTACCGTTTTCTTTTCTGAATTTTATTAAGAATAATTAATTTAAACTGAGCCGCATAGGACGATAGCGATGTTCTTTGACACAGTGTGACTACACAGTATGTTTCTTGACAACATACGTCATACAGATAATGAACGACTGTAAAAATGAACAGACCAACGACGACAAGCAAGCACAGTAACAGAATGTTGTATAACAGAGTAATGTTATAAGTCTACAACGTGAACAAATAACTGATGGAGAAGGAAGGGTGAAAACGGCGAACCAAATTACCGGAAAATTTCATTTTACTATTAGTAGACTCAAGCTTCGCAGTTTTAACCAATGTTGCCAGCTCTGCCATGCACAATCTGACCATACGCGTGCAGATCTACAATTTAGCTTGTAAGTTATACTATTCGTCTATAATGCGCAGCCCCATTTTTGGGAAGAAAATCTGGGGAAAAAGGTACGCATTATAGACGAGAAAATGCTGTAAATTTTAAGGCTAAATAAAGAATGTAATGTAAATTAAAGAAATCATTCTTTAATGTAAAATAAAGAAAAGGCTTACAGTTAATTATCTTTTCACAATTATTTACAAGCACAAAACTTATTCACTTTCACTCTACACTGTAACGCGGTCTTTTCTTGTTTAATATCGTCTTAAACTTCGTTACGACGCAATACTTATTCTAATAACAATAGTGTTTCATCATCTTCACACCTCTTTACGCAGGCTTATTGTAAACATGTCTCCTTTTTGACGGGTACCTAAAAACGGAGGGGACACTCCAACACGGTAATCCGCTAGATGGGGCCGGAATTTTGAAATGATTATTTAATCTATGCTTTCGTGGCATTGCACCTTCTGGCGATGCGGACGGCAGGTATAATCGGCTAACTGACTGTGGGCTGTGGGGTTGATGCGTCGCAGAGACGTATACCACAAACAGGAGCTCCTCCTTCGTGGCGCTGCCCAAGTAGGGCGATTTGCTCTGTAGCCGGCCGTTCTCGAGGGCGTTTCCACGAATCAACTGGACGTATACGGTACCTGGCCAGCCCGGCCTCTAGAGGGTTGTCTGGGAACCTCGCCGCGCGTGCATAAAATCTGCGTGCAAGCCGCCTGAAGGTGTCATCTAAGGAGCGGACGCCAAGTCCTCTCCTTAGAAGCCGAGATGAGAATCGGCGCGGTACTTCGGCCGCCACCCGAAGTCCCCTGTCGAGGAAGGACGCTCTGCAACTTCTTTTTATGCACGTTGTCGAGGCAACCACAAATTGTTATTAGCCAGGATCTGACGTAACTATTTTCATAATATCCTCTTCCTTTTTGCGGGCTGAAAAGATCTCCGAGGGTAGGATACGAAACATTGCCGATGATGTCAAGATTGTACAGCAACCGACCACTGCGTAACAGCCCGGTATTTAATCATTTTGACTATCTGTTTCTTGTTCTGAATAATTCCTGCTTCGTTAATTTTAATAATCATATATATATATATATATATATATATATATATATATTGCAACGAATCACAGGATCATGATAGGCGGGGCAAGTCATATATTACACAGACAACGGACATTCATATTATATTTTGGTAGATGGTTAAGTTTGGTTGTTATCAATTGTATTTAGTAAGGTTAAGGGTTTAGTTTAAAAAAACTGTGCATTATTATTTATGGTGATCCATGTACTGTGTTAGTGGAAATGTGCGCGCGTGCGCGAGGGTAAACGTTTCCCGGGTGGCGCGTGAAGTATTATCGTTGTGTGGCCATTAACTGAACTGAGACGTGTGTATCACTACAATCCCTATACCTGTCGGACTATTGTTTACGTTCATGTATATTATTAATATGTAGGCAGCATGCATGAGATACGAGTAGTCTGATTACCGCTATGCATGCTGTTACAAGGTAAATGCACTCTGATGCATGAAAAGTGCATTGTCACTTTTACTAACCATGTGACTTCCATCCACCAATAGAATGCGGACTGGTGGTTGGAAATTTTCTTAAGCCTGTCGTTACACAGGCAGTTCTTCTACGCCATCTACCGCGAACGGGTCGTGCACTCCTTGTACAAGAATTCTACCGCTTGCAAGGTGTTGTAAAAACTATTCGTCGCTAGTGAAACGGGAAGACTCAGAACTGTGTGTGTGGTACATTTGCACACACCAGTGTTTTAACGCATTGTGCGTATAATTAGGCAGTTCTTCACTGCTGCTACCGCGAACGGTACATACAATTCCTTGTACAAGATTCTACCGCTTGCAAGGATCTGTTAAGACTTTTCGGGGATAGTAACGCGTGTGACGCATAACAATTGATTTTATATCTTTACACACGATATTAATATTGTAGTATTACGTGTGTAAGAAGTGAGTGTAACTGTACCACTGTGCGAGATTTTCCGCAGTGACAGTAGTATAAATTGTTACGCAATAGTTCCATCAAGACGTTTCCGTGCTAGTGCAAGATTTCCTCATAGGGTGGTCTGCTGATCGCGGTAGACCTTCGTATTCGCGAGAACACTTGAAGAAGCTGGAGAGGTATAAGCTCAATATACCGTTATTGATTAAACTCACTGTCACCTGAGATATTACTTGGTCTTAAACTCTATATAAGTTTGGCGAGTAATAAAATCCGTAGTACCGTTGTGTGCGAAGTGTCGGATTCATCGTGGGTTACAGGACATGAGCCCAGCTGTTACAGGACATCAGCCCAGCTGTTACAGGACATCAGTCCAGCTGTTACAGGACATCAGCCCAGCTGTTATAGGACCAGCCCAGCTGTTACAGGACATCAGCCAAGCTGTTACAGGACATCAGCCCAGCTGTTACAGGACATCAGCCCAGCTGTTATAGGACATCAGCCCAGCTGTTATAGGACCAGCCCAGCTATTACAGGACATCAGCCAAGCTGTTACAGGACGCCAGCCCAGCTGTAAACGTTTCTGGTTAAACGTCTGTCATTTGTAAGCCACACCTGACGATCCATCTATACCGCAAAGACCGGCCCTTCTCTTCAACAACATCATCGTGGGAGTCTTCTTATGTAACGTATCACGTCTTGCGTATGAACATTATTTAACACTTTAAAAGAAAGACTCTATATCAAACATTACATTCTGTACATTTCAAATATACCATATAAACTATAACTTGTGTTTGTACAATAAATAATCTTAAACCCTCCAATATAGACTTGTAATTTGAAATACACATACTATCATATCCTATGCGCCAATAGTTTAGTAATTTGTGTTGTCGCATAGAGATATTTTGGCGCTTAGCAACGTAGGGCTCGTTAAATAGCGGTAAATTTACGCTATTACATATTTGTCTATGAATATAAAATTTGTTGGAAAAATCCGACGTATAAATATAATTAACATAAAAATTGTATGTGTATTGTTCATATGAAAATCTGAGGGTATAACTTTTCATTAGTGCATATTCTCTTGTATATCATATATGAACAGATTTTATCAGTATATTGGAGGTAGATTATTAGTTGTTGTATGTTAGATAAGGTATTTACATGTTGATGTTTTGAACTGCTTTCTGTGTGCATATAAACTGGTTACCATATGTTCTAATCTTGTTGTGATAATAATAACTTGCTTTGCGTATAAATCAATAAATTTAAATTTACTAAAATTTTAAATTAAATTTTAATCATTATGGCGGATACTGCTGAAATCAAGAATGCTTTAGCGGCCTTATTAGAAGAAATGAAAGCAATTAAAGAAGAGCAGAAAGCCAGTAAAGAAGAAATTAAATCTGGTAAAATAGAAGCCGGGAAACAAAACAAGTCACTCCATGATGAGAACAAGAAATTATACGCGGCTGTGCAGGAGCAATCTAAACAAAGCAAACAAATGATAGAAGCGGCAGAAAAGCGTATTAGCGAGACCGTGGAAGCTATGAAAGCTGATATAGAGGCGAGTTTGGAGGTTAATAAGTCACGACTTAATGAGTATGGTGAGAAACTCGCTGGAATGGAGGAGCAGGTAATACAACACAGATCCACGGTGAGTGAATTAATGGCCGAGCAAGACGTGCGGATTCAAGAGCTGCAACAGCAAGTGTCACGATTGCAAAGTACCTCGTCACCACTAAACTGTACTACGTATGTATATAAGACTTTGGATGACGTTAATTCACAGCAAAGATTTTATGGACGGCAGAATGAAAACCCCATGGATTTCATTCAAAGTTGCCAGCGGGATCTGGAGCAAATTGGTGATACCTTAAGTGAAGCGGATAGAATTAATTTCATAGTGCGGCGACTTAAGGGTACCGCTGCGGAGTGGTTTAGTATCGTCCAGGATAAAATCAACACGTTGGAAGACCTGGTAAGACATTTCAGAGCTAGATACTGGAATGAGGAGATCCAGCGGAAGATACGTACGCAGCTGGAGTTTGAAAAATATTCCAATACCAGAGGTCCTAAAGATGAATATGTGATGCAGTTGATATCCAGAGCTAGATATCTTGAGCCTAGCTTAACCGAACCTGACATGGTAAGTAAACTTGCGCACCACTTTGGACGCGGGATACAGGTGGCCGTCCTTACGCAAGGAGTTAAGTCGTGGAATGAGCTACTCACATTACTTGCAAAATGGGAAGGTATCGACAACCCGATTACCAATGGTAACAGTAATGAAACACCGCATAAAAGTTTTCAATATCAAAATCAAACTAAGCAAACACAGTCGCAACAACAACAAAGACCTAAGATGTCGAATAGAAATACCAATCAAAAATTTAGTGCCAATAAAGTAGCAGTAGTAGAGGAAGAGGATTCCGATATAGAACAGTCAAAAAACGTGTAAGGCTGCACGGCGTGAGTCCGTGCAACAGAATAACTAATACACGTAAAGGTAGGAATGAAGTTTCAAAAGCCCGGTGTAAATATAAAAAGCAGTTCAATAAATCAAATGTGAAAGATGTTAATTATAAGAAAAACTTTGTAGTGTCCGGCCTATATCCTGCCGTAATTAGAGATAGTTTAATTTGCAATAACCATAGTAAGGAAAATGAGAAAGGTATTAGCGTTGAAAATGACACTGACCTCATTGTCAACGCGAAAATTAACGGATGTGTCGGCGAAGTTTTATTTGACAGCGGCGCAGAAATTTCGTTAATGGATGAGCGATTCCTAGAGAGGCACAGGAAACATTTAAAAAAAATCCCGATTCTGCCAGCAGCCCACAAAATCATAAAATCAGCGACGGGTGAATCTCAGAGGGTTGACCGTCAAGCTATGATAACAGTATCCATTCAGGGAATGGAAATAGACTAGAGGTCACTGTGCTTATGGTCAAGAAACTCGTGTATAATGTTATTTTGGGAGTGGACACATTAAATAAACTGCACGCGACCATTGATTTTCCAAATAAATTACTAGAATGTACAGTAAATAATAGTAAACACAATATCAGGTTAGGACGCAGGAGGGGTAAGACGGGGTCTGATTGTGAACCTATTACTATAACTCGCCCAGCGGTTCAACTTGCCGATAAGATAACACATAATCTGCGGACTCACAGCAGGCAGATAACGAGCAATGAGCAAGATAAGCTGCAAAGTATGCTTGATAAATTTGAATCTGTGTTTTCCAAAAATCCTACCGTCACGAATGTTTATGAACACAGTATTCAGGTCACGGATGAAAATAAATTTGTACGGAAGACATACCCCATCCCCCTTCACTATCAACAACAGGTTGATGCCGAAGTTAAGAGTATGCTTCAGAATGGTGTGATTGAACGAACTGATAGCAATTTTTTAAATCCTATGGTTGTTGTTAAAAAGAAAAATAACGACATTCGATTATGTCTCGACATGAGAAATCTAAATTCTATTACAAAAAAATGCTACGACTGTGCTCCGAATGCGGAGAACTTATTCATAAAATGTCAAGGGGTTAAATACATGTCTCGCCTTGATCTCAAAAGTGGATTCTGGCAGATTCCCCTTGCCAAGGAGTCGAGAAGATACACAGCATTTCTATATCGAAATAAATGCTATCAGTTCAAAGTAGTTCCATTTGGTTTGGTTACCAGTTTAGCGGCCATGGTCAGATGTTTGGAGTTAGCTCTGGGACCCGAGGTGGAGGACTTCGTCAGCATATTTGTTGATGATATTTTGGTCATATCCAAATCATTTGAAGAACATCTTGAACATCTCAAGATTGTATTTCAGAAATTGCAAGCCGCTAACCTGACTCTCAATCTTGAAAAGTGTGAATTCGGGAAATCGCAAATTAAATTTTTGGGTCATATTATCTCAGCGGAAGGTATAACAACGGACCCGGAAAAAATACATGCGATCATGGAGTTCCCGAAACCCACAAAACCCAGGGATATCAGAGCGTTCCTCGGATTGACTGGTTACTTCAGACGTTTTACTCCAGAATATTCTGGGACAATTGAGCCGTTGTTAGAACTACTTCGTAGGAGTAATAAATGGAGATGGGAGGAGCGTCATCAGCATGCTTTCGACGCGACTAAAAATTTGTATAGTAGAAACCTGCACGTGTTTCATCCTGAGAAAAGGGGCACATATGTCCTGAATTGCGATGCTTCTGATTATGCCATTGGAGGGGTACTCTACCAACGGAATGAGAAGGGCGAAAACAAAATAATTGCGCACAGTAGTAGGTCACTAAAAGGGGCCGAACGTAACTATTTCACATCGGAGAAAGAAATATTGGCTATTGTGTACTGCATTAGTAAATTTCGTTATTACCTGGTTGGACAACACTTCGAAATCCTTTCGGACAACCAGGCCTTATCGTTCATGTTGCGCTGCAAGTTAGCGAACGCTCGCATATCCCGTTGGATCATGGCCATCCAAGAGTACGACTTTACCATTAAGTACTGTAAGGCAAGCGAGAACCAAGCAGCTGACACGTTAAGCCGATACCCTCCAATGGTGGAAGAACGTCATGCGTCTAATAACCAGGAGGTTCAAATTCTAGCTGTCAAATATAAATTAGAAGACAGTCTCAAAAATAAGCTAAGAAATATTGGTATGGAACAGCAGCGTGACACAAAGTTGAAGCGGATATGTGACGCTATCCGGATACAAGAAAACCCTAAGTACAGAATATATAAAGACGTAGTGTATAAAATTATCAATGGCGGATGGAAGATTATGGTACCGGACGCCATGGTGGAAGACCTCACCTGGATGTGTCATGAGAGTCTGGCTCATGCGGGGCCTTATAAATGTTACCTGGCAATGCGGGAGGATTTTGTGTGGCTAAATATGACCAGGAAAATAAAGGCCATACTCCGCTCATGCCACATCTGCCAAACAGCGAAATATCCGAACCAACATACACAGGTTGAAATGGGTGACATTGTCGTCCGTAATAAAAATGACCTTGTATGCATTGATTTTTTGGGTCCACTTCCTCGGGCGGCACGTGGAATGAAGAACCTGGTGGTTGTTACGGATGCCTTTACCAAACATGTTAGCCTATATGCTATTGGTAGACCTACTACGTCGGCTGTCATAAACATTATACTAAATAAATACATGCCGAAAAATGGTCCCGTAAGGAAGATACTCTCAGATCAAGGTAAGCAATTTACGAACACCAAGTGGCACTCCGAGCTTGAGAAACACGGGGTCCAGACGGTCTTGACAGCGATCCGGAGACCGCAAGGTAACTTGGCCGAGCGGGTCAACAAGGAGTTGGGACGGTTGTTCCGTACGTACTGTAATACTAACCAGAGTAAGTGGCCGGAATTCCTAGAATTTTTTGAGTATGCCATAAATGGAAATTATAATTCTACTACTGGGTATACTCCGAATGAACTCCAAACCGGAGAAATGCCAGGCCGGGTCTGGGGTAAACACATTGAAAGGATAGCGACACATAATATGCCTATACCAGTTGAGATAAAGAAAATCGAGGCTAGAAGACGCATTAAAAAGTGCGCCGAGGAGCGCACGGAGAAATTTAATGCGGAACATAAACTAGTCAAGTTCAAGACTGGAGAGAGTGTGCTTTTACGAGCATTAAATGTTGGAAGAAGGGAGGACAACACAGCCGCGAAGTTTTTTAGGCTGTATAATGGTCCGTATACCCTGTCGGAGCAAGTTGGGAAAAATACCTTTATCTTAACCAACCCAAATACCAACCGTGCGATTGGTAAATTCCATGCGTCCTCATTGAGGAAGTATTATACAAAGGATCCGTAAACTCAGAAATTAATGTCAGGATATAGGGGTAAGAATGTGTAGTGATGTTAAATATGTCAAGTTCAGGTTTAAATGTTGTATGTAAGATGACTCTGAGAGTGAACAATAATCTAGTTTAGATAAGGAATGTTGTCTGTGTACGCTATGATCCTGCATAAGATTTCGTTATCTGTGTGTCAAGAACATGTGTGTTTGTTTTGGTTTGAAGGTTACCACGTGTCTTGTGAATTGATGCTTCTGTCAAAGTGACAGTGGGTAATGTTAGTATTAATTGAGGATGTTTATTTGATTTTAGTTTGAGGGTATTATTATTATTTCAGGATTAGGAAGTTGTTTTAGGTTTATTAAAAAAAAAAAATTTTATTTTTTGTTAGTTAACTAAAAAAAAAAAAATTTTTTTTTTATGCGGGAGGGAATTAATCCTGCAACGAATCACAGGATCATGATAGGCGGGGCAAGTCATATATTACACAGACAACGGACATTCATATTATATTTTGGTAGATGGTTAAGTTTGGTTGTTATCAATTGTATTTAGTAAGGTTAAGGGTTTAGTTTAAAAAAACTGTGCATTATTATTTATGGTGATCCATGTACTGTGTTAGTGGAAATGTGCGCGCGTGCGCGAGGGTAAACGTTTCCCGGGTGGCGCGTGAAGTATTATCGTTGTGTGGCCATTAACTGAACTGAGACGTGTGTATCACTACAATCCCTATACCTGTCGGACTATTGTTTACGTTCATGTATATTATTAATATGTAGGCAGCATGCATGAGATACGAGTAGTCTGATTACCGCTATGCATGCTGTTACAAGGTAAATGCACTCTGATGCATGAAAAGTGCATTGTCACTTTTACTAACCATGTGACTTCCATCCACCAATAGAATGCGGACTGGTGGTTGGAAATTTTCTTAAGCCTGTCGTTACACAGGCAGTTCTTCTACGCCATCTACCGCGAACGGGTCGTGCACTCCTTGTACAAGAATTCTACCGCTTGCAAGGTGTTGTAAAAACTATTCGTCGCTAGTGAAACGGGAAGACTCAGAACTGTGTGTGTGGTACATTTGCACACACCAGTGTTTTAACGCATTGTGCGTATAATTAGGCAGTTCTTCACTGCTGCTACCGCGAACGGTACATACAATTCCTTGTACAAGATTCTACCGCTTGCAAGGATCTGTTAAGACTTTTCGGGGATAGTAACGCGTGTGACGTATAACAATTGATTTTATATCTTTACACACGATATTAATATTGTAGTATTACGTGTGTAAGAAGTGAGTGTAACTGTACCACTGTGCGAGATTTTCCGCAGTGACAGTAGTATAAATTGTTACGCAATAGTTCCATCAAGACGTTTCCGTGCTAGTGCAAGATTTCCTCATAGGGTGGTCTGCTGATCGCGGTAGACCTTCGTATTCGCGAGAACACTTGAAGAAGCTGGAGAGGTATAAGCTCAATATACCGTTATTGATTAAACTCACTGTCACCTGAGATATTACTTGGTCTTAAACTCTATATAAGTTTGGCGAGTAATAAAATCCGTAGTACCGTTGTGTGCGAAGTGTCGGATTCATCGTGGGTTACAGGACATCAGCCCAGCTGTTACAGGACATCAGCCCAGCTGTTACAGGACATCAGCCCAGCTGTTACAGGACATCAGCCCAGCTGTTATAGGACCAGCCCAGCTGTTACAGGACATCAGCCAAGCTGTTACAGGACATCAGCCCAGCTGTTACAGGACATCAGCCCAGCTGTTATAGGACATCAGCCCAGCTGTTATAGGACCAGCCCAGCTATTACAGGACATCAGCCAAGCTGTTACAGGACGCCAGCCCAGCTGTAAACGTTTCTGGTTAAACGTCTGTCATTTGTAAGCCACACCTGACGATCCATCTATACCGCAAAGACCGGCCCTTCTCTTCAACAACATCATCGTGGGAGTCTTCTTATGTAACGTATCACGTCTTGCGTATGAACATTATTTAACACTTTAAAAGAAAGACTCTATATCAAACATTACATTCTGTACATTTCAAATATACCATATAAACTATAACTTGTGTTTGTACAATAAATAATCTTAAACCCTCCAATATAGACTTGTAATTTGAAATACACATACTATCATATCCTATGCGCCAATAGTTTAGTAATTTGTGTTGTCGCAATATAAAACGGATCTTTACAGCTGTCGCCGTTTCTCCATCCCCAGCTTCCATTGTAACCTATCGAAGCATGTAAGTTCTTCTAAATTTCTTGCAACCATTGCTTCCGCTACGTCATCTCGCCAACTCCTCCGTGGACGTCCTCTTTTCCTCCTCACCGGTGGTATCCAGTCCAATATTTTGCGGGGCCATCTGTCATCTTCCAATCTCTTCACATGCCCAAACCAAGTCAATTGTCTCCTTTCTATTTCATCTATTATTGTCCTGTCAATATTCATCTCGGCTCTAATAGTCTCATTTCTAACCCTGTCTAATTTTTATTTTCTGCAACTCCTCCTGAAGAAGTCCATTTCCGCTGCCATCAGTTTTTTCTTATTTACGTTGAAACGTTCCAAACGTCTGCTCCATAAAGGATTACACTTCGAACCATGCTGTTATATATATGTTTCTTTGTATTTCTGGTTATACTTCTTTCCCATAGAAGCGAATTCAGCGTTCTTATAATGGTTCGCCCCTTGTTAACACGTTCTTGAATTTCATCTTTGCTGCTTCCCTGTTTGTTGAAAATAACGCCTAAGTATTTACTTTTTTCAACACCTCTTATCCTGTCCACATCCAATTTTGAGTCCTTAATAATCATTAATTTGATTCATAAAATATTTTATAAAGTTTATCGATTTACACTTTTTTAATTCAGGATAAAAACGGACGGGCTGACACAAACACATATACGCCTTAATAAAATCGAAGCCAAACAAATACGCAGAATGTACACTTGTACACTTGAAAATCGACTGCCAGCCACTCAATTGTTTTTTTGAACCGCAAACGGACAGACGATGAAGCGCTCCATTTAACAGCTGTCAGCTGGGTATGACAGCGATACGTTAATTCCCCGTCATCCCTCGCGACCTTTCACTTTCCCGCAACCCGGACTAAACGACGGCCCATTAACGGTGATAAATAATTCTCTGTAAAGCTGGAAACACTGTTTTAACCCTTCAACACTGTAGCTTTGTGCGTAGTGTTTTCAAAAAAATCTTTAAAGGTCCAATGAAAACGTGTTTGTATCTTATCATAGTACATTTAAAACATTTTATTGACTGTATATAAATAAACTTTGCAATTCCATTAGATAAAATAATAAAGTAAATTTTTTAAGCGTTAAAATATTTGGCTGCAAACTTTTTGCAGAAAACATTATGCTACGACAATTTCGTAATGCTCTAGAAAAAACGAGAGTGTCGGCCTACACGATTCTCGGCTATCCGAGCAGGTGCAGTGGCTCAGTCAAGACCGTGTACTTAAGTAGTGTTTCCAGACCGTTCGAGCTCTTGTAAGTACGCAAATCATGTTGGCACACGGCCAGGAGAATGAAAAATTATTCTCCAACTCCTTCGAGATATATGTATATAAGGGTATATGGCCGGCTTACACTCTTAATAAACGAGTTACACCTGCCAATATTTTATAGTGCGGATCAAGTTATTGTGGAATACGTTTATTGTGTTATAATTAGTGCGGAACTATAATAGTTTATTTTATTATTGCGTGTGGACAAATTTAACTTGAATTACTGTATGATAGTACCGTGTCGATTTCAAATTGTTCGCTGTGACTAATTAAAGTTAATACTTAGCGACTCCCGTGTTTACTGTATTTTGTTTTCGCTGTACAATACGACGATCTGTGAGACCGTCGCGCGTCGTAGCAATCGGATACCACAATCAAAGGAATAACCAGAATAGGTTATCAAGCTGTAAGGGTATTCCGCGAGATATCAAAATTTAAATATAAAAATAAATTACCCATAAAATAAAACTTTGTGTTCCAAGTCGGTAGTGAATTTATTATAATTAGTGAAGTAACGGACACGTCATGGACAACGAAATCCAAGAACTAAAATAAAACTAAATTTGTAATAAAGGATTTAAAACTTTACTTGAGATAGGCCTACGATTTGTATGTGCTCAAACGTTTTGAAACTGCTACAATACTTTTACCTGATAAGAATATTTATAAATATACTGTACTGCATCAATACAATTTATATGTTGCATATCAGAAGAGTACTCCACGTAACTATAGAATAAACTGCCAGCTAGGTTGTGGAATTCCTGTGCTCGTTACGTGAAGTCCCTTTTGTTGCACAATAAGTTTTTATGTAGGAAAAGACGTGGAAGATTTTGTGGCGTGGAATAAATTCTAATAAAGTCAATATAAAAAAAACAAATTCTTTAAATATTATAAAGAAATATATATTGTACTGTTGTTTTTTACTGATAAAATATTTTTAGTACTTGCACCACGTTGGATGCGTCATTAATTGTACTGTGTTTATTTTAACAGGTATCGTAATTATGTAATTATGATATGTAGCTACCTTTATTATATTTTTTGTTTATCAGTACATGAAAAGAAATTCTCTCTCTCAGGGTTAATGATTATTAAGCTGTTTGATCGTATTTACGATGGTATATAATATTTTATTTTCTTTAAACCAAATCAAATACAGTTAGTATGTAGTATTTTGAGAAATAACCATGTAAAAAATAGATACCAAACAAATGTAACTTGACTGATTCTGAATTCTTCCAGCTGCCACGGGTTCACTTTTGGTTGATGTTTATTATTTTCAAAAGCAATATCAGGCTTGACGATCCGTTCCTTCACACAAATTTCTTATTGGTTTCACCGCTGAATATTGTTTTCTAGGATGACTGCAACACAGATGTCTCCTCGGAATACTTAATTATATTTTATGGCCACTTAAACTATTCTTCAGTCCAGGATTTCCCTCTTCTCTCGGCGTTCTATTAAGGATATGTTTAGGTTTCTTGTAATATTATTTATTTATTAAATATTAGTTTATTTTACTAAACTCAATAGGAATGTTGAATCTCTCCTCCTGATTGTTTACTTTATTAAATTTATAATAAAATCTCTGGTATAACAAATTAAATTCCTTTACTGTTTTTTCTTTTACATATGATACTAAACTTGATGATGTACAAATTTGATTTATTTAAATGTTACCAATTATTAATTTACATATTACTCTTTTAGACTCTTCATGCTGTTACTATTAGATATAAAATTAGACTAATGATGTTACTTTTCTTAGATATGAATTTAGACTCTTCAAGCTACTCTTAGTAGATATAATTTTAGACTAAAAACATTTCCTTTCATCTCTATACAATACAATCTTTAACAATTTACAAATTTGCCACTTTGATAATTCTCTACTTTCATTACATCTGTTTATCATATACCTATTAAAAACATATATCACTTTTCTATTTCTTATTAAACATCTTTATTTTATCTCTAATATTCGTAATTCTAGTTGGTATTTATTAAATTATAATTTTATTACTATTTACTCTTATTATAACATTCCTTCCAATTTCATATATTCTTTTCAGAACATATAACTTCATATTGTTTTATATCACATAGGAATCGACCTCTATGTTGACTGGGTGAGTCGATAGTCCCAATGTTTTTGTTTACATTTTAAAACATATGTTTCATTTAATATTAAATTTGTATCTTTTCTCTTTTAAAATTTATTATTTCCCTATTATGTACTGTGTTGCATTTTAACAGCAGTAAAATATTAAATGTCACTTTAAAAAAAAAGCTGTTGTATGAGCATTAGTCGTATTACACACATTATGAATCACACATAAATAATATACAAACAACAAATATAAAACACGTATGTGAACATAGACATAAGACAGTGTTTCAATTACTTTGGAGTCTGACGTAAATATTGAATTCAAATAATTACTTTAAATATTGAAATTCATATATAAAAATACCACTTAAATAATTATTACATACAAATTAAAAGTTTACTTGAAAAATGTTTAATCAAAAATAATATTTCTTTAGTTTAATATATACTAGATATTGCACACCCATTTTAAGTTATTAGGAAAGTTATTAGAAAACAAATGTTAAAATTCCATAGTAGCTATTAAAATTGTTGTATTCATATGTGCTATGTGCAAATTCGGTTTATTTGTCTTTGTTTAAGAAAAAAATTGTTCATCTTTCACCTGTTTTTCACATTGAGTTACCGCGGCGTGTGTGTGTGTGTGTTGTTGTGTCCAGGACGATGTCGATGATACTGGTGACGATGCTTATGCCGGAGTTTCCACTTCAATCATCTGTCGGGCAGAGTCTTCTCTGTCAGGAATGATTGGAGTCTGTTGTCGGTCGTCCGTTAGACAGAGTGCCCTCCGTCGAGAATAAATGGAGTCTGTTGTCGGTCGTCCGTTAGACAGAGTGTCCTCCGTCGGGAATGATTGGTGTCTGTTCTTTGTCGCTGAGCAAACTGACGTAGTGTCCCCGTGAGTAAATGCTTAGCGTCCGTTCGGGCTTTTAGAATCCGCCGGGTTTTGTACTCAAGGCACGCTGACAGGTCAAAGATTGCTTAACAAGTCTTCTCAAACCTGTATACTTTGGTTCAGGCTTTTTCTGCGCGTGGGATTTAATGTAATTGTTTATCACTGTTTGTGTACTTTTACACTCATGAATTAGTGTTCACGTGCAAACTAATAAAATTCTAAGATTCATGATAATTTTGTCTTTGTTTACATACTAATTAATTGCTCGTCACATATTAATGAGCTGAGCAATTAATAAATTTGTTTATAGCTCAGTTATTGATTTACACGTATTGACGCTATTTTATCATTCACCTTCAAATTGTAACCACACGTCTCATTTCGTCCGTCTCAAAATGACATCATTCACTTTGCTGTAGGTATTGTCAATGTGCAAATTTTTATTAACTAAATATATAATTAATTATTCGTATTTTACGCCTAACTGAACTGTAGCTCACTATCACAACGACGATACGTGTGTCGACAAAGACACACTGTTTCCTGCAGTCGGTCATGTAAGAACAGGCATAACACATACGCACCAAACACACACACACACACACACACACACACACACACACACACACACACACACACACACACACACACACCTTCCCCTTAGTAACACCAGTAATTAATTGTTCAAAACGGGTGTTTAAAACAGGTTACGAATTGTCCAATTCTTGTCTGTTCCCGTACGGAGCTGAAGCATGGCTACTCACGGCTGTATCAATAAATTCGTTGAGAATTTGGAAGAAAAGTAGTGAGGAAGATATACGGCCCAATAATGTGCGCAGGAGAGTGGAGTTGCCTTCGAAATGCTGAAATTGATGAAATATTGCAGCGGGATGATATGGTGCGCTTTATAAAATCAAGGCTGATATATAAGCTGGCTGGGACATGTAGAGAGCATGCCACAGAAGAGACTCCCCAAGCAAGTGCTAAATAGAATCATGGAAGGAACAAGGAGAAGGGGCAGACCCAGCAGGCGATGGATACATGAGGTGGAGGAAGACGTAAGAACAATGGGCGTACAAAACTGGAGGAACGTTGCAACAGAGACAGAGAACTGGAGGCAAGTGGAAAAACCAAGGGTCATCTCGGCCTGTAGAGCTTCGGAAGAAAATCTACGTGCCTATTTATTAATTCGTACTCTAGAAAGTGTAATATACTAGAAGCGTTCAAATTTAAATTATACTTTGTTCTGAGCTTCAAACAGAAGAAACAGATTCCTTGTATGATGCGCAAGAACAAATTCTAATCTCTCACAGCTGTTCATCAACCAGCATGCATTACTGTTTGCTTTGCAAGCATGAGTGAAGTAGAAAAAAATTCAAACGCGGAACAACGCTTACACTCGAGTTTAAACGTGGTCGTACAAGCACTGAAGATGATCACAGCAGTTGACGTCCAAAAAGTGCAACAAAAAATGGCATTACTGAAAAAAAAATCGTAGGGTGTTGAAAGACCGCAGATTGAGGAGTGGATGACGTCGCTGAAATCATAGGCATCTCATATGAGCGTGTGCTTCATACTTTAATTCAAGCACGTTGTGTGAAAAAGCGTTGTGTAAGATGGCTGCCGTATCCGGAGTTTTGCATTTTTTTGCCGTCCAGTGCGACCACGTTTTCAATGCTCGTACGACCACCTTTAAACTCAAGTGCCTACTTACAAACGGTTGGTTTTGAAGTCGCAGCATCGCCTGACACATTTACAATTTCGTTTTGAATTTACGTTGGGGCTAAACAATTTTTAACAAAGAATCACACCGCGATGTTTGATTTTGTGTGTTTTTCTAAACACGCATGAAACGTAAATTTTAAACAGCTTTTAAACAATGAATAATTTGATAGATACATCTAGAAATGAACAAACGTTCACATAAAATACAAATCTTGCAGCACACGAGAAACTAGTTTTACCGCTAAGCTACAGATGTCGCTCCGTGAACTTTTCAACTGACCCTCGTAGTTTTAGATTACTGAAACAGTGTGGCAGTTTACCACACACCTTAAAACACAATACCGTTCTATATGTGGAGTCCGGTACAAGTAGTAGAATTAATTAAAATTGACACACTCAACTTAAGAAACATGAGGTAAACAAACTTTAGCGATGTCATGACCGTGACAGTAAAATGAAAGGGAAACTGTAATACGAGTGAGAGAGAGTGAGAGTGAGCGGAGGCGTTACTTGAATAGCACTGACGTGGAGAGCAGCTCTACAGCGCGTTCCGGACAAGTAACTTTATCCGAGTTAAAAGGTGTGGTGAGAGCACTACTAGGCCTACACTATCCCAGTAGGAAATGACGTATCAAATTGACACGCGCGCGCGCACGCACACCACTGGCATTACCGAAAGTGCTGCTGTTCTCTTTACCTGACTTCTTTTGTACATAAAATCAACTCTGTCAGGTACAGAATGGAGAGGCGTTTCTTGTTACAACGACCACAAGCCTTGTTTAGCAAGTAACTGCGCAGAACTTTATACTGAAGTATTTGAATGAGTGTAGAGTGTGCCATAAAAATATCTGAAGTATATGCATAGAATAATGTAAAAATTATGAACATTGTACTAATTATGTTGTATATATACAATTTATATAAAATTAAGCGTAGGTTTTAATCTTCTCCTCTTCAAGGATTAGGTTATAAAACCATGCTCCGGCACCCATCTCATCCCTGGACGACCAGCGTCTCTTCTACCAATAGCTTTACAGTTCAGTAAATAGCTTTCGGCAATCTGTCATCCTTTGCACATGACCACACCACTGTCCTCTATAAGTTGAAATAATTGGAATTATATCTTTTACGTCTAGTTTTGTTCTTATATCCTTTTCCCTCTTCTTTTTCGCAAAATATAGTTTAAGGTATTTCGAAGAAACTGTATTTCATTACTCTGAATCTTGCCGCATTCCTTATTCGCCATGACCCACTACTCACTTGGTTACGTCAATGTGGGTGCTGCAATTGTCTTATTAAATTTAATTCTTGTGCCGTGTCTTGTTTTATTTCTAAGAATCGGGTTACAAACATTCTAAATTTATTTATATTGACTTTTCTATCAGCCTCAAGTTCATAGCTAACGTCACATCCCAGATTTTTAAAACGGTTCACTTGTTCTAATTGAAGTAGATATAGCTACGAATAGCTATAGGTTCGAAGTACTGTTGTTCCGGCACCCATTTATGCCCTTTACTTCGAGGTTTACTCTGATATTACTTATTCTATCTTGCAATGTATAATTTAAAGTATTTCAAAGAAACTGCATTTCAGCACTCTGAGTCTTGCCGCATTCCTTTTTCGTCATGACCCACGCCTCACTGGCATAGGCCAATGTGGGTATTGCAATTGTCTTATAAAATTTAATCCTTCTGCTGTGTCTTGTTTTGTTTTATAAGATTTCTATGAATCGCACCACAAATATTCCTAAATTTATTTATCTTCTCACTTATATCATATTCAGAATTAGCGCTTACTGCACAGCCAATTTATTTGAAACGGCTCACTTTTTCTAAAGTGCTGTTGTCCTCAGCAACTATCTTAGTCCTCACTGGGTATTTACCGTTAGAGACCATGATTTTGGTCCTTCTGTGCCGTACGTAGGTGTACGGCAAATAGCGGTTCTAAGGATTCCGGGCGTTATTTTCTTGCATCTGGGGGAGTTCGCTTTGGACAGGTTCTCTTCGCTATCTATGAGACGTTACGGCGACTGTTTGTTACGCTCCCGCCATCTAGTAGACGTCGCTGTAACTTCGGACTAGGGTATCTTCCTTTCCCGCTGCTAGAGTGAGCCTGCTGTATTCCGTTGTGGGTTGTAGAGCGCCTTTGGAAATCCGCCAGCTGTAGTTATCAGCTGTGGAGTTTTGTCTTGACTCGAGTTTTGGGTTGATGTCAGCTGTTCGATTCGGGAGCTGTTCACCACGTGTTGGTCTCAATTGTTGAGTGCTGAAAAGTTTCGTGGTTTTCTTTTTTTTATGCCGGCGTTGAGTGAAACCATTATGTCAGGCTAAGGGAAAAGCGTGCTAGGGGTTCTCGGGGGGCCGGCATCCGTGAATCTGGGAAGACCAAGATGTGAACTATGTGATAGATTGTGTGAGTATTGAACAGGTATTGTGATGTGAGGTATTGATGCACCATGAACAGGTATGGAAAAATAAAATTATTAAATTTTGCCCTGGGACTTTATGGGTCGGGTCTGGCTGATTTCTCTAACACTACAAAAAAAAAAGAGAGGGGACAATAGTTTCTTAATACTGGAGTTTTGTCACTTCTTGGTACTCTTGTAATCTCATGTACTATTGAAACATGCAGGTTTTTGCAGAACTTGAGTAACTTCGCATGTTTCTCTCTAATGATGAGTAGCTTCGCCGCTGTTTGCGGTGACCGTGTATTCTATGGGCAAAACTTTTCTTACCTACACAAAAAAAAAAACAAAAAAAAAAAGAGAAAACAAAAAAAAATAAAACTTAAAAAAATGTGTTGGGAATCGGCCGAGGCGTTCATTTGGCCTAGTGAAGCAAAATTCCTTAATTGCTCTTTGAATGACTCAGGGTGATATTTGTCTTGTGTTGAATTGCCAGAGCATGTAATGGCCAGTACATCTTTTACTATAGTCTGTGTGGAACTTGTATTGTGGCTGCCTTTTTATTGGAACTTGTAGATCTGGTTGGGAAAAGAGTTGCAGTCTACCTCCAGTTGTAACAATGCCTTACCTTGTGATAAAACAGTAATTCAGAAGCATCCAACCTATTAAATAATATGTCTGAACTGTTCTACAAGAGGAAATTTTCTCTCTTTATGTATTTATAATGTTTGTAGAGATATATGTAACTGATTATCTGATGTTTTTTATATAATTGTGCACTCTGAAATCTGTAAGCCTTGGGGCTACACCAGTTTATACAGGTTTATGGCAGGGGGGAGCACATGCACTTGTGAGTTCCACACAAGTATATATTATCTATCTCATTTTGCATGTTACTTTATTGATTAGATGAGTCTTCTTTCTAGTGTTTGAGTTAGATTTCAGAGGGCGCATGTTGTTGGGTAATGTAATTGTTTGGATTGTTGTGGCTGTAATGCTTGTTAAAGGTTTTATAAATTTTGTATAGTGTTCAGTATGGCCTGTAAGAGTTCTTTAAATGTTTTATATATTTTGCATAGTTTTCAGTATGGCATGTCAGAGATTTTAAATGTTTTATATATTTTATAGAATTTCAGTAGGCTATGTAAGGGTTTTTAAAGGTGATATATATTTTATATACTTTTCATGGAATTTGTCTTAAATATTAAATTTGAATGTTTTGAAAATTTTAGATTCTGGTTACCCTGTCATAGATTTTGAATATTCACATATTTTCTATAATTCTGATAGAATACCTTCTGTCTGGACACTATGAATCATTTTCAGAAAACATGTAATATTTTGTAAATGTTTTACAGATTTATATATTTCTCATGAAATGATTTTACATATTAAATTTTGAATATTTTTTGAAATTTTAAATTGGAGTGTCATGTAATATAGTGAATATTTCACCTACTTATAGATTTTAATGGAATAACCTCACAACCTGATTTTATGAGATTTCATTGTAACAAAACACTATATGATAGCCTCAATAAACTTGTGTTAATTTTTGAAGTTTTAAAACTGAGGTCACCTCATTCCTCCAATTACCCAAAGGTTATCCAGCATGCGGATATTCTTCCACTAGGAGGCCTCTCCTAGTTCAGTGAAATGGTGAGCCGGTCATCAAGGTAAGTTGTGGTTTTTTGAAATTTATTTTTCGGTTGTCAGTTTTGGAAAGTTTAAAAATTGTTGTGACGTCATGGGTGATGAGCGGCTCACAAATGGTAGCAGAGCGTGGTTGGACGTAGTCCTGGCCACCTCAGAAACGAAAATTGGAAATGGATGAGGTGACCTCCATATTTTAGTGGGATATGTTATGTTAAGTATGTGATGTTTATCAGTGTTGTAAATCTTGGTCTTTGGGTGCGGTTGCCGGGCCGGGACCCCTAGGGGGGGGTTGAGCACAGCCTGGCTATTTCTGATGGTTTTGGGGGTTCTTGAGTGTTTATTTGTTTGTTTGTGTTTTTGTGTGATCATGGTTGTCTTTGTTGTCGTATCGCACTTCATCTTGGTCTTCCCTGTTGGTCCGGTGCCGGGTCGGGGACCCTGTGGCACCTTGATTGTCAGCTCTTGTTGAATTCAGTTTCTTGTTGTTGGATACTATGGCGGAGCAGGGGCAGAGTAGGAGTCGTGAAGGCCGCGGTCTGGTGCCCGAATATTTCACAAAGGACGAACTCCTTTTCGAGATACGTTTGCGGGGTGGGGTTCCCCAGAGGGACGTGGCGTCCTTGCGGCGTCAACTGCGGGAACTGCTAGTGGGTGACGCTCCCATCCGGAGGGTCGAAATCGAGGATTTGGCGGAGGAGCTGGCCGTGTGTGAGGACAAGTGGACCGAGTTCTCCACCCTGATGGAGGACTCGGAATATATGGGGAGTTCCACCCGTGTTTGGCAGCGGGTGACCCAAAGGATGCACCACTTGTCCGCCCGCCTGAGTAATTTGCTTTTGCAGGATGATCTGGAGGAGGAGGGTAGGCGGACGGCGTCGGCCCTCCAGTCAAAGATTGGTCTACCTGGGGAGGCTCCCGAAAGCCCTAGTAACCTGAAGGAGATGCCCATGCGCCAGACCGTGGCCCCTGAGCGGGTGGGTCTCCGAGGGGAGCCTTGTAGTGCTCTGGTGGAGGAACGTCCGTCTATTTCGGTGGGCAGTCGCCCCCAGGGATTTCAGGGGGAGCATGTGGAAGTGCCTCGAGGGTTGGGTACTGCACCTGCTAGTGTTAAGTATGAATCGTTGCCGAACCCCATTTATGACCTCCTCCGTCGGCTTCCAGTGGTCGACGGTTTGGACCCTGACCAGCTTGTCCAATTCCTTGAAGGGGTTTTCGGCATTTTTGATGTCCCTGGGGTGACCGGCGCTGCCCTGTTAAATTTGATTTGCCCGTATTGTCGGGCGCCCCTGCTGGATCGTGTGGTCTGGCATCTGGGCGCGGGCGGGGATTTTGGGGCGTTCCACAAAGATGTGTTGGAACTGTTTATCCCCGGGAGGCTGCGTGACCGGATGCGGCAGCGATTTTTCTACAGAGTTCAGGGGCAAGGGGAACAGTTGAACGTATTTATAAACTCGATCAAAAGTGCTGCCCGTGTGCTGCGGGTGGATGTGTCGGAGGCTGAGGTGGTGCGGGTTATCTTGGAGGGCCTTAATCCGCAGGAGAGGTCAAGGTTGGTGTTTTTGGAGCGACCGCGCAGCTTCGCTGATCTTAGCGAGGCTTGTGTCTTCGCCCGCACCATCCAGATGAACGATGAGGCTCGCTCCGGACGTTCCGAATTCTCTGTCCCCTGTTCCTCATCTGGTCAGCAGCGGCCTACCCGGGAGCAACGTGGTGGCCACCCTTGGAAAGAGCAACGTGGGGGCGACTCTGAGAGGCGGGAAGTCCGCTGCTATTCCTGTGGGAAGATGGGGCACTTGGCCCGGAATTGCCCCCTCAAACGATCGGAGGTCTCGCGGGAAAACCGTCCATCAAAAACGGCCTGCGTGGGGGGGATTGAGGGGACGCCGGTCCCTCCCCACGTTTGGTAGCGATGTCGCATCCCGGGTCCCGTTATGTGCAGTTGAGACGGGACACCCATCCGGGGAGGCCGATCCCAAGCCGATTCGTCCGGGTCTCTCCGTGTGTCCATTTTTGGAGCTGGAGGTCGGGAAGGGCCGGGTTAAGGCCCTGGTGGACTCCGGATCGGCACGGTGTCTTATCTCCTACCGTGTTTACCAGCAGTTGGTCCGGGAGTCATTGATCCGGTCGAATACTCCTTCGTCGGTGGTATGTTGGACGGCCTCGAGGGAGGTCATGCCGACCTCTATATTGGTGGCTTTTAAATTTAAAATAAACTATTTTTCGTGGGTTTGGGAGTTTCTCGTGGCTCCGAACTTGAGCGTGGACTGTATTGTGGGTGCGGATTTTATTATGAAAAGTGGCTTGGTCCTCGATATCCAGGGGCACGTATGCTTCTTTAAGTTCAACCGTGCCGTACGCATCCCCTTCCTTGGATATCGAGATGAGGCGGGGGAAGGTCTTGAAGAACTTCAACCCCCGGCGTACATTAATACTTTAAGCCCATCTCTACAAACTGCTTTCCGTAAATTGTGTGATGAGTTCCCCGAGGTGCTGACCGCCAACCTCGGACTCACTCACAATTTGGAGTATCGGATCCGCCTGTGCGACTCCGCGGTTGTCCGTTCGCACCCGTATAAATTCGCTCCGCCTAAGATGACCATCTTGCGTGAGAAGGTGCAGGAATTGTTGGACCAAGGGGTTATTGAACCTTCCACGTCGGCCTATGCCAGTCCAGCATTCCTGGTGCCTAAACCGGGAGGGAAGCATAGGCTGGTCATCGATTATCGAAAATTGAATCAGAATATTGAAGTTGAGTCGGTGCCCCTCCCGGACCTGCATTCGGCCTTTGACTGGTTTTCGCAGGCCCGATATTTCACCATTTTCGACCTGAATTCAGCATACCACCAGATACCCTTACACAGGGATTCTCGGCCGTTTACTGCCTTTTGCGTGCCGTGGAACTTGTACCAATACAAGAGAGTCCCCATGGGACTGGCGGTTGGTGCGCAGACGTTAACCCGTCTATTAGACTCCGTGTTCCACGACATTAAATTCCAATATGTGTTTAATTATCTGGACGATCTGCTCATTTACAGCTCCACTCTTGAAGAACACATGAACCATCTCCGTGAGGTGTTGTGTCGCTTGAGGCGCGCGGGGCTTACTGTGAATCCCGACAAGGTGAAATTTGCCCAGGAGGAAATTTCTTTCCTCGGTCACCTTGTCTCTCATAAAGGGGTCACGGTTGATCCAGAGAGGACGCAGGCAATTCGGGATTTTCCTCCTCCTCGGGATGCTAAAGGGGTGGCCCGCTTCGTGGGCATGGTGAATTTTTACCGGCGGTTCATCCCGGGGGCTGCTGAGATTGCGGCTCCCCTTAATTCCTTAAGGAAAAAAGGGGCCAAATTCGTGTGGGGAGACGCCCAGCAACGTGCCTTCGAGTCCCTAAAGGAGTCCATTTTGTCGCCGCCCGTGCTTCGGATGCCCGATTTCACGAAGCCTTTCATTGTGCAATCCGACGCCAGCTCTGTGGCGATCGGGGCCGTGCTCTCTCAGGAGGTGGATGGTGCTCGGCAGCCAGTTGCATTTGTATCCAGGACCCTTACCAACCCTGAAAAGAAATCCTCGGTATACGAGTTAGAGTGTTTGGCGGTAGTCTTCGCCCTTGACAAGTTTAGGAGGTATTTGGAACACGCTGAGTTCCTATTAGAGACGGACAATCAGGCTCTCTCGTGGCTTCTGGCGCACCCCCGTCAACTGGGTAAACTAGGCCGCTGGGTGGTCAAGATCTCTTCTTTTAAGTTTCGGGCACAACATATAAGGGGGACCCAAAATGTTGTTGCCGACGCTCTGTCCCGTATGTATCACCTACCCAGTGAGGAGCCAATAAATGAACCATGCGCCGTACTCCTGGAGTTCCCCCTCGCCTTCACGGAAGTTATCCCTCATCAGCTTGATGATGAGGTGTTGGGTCCCATCATCGATAGAATTAAATCAGGCGAGATGAAGGCTCCATATCATCTGTCCAAGGGCGTCCTCTGCTGCAAGGAACGTAGAGGACGGGTCCCTAAGATAGTGCTGCCGAGCAAGCTGATACCCATGGTCTTCCAATATTATCATGATTCCCCGGTTGGAGGCCATTTGGGTGTTTCAAAGACCATCGCCGCGATCAGAAAGAACTTCATCTGGAAAGGCATGGACCGGGACATCGCCACCCGGGTGAAGTGTTGTCATCTGTGCAGTCTGAGCAAGCCCGCTCAGAACACTAAGTTGGGGTTGCTGTCTTCTGAGGTGGCTGGCAGACCGATGGAGAAGGTTTTCATCGACTACGTGGGTCCTTTCCCGCGTAGCAAAGCCGGGAATTCGTTCCTCCTTGTTTGTGTGGACGCCTTCTCCAAGTATGTCTGGCTACTTCCCTTGCGTCAGGCTAGTACTACCAATACCATCGTAGCCCTTCAGACCAGTATTTTTCAGCATTTCGGGCTTCCTTCCATCATTGTCTCAGACAATGGCCCGCAATTCATCTCGAGGCAATTCCGAAACATGTGTTTCCGGCACGGCATCCGGCATGTAACCACTTCCCCCTACCACCCGCAACCTTCCCACGCAGAGCGATTCAACCGCAATCTGAGATCCGCTCTTATCGCCTATCACGCGGAGCAGCAGAATACGTGGGACCAGAATCTCCAGTGGTTGCAGATGGCGTTCAATTCGTCCCTTCATGAAAGCCATCGTGCCGTGCCTTTTGAGGTCATGTTTGGTTTCTCCCCCGCTCATCCCCTTGGTAATTTGTGGAAACTGGAGGATCTTCTCCCGGATTTGCCTAACGAAGGGGTCGTTCACAGGTGGAAAGATGTGAGGAGAGCCCTGCTCCGATCGCACGAGCGCGTGCGGCATCGCTATAATGCTGGGAGAGTCCCCAACCCTTTTAAGGTGGGTCAGCTGGTTTATTGCAGGAGTCACCCGCTCAGCTCTAAGGTGGAGGGTCGCGCTGCCAAGCTCTGCTATAGATGGTTGGGACCCTTCCGGATTTCTGAGTTTGTCTCGCCCGTCACTGCCAGCCTGGTGGATCCGGAGGATGGGATGAAGGTGAGGGTGGCCCATGTGTCCCATTTGAAGGCGTGTGCGCAGATGCAGCTTCCGTGAGAGGTAAATTGGTATTGTTCACCCCAGTTAGGATTAGTTAGGGTCCTCGGGTTTGGTTTTCGGGGGGCTTCGCTGGAGGGATTGTGTTTTATGGTTTTATTTTTTTAGTGTTTTATTGTTTTAGGTGGGGTTAATTGGGGTTTTAAACGTTTTATCGGTATTTTAGCTTCTCTCCTTTCCTTTCTTCTTTCTTTGCTTTAGGCCGCGGCCGCTCACACTCACCGTATCTTCTACACACACACACACCCAGCTACACACCCACACACACCTTGTCCTTCCTTCTGGTGTCCGTTCGTTTTCCACTTTCGCCGGATTTTATCTTTTTATTGGTTTTTAGTCAGTCCCCGCTTTTCCTCCGGTGGTGGCAGTCCCAGTGTCGTCCAACCCGTTGGACTCCTTTTGTTGTGGGGGTGTGCTGTACGTAGGTGTACGGCAAATAGCGGTTCTAAGGATTCCGGGCGTTATTTTCTTGCATCTGGGGGAGTTCGCTTTGGACAGGTTCTCTTCGCTATCTATGAGACGTTACGGCGACTGTTTGTTACGCTCCCGCCATCTAGTAGACGTCGCTGTAACTTCGGACTAGGGTATCTTCCTTTCCCGCTGCTAGAGTGAGCCTGCTGTATTCCGTTGTGGGTTGTAGAGCGCCTTTGGAAATCCGCCAGCTGTAGTTATCAGCTGTGGAGTTTTGTCTTGACTCGAGTTTTGGTTTGATGTCAGCTGTTCGATTCGGGAGCTGTTCACCACGTGTTGGTCTCAATTGTTGAGTGCTGAAAAGTTTCGTGGTTTTCTTTTTTTTATGCCGGCGTTGAGTGAAACCATTATGTCAGGCTAAGGGAAAAGCGTGCTAGGGGTTCTCGGGGGGCCGGCATCCGTGAATCTGGGAAGACCAAGATGTGAATTATGTGATAGATTGTGTGAGTATTGAACAGGTATTGTGATGTGAGGTATTGATGCACCATGAACAGGTATGGAAAAATAAAATTATTAAATTTTGCCCTGGGACTTTATGGGTCGGGTCTGGCTGATTTCTCTAACACTACAAAAAAAAGAGAGGGGACAATAGTTTCTTAATACTGGAGTTTTGTCACTTCTTGGTACTCTTGTAATCTCATGTACTATTGAAACATGCAGGTTTTTGCAGAACTTGAGTAACTTCGCATGTTTCTCTCTAATGATGAGTAGCTTCGCCGCTGTTTGCGGTGACCGTGTATTCTATGGGCAAAACTTTTCTTACCTACACAAAAAAAAAAAAAAGAGAAAACAAAAAAAAATAAAACTTAAAAAAATTGTGTTGGGAATCGGCCGAGGCGTTCATTTGGCCTAGTGAAGCAAAATTCCTTAATTGCTCTTTGAATGACTCAGGGTGATATTTGTCTTGTGTTGAATTGCCAGAGCATGTAATGGCCAGTACATCTTTTACTATAGTCTGTGTGGAACTTGTATTGTGGCTGCCTTTTTATTGGAACTTGTAGATCTGGTTGGGAAAAGAGTTGCAGTCTACCTCCAGTTGTAACAATGCCTTACCTTGTGATAAAACAGTAATTCAGAAGCATCCAACCTATTAAATAATATGTCTGAACTGTTCTACAAGAGGAAATTTTCTCTCTTTATGTATTTATAATGTTTGTAGAGATATATGTAACTGATTATCTGATGTTTTTTATATAATTGTGCACTCTGAAATCTGTAAGCCTTGGGGCTACACCAGTTTATACAGGTTTATGGCAGGGGGGAGCACATGCACTTGTGAGTTCCACACAAGTATATATTATCTATCTCATTTTGCATGTTACTTTATTGATTAGATGAGTCTTCTTTCTAGTGTTTGAGTTAGATTTCAGAGGGCGCATGTTGTTGGGTAATGTAATTGTTTGGATTGTTGTGGCTGTAATGCTTGTTAAAGGTTTTATAAATTTTGTATAGTGTTCAGTATGGCCTGTAAGAGTTCTTTAAATGTTTTATATATTTTGCATAGTTTTCAGTATGGCATGTCAGAGATTTTAAATGTTTTATATATTTTATAGAATTTCAGTAGGCTATGTAAGGGTTTTTAAAGGTGATATATATTTTATATACTTTTCATGGAATTTGTCTTAAATATTAAATTTGAATGTTTTGAAAATTTTAGATTCTGGTTACCCTGTCATAGATTTTGAATATTCACATATTTTCTATAATTCTGATAGAATACCTTCTGTCTGGACACTATGAATCATTTTCAGAAAACATGTAATATTTTGTAAATGTTTTACAGATTTATATATTTCTCATGAAATGATTTTACATATTAAATTTTGAATATTTTTTGAAATTTTAAATTGGAGTGTCATGTAATATAGTGAATATTTCACCTACTTATAGATTTTAATGGAATAACCTCACAACCTGATTTTATGAGATTTCATTGTAACAAAACACTATATGATAGCCTCAATAAACTTGTGTTAATTTTTGAAGTTTTAAAACTGAGGTCACCTCATTCCTCCAATTACCCAAAGGTTATCCAGCATGCGGATATTCTTCCACTAGGAGGCCTCTCCTAGTTCAGTGAAATGGTGAGCCGGTCATCAAGGTAAGTTGTGGTTTTTTGAAATTTATTTTTCGGTTGTCAGTTTTGGAAAGTTTAAAAATTGTTGTGACGTCATGGGTGATGAGCGGCTCACTTCTTACTGAAATTGTCAGTGAGTACTCTATTGCCACTTCTTGTAACTTAAACATAGCTCTTTGTAAATCATCTTCATTTTCTTGAATAAGAACTATGTCATCCGCATATAGCAGGGAAACTATACAAATTGATTTGTATTAAGCTTTATTCCCGAAGTCACTCTGGATTTCCATGGTCTCAACATGTCGTCAACGTATAAAATTAAACAAGGTTGGGAAAACACAGCATCATGGCCTAACTCCCTTATTTATTGGAATGTCACCTGAGAGCCTACCATTCAGACCCAGGACTACAGATGTAGTTTTTAATTATAAAATATGTTTTCCATTAATTTAATTTTTAATTTACAAATTTAAATTATGAATTTTAAATAATTACAACTCTGAAAAGTTTCATATTATATCCTCTAGTATCCAGATTTCATGTTCCAGTGACTCAGATGATATAAACAAACTTACGTATGCTTAGCATTTGATAAAAATGTCAAAAGCCTAATAGACCAAGACATAATAGTACCTGGCGTTAACTTATTTTTGTATTCAATTAGCAAGGGAGCGGAAAAGGTACTTAAAAAGATTAGGTTAATATTCATAACATTGAAATTTAGGTCATATTTGTATAACCCCTGAAGACCATTATAGACTTATAGTATCCATTTTTTTTAGTTTATTAGAACTTCAAAATGTTTGAGGTTTGCTTTCACATTGTAATATATCGTACCATACAAAATTAAGTGGGGGCCAAAGGCTAGTAAAGGTGGTACCAGCCTGCACCCTTAGAGATCAAATACGAAATGAAGATATAAGCACCGAATTAAATATATATTCTATGGCCAGCAGAATAAGGGAAGGACAAATAAAATGGAGGCAGCATGTCGAGAGAACGGAAGATACGAGAGTACCTAAACAAGTAATAAGATACAGACCGCAAGGAAGACGAGATACAGGTAGACCAAGGAAGAGATAGCTTCAGTGAAGGCGGAACAGGCTGCAAGCCTACACCTTGACGTGGAGAAGAAGAAGAAGACAAAATTATTATTATTCCGCCTGTACAATGTTTACACATTTTTCGGAACCAAAGATTACAGAAGTGATTGAATGGTCATGTTCTACTGCTGCTCGCCCATCCAAAGATCTTCTTCAATTTCTTGTCCCCTCAATATAGTCTGAATTTCTTCTATCCAGGTTATCGGTGGTCTTCCTACTTTCCTCATTCCTGGTGGGGTCCATTCCATAACTCTCCTTGGCAATCATTCCTGTGCCGTTCTTTTCGTGTGTCCATACCATTGTAATTTTTCTGTTTGGATAAAAGTCAACCATTGAACTTCTCACATTCACTCTATCTTTAATGACGTAATTTCTAATTTTCTCACGTCTGGATAGTCTTGCAGAATGTCTCCAAAAGTCCATCTCTGCTGTTAAATAACACGCAAGAAGACAAAATTAAGTTTAAAAAACTTTATACGGGTTTTCGGTCTAGAGGCAATTTTTATTAGATGGGAATTTCTAAGAACATTTTTATTAAGATTCCCATTGCCATAATTTTTTGAGTTCCATCGTATAATTACATTACGCTGTAATAATTTTAGTACATTTGCGGTGTCAGTGAATCACTGGAGGCGACAAACAGGAGACGACAAACAGGAGATGACGTCCCAAGGGAAATACGAGCATCTCATGATTATATGTGTGGCGAGGCGAGTGTAGACGGCATTAAGCGAGGAGCCTCCCTGGACCTGCGAGATTTGCGTCTCTCGTATGGAGAAGTAACGCGTACAGTGTGTAATTTAATGTGAAGTGATAACACGACGATGCACTAATCTAAAGCGGTAGTACCCATATGCGTTAATGAAACCAAGTTTCTCTAAGGAAACCTAAGCTTAGACACTGATGAAATTTGTTGCTTCGATAGGGATTGAAACCTCCCAGATTATTCACTATGGAATATACAGATGAGACTAAAAAAATTAGAAGACCTCGCTTCACATTTTTCTAATAATAGTTATGTTAACTTGAAAAAAAAAACAACACGTAAACACCAAGATATTTCTTAAATATATAAATACAAAAAATTTTTAATATAGGCCTATAAGAAAATCGGTATGGAGACCATAGATGACTTCCATGTTCTCAGATTTATATTTAAAATCATTTACTTGAATTTGGTTCGATAATCTCTAAAAAAATATCCCCCACCTTGTAAATCGAGTTTTATGTTCGGAATATTGAATTGAAATATTGCCATAGAAACTACTTCTTTGTTGCCGACAACTTAGTACATTGTATATAAATAACTAAAATAAATTATCCCCCTACAACTATAATTTTTGTTTATAGAAAATCCCCCCTTCAACTACCCTTTCTATTATTTATAGATGCATCATCTGCCATTCTACAGTAGATTATTATGACCTTCTTTTGAGGATACTTTATTTATCAAAATTAATTACGTTACTCTTGTTAAAACGTAAAACGTTGCAGGTAAACTATCCCTTCACCTTAACCGATCTTTACCAAAATCAATGGTCCTCTATAACTTGGGCACATAATATGCAAAAAATTATTTGAGTCTGTTTGAGTTTGCGGAAGTTATCTTTCGCCATAGAAAACATTATACACACATTAATGAAGAAAGTTGTGTTAGTGGTTAAAATCACAAGCAGAATTATCACTTTTGCACACCACTATATAAAAATATTCCGATTAGCGCTTTCAAGCGCTATTTTTAAATAAGGGTGTGTGACTGGCCCAGATGTGGGGGAGAAAGACGGTAGGTTTAAAAGGAATGCACACACACGCACACACACACACACACACACACACACAACACTGAAACACAAGGAATTTGCTAGAAAAATATGTAACTGTCCAGATGGAGGGACAGGGCTCAGAGGGGAGGAAGGGACATTGGATTATAGCTTTCTTAACAGACGCTTTATAGCTATTTCGATCTGACGATGGGCTGTGAAGCTTGAAAGCGCTAATCGGAATAATTTTTATATAGTGGTGTGCAACAGTGATCATTCTGATTGGGATTATAGCTTGTTGTGTATGAGCAGGGTGTGGTGGGGGTGGGGGTGAAGGGTTTATTTTTAAGTTATTTGTTCATTTCCGATCTGACGATGAGCTGTGAAGCTTGAAAGCGCTAATCCAAATATTTTTATATAGTGGTGTGCAACAGTGATAATTCTGCTTGTGATTCTACACAGACTTTTTGGAAAATGAATTTTCTTCATGTTTTGAGGGTAGTACAATCAGAATCAGCCCTTATCTAGAACACGATTTTTTTCATGATCACCATACTTACATTTCGTTACGGAACATGAAGGTAAAAGTATAAAATAGTAACAATAAAAAAATAATAACACAAATGTACAAAATATCGGTATGGAGAACCATACATGACTTCCATGTTCTAAGATTTATATTTAAAATCATTTTCGAAATGAAATATTTCCATAAAAACTACTTCTTTCTACATATTGCTTCAGGCATAACCACAGTACTGTGGTAACTAACGTATACCACCTCACGTTATCGCACTCAATTTGCACTGATGATACCGGTAGATGGCACTGCCGAAACGTCTGGTTTTGCAGAAAACATAGGTCTACGGCCAAGTAGGCCGGGAAGGAATTTTAACATTGTTAAAATGTTGTTTTCTGTTCCTACTACCTTATTTGAAAAATCTAAAAAGAAAGCAAATACTCAAGGTTATTTAAAAAATAATAGAGAGAATATCTTTCTGTATATTGAATGGTAAATTTAAGTTGAAAATGAGATAAGAAAAAAATTAAAAACTGTTATGTGGTCCAATGCACTCCAACCTTCCCCTATACCTTGGAAAAGAAGGATCAGAGTAACGATAGCACTGTCGCAAAACTGTGTATCAGTCACCCTTTCGATTAAATGTGCGTAAACATGCACTGTAGAAATACGCGAAGAAGAAGAAGAAGAAGAAGAAGAAGAAGAAGAAGAAGAAGAAGAAGAAGAAGAAGAAGAAGAAGAAGAAGAAGAAGAAGAAGAAGAAGAAGAAGAAGAAGAAGAAGTACAGAAAGAAGCAGAAGAAGAAGAAAAAGCATACGTATTTCAGAAGCAATGCAGAGGTGTTGTAGTCACACTGTTTCTCCATAAAAGTATGGCATAAAAGTTGTTTAATTATAACAAAATTGTAAACTGTAATAAAATCTTTTTTTAATAGATTAAGAGCATACAATGTGTCTGAACAATTGATAGACTTTTTTATTTCCATGTTCCATAAGGAAATAGAAGTATGGCGATGGCGAAAAAATTTGGCGAAAAAATCACCAAAATCCTCAAAACGTGAAGAAAAGTCATTTTTCGGAAAGTGTCTGTGTCTGTGTCTGTGTGTCTATGTGTAGAATTTTTTCTATGGCAAACGATAACTGCCGCAAATTCAAACAGAATCAAATAACGTTTTGCATACATCTCTGAATTGTAGAGGACTCAAGGCCCTTTGATTTTGGTGAATATCGATTATGGGAAAGGGGTGAAGGGATAGTTTACCTGCAACGTTTTACGTTTTAACACGCGTAAAGTACTTAATTTTGATAAGCAAAGTTTCCTGAAAAGAAGATCATAATAATCCGGTGTAGAAAGGTAGCGAAATATGTATAAATGAAAACCGTAGTTGAAGGGGAGGGGGTAATTTTCTATAAATGAAAATGATAGTTGAAGTGGCAAAAGATAATTTTTTATTTATATGTGTACTACTTTATAGGCAACAAAGAAGTTGATTCTATGGAAATATTTCATTTAATTTGTCAAACATGAAACTAGAAACTGGGAAATCTCTTTTTAAGAAATTATTGGACCGTATTCAAGTAAATTATTTTAAACATAAATCTTACAACATGGATCCCATGTATGGCTCTCCATACCGATTTTTTTCACTAACGGCACACAACATTATTAACTGAACTACAAAATGGTTATAATAAATATTCTCTAACGTAATGTTCTATCTACATCATTAAAAAAATAAATTTATTTGTAATAAATTCGCTTTTGGTGTAAAGTGCTTTGCAAAGTTCTGATGACAATAGTTCACAACGTCGTGTCGTTTGTGATACGTCTGTTGTGAAAAGACTGCAGCGGTGACCCATTTCGATTACGCACAAACGACACGCTCGAGGAGTGTTGTTATGCATACGGCACAGCTTAGTCCAAGTTTCTCTATTCGCAACCTAGTTTTCTGGCTTTCATTTGTCAACTTCATTGTTACCGGGTTGTATGTAAAGGTGAATTGTAATGGAGCGTCATCAAGACGACTGGCCTGACAATAGTGAACAACAAGCCATGAAGAAATGAGATCCAAACTAATGATAATGTGATGCATTTATAATATACACACACTTATTGGTTACTAATGATACCTATAATATCAACCTTCTATTGTGGTGTACTCATTGTTCATAACCTAAAGGTACCATATTAATCTTCTCGAGAACTGACTTTGTTGCGGAGTGCTTATGTTTACATTCATGTCTATATATTGTTACAGTTAGGTCTAACTGTATGGTACAGTGGAAAACAAAATACAAGACACCAATTAAGTCACCAGCTTTAATTATCACAATTAAACAGTTATTAATTAACAAGATAGTTCCTTGCTTACAATTAGTCAAATAAAAATTGTTCACACGCAATAAAATGTCAACTAATATAAAACACAATTGTATTACAACTGTCCCGCTCGATTATAAAACATATCACTTCGCCACAATACTGTGAACCGGACTGTGTAAATCGTCACTCAAACGCACTGTGTAATCGCCCGACAATAACTGAAAACTAGGCAGCAGGTATGAGTTATTAATAGTCTCAAGCGTTCCATAATATGCGTCCTTAACAAGCCATCTAAAACTCTAGAGGACACTTCAGCGCGACCTTCGCACAAAACACGCACCGTTGGGCTAATTGAGAAACTTCTCGAACAGTGCTATAGGATGGACGAGCTTGTTCTGTATTACATAAAATTGTCTCGCGTGTTCAGCGTCACGTACGCATTACAGTTGCGGGAATAGAGTGGAACAACGTTCTCCAGTGTACCAGAACGTTTCGTAATGGCATAACACTTTTTCTGCATTACGTAACAATATTATATCAGCTGATTACTGTACGTTGATTTTCATTTTGCCGCAAATATCCCAATCGTGATACGATTTTTGAAGTCCGTAATGATGATCAATAGATTTTCGTGGCCCTCTTCTTTTACATGTTTGTATATTCGGTATTGTTCATATTATATATTAGAGATCTTATTTCATCTTTGCATGTTGTTTTCAGTACCGTTAAATGTTACTGAATAGGACCATATTCACAAGACTGTTGTTTTATGTGTTTGGCTACTGTTCAGTTCGGTTTTGAATGTTGAGAATGTCTGGTGTGTTCTATATATCTGTGTTTAAAGGATCTTGATGTGATATCTAAGTATTTTTTCTTGCTCCACACGTTGTATTCTGTCGAGTTAGCAGGGTGACATTGAAATTGGTAGTTGTCTAGTTTGTTCATCATCTTTTTCACAGCACTACACTTTATATAATAACGAAACTTTCTTGTCTTTTTCCGTAGAACGCGTTTCGGCGTCGTGTTCGCCTTCTTCAGCTTAGAAACAGACTGCTACTACTTTGTAACGGTTATTGCTTGGAAGGTATAGTGGGGGTGGTGTGTAGAGGAAGGAGATTGGCGCGGGGATCCAAATTATTGTTTGTTTGTTGTATAATTGTGTCGAACAATGTACAACAATGTCAAACAATGTTTGTGTTGTATAATTGTACTCTGAACACTTAAAGGCCTTATCCAACAACAATATACATTCTGCATTTGCCGCACACATACACACACATAACCATAGCTACACCAACATAGATAATAACCTTGAAATTTTACACTACTTACCCAAAGGTCGAAAACTCAACACAGCTGAACAGTATGAAATATACAAACACCACAAAACACAACCAAACAACATACTTAACGACCAATTACAATATAAATCACATACACTTTTCGACACAATTATACAACAAATAAACAATTATTTGGATCCCCGCGCCAATCCCCTTCCTCTACACACGCCCCCACTATACCTTGCAAGCAGTAACCGTTACAAAGTACTGGCAGTCTGTTTCTAAGCTGAAGAAGGCGAACACGACGCCGAAACGCGTTCTACGGATAAAGAGAAGTAAGTTTCACAAGAGAAAGTTTCATTATTATATAAAGTGAAATTGGTAGACTCCAGCTTTTTCAGAAATGCTTTTTTGTATTGCTTGTTTACAGATTGTTGTAAATGTCATTGTTTGTTCTAAACGCTAATTGATAGTCGTATTTTGCAAATGTTCTAGATAATTTTTGAGAGTTGTCGTCAATGTAATGTGCAGGTATTTAGGTTTTCTTCCTCTTGATTGATATGTTATTTGTTTTTGATTGATATCTTTTTTGGTTTTCAATGATTTTATCGATCATTTGAAGCTGATATTCATTGATTTGAGCTATTTTCTTTATGATGTGTATCTCTTTTTTATACTGTTTCTTGCATATAGGAAATATGAGGGCTCGATATACCATGCTGTTGTATGAAGAAATTTTGTATGAGTAGGGATGGTTGCTCTCTGCATGAATGGCAAGTATCTTTCCTGTATATAGAGAAATGATGTTTGCTTGCATGGAGCAAGCATATTATGGTACCTTATTACCATATTATGGTACCTTTAGGTTATAAGCAATGAATACACCACAATAAGAGGTTGAAATGAGATCTCTTATAGAAATGAACGGTGTAATATAAAAATAGCATACTGTTTTTGTTTATTAGACTACTAATGAGTTTATTTAACAGTTTTTATTTTCTTCCCGTGAAAGTAATCTCCATCGTGTGTGTGTATGAAAATTATATAAAATTTTCGACAGGTGTAAGGTATTTATTGGTAAATAGTAAATATTCTTGGCTTTTAGGTAAACAGTAAGATAGTAATTGTCTGAATCTTAATATTAAGATGGTATAGTACTTTCAAAATTATTACTAAATACCGAGCTGTTACGCCTTGGTTGTCGGTTGCTGTGAGTTCTCGACATATCGTCAGCAACGCTTCGTCCCCCCCCCTTCAGGAATCTACATCACAGTGTACAGAAACAGTTGCGGAAGATCTTCAACGAAAGGTAAACAAGTGTCGGGTATAATAAAGTGACAAATCTTACAAGAATCTGTGGAAAGATTTGGAGACGTTGCGAAATAAATGTAGAAAAGAAACACAAATAAATTGTATAAAAAATAATGACAAAACTTACACTACTATATGGCTCTGAAACTTGGTTCATAAAGAAAAAAGATGAACAGAAGATTTAACATGAGAAATGACTTTTATGAGATCAGTCGAAAGGTGTAGTAGACAATATCATATAAGAGACGAAGAGATAAGAAGTGATTTAGATATTTTTGCAGTTAATGAATAGATTAAAGAATACAGGAGAAAATGGATTCAACATATCAATAGAATGGAAGAAAGTAGAATACCGGAGATGGCGAAAGACCGAACCGGTTGTAACCGAAGGGAGGTTACAACCCTAGAGGCAGAAGAAAAGTTGGTAGACCTAAGAAAAGGTGGACTGTGGAATAGGAACAGGCCGCTAAAGTCTAAAACCGTGAAGAAGATGATGACGATGTGTGGGGTATTGTTCGGCGAAGATCTGCTGCTACTGTTCTTGTGCACTCTGTCGCTCTTTGGCGGCACGAAGAAGATCCCCGAAGGAGGAAATCGAACGAAACGTTGCCGACGACATGTCGAGAACTCGTAGCAACCCACCACGGTAAAAAAAAATCCGGTATTTAGTAATAATTTTGGAAATATTGACAACGGACTTGTAAGCTTTGGACAGAGAGAAATATTGTAGTATACCTTAATTATGTGTAGGATATTTTTACGACGATCCCACCGGAAACAGAATAACTGACACCATTGAAGTCACTAATTACAAATTTTAATCAGACACATACAGCAGTTATATAAATAAAAAAGTACCCTTACACAATAATTCAAGTTAAATTTGTCCGATAATAAACGTCACTCTATTACAGTTTCGCAATAATGAACACAATAATCACTTCTCACCGCAACAATCGCTACGAACTGCACTGATAAAATCGCCAGCTGGAACTGAACTGAACTGGGGGACTTGGAATCCAGTATTTTTCCTCCGCTGCCTTGCATTGTAGTCGTTAGCGAGGGGGTAGGTTAGTCGAGTGACATCGGGAAGGGGCAGAACGTCTAGAACAAACCAGAACGTTATTCATCTTTGCCGCGTGGGATGATGGAACAGCCTAGCGTGCCGTATGCCCAGTGATGTGGTATTATTTATTTCATCGGTGTAATATAGCCTATTTCAGTCTTACAGTAGTGCTGTTTTAGGTATAAGCTTTGGCCTCGACATTTTCAGACAAAACGTGTAATTCTATGGTAATCGCCCTTAAGACACTCTTTAATACTTTTCGAAAATTTTACCATATAAGAGTTATGTACTGGATTGAAAAAAAAAAAAACACAATTTACAAGACCTCAATCGTGGCTTGCTTCAGTGTGTTAATTCAGTGAGTTTCAGGTAATTGCAACAATTTTAAAGTATAAAAATTATTATTCTCTCCATCCTGGTATCCGAGGCTACTGTTGGAATTGTGAGATGTTGATTGAGACCACCGTATAGGGCAACCAACCCTATGCCGGCTAGATTTTTTATCGACTTTCTGCAACAAATCACAACCCTAGAGGCAGAAGAAAAGTTGTTAGATCTAAGAAAAGCTAGACTATGGAATAGGAACAGGCCGCTAAAGCCTAAAACCGTTAAGATGATGATGTTGATGATGATTATTCTCTCCGTTAAAAAATTATTTAAAAAATTTTGTTTTTACTCGATGCAATTTTTTTTTTTGTATCGTCCATCTAGGGACCACATGCCAATTTCAATTCTTTATTCTTTGTTCTTTTCTTTTTTGCCAATATTCTTTCATCTTTTCTCTGTGTCTCTTCTTCCTGTCTTCAGTCCATTTTGAACCTGCGTCTCGATGTAATTATTCATCAGAAAATGTAAATTAGTCTCATGTAAACAGGTAGAGAAAGTTCAAGCCCTGCGGAGAGAAATTTAGGTTTAAAAAATGTATGTAATAATATAATTAACGACTAAGAGTGTTGATTATTAGCATAAACGCTATGTACTTTTGTGTGTTTACTAGTAAAGTAAAGCAAACCTAAACAGCTTCCGTAGTAAATAATGTAAACAAAAGAAGATGCTGTGAAGAGAGGCAAAAAATAATGGAGCGTTTCAGGCAGAGACGTCTGTCCCGCCCCGCCTTACAAATTCATTACCGCGTGGTACATTTACTACCTGCGTCACCCTTGTTGCACGGACTAATGTCCCTCGTTAGAATTGCAAATTAATTTTATTTTTTAAGACAAGCGTTTTCATTTTTAGTGAAATAATGCTTCTGGCAACGTAGACTATATTTTAAGAACATAAAAGGCTGCAAAATAAAACGGTGTATACATTTTGTAGACAAGGACAATTTGTATCAAACGGAATTTGTAGCCCTAACTGAAATCGACCGGTACACAACTCCTCTGTCCGTTCAAAATCAACGAATCCTTACAACGAAATAATAAAATAAAATAAGTTACGTTCCAAAAAATCTAACGGTCTAACATAAAACCTACATAACCTGTCCCACGCCGATCCTTTTGTCGTCATTACGACGCTTCCCGCCACCTTTAGCGTCACACGCTGCTTAGCGTCCCTGGTCGCCTTAAGTCTTGTAGTTTGACATTAAACATCCCCCTCACCATCTCCAAGAGGCTGCCACACCAAATCAACAACACAGGCACAATCTCCTTACTTTCTGGTGCCTCCACCCTCTCAATGGCTGGTCTGCATTGCCGTGGGAACAAAATATTCCTTCCCATATGGCTGAAGGGGGCTTGCCCCAAAATACCCGGAATTTGGTCCTCACCGACCAGCCTCGAACATCTGAAAAAGAAAAAGAATAAAAAGTAGCCCTAACAGAATTTGTAGCACTGTCCAGGATGAGTTACAGAAAAGTAGCTTTTTTACAAACAAAAGAATTAATGATGATACATAAACCACGTGATGTTAGATTGAGTGCTATATTTATCCTCGTTTATCGAGATTTACTAGATAACTGTTCCTATTGTTACGACGGTCTATTCGATCGTCGTAGGTACAGTGGAAACAAAATAAGTACAAGACACCAATTAAGTCACTAATCACACCTTTAATTGTTATAGTAACACAGTTCGTAATTAACAACACAGTGTCTACAACAAATCAAATGAAAATTGTTCATACGCAATAAAATGTCCACTAATATTAAAACTCAACTGTATTACAATTATACCGTCCGAATATAAAACGCAACACTTCACTAATAACTACTTGAACGTACACCGTAATAACTCGAACCGCTCTGTAAATATATCGCACTAATACTCTCGAACCGCACAGTCAAAAATCTCTATTGAACTGACAAACTAAGGCCGCTACCCGATGTATTTATAGTCACGCTCACACACCAGAAGCTTCCAAACTGCGTCTTATCTCTCGCGAACTACGTAATTGCTACGGCCTTGACACAGTCCGAGCGCCCGAGCGAAGGCCGGCACAGTCGAGAAAATTCTCGCAAAATGCATCTAGTAGCACGTACACCACACGCTTACGTCGAGTTCTTTCTGGCACATTCGATAAACGCGTAGATTGTTCTGTGCTGTCGTAGCACTATATAATTAAGTAAAATTATATTACTACATTCCAGCTAGTAAAATTTACTGCAAAGGGATATGATATTTGATTAGGTGAATTAGTGCATTTATTGGTTATTTCTTTTATAATATAAAACATATACAGTTTGTATCTGATAATTATGAGCTTACAAAGAAATAAATATTTTTGATGTAATTGACAGTCATCAATTAAAAAGGAGAGTCTTTACTTGTGATGCGTAGGCTTACACGGCCGGAGTCAATGTTGTTGAAATTACTTCCCGCGCTGTTTGGCCGTGGTCCATAGTTTTCGACAAAACCAGACGTTTTGGCAGTGCCATCGACTGCCATCTTCAGTGAAAATGGAGTACGCTAGCGTGAGGTGGTAGGTACTACGGTGCGTGTGACTTAACGTGTTAACGTGTGAATTAACCACAATACTGTGGTCACTAGCTTATACCACCTCACGTTAGCGTATCTGATTTTCACTGAGGACGGCAGTCGATGGAACTGCCGAAAATTCTGGTTTTGTTGAAAACTTTGGTCTATGGCCAAACAGCCCGGGTAGTAATTTTAACAACAGAGTTTTTGTTTTATACTTTATAAATAGTTGTATACTTTCACTATCCTGGATTTGCTGGATTAAGTTGGATCAGTCCGGACGATCTCACGGGCCTGCTCCTACGCTTTCACACCGGTCGTTGTCATCGTAAGGTGGGATGTCGATCTCAGGGTCTCCTTGCTTGCGGTGTGTCCGCCTAAGTTGCTCCAGATTCAGTACTCGTTGACAGCCATCGGTCGTTGAAGATCTCGAACTCCGTGCCTGATTTCGTGGAACTAATTGATCCGCTCTCTCGACGATACTCTCCGACTTCCTCGAGTACTTGCTGGAACTAGAATTTTCCACCGCAAACGTCCGAGTAAATATGAGAGGCAGCGAGAGACTGCCTTATCAAAGACTGTAGGGAACTTATCGTAGCACACAAATACTAAATTGCACACATACTTGGATATGAGAAACTCCGGCATGACGCTTGCCACATTAATTTAAGTTAGTGAACACATTTAAGAACAATTTGGAGTTATCCTAAAGAAATCCTGTTAAATTTCTGTGACATTTCATAAAATTAAAGCTTTCACGTTGCACTGCACTACTGTTTTTTTGTTGTTGTTTATAGTTGTGTAACATAACACTATCGGTTACAGTTACTTGTATAGTAAAACACACTTAGATCAATTACATATTTCGATGTAAACTGTTAATATTAATTTTAGTACCGTTAATAAATAAACATACAGATAAGAATTATACTGCATAGTCAATGGACTAATTAAGTGGTCATGAGCAGTAAATGATATTTACTGTATTCATGAATTTCTTGTAATGATTAACTAAGGATAAGAAGTTAGTAGTAATTGAGAAGTAATTAACCTGTCAAATTGAAATGCGGATAATATCATATGTTATATATATTTAAATGTATTAAAAGGGTAAATATAATAACTATTAATTAGCATCTGAACATAAGTGTTGTTATTAACAACCCCTGAGATTCCTAATTATCTCTGGCGCCCAGCAACAATAATTTAAAATTTGTCGCCAACAACGTGGTGCAATTCCAAACAATTTTATATTTGACGCAACCAACGTGTGGCTTAATAAACAAGTTAGAGATCCCCAAAATTAATAGTTGTCTTAAACTACATTATCGTGCGATAGTTATCCGAATAATATCGAAATTATAGTGGAGGTACGGTTACTGGGAAAGAACCGTTTGGTCATGTGTACACGAAAGAAGCCTTGGGGCTGTTGTGCTCGTCAGATACATTTACAGTATAATCCGTACTCGTGTATTTTCTGGCAACTAACCCCGATCACAGGCTCGCTTCTCGTGTTTATAACTACCGTGGTACATACTGTGTAAGTAAAAATTTTGAACACTTCAGCACATTAACACCGCTTTTTACAGCACATCAATTAATTATTATTGTAAATATGTCCCCATATATTCACAGCGTAAATGTTTGTCTCATGGCAGTATTTATATTTAGATTTAGTCATTGAGAAAGGATTAGTATTACCACTATATTTACAATAAGGTCACATTTGGCTGTCCACCTCTACGAAATGAAAACGTACGGATGAGCGGGTAGACGTACAAGACACTCTCGTGTCCTTGGAATTGGAACCCGTCAGTAAGATCGTTGTTTTATCGTACCAACATTTTAACTGATTACAATTAAACCATTTCCTTATTCGAAACAAAAGTTATGGCTTTTCTGGGGACAAATCATATTCGAACAAAGACTGTCATACAGGACTCGCCAATACAACAGGTGCTAGATTTCAAGTATCTAGAATGTAGCATCACGTACCAAGATGATAAGGAGGTTGAAAGCTAAATTAGTCTCTTCCAGTCGCTTTGTGGCTGTACCATTAAACATTTAAAGAAGAAAACAAGGAAAGAGACGCAATTGAAATATTATAATGTAATGGCCATACCTCAACTACTGTATGGTAGTGAGACTCAGATTAGAAAGGTCAAATATATATCTAGAATACTAGAAGCGGAAATGAGGTTCTTGAGGGCTGTAAAGGCTTGTACCATGAGAGATCTTATCAGAAATGATCGTATTAGAATGAAGCTAGGCATAGCTGAAAAGCTTAAATGAGAAAATCTCCCGGTACAAAGCTGAGTGGCGGTTACACGTAGAGAGAATGGATCCAACTCGATTTTCAAGAAGAGCCCTTGACTATCATCCAAATGGGAAGAGAAGTGTGGGAAGACCCCGTGAGCGATGGTTGGATGACTTCTATGTTGGAACAGGCTGCTAGCCTAAGCCGTAAACGATGACGACGATAACGACTGTATTTACAAAACAATTTTACTGTATTTACAAAATTAATACTTATTAGATTTTAAAGTTACCTCCATAAACCGTAGATTATCATTACCGGTAACTAATTAGTTGTTAATCTTGTTGTGTGAAAACGATTCTATCCTCTCTCAGGTAACATGTAGCGTCTTATAAAGGTAGATGATTTATTAAGGAATTTATTGAATCGACGCTAAAGAGCTTAAGCTATTTTTAGGTGAACAGAATTGTTGTGTGTCTGTAATGGGGGTGAAAAGCGTGATAATAACCTGATTTCTCTGCGCGTTCACTGTCGTCATGCTCTGTCGGCCTTGTGAGTTTCGGGATTAAGCGTAGCGAAAACTAAATTGTTAAGCTGCAGTAGAACGATTGGTAACACGTGTTTGTAACGTAAAGTAAGGAGCAGCAAACTTCTTGTCGCGCGGCTTCAGTATGGTATTTATAAGTTTGCAACACAGGTGTTACAAGAGTAATCCTATCATTTTTAAAATGGCAGTATTTGCTACTGTTAACCTTTAAGTGTACACATGGAATTAAGGTTTGCATTTACTTATGTTAAAAGTTCTGTTAATTCTTAATCTATTTTTTTTTTTTTTAAAGTAGCCACTTGCATATAAGTATCCCAATATTTTCCACCCACTGCAGGAGACCGTAAATTGTTATTTATTATTCCGGCTGTACAAGGTTTACACATTTTCCGGAACAAAAAATTACAGAAAATCTCATCTTTCACTGCTGCTTCTCTATCCAAAGATCTTCTACAATTTCTCGTTTTCTCAATATAGTGTGAATTTCTTCTATCCAGGTGATAGGTGGTTTTCCATTTTCCTTCTTCATGGTGGGATTTCGCTGATTTCAACATCATTTCAGCGTTTGCCATTTTTCCAATAAGTAAGCCAAAATATTATATTATTTAAAAATCATATTTTAGAAATTAAAACTTTATGCATCATAAAACGCAGCTGCAATTTTATTTGTAAGAGACCAAGGTGGGGTTTTTCTAAGGAGCTGATCGCATATCAGCAAAAATTGGTGCAGATTGTGGTGGACAGGAGCAAGTCTGTAATTTCGAGTCTCTGGGGGTATAATGTGTCTCATGTTACAAACATGACGTGGTAAATCTCGGACAAAAGTTAACTATATGTGCTAGACCATTAGGAAAATTAAAATCAACAAGTAAAGTAACAAGGCAGAAGTTCTAGAACGTGATGACTCTCCCTAAACTGCTCTATGAATCTGAGAATTGGATTTTAACAAAATCTCAGGTCAGTCATATTCAAGAGGCTGAAATAAGATTGCTCAGGTACGTTTGTGCAGTTATACTTCTCAAGTTCCTACAAGAAATGCATATTGTTACGTCGGTCTTCTTTATCGTCGTACGGCACAGTGGAAAATAAAATACAAAACGCCAATGAAATTATTAATGTTTTAATTATCACAATTAACAGTTTTTATTCAACAATTTATTCAGAAAGATTATTCTTATACAACAATCCAAGTTAATCTGTGAACACATACATAATTATGTCAACTATAAAGAATTTCGGACTATAATCATTTTTTACTAATCCACCAGTTGAGACGCACTATTTAAATCGCCCGACAATAACTCGACTGAGTAATCGCCGACGTCAGACTGACTAAGCGTCGTTGAATGCTTATATTTATACCCCACTGAGACTCCAGAATAATCCATATTACGCGTCAACACTTCTAGAAAACACTAGAGCGTAATTGATGGAGGCTTTGAACACAGTGCGCGCGGACCGGTGAAGTCTGGAACAGGCTCGTTCAGGTTGACGCATGTTAAGAGCCACGTACGCACACAGTATTACAGCTGGTTCTGCTGGTATAGCTGAGAAACCTGCAGAACGTTCTGTAATGGCGTAACTATATATATATATATATATATATATATATATATATATATTGCGACAACACAAATTACTAAACTATTGGCGCATAGGATATGATAGTATGTGTATTTCAAATTACAAGTCTATATTGGAGGGTTTAAGATTATTTATTGTACAAACACAAGTTATAGTTTATATGGTATATTTGAAATGTACAGAATGTAATGTTTGATATAGAGTCTTTCTTTTAAAATGTTAAATAATGTTCATACGCAAGACGTGATACGTTACATAAGAAGACTCCCACGATGATGTTGTTGAAGAGAAGGGCCGGTCTTTGCGGTGTAGTTGGTTCGTCAGGTGTGGCTTACAAATGACAGACGTTTCCCAGAAACGTTTACAGCTGGGCTGGCGTCCTGTAACAGCTGGGCTGGTCCTATAACAGCTGGGCTGGTGTCCTATAACAGCTGGGCTGATGTCCTATAACAGCTGGGCTGATCTCCTATAACCGCTGGGCTGATGTCCTGTAACAGCTGGGCAGGTGTCCTATAACAGCTGGGCTGGTGTCCTATAACAGCTGGGCTGATGTCCTGTAACAGCTGGGCAGGTGTCCTATAACAGCTGGGCTGATGTCCTATAATTCCCACGATGAATCCGACACTTCGCACACACAACGGTACTACGGATTTTATTTCTCGCAAAACTTATATAGAGTTTAAGACCAAGTAATATCTCAGGTGACAGTGAGTTTAATCTAATAACGGTATATTGAGCTTATACCTCTCCGGCTTCTTCAAGTGTTCTCGCGAATACGAAGGTCTACCGCGATCAGCAGACCACCCTATGAGGAAATCTTGCACTAGGACGGAAACGTCTTGATGGAACTATTGCGTAACAATTAATGATACTGTTACACTCACTTCTTACACACGTAATATTACAATATTAATATCGTGTGTAAAGATATAAAATCAATTGTTATGCGTCACACACGTTACTATCCCCGAAAAGTCTTAACAGATCCTTGCAAGCGGTAGAGTCTTGGACAAGGATTGTATGTACCGTTCGCGGTAGCAGCAGTGAAGAACTGCTTGTAATTTTACGCACAATGCGTTAAAACACTGATGTGTGCAAATGTACTACACACACAGTTCTGAGTCTTCCCGTTTCACTAACGACGAATAGTTTTTACAACACCTTGCAAGCGGTAGAATCTTGTACAAGGAGTGCACGTTCCGTTCGCGGTAGATGGCGTAGAAGAACTGTCGTAATTATACGCGTAATGCGTTTAAACACTCCTGTGTGCAGACGTACTACATACACAGTTCTGAGCCTTCTCGTTTCACTATCGACGAATAGTCTTTACAGCACCTTGCAAGCGGTAGAATTCTTGTACAACGAGTGCACGACCCGTTCGCGGTAGATGGCGTAGAAGAACTGCCTGTGTAACGACAGGCTTAAGAAAATTTCCAACCACCAGTCAGCATTCTATTGGTGGATGGAAGTCACATGGTTAGTAAAAAGTGACCATGCACTTTTCATGCAGTAGAGTGCATTTACTTTGTAACAGCATGCATAGCGGTAATCAGACTACTCGTATCTCATGCATGACTGCCTACAGACTAATAATATATATGAACGTAAACAATAGTCCAACAGGTATAGGGATTGTAGCGATACACATGTCTCAGTTCAGCTAATGTCAAAACAACGATAATACTTCACGCACCGCCCGGGAAACGTTTCCCACTCACGCACGCGCGCACATTTCCACTAACACAGTACATGAATAACCATAAATAATAATGCACAGTTATTCTAAACTAAACCCTTAACCTTACTAAATACAATTGATAACAACCCAACTTAACCAACTACCAATATAATATGAATGTCCATTGTCTGTGTAATATATGAACTTGCCCCGCCTATCATGATCCTGTGATTCGTTGCAATATATATATATATATATATAGCAGGAACTAAATATCACAAGCTTACTGGATAGGACTGCCCAAATAGTGGCTACAGTGGCTGGAATATCTCAACTGAATGGTCAAATGGAAGGGACGAAGAGGTCCGAAGAAGTTATTGACTGACTAGCTCTAGTCGGTCTGCTTGGAACCAAAACAAACCATTTTTGGTATAATCCATGTTGAAGATAATAAGCTACTTTATTAATAAATAGAAATATTAAAAATAATAATTAAAATACAAATGATTACTTTATTATTAGATGATAACGTTATACAAAATGAAAACGTAGTTTATGGATTGTTATTACAACTAGTGTTCTTAGACCACGATATAACTTTAAATTACAAATTAAGGTAAGGTACTAATTTGTTGCCTATTTGATAATACACCTCAATGTTACCACAAACACATAGAGAAAATTACTAGGGTACAACAACTTAAATTATCAAAAGCAAATTAAACATTTTACGTATGTTTGAGTAGAAGAGTGTAAAATTGTAAGTAATAAAAGGAACCACTAAAACTTCTCTTACATAAAGTAAACCCGATAATTATGATCAAAGTATTTCAAAACAATTGCAGTTATCTATCGCTTACGAACTGAATTTTTTGCGTCGTTGAAATCGTCGAGTGACAGTATCGCCAATACCAAACGTTTCGATGTTGTTTCCTACAATAACGGTTCCTGCGCAGCTCTTTGTCGAAAATCAATGTAAAAACAATTCAACTAGACTCAGAAATTCAAGTAATACTTTTATAGATAGTAAATCTTTCTAAGATACCTGAGCAACGAGCCTACGAATTGCGTGAGGAAAAATATTTTAAATAAAGGAATGCGCAAAGTTAACCACGAAAACCGACACATATAAAATACAAAATAGTTGAAGGTTAGGTACAACTATAATCCCCCAATCCACTTTTACTTTCAACTAGTTTATATACTATACTGTATTTAGACAGTTAAAATATTTCGGAGCTAAAATATACACAACGGAACCAGTAACCAATTGCACATTTATAATTTACAATTAGGCCTACAGCAATGGACAACATAATCATGCAACAAGGGAGGCACAGGTAAATGTACCTCACGGTAAGGCGCTTTTACGGCTGTTGACTGTGTGATAAGAATATAGTTTAT